>JAGQAX010000018.1:16194119-16794119 GCA_019142605.1 Cephalopholis sonnerati | reverse complement strand
CGTTGTGAGCATGTTAGCATGTGGACTTTAAAAGCCCAGAGACACCAAACCACCAAGTTGCACTTGAACACACCACAAAGACAACAGCCAATTAGCATGCACGTTCTGCTTGTGTGTGAGAAGACAAAACCATCCATACCAGCAGGCGGCAGGTACTCTGTATTCATCATTCAAAAAGGGAAACCAGAAAGCTGACACGATAGATTCAAGACGCTAGTTAGCCTAGACTTTAGGGCCCATCCACACGAAGCCTTGTCAGGGTGAATCTGTTTTAGTTTTTAACTGATTCGGCCTTTCATACATACGAAACCGGCGCTTTTGGAGGTCAAAACCGCATCTTTTTGAAGCGGGGTTCAGAGTGCACAAATCTGAAGATGCGTCTTAGTGTGTACAGCCAATGCACAACTTTTGGCTGGCAATGATGTCATAGCCCCACCTCTCTAACCTCTGACTTAACCCTGGCAGGAAGCCGTCCCATCACAACAACAACAACAACAACAACAACAACAACAGCAACAACAATGGCAGATTACAGATTTGTGTTCCTGCTACAGAACCTGCTGAGCCTATTTGGGCTTTTACAGCAAAATCTTCTCCTCCTCCTTCACTACAACCAGCAGCAGACAGCAATAGACAACTATTTACATTTGTGTACACCGCGCATGCTCCGCGTCTTCTTCCCCGGTTCAGAGCTGTATACTCTGGTTTTTAGTGGCGTGCCATCTCCTGGCTGGCATATATACTGCAGCCTTTTTATGCGGTTTCAGTGGCTTGAACGGCTTCATTTTGGCGCCTGCATTCTTGAAGTCGGCGCCATGTTTACAGACCACTATTGCAATCCGATCATTTTTTTGGAGGTTTCAAAAAGACAAGTCTTCATGTGGATATAACTTTAGTCATTGTTTACTTTCCTCACTTACATTTCTCTTTTTTTTTTACTGCCAATCAGAGTGATTTTACTTGCTGACAGGCTCCGCTGACGATTTTACATGCTGAATAGGCCGAAAAAGCCGTCATGGGATGACTAGTGCCAACAGTGCGCGACACACCACAATGGCCGACTGTTGGCTTGGTGTGTGAGGGCCCTGACATTTAGTTGCTGCGCCAAAGTACAGCCTCATAGAGCTTCTAACATGGCTGTAGAGTATGTCTTGTTGCTTTTGTGAACAGTGAAAAAAAATACAAATCTGAACAGCATAAAATTGTTCATCTCGTTAGCTTCACTCACATGAACATACCGGCTTTAATGAACAACTGACCTCTGTTGACTCTAATCCTTTCACAGAAGATGATGATGCCACAGATGCAGATGCAGATGAGATGACGACATTTGATGGCTCTACTATCTCTCTTTCCCTCTCTCCCGTAATGACGCCAGCTAAAGAAGGTAATTAGCTAGTCAATAGGCGTTGAAATTATTATTTGAAATTGTTCGCAATAGCTGCCGCTTGTGTTTGTCTGTTTTACGTCCATCTGGTGTAATTCGTAAAAGGCATTGTGATGCACTTCTTATCCACATCATTCTTCAGTGACTTGTTTTCATCTTTTGACAGACACAATACCCAACGGGAAAGACCACTTGGAAGAGACGGACGAGGATCTGAGCATGGAGGTATCCAAAATGAGCGTGAGCACTTCGGAAACAGTGGATGTCTCCATTTCATCTCAGGAGAAGACGGGGGAGGCTCAGACCCCAGAGAGCCAAACCAAGTCCCCCAAGAAAAAGAGAAAGACATTTCGCACACCTTCATTCTTGAAAAAGAGCAAGAAAAAGAAGGAGAAGAAAGAAAAAACAGAAGCCTGAGGGCCTTTACTGTAAAAAATAATTAGTGTTTTGTTAGGAAAACATCTGAATTGCCTTCTTAATTTTCGGCTTGTTGAAGGGAAGTGAAATAAGAGAAAAGACTATCATCTAGTCAGAAAGTCTCCAAGGACTGTGTTGTTTTCACACAGCTTCCCTCATTCACAGCTATTATTTCATGTGAAAGTTTTTCCGAGACGTGCCAGCAGATGGTAATGTGGAAGTTTTTTGAGAATTTTTGATTGACCACTCCCAAAGGGCTCAGTAAAATTAAATCAAATGAGATATGAACGCAAAACTGCATATTTGTGGTTGTTATTACCCATATTTTTAATGGGGTTTACGAAAAGGTTATGAAAACATCAGATTGCAGTTGTGTATTTGTGATTTTTTTTTTCTTTTTGCACAAGGTCATTGTTGAATGTATACTGAAAGCTAAGAAAATTGTAAAAGCAATTTAACAGTCAGTCACACTAATAGTGCAACAGTGGCCGGACATACGAGATTATACAATGTTCAGCCTTATAAGAAGTACGATTTGTATCTGAACGTATTCATTATACTATCTTGTAATAATATATGTTGGTTTATATTATAGGTATAACAATATAGTGTTTGATAGTTAAATAAAGGATTTGATAGTCTTTACATATGTACTTTACTTACTAACTCTTCTACTAAACATGCTGTGATTGATAACTCAGTAATAATTCATATTGTTTGAACATTTATGTCAGTGGTATTGTTCCCATGGTTGCTGCTTTATTGTAATTGTGACGAGGAGTTGACTGTGACTAACAGAAAGAGCCCAGCAAAGTGATAACTCTTGCATATTGATGTTTATGAGTGACAAAGTTTGACTGCTTGTTTGGACGCTGACAATGCAAGTGCCGAGTCTGAATCAGAGAAAGTCGAAAGTGATAGATGATGATTGATGTTTTGACTAATTCTGTCAGTTGATAGCAATATGCTGTGGAAAGCTTGTCTTCATTGCCACTGTTAGAGTTTGATATAAAGTATATTAGAGGACCATATATTTACATCCCAGTCTATAATGTGAATGTTTGTTTTGACCCAAAGGGAGTGACTCTTTGCCTTTGTAAATAGTTTGTTTTTGTGCTTTGTTACGCTAAACCAAATGTTAAAACGACAGAAGCATAGAAATGTGACAGTACAATCTAATAACAATATTTTAACACTTCTTTTATCATATTTTTTATTCAGCGTCGTTAAGCTCCTTATTTAGAGAACATGCACAGCGCAGTGTGTTTACAAATTGTATTACTTAGGTAATTTGTGTGCCTAGTGCTCGTAATTCCTGCATTGTTTACATTGCTGTTTGTACCGCCTGGGTTTTACTCCATGGTGCTTTACATTACAGTCACCTTCCCTCAAAGTCAGTCCTTTTAAAATTGCCTTCCACCTGATGTAATAAAAGCTCGGATATGTTTCCATAACTGTTTTATTGCTCTCTTGTTTGTTGAAAGGCATGAGATGTTATCATTTCTTATCTATCACAAAGAGGGTTCTTCAAAGGAACATCGTTAAGATTTAGGGGGGATTTAGTGGCATCAAGTGGTGAGGTAATGTGTGTTTTTTCAGATCCAGACGTTTAGGAGGTTTTTACCGGGAGCCGAATCATCCACAGACGTCTCCTCGTCTCCAAAACAAACAGACCCAGTGATTTAAACTGGTAAAAACACAGAATAAAACAGTTTCACGTCACAAATTAGTGTTTCTCTGACACTGTTTAGCATGTTGGAGATGGGCTGCTAGCCTAGTACCTGGTATTGTGTGCTCACCGTCTTTCTCTGATAATTTAAGATTGGTGAGTGAAGGAGCCAAATGACCTGCAAAGGTCTCCTTAAAGGTCCAAACAAACAGACCTGGGGATTTAAACCAGTAAAAACACAGACTAAAGCAGTTTCTTTTTTTTTTTACTTTTTACTTATGTCATACTGCTTGTGTAAAGCAGCTTCACATTAAAAAGTCAGTGTTTTTATAATGCTGCTCATCACGGAGGGGCTGCTAACTACAGTGGCCAAGGTGAAAACCCAAAGGCCCTATCTAAAGCTAGAGCCAGTATTTGTCCACTCTGGGCTACTGTAGAAACATAGCAGTGCAACATGGTGGACTCCGTAGACAAACTCGCTCCCTGTGTAAATATAAACAGCTCATTCTAAAGCCCCATTTCCACCAAACACTTTCAGTATGGTACTTTTGGAACCAAAAGTAATCCTTCAGACACGGTACCTCGACCCTGTGTGTATTTCCTCACTACTGGTGACACAGATGGAAGACTGCACCTTATTCATTGTCCATAGAACAGGCTTGCACAGCAACATTTACAGAACAAAATAAAACAGGCTGCAGTGAGAGTCTCTCTCCATGGGATATTTGAAAATAGCAGGGTTTGTGCATTTAGTCCTTCGCAGGCAAGCTCAGGGGTTTAGTGTTGCTGTAACCCACAAGAAGGATGCTCCACGAAGCTTTTTTTTTCCTCAAATTGAGGATTAGAATATAAACCGTTCACATAACCCGGCCAAAATAAATAAATAAAAATGCTTGAAGATCCACTCATTACTAAAAGTGTATGTCAAAACTAAAGTAATGATCACGTGTTCCACCTTAAAGTTGCCCAGTGAATTAAGTTATTTTTTTAGTCCAACTACAGCTGCTGCAAGAGGCAGCTAAACATCCTTTCATTTTATAGTTACAGTTCACTTATAAAACTCTCCACGGTATGAACAGTGGTTACATGAGCCTCAAAACCAGCCACAACTCAGCCCTGAGCAGAGTGACTGTCCTCTATTGACCAATCAGTGGACTGCAGTGTTCACAGCTCCATCTTTTAGCACCAGATCTGTGTGCTAGGTACCCCAACAGAGGGGGGACCAAAAATGGGGATGGTACGGAACGGTTTCATTGGCACCATCCACAACTTTTCACAGTGGAAACAGAAAAAAAAGAGTACCAAACTGGACTTTAGGTAACAAAATGCAGCAATTCTTATTATTAGATGATTATGCACTAAAGAAAACATACTTTTTTTATTACACACCATTTCTGTCAATAAATCCCCCTAAATCCTACACACTGACGCTTTGTTAGATACTCATGAATTTATTTCAGTCTGATGTGGTGTGAAACTCCAGCTCATTATATCCAGTTCTAGGAGACAACACAACACCTCAAGTATGAAATGAAGCTTTCTAGAAAACTATTTACACAGCCTCCCCTTTCTTTTTCAAAAGCAGCGTCCCCCTAAAACAATGCTCTCCCTTCTGTGATAATTGACCGTGTGAAGCTGTATAATCACTCTACAGCCATGATATGAATGGGCGTTGTCATGGTAATCCACTGAGAGGGGGCTGTGGAGACAAAGAGGGGATTTGGTGTCTCCAACAGGTGTTCATGTTGAGGGAGTGACAGGATCTATACCTACACCACCCCCAACCCACACACACACATACACACCTCGGCTAGGAGATGACATATGGACAAGAAGATGAGGTCAAAGGGTAACATATTTAACTGAACATAGAGGTGACCAAATTGAGACAAATTTAAAGCGTTCTGTTCTAAGGTTAGACAAACACAGAGTCTTTGGCAAGGGAATAATAAACAGAAAAGCCTTTTCTCAACTTTTGTCTTTGTCTTATCTAAAATGCATGACCAGCGCCAGCTCCGAACTTGTTATCTGAACAATCCCTTTCAATGTGTGGATGACAAAGCTTAGCGCTGAGCTCTTCCCTGTCCTGACATTGCTAAGGAGAGGACAGAGCAGGTGATACACGTCTGGCCTGCTGAAGTGTCCTTCTGCTGTGACCTCAGGGCAAAGTGCAGCTATTGTTTTAAAACAGCGGGGGACTGCTCCCGCACAATGCTTCATGTGAGGCCGTCTCCTCTCAACACCACGCGAGAGGATAGTATCAGCTAGATAGACAGATAGAAAGCCCTTGATAAAAAATATATTTTCACTTTCAATAACATCCCAAATGTCTTATACTCCCCGCTGTGTGAGACCAGCGTGGGATGTTTGGCACATTCTTTTATAAAAACATACAAACACACACCCACACATACACCAGCACCGTGTGACTTTGCCTCCTCTGTGACAGCCGAGCCACTGGTGTAATCCTCAGGCTTTTCAGATTACTCCAGTTGGGGTCACATTCTACACCAACCTACAGCGGGTCAGCTTTCCACGCTGTCGCTATCAGCGTGCAGCTCGCACGGTCAGTCAGCCTGCACACGAGCCTCACAGCACAGATGAGCCTTTTCCTGGTGAAATGCTGTCAGTTTTCCACCCCCCCACTGAACTCTCTGTCCATGTCTGACTCTATTTATCTGTCCTTTTGGGCACATGGGTAGCAGTGGATGAGATGATGTTGGAGTTTTATATTTGCATTGGTGTTATGTGGAAGATACTCCACTAACCAGAGCTTTAATCAAATGGGAAAAATGCATGCTAGCAGAGACAGCATTGCAAAAACAGGCCTTAATTTGGGGGATTTTATAGGCAACGTTTCCACAAATTCAGCCTGTTTTTTTCCCCCACTAAAGAGTGCGTCTCAGATCAGGACCGTCTGTGTGCATCAGGCCTTGCCAGGCAGCTGAAATAGACTCCATGGGAGGGTGTGCTCTCTCACAGGCGTCCGTTACAGGCCTGGCCACATCTGCAGCGGGCCAGCCATCTGCACCCATTGTCTCAGAGGCACAACACAGCCCTGCACGCATGGCTAGCCTCATAAAGGCAGGCCCTTTCCCCCTCTGTCCTCCTCCATCCCTCAGTGGTGTGGGGAGGGAAAAAAATGACTTCTTAATCAGTCAAAAGGGACAACAGACGTGGCAAATCGAGCTAGAGGTAAAACAAATTTCTACGGTTAGTTTTTCCAAAGGATAGGGAACTTTAAACACAAGGAAAATATGGCTGCTTTCACTATTATGTGTATTCTCCTGTCCAATGAACTGTGGCAGCCACAGATGGGCCCAGCTCATTCTGACATTAACCATAATCTCACTGGTTTATTACTTTATTGTTATCAGTGTGTGAGTTTTAGAACTGAAGAGCTATACAACACATGGAGAGGAGCCGAGGTGAAACAAGAAAACAGAGCTAGGTGAAAACAAAGGGCAAATAATCTCAAACTAACTCTAAAATCATATGAATGCATTGCATTTACACTCAGGGGAAAACTCCTGAACACTCCTCACTTTGAGATGCAAAGAGGAGTAAGCAAAAACATCTTCCCTGCCTTTGATTTCCAAGTTGCACTTTGATTTCCCCACATATTGTCTGCTGCCATGTGGTCGAAATGCTTTCCCCTTTTAAAGTCTGCTCACATGCATTCAGACAAAACTGTGTGCACAAGAAAGGCAGCTCTTATTTGTCATAATTATTCCGTTAATGTCAAGTGAAATAAAGCAGCGTTGTTATAAAATGAAAGCAGGCATTATGTGTGTTATTTGTTACTCTCCTGCAGTATTGATAATGAGGATTTATTATGGCACAGTTGACAATGAATGCAATGTGCATGCGTTAGTGGGAGGGATTATCCACCAAGTAGGGCAAGTGGCTGAGGCTAAGGACTGCAATTCCATCGAGCCTAGTTCATTTCAGTCATCCGCTCAGTGCACAGACGGGACAAGGAGAGCAATTCCAGCGCTGCTTTATTTGTCAAAGCCCCCCCAAAAAACAGCCTAAAGTGAAAATGGTAAAGTACATGCGACAGCACAGCGAGCTGAAACCCGAAGAGGTTCTGTCGGAGTCTGATGCGTCCATGGACCAGCAGGATTTCGGAGAATTGTCCGACTATTCTTTCAGCGACGTTTTATACTCCAAATGTTCCGCAATGGACCAAATCGGCACTTTCATGAAGAACGTGCAAGTGCTGCTCGATGCAGCAAATTACATAGAAAATATCGAGAAGAACAACGGAAGTAAGTAAACACGGGCAGTAGGGGATATTAACACGTAATGCGCCGAGCAGACAACAATAGAGGCGAAGGCGACAAAAGACGCGCAGCGGACAGATGATCTGGCCCGACAGCAGCCAATGATATTTCACCTGCTACTGAAAAACTGTTGTCTGATCGACCTAACACTTAGAAAATATCATCAATTGAAAAGAGGTCCTAAAATTGCCTGCATTTTTAATTCAGGAAGCAAATGCATCGCCAGAGACTGATTTTTATTGCAACAATAGCCTTCAGCTAAATTATCTTCTGCTCCCATTAAAGCTGGTTTTCTGCAGACTGTGGGACACCTCATTGACTGGGCTGAGCAAAAGTGATTGTATTTATTATTTAAACAGGTTTGCATATGTGTATTAGGTTAAAACAAGTAGATATGTGTGATGTTTGAGACCTAATTTCCTAATTTAATCTGTTGTCTCCGTTTAACGCAGCTTCTTCAACGATTGTTCCATTTAAATATTGCATCCGCTTAAAAATGACGCATTCACGGACCCTCCTGCATATGCAAAGTGCAATTTAGATTTTATTTCTGCTAAACATTTCCAATTCAAAGCCCACCTATCATTTTCAGAAGCAGCAGCTGCTTCCTTGTATGTGTTGTTCACATGGTTTCCACATGGAACAAATTGTAAAGTTCTCATTGGTCGGCACACATGTTCCCAGCGCGAGAGTCACTGCAGGGAGCCAATCACGCGCAAGTTCACGGCTGACGTAGCATGTTACTGGGAAAGAGCGTTCATGGGAATTGTAGGCGTTTTTTTAAAAGTGAGGAATCTGTACAGCAGAAATGTGTCTTATAGAAGTATAATGAATGAGTGTATTGATATTAACCTTTTAAACCAGAGGTTGTCTGTCTGTCACACTGAGTTTTATATCTTATGGTTTAATTCAATGGATTTGTTGCCTCCGGCCACATATTTAAATCTGATTTAAAATTCAGGTCAAATAAGGTCACATCAATCATGCAAATCCAAGCCCTCCTGAAGCCTTTTGCTTGTAGCTCAATTGTAAAAAATGGTACAATATATTTAATCCTCTTGATCTTTTTTTCATCACCAGAATGTGAGCATGGTTATGCTTCAACATATCCTGCAACCGAGACTGCACACCAACAGAAACAGCGTAAATTCAAGAACAGGAAATTGGACAATATTCACAATAGGTAGGTTAATGTCTTGTGAAAGGTCCTCACATTAAACATAGATGTGAATGCTAGGCTTGTCTTCATTTGTGTGTGGATTACAAAAGACATTTTAAACCCTCCCTCATGCACAGTCATTATTAACATCATATTATCAGTGTGGTGGTATAGCATAATTGTTCTGTTGATGCAGAGTTAGTTTATGTAACTATTGAATTTAGTTTGTATATATAGAGTGTATAATGTGTTGTATTTTGCATCATTAGCACTTATATAACTGTGTTGTTTATATATTTATGATGTCCACAGGTCAGCGCACAATGAACTGGAAAAAAATAGGTGAGTAAAACAAGATTGAAGATGTTGTTTCTGTGCATGTTTATGACAAAAACAGTCAGTACTGAGAAGTAAAGGCTACACTAAGAGGCATGACACAGGAACACAATGAAGATAGTGAAATTATGTGACTGTGTGTAGTCATCATAAATTTATTGCCATCTCACTTCAATCAGCTTTTGTTAGACATGCATAACAAGTTACGCGCAAAAGTCCTACAGAAAAGGGAGAAAGACAATCTTCACAGCACTTTAACTGCTTTAACAAATGAGGTATGCAGGGAGTCTATCTCAAGAGCCAGCTGTCTCAAAATGAAGCTTCAAGCTGATAAACTACAAGCTTTCGCCATACTGCCATGTTTGCATATCTCGGTGCACACCATTTCAAAACGAGATGCACTGCGGGTTCTATATATCAGCCATTCTCATCACAGGACTTCAAAAAGGGAATTTTTATCAACAACTTAGAAATTCACCTATTGTGTTCAATGGCAGTGTGCATTTTGCAAGGCAAATAAAAAGGGAGGTGTAATGCAGCCTCAGTAGCAGCAGCTCTGCTCCTGGAGGACATGCACACATTTCCCCAGTCAGCAAATGGGAACCGTCTGTTTCCAGACAACGGGGCTCCTTCCTGAGAGATTCTCAGCTGCACATCTAACAGCAGCTTGCTTCTATTGCTCCAGGATGAGGCAGCCTCTGCTTTGAGCAGGACACAAATGTCAGGACACATTTATCCTGAAATTAAATGCCCAGTTAATATTCAAAAGCAAGCCATGTGTGTGAGAATCTTTCGCACTAAGTGATGCGAAAAATGGCATCTTCAAGAGCACGGCTTATTTCATATCGGGCTATTTTATATTACAAAATGGTGGCCAATGCAGAGAGAAGAGATGACATCATAACTTGACCTACATTTTACTCCGATATTTGAAAGGAGAGTGAGTGTCCTTTGCCAGTTTCTGCATCCGTTCAGACCACAGGCCCAGAGGCCTCAGTGGATCAGAAACAGTATCGAGCTGACCTCAGCAACTTTTAAATCTGGGACCAGACACATCCATACATAATTGCAAAGGAGTCAGATGGTGTGGCTAACAAGCAAAACAGATAAACATATAAATCAAGTGCCTGAATACCTTGACTGTTATTGCTCATCACAGATGGATTAATGCTATCATAATTAGAATTGATCAGGAACAATCAAATAGTTGTTTGCCTTAACTATTGTAACACTAATCAAAATGGATAAGGAGGAAATATTATAATCTGACTTAATCAGGATCAGTGCAGAGGACAATAATGCATTAGTCTGGAAATTCATCCTTCTGTCTGTATAATTGTTGTATAATGCACATTACTCCGTGTATGCTGTCTCTGAAGAGAAACAACTCATCTTGACTGTGTCTCCTCCCACAGACGAGCACATCTCCGCCTGTGTTTGGAGAGGTTGAAGTCCCTCATCCCTCTGGGACCAGACTGCAGTAGACACACCACACTGGGACTGCTCAACAAGGCCAAAGCACATATCAAGGTGTGGTAGCCCCTGTAGTATGGTACCATCGAGGGACAGCAGGGCTAAATTCTGCTCATATTTACATACGGTTTCCACTGCTTCTTTTTTTGTCGTGGCCACTTGTTAATGATTTGGAAAGTAGCAGTAGCAACGTAGCAATCATCATGCTGAATTCCACCTTCTCACAGCGGACTTAAGCATCTAAATGGAATTTAGCCTTCCTCATCATTTACTCCTGTGCTTTCCTACTTTGACATGTCAAATTGTCATCAGTGAAAAAGGCCTATCGCTCACAATGTCTCATTATAAATGCACATCTCTTTTATTTTGGAAAAAAGTCTCATAAAGTCTACATAATTGAGTTAAACTTTCACAAAGCAAAATACATTTGGGCCAATCACTCACATATACCAAGAATAAATAGATATATGGCTGCTCCCTTGAGTAAAAAAAAAAAAGATTGATGTCATATTGACAGCAAATATAGATCTGAAGTACTACAGAGGATGACTGTGATGTACAATGAAGGCACCTCTTCCTATATGATACCCAGTGTGAATCCATAGTGATGTTTTACAAAAGCCTTACCAGTCAATAGACTGATCCTGTTTTTATTTTTAGAACAGAATTGTATTTTGGTCTCTTAGCTCTCACTCTTGGTGTCACACAGTCTCTGGTTTCTTCTCAAGGTACAAGCTGCTGTGATACTTTACCGTCCACGTGGCGCGAGCGATCACAGAGCAGCTCCTCTGTCTACACGGGCAGCTCAATATGTAGCCGGAAATCCATTTGAACTTTGCAGTTCTGTACATCCTTAGGTGTGTTAGTTCAACAAAGACATAACAGCGCTCATACTTGTTTTGTAATCACAGCTGACACGGCATAAACACAAAGAGAAAGAGGAGGAAGGTGTGGATTTTCTACCCCTTATTTGAACTTTCTGGCTCAGTTCCACATCTAATATAAAGGCCGAGGACAGCACACACATAATTTATGCAAAACCTACACCAGTTTAAAGTTAGAAGTGGTTAAATGAGATATTGACTATGTACAGCAACAGAGAAGTTAGCAGTTTTCCCCAGGTAATTCCCTGCAATCAGTTTCCTCAGAGCCATTAGATGAACTGCACTTTGAGGCACTTTGGCCTCAACATAAGAGCACAAAGTGCTTGGTTATTTCAGTTTCTCTTCTCCTTTTAACCAATCTTCCTTTGGCTGTTATCAGGACTGCCCTGTGAGGGACTTTTAGCCTTGTTGAGTCTTTGATTAGGTCATGTGTCTTTCACCATTGACTGTTAGTCTGAGGAGCACCAGATCTGTCCTGGTTGTTTGAACTGCCTGCCTGAATGAGCCACTGAGTGTGTCTGAACTGTACAAATAATGCTGTAGCATTAAAGCCTCTAAACATGTCGGCTCCCCTGATGGCTACAGTCTAAGTCAGATAAGATTTTTTGGGGGATATATTGGATTTCCTTAAGCCCATTCTATGCATACTCCAACAGTGGGAAGCAGTTGAGGGATGATTGAAGGCTGCAATATGAAAGCAATCCTGGCAACAGTCTGTGGGAGTTTATTACAGTGGGGGGTAATGGATAAAGTACCTACTGTATGATGTCAGCTGTTGACTTTGGACTCGCCTGTTTAAAGGGCAGGAAATGTGGCCTCTGAATGCTGCTGTGTTGTATTTTTGGAACCACAGGTTGTGTAGGAGAGTAAAAGGGTGGAGCAGGTGCAGGCAGCATGAAGCTCACGGCTGCAGGAAGCAAAAACACCCTGTGTTGTGCGACAGGAAAAGCATGAATAAGTGCTACTCTCACCTGCATCACTGTACCAAACTCCATAAAAAAAACTGTTATTTTACTGCATTTATGATCGTGCAAAACGCACAAGCCTCTTCAAACACCAACCTGTGCCTTCACACAAATATGTCTCATATGAAAAGTAATTTGGAGACTCAACATGGGGGACATTAGAGGAAATGAAGCATCCACAGAAACTGATATAATACAGCTTGCGTCACTGTGAAAAACTGTCTCTTTTTAAGTTGGGAAATATCCAAAATCAGTTTTCATTTTACAAATATCATCCCTGTTTGTCAGACACTTCTGCAACTTGCAATTAGTCTTTATTTGTGTAAGCAGCTGTACAGGAGCCACATCAGTTGTTTTTTTCCCACCAGCAGTAAATCTTGCTCAACAACTGGCTTGCATACAAATTGTTAGCAGTTATTACTATGCTACTACAGAAGCATGACTCCGTTTTTTTTTTATTTATGGCACTATCAGGTGTGATTATTGGTGTGAAGTGATTGGATTATGAGGTTCAAAGTGTATCTTAAGGACTTTGTTAGCTTAACCAGACATACTCCGAGTGACTCTGAGTTTGTGTGTGTTGTTTAAAGTACAGGCTTTATTTAAACTGACTACTCAACACTACACATGCACCAAAAGCAGAGTCCAAGCTGTGGAAGTTTGAGTACATAAATCAGAGCTAAGAAGGCAAAGAATTAATGCTTCTGCCAAACACAGAATGAGATGACCTTTACATCCATTTGTATACCAAAACCCATAAAGCAATTACTCTGTCATCTTTCACTTACATCCACCTCACACAGCGGCACCAGCAATCCCTCTAGAATCCAACCAGCAACGTCCTGTCCTTGTGTGTTGAATATTTCATGAGAAGGCACAGGGGGCGTCACATTTGACGGCAGCAACAACTACATATTAACATCACATCACTGCACACGAGACAAGTTCACCATCCCCTCATGCATATAGTATGTTAATCATGAGGAACATCTAGAGAGGTGTTGTCATAATTGCGTGATTTGATGCTAAATAATTCAAATAAATACTAAATGTGGCACACTGGATCCACACAGTGATTGTCTTGATTATCTTCCTACATGGTAACAATGCAATTAACAGCTCTGCATTTTCCTGTTATTCAGAAACTTGAAGAGATGGACCGGAGGAGTCTGCACCAGCTGGAGACCTTAGAGAGGGAGCAGAGGCACCTGCAGAGGCAGCTAGCCCAGCTGCAGACTCATGGAGACAGGGAGAGGGTCCGTATGGACAGCCTGGGCTCCCGTATGGACTCTGACCGCTCAGAGTCTGACAGAGGTCAGTATCCGAATCAGAGCCTTTATACATGGATAAAATTTGCAGTAGCATTATGGTTTGTCACCATAGGAAAGCACAATTTAAAATATTTTAACCTGCATGATTACGATAATTAATCTGTGGTTATTTGTGTTTTGTTTTTGAGCAGAGGAGATTGAAGTTGATGTGGAAAGCACTGAGTTCTCCCATGGAGAAATGGACAGTGTAAGCACCAGTGGTGCAAGTGACCTGGACGACCACAGCAGCCGGCAGAGCTCAGCCAGCGACGAGGGCTACTCCACATGCAGTCTAAAACTGGCCTTCTCTGCTTAAAAGCACCAGCCTATACTTTCACTCCAGCTGCAGTCTTTTATGGCTTTCACCTTTCAAAGTACCAGCCTACAGCTCCATTCTCCCTTTGCAGTTTAGGTTAACTGTCTCCAGAAGAACAACCAGCCTCAATCCCACCTATACCTGACAAATGAAACATCTGCTCCACCCTGAGAACCAGCCTTAAGTTCAACTCGGTCTAAAAGTTGTCTAAAAAATGTCTCCTTCCAAAAAGCCAAGGGGCTCCTCTACATCAGTCTGAAACATTTTACACAACAGCCTCAAATTTAACTCCTGGCAATATACAGTTTCCTCATTATAAGAGTTGACTTAATCACCTGAATGTCCCTTAATCCATTACCAGCTAGAATCAACCATAAAGTACCTGCACTCAATACTGACCCTGTAGAGGACCCACGATCGCAGCAGTGTCCAACACTGAAGGGGAAACTACCTTTAGTCAAGTTGATCCTCTGAAACCAGCAAAAACACTAAAAACCCAATACCAGCTAGAAGCTCACCATTGGGACCGCTTGCTCCATTTGCCTTGTAAAAACATTGCCCCTTTTCTTTGGATAACGTATCCAGATGACACTTCTTGTCAGTGTACAAGCCAGTGACAAGGGCTACAATGTCTGCATTCCAAAATGTTTTTAACACTCCTATAACCTTTGCTTTAGGACCCACAACCATCACTGATCCAAGTGGCGTCCCTTCTCTTGACTGAAATAGTCATATCCAAACAGGTGGTGTAGCCCACCCTTGTTATTCTAATTTATTTGCATATGATTATAGTATTTATTTTTGGTATATTTAATTTTACTGTAGCTAGGTCTTGGTCATGCTTGAATGAAAAAAAACTGTTAAAATATTTTTTCATTTTTTTCTTTTTAACATTTAACAAATTACTTGACACAAAATTAACCCCCACAGAAGCATATGCAGTGCTAAAGGTTTAATGCATTTCTCAATGTTTTGTTGAAAGAATGACACACGTCTTTCACACTGTGCTCAAATTCAGTTTTATTTAGACAGTAATAAGCTATCCCTGCACTTGTCCAAGCACAAGGCTGAAAGCAATAAAGCGTCTACTTTTATCCTATCTTTGATGTTGGCTGTGTTTAGCATACTATTCTGTCCGTCCAACACCAAATTGCAGTTTTGCTAGTTTTCCACTTGCTCCAGTAGTGTTATCAGTTTTAATATTCAGCGGTTAAAATGATTGTAATTGATTTTAAAAAAAAGCTATGGTGCATGTGAATTGAATGTAGCTTGTCTAATCATGTTGTAATGTGCTTTGGATTGACAAGTCTTAAAAAAATGTCTGTAGCATGAACAACATAAACACTACAGAATACTAATTTTGGTTTATACTTCAATGTTTAATACTGTATTATTTTTTGTATTGTAGCAGGAAAAGAACAAGTTCAATTCCTTTAAAATTTGGAGACTTCCCATTAATATTCAATGTATATTTGACACACTGAATTGCACTGCTGACCTGTTAGAATCCATGAAACCAAATAAGACATTTCAATATGACCATTTATCTGCATTTTTCTGGTCCAAGTCCTAAGGAGATCACCACCAAATTGTGTCTTAACGTGGGTATATATATGACTCTTGCACAAAGTTCCTTGTTACAGGTCTTTTCTCCCCCGCCCCAACCTGTTTGGGAAACTATAAAATGCACTATGAAAAAGACTTTTGTTAAGGAAGTACGTCAAAGCACACCCCAGAATGTTTTCTCTTGTGCTTAATCAGCCATCCAAGGTGACTTTTTTGCAAAATGTGCTGCTGGTCCCCTGCTAGTACTTTGTTACAGTTCCTGAAAACTGTCCCTGGAATCTTAATAAACCTCTACCACCCAGACATCAATCAATTTCATCTTTTTTTTGGGTAACATTCAAATAATCAACTTGGGTGTCTTGTATTAGACGGACAGGTATCATGTATGAAGCACTGAGCTCTGTAGTTAACAGTGACATGTTGGACTTTGTTAGTTCAGGAGGCTTAATGGATAAACAAAAAACTGATGTGACTTTTGTGAAAACGGTTGTATCAACAGTTGCAGCATGCTGCTTGATTTATTAATAATGGTACAAGTCTTTACTGCCACCTACAGGACCTGACAGAGCCACAATGAAAATGTAATGTCAAAACAGTCAAAATGAGGTGGAAGCAAATATTTAAAAAACTGAAAACAAAACAATGTTTATTTCACTGTTATATACACAGAAATTAAAATGGAAATTCAGCCATGTCAAATCAACACCATCACTGATGTCAGACTCCCCTCGACAATGGGTCAGTGTTTAAAACCAAGCTTTAAATTTACAAACCAAATCTGCTGGTGTATATTTATTCTCAACTTAGCAGGTATTTGGCATCAGTGGAACCTGGACACAGACAGCAAACTGTACGGCTTTTCTACAACACCACGTCCTGTTCTTACGTAACAGGTGACCTTGATCCAGTGCAGGGAAAATCCCCTCTATTTTCATTTTTTTTGTTGTTGTTGTACCTACATAATATATAAGAAAACTACATCAATATTTCAAACAATGGTGTGCAAGCAAATCCTTTCAAAGCTCTCTTTACTTGGAAAACGGAAATCATGTATAAACACAATGGAAAACACTGATACAGCTAGTATACAGTGGATTAATATATACAGAATATATCAGGTCATTGTGGCATTAGATGTCTGACATTGTATTTTGACGTGTCATGGTACTGGGTCATTGGCTTGTCTGCAATACCACATGTTCCCACTCCCACCTTTCCATTGACGCTTTCTGGAGATGCAAATATGCTCCTCTTTACCTGGAAAACAAAACAAGGAAGGAAATGCCATCATTAATGATTCAAAAAATAGAACAATGGTGAATAGGATAACTTCTACTATATATACTACACACACAATCTTCCTGTAGCAATTCATGGACAGTGTGCAACTAGTTTCAAGTTACGTAGCCCTTCAGTCATGTACCGCACTGCAGTGTGAAGGACACTGGGTGGATAAGCTGGTGGGTGGGTTTCACATCATATTGATTTTAAGAGATTCATGCACATTTCACACTTCACACAGTTCTCCTTTCTGACTCTTTTACCTGCTGTACTCAATTTTGATGCTAGAAAGCAAGAAGGAAGGAAACATCTACGGGATAAAATCATTGTGCAGTTTGCTCAATGCACTGTGGGCTTCCCAGCATTCTCAAAAAAAATCAGGGCTCTAAAAAAAGGGAAAAAAGTACCTGTCCTTTCTTGTTCTTTGAGTAGGCTTTGTTGTTGAACTGTTGCCACTTTGACTTTTGTTCCTCCCTCTCTTGCTCCAATTCCTTCATCCTCTGCACCTTCTTCTGTGCCTTCTTCTTCTTGTACTCTCTCTGCTCTGCTATCTGCTCTTTCCTGGGAAAGACAGACAAGGATGAGAAACATTTAAAGCCTGTCTGTGATGTACAGAATCACAAACATAACAAATATAAAATAAAGACATTAGTGAGTGCCACATACAGTTACATGAGGGGTCTAATTCCTTCATGCAGAGGTACAAAGAAATTATCGTTATTTTATGACACACGGTATTAATTTTTAAATCAGTCAACTAGTGACACAAAAAGGCAGTAGTGAAGCATATGTTTCAGATCCAGGGAGCAGACGTAATTTCCAACCAGTAAGACCTAAACAAGCTAGTTGGCACAGGTGTTTGCATAATTCTCAAACTGCATCACTTTATGTTAACTCAAAGAAAAACAGAATATTTGGTGGATAGTTAAAGAGAAAACTCATTTCAAGGTGGCTGTACAGTTGATGATCGGCAGTTTATCCCTTCATCTAGACACCAAGGCCTGGCTGATCAAAAAAAATAAAAAATAAAAAAATCACAAGCTGATGTTTAATTGGTGTCTGTATTTGATATTTAAACAAAAAACATTATAGGGATTCTGCTGACATCAAAATCACCAATGTCATTACAGGGCAATATGAGGACAGCACAGCAGAGTGTTTACTGAATACTGCTTCCCTCATTGGTGCCAATTTTACAGCATTACAGTCCTACAATTAAAAGAGGGAGCTGCATACAATTACATAGATGAGGGCTATTCAACTATATTGTTAAGAGGGCCACATTTTCAGAGCGCTAAGAGCGCAGGGGCTGGACATTTTCCCAAGCTATTATTCTCATTACGTATGTACACTTGACACAACACCCCACCACATTTTCAAAAGTTTTACTTTGCTACACAGCAGTTCACATTTGTACAGCCTCTACCTACAACCTCAGTTGGCCTGTCCACTGTGTAAACAGCCCACAGTTCAGTCGAAATTTCACTGCAGTTTTGTGACTTGACTGTTGGCCTCAGTTGGACATTCATGGCTTCCCAGTTGCGCTGAGGAGCCCAGAATTTAATGGGGGTTTTTTCAGGATACGGCCAGTACAAATAGTTTTTGGCAAAATTCTAAATAAGACATGCAGAATAAATTGATTTTGATGAAATATCACTATTCTAAGCTCAGATTTGGCTTCTCTGTTTGTAGGGCTGTCAGAAATGAGAACATCAGATGATAATTTCTGTTTTAAGAGTTTCCAACTATGATAATGGAGCAACTCTGGGGATTGTTTAAAGAAAACATGACTTTTAAACCCCTTTGCAGGTTGTGGAGTTGAAGACAATTAGGTCATGTGCACAGAAGTGCTGCAATGGTCTTAAGAATTTATTTTTGTCAAGATGTCAGTTACACAAAAGATTTTTTTCTTTGTCTGCTTTTACATTTTATGTATTTGTAAACAGAACTGACTGGCAGGTCGGTCTGGCTTGATCGGCGGACCCGAGCCTGATAAAGCCCAAGGTCTACATGAGACCCAAAAAAGTGACACTTGCCCAGTGTAATGTGAATCCCAATATTTCCCTTGACATGTTTAGAAGCAGGATCTAAGCAAAGGTTTATGTGTATGCACATTACGTGAGTTTTTTGTTCATACCTTGATTTTGGCTTTAGACCGTCCTCGTCAGAGCGTTTCCCCTCCTCTACTGGTCTGAGGTTCTGCAGAGGAATCACTTCAGCATTCCCGTACCCAGCAAAGGTAACTGCTGCAGTGCCGTTCTCCCGGTCTATCTCCTCAATCTCAGCCTCATACACCCTGCCAAAGAATCACGTCTGTAAGCAGGTGAGTATGAGCCAAAGACTCAAGCTCTACTTAATAAGCAACACAAACACCAATATATAATACTTAATGATGAATGAATACATGAGATGTGTAACTTAAAGATATTCTTGGAGCATTTCATACATTTACAAATACCTCAAGAATATACCTTCCCACAAACTGACTTTTGTCCCCATTTAAGTCAAACATGCATGGAACTAAAATAACAGCTGCTTGTCTCTACACTTGCTTTAGGCAAGTGCACTGAGGAAAAAAATACTGCTTGTTTAAAACCGTTGTCGTTGGTAAACAAACACATAATACCCACACATTATTAGCAGCAGCTAAATGAACATTACGTGTACTTTAAGTCATGCTTCTTTTGTGTAAAGTTGTTCCTTGTGGGTTTTTCTAGCAATATTTCTGGAAAGCTGAGATGTTTTCATAGCATCTTATTTGTATTTTAAGATAAGTTATCTACTCCAGTACAGGTAGACAGAATTTAAACACCTCATTATTTAACAGTGGTAAAACAACCAAGCGCTCAATGACTACATTTTAATAAAAAGTGAAGAATATGTTTCTCCGAATAGTTTACGACAAAGTGCTGTGGTAGATAATGTAGACTTAAGTATAATTTAGGCAATTTTAGAAAGATTAACAGACAACTCCTGAATTATCAGCAACTGTGAAATAATGTCAAAACACCGACACAAAAAAGGGGTAAAATTTAAGGCTTGCTGTGTGGATATTCTGGTTTAGTAGAATTAATCAGTGGGTGAAAAACGGTTTAACTGTGCAAAAGTAAGAAGGAAAAAAAACTGCTTCGTCTCAAGGGACTAACTTGACTTATTATCTTAGTACAATCAGTCAGATACTTTTGTCTAAGGCGACATACAAACATACAAAAAGACCAACAAAAAAACATGGGTGGACAAACAGAACCACTTCTCTATTGCAGATAAAGAACTCACGCTGTAATGCTATAAGGCATGCAGTTACATGTAATGTTTTCATGAGAAGAGGCTGGTGATACTCACTGTCCATCCTGATTCCACACAGCCATACAGCTGTCCCCCACTTTCCAGGCATGCTTCAGGGGCACTGTGTCTGACCCATTGGTAGTGGAAGCACTGTCAGTGGGCTGTGAGGTCAGGAGGTCCTTTGTCAAATCAATGACTTCCTGTGGAGACAGCGTAGGCAAAGTTTGCCCCAGGAAAAATATACTTAGCAAAAGTATCAATGGTAAGAGAAGGAAATGGGGTATTTTCAGTGAGGTCACTGGCCAAACAAGTTTAAGCTTTTCCTTCAATAATGCACAGTGGGAAGCACCTGTAGTATACTTGAAAATTCAGGGTTTGCCGTTTAGACAGATAGGTATGAAAATGAACATAAATAAATGACATTTCAAAAATCTGCTTTGCTTGCAAATGAGGATGTATATTGTTAAACTTTACAGTACATTACACAATTAAAAGTTATTCTGCAAACCTAAGAAAACAAAGACAGGCTAATGATTTGATTCTTCTCAGCTAATGAATTCATTATTTCTGTAATTAAGCAAACCTAAAATACATTTGTGTTGGTTAAATTATACACATTACAAAAACTAAAAAAGAGTATAATTCAAACTATATGTTCAGACCGATAGTTTTCAGAGTGAAACAATTCAGTGCTATTAATCAGTGGTATCTACTTATGAACCAAGTGTTTTTATAATTGAATCCAAAAGGGAAATTGTTAAAGCTTTTACTTCCTCACCAATCCTACAATGAGAAATACGCTCCTAATCACATTCAAGCAGACACACAAACCTGTAAATCTTTCTGAAGTTTGAGGAGGTCTTCATTATCTGGGTCGGTGGATAAGGCAACTTCTACTTGCTGTAGCTGAGCTTTATAGCTGCTCAACTGTTTCACCAAGTCGTCCGACATCTGTGTTGACAAAAAGAACACGGTTTCTAGAAACGTTGGCTAGCTGTGTTAGCACGACAAGCTAAAGGTAAACATATTCAGTTAGCGAGCTAGCTTAGATTTACGATTATCTAATTTCACAGATTACTCGAATAATGAGTATTTCATGCGAAGATGTGAAGCCTTGATCTACTCAAAATCTTACGTTAAAGGAAAAACATATGTGTCACAGCATTCCCCTTAGCTTAACGCTAAAGCGGTTAGCAATATCCCTCGGCCCTCTTTCGTCGACGTATATTTGACGTACGACGGCTAATGCTAGCAACGAGCGGCCGATTGGCAAACATAAATAAAAGGTCCATGTAAAATCTTACCTTAGTATAAATGTTCTTGACCGATAAATACCGCAAGCATTCAAATCTCAGGTCGACGATTTACCAGACCGACAGGTGAAAAGAACAACAGTGTGCCTTCGTACCTCTCGTACACAAATAGCAAACCGGAAGTCCGCGGAAGGATCTTCTCGCGATAACAAGGAAGCTCAGCTCGAGTGCAAAGCAGAGCGGCTCTTAGCGCCCCCAGCGGCAATGCTCGCAACAGCATCTTCAGTCTGCTGATCACTTTACTAGGGAAAAACATTGTTTCTTTTCTGAATTGACAAGATCATTGTGTCCTTTATTTAGAAACAAAAGGATATTTTTTTCATAAAAAAATTTCTCAGAATTCTGACATATTAATCTTGTTAATTCAGAAAAAAACAGGGCAACTATTTTTTTCTCTGCACGTACAGTGTCTCCTGCGACAAAGCCATACCATGGGAATTATGGTTGGTGTTGTGTCTGCCTATGTAATTTTTAAAAAGGTTTACATAATAATGTAATAATAATTGAAGACGAATGCTACTTTTTGACCTCAATCCTGATTTCACACAGGATTTTCCAAACTGGGGACCAGGACATCCCACGAGGTTGCAAGATGAAGCCAAGGGGTCATGAGATCATTACTGGGCTAAGAAACCAAAAACTTGCTCTGATATTTGCCATTTTCTTAAAATAATACTGGCCTTTAAGAAGTATTGCATCAAAACAGTCTGAGAAGGGAAATTGTAATAAAAGGCTCGCAACAAATATTCAGTATATACAAGAAGACATGGTCACATGCAGAAAAAGGTTGGCAACCATTCATATATCACCTTGTTAAATAAATCATAGGTGTGCCTCCCTCTTCAAACAATATAGGTTGTAGCAAAGCTGTGCTAATAACAACACATACTAGACTTTGTACTTTAGTATGGACATCAGATGACTAGGATGTAGCACAGAGATGCCTCAGAGCACTGAGACTCAAACATAAATTACTATCAGTAATTTATTATTGTAAAAGGCATGTGCTGAGTTATAAACAAAATTGCATAACAATCTTAAAGTAGATGATTAGCAATGCATGATGGTTGGCATGCTTTAAATTACTTTGTGGTAGATAGTGAAACAACAGTTGGAGTGATCCAGAAATAAAAAGTTCTAAAGATTTTTTATTCCCTTTTAGACAAATTGTCACAAGCATCACAGCCACCACAACAAAAATCCTTGTCACCAGTGTATCTTGTGATCTGGCACACATACAGTATTGCAAATAATAGGTGTAATCTTGCTTGGAGATGTCATACAGCAGTATTTTTTTGCATAGCAGTTTGCCACAGTTTAAAGAAAACTTAAAATAATACAAAACTTTTTATGATGACATTTCTGTATCAAATACACAAACGTCTCAGCGCATTTACTTCGATTTATTTTACTTTGTTATCCAGGAAACAAATTTAGTCTAGCAGAAATTTTAATTTCCTTCTAAATGTACTGCTCTTACTCCTGCACCACTACTGACTGATCTCTACAGCAATTGGCTTCGATCCTCTCCACAGACTCAGGTATTATTTCAAGCTATTTTTCTTTCAGGATATACCTGAACATTTTCTTCATAAAGTACAACTGCAGAACCCACAAAGAGTGTACTCTTAATCCACTGTAATTTAATAAACTGCAGATATTGCTTCTATAAATCAAAAAATATTGTTAATGTCATCATCAGCCAATGGTTTCAGGGTCTGGGAGCAACACCAAGTTGCTTTTAAATCTCCAGCTGCAGATGAACTCCGCCCATCCCTGATGTCACTGAAGTGGAGCCAGCGTCACAGATCCACAGCGTCAGATCAAGCCCATATAAAAAGACGTTCTCTCCACTACAGCCACAACAGATGACAAGGTCTGCCTCAGCCAGCACTATCTGCAATGTAAGTCTGCTTTCTGAAATGTCTTCCAAGGGACTTAACTGCAAGTTTTTGTCCAAAAAGGTTAGTGAATAAGGAATTATTTTTTAGAGATAGATCTAATTTTTAAAAAATGATCTGAAGTGAGGAAACTGGGAATAAATCAAAGTTCCCTTTTTGCCTCTCACATTTTTTTGTCTTTTTATGTAGAAGAAGATTTCTCTTAATTTCTTCTCACTAGCAAAGAGGAAAGAAGAACAGATTTCTTTAAAAAAAAAAGTCATGATCGAAATGGAGAGACTCAATTCTCTGATGCTGTGTTCTTGAATGGATGATATTAATAGACTGCTGGCAAGCACAGTTTCCGAACCTCCTTTAAGAGCACTGTTTCGACACCACAGCTCATCCTGATGGGTTGTCTTAACTTCACCAGCGGAAATGAGACTTTGCCTGGCAGGCACCCTTATACAGTGCAGACCTCCGTGCCTTTAACGATCCTGGTGGGTATCCTCATCCTGCAGACTGTGTTTGGCAATGTCATGGTAGTAATTGCTGTCATCACAAGTCGAGCCCTGAGAGCACCTCAGAACTTGTTTTTAGTCTCTCTGGCATGTGCAGACATCCTGGTTGCCACCTTAGTGATGCCGTTCTCTTTAGCGAATGAACTGATGGGTTACTGGTACTTTGGTAAAGTGTGGTGTGAGATCTACCTGGCTCTGGATGTGCTGTTCTGCACCTCGTCAATCGTTCACCTGTGTGCCATCAGCCTGGACAGATACTGGTCCTGTCACTCAAGCGATTGAGTACAACCTGAGGAGGACACCGCGCAGGATTAAATGCACAGTCTTCATAGTTTGGGTACTGGCAGGCATCATTTCCTTCCCTCCGCTCATCACAATGAAAAAGGACGAGGGTAAAGTGGACAGCCCTGAATGTAAAATTAATGAGGAGAAATGGTACATCATATTCTCCAGCATTGCCTCTTTCTTTGCACCCTGTGTCATCATGATTATGGTGTATATAAGAATATACCAGATTGCCAAGAAAAGAACAAGAGCCCCGCCAGGTGAGAGGCAGAGAGAATATGGCAGTCCAGAGGACGCAAAGTGCGGTATTGACACCCCTGGAGGGAAGAGACAGAGAAGGGACGGAGGTGGAAGAGGGAGACGGTAGAGAGATGAACGGGCTTGATGTAGAAGAAGAACCCTCCTCGTCTGATGGGAATGACACCATCCTATGTTCCCTGAGGAAGAAGAAGGGTATGAGGACAACCAAAGTGGCTCAGGTGAAGCCTGGAGAATCCTCTCCAAAGCCAGAGGCGCAGCCCTGTGTGAGAGCGAAGAAGTGGAAAGGACGGCAGTACAGAGAGAGGCGCTTCACATTTGTTCTGGCTGTGGTCATGGGAGTGTTTGTTCTCTGCTGGTTCCCCTTTTTCTTCACATACACGCTCACTGCTGTGTGTGACATCTGCAATGTCCCAGAGACGTTGTTCAAAATGTTTTTCTGGTTTGGTTACTGCAATAGCTCACTGAATCCTGTTATATACACTATATTCAATAACGACTTCAGGAGGTCTTTTAAAAAGATCCTTTGTAAAAGGGACAGAAGAGGTTTATAAGTAAGATTTTTATGTATGCATTTCATAAACAGCATTTCTGGTCAGCTACATTAAGACTCCAATCAGTGTAAATATTACATTTAAAAGATATGAAATTATATTTATTGAATATTTGAAAACAAACGTAGCATGTTTTGCTTTTGTTTTTTAACATTCTATGTACTTCCACATCAGTAAATGTTTATAATATGAAATAATGCAAAAAATATCTAATGTGCAGTTTGTTTTACAGCTAGTATTACACTGAAACAACCTGTGAGTTTACACTGTACAATGTGACAACATGGATGATACATTTTCCACATGTATGTAAATTATAACAGTATCTAAATGTGTCCGTCAACTAGAAGATATCATCTCTCATGGTAGGGTACTTTGTTTTAAACTTTAAAGCCTTTAAAGACAGACTGACAGTGATATAGTGATTTAGACATAGACAAGAGAAACTGCTGCACGTTACGTCTGAGACAAAACTGCAACAGTGAAAATAATATTGTTAATAACATAAAGGCAGACCTCTTAAGGCTCACGTCACGTCTTTTTAAATTGACAGACTGTACTGTTGAGCAAGAAACATTATGTTCAAGTTCGTTGTGCAATATGCTACCATTACTATAATCCACTGAAATGTCAATAGTTTGTAAACAAACACGGCCAATAATTTCATTATGACTGAAAACTGAATCATGTGTTCACGACAGTTATTATTCTGCAAGAGAAATAAAATGCCATAGTGATGAACATTATTTGGAAAGTAAGCCTCTCTCTCTGTAATTTACCATCATAAATAAAGACACATTTAGAGAAGCAGATAATTGTAAATGCTACAGTAGCACAAATTTATAATAAACTATTCATCTTTGTATAATAGCACAATAGCAAGAGCATATGAAAGCAAATTCTACCCTACAAGATGCTATCCCCATATAACCAACAATTTCCTCCTCTTATAACAAGCTCGAGAACATGACAATTATATGAAAAGAAAATTAGGCCTAGGAGGTACGGGTGGTGCAACAATATTGAATGGAGTTTATCATGAATTATAGCCCTGCATATCAGGATATCATTAAATCATCCCCTGGAGTCAAACAAAAACCGTGCAGCGATAGAAATATGAGTGGCTGCTGCAAATTACACTGCGAGGTTAATATCCACACAAGCTTATCAATGTGCTGTACTCCTATACCAGCTCAGATATCAGCGTGACCCGTCTCTTCTCCTTTTGTGGCACACAGCTACAACCTTTCTTTACATCACAAACAGACATTGAGACCTATCAGTCTGTGAACCTGAAATAAAGTTCATGCACCATCCATAATTGCTTTAACTCTGCAAATATTTCCACCAACCACCTCTCAGAGATTCCCATGACTTGTTCTCTGGTGTTTTCGGATTCCTGTGGTACACATGTTTGGGTTCAACCGTGCCTCTGAGTCCTAAAATATGACATACTTAACTTACCACAAATGGTAAAGCTATAGACCTACTGCATCGCTGATAGAGTTCCCACGAACAATCTGTCACGAGAAATATCAGAAAATATTTGTATTGGAAGCTTTGTGGCCACGAAAATTTATGCATGCAAGATACAGTTATTTCAACAAGTGAGGTTTTGTCAGGACTGATGCTGACAGTTAGTATCAGTGTGTACGAGCACTGCCATAACAGCAGTTATCAAGAGTAAAAAGAAAAAATATTAAATTGACTATTATAGTTATTGGAATCATTTAAGCAGATCTTTATATTGATACTGAGCAATCAACATTATGTAACATTTAGTGCCATAAAATATTTGCAAGACAATCATTAAGATATTCCTACTTGGCCCTGATACAAAGCACATCAATGTGTCTTAAAGATTAAGGTGCCGTCATTGCAATCTGAACGCATCCTTTAATTAAAACGACTATAATGGAGTCCGTTGCTACGCTTGAGCAGCAGCGTGCATCACATTTTTAAAGCACATATTCTCAGAGCAACGGAGATTAAATGCCAAAATACCCATTACATTACTTGCCCAAAATGAATAATCAATAACAAGAAGAAATCCTGAGAATTCATCAAGAGTTGACTCGGCAACATGTCATGATAAGTTTGTTCAATGTAAATGACAAAAACATTGGTGAGATATTGGATTAATTACATGTTACTGAAGGTATTTTAAACTCATGTTTCAGTGAAATCTCATTTTCAATCTTCTCTGCCTCACTCCACATCACTATAAATTACTGTTGGTTACAAACTGTAAACATTTGGTTACTATCGTTATTCTCTGCATGTATGCACACGCACGTCCACTTTCACTGTCTGCTGAGACAATGATTTATTTCCCCCTCTAAAGGCCACTTCAGAGTGTCACGATTTATGTTTGTGACACCACAGCTTATAAAACTATGCTTTATAAACTGCTTCTGGCAGACGTTCCCACAACTTTCACACAGCCCCCCCAGTCGGTCTTCTCCATTTCCTTCTTGTTTCTCCCACCTACAGCTCAATGAGTGCTTTTTAAAGCTGCTAGTCATGTCTCTCCAAGAGGCTGCTGAGCTTAAAGGCAATTAAAGACCAAAGCAAAAGGACTGCATCCCAGACATAGAGACTGTCAAGGCAGGATTGCACAGAGTCAGACAGAGGCATCAGGACCATACTAACAAGTTTAAATCATAGCTATTGATGAATAGAGTGTTTTTAATTTAATGTTGGGTCATTCATTATGAATTGAGTACGATGCATCATGCACACTGGGGCATACAATACTTCCTCCCTCCCTCATAAGGATGCGAGATAATCAAATAACATTGTGAGGGATGTAAGCAGCAGGAAGCTCCTGTTTAATTTGCCTCGTGCAATCTCCGTCATTTGCTCTACTGCCTAATTTTACTCAATGAAAAGTCTCATTTTAACCACTAGTTTTTAAGTGTGTTTAATGTATTTAATTACAATACGTCTAACTTAAAAAAGCAGGCAGAAGTTGATTGTATTTTTCAACCATCACTGTGAAAACTGAAAATATGGGTATTTTCTGACTTGCCAGGCCATTTTTTTCTCCCTGCTAAGATTGGACCCATTAGAGGGCCCATTTTGATCTCCAGTTCTTGAGAAAGAGATTATTGTATCATTATTTAGGATTTCAAAAAGTCAGCTAGTGGGTTCTTTTATTTTCTTAGCTTGTCAGAAAAGCAAAACATGCTCTTCTGGAAGGGGTTCAAGAGGTCCCCGGGGACATGAGGACCCCACTGTGGGTTAAGAGAGCCAAAGTGCATGGATAATGTGGAACTGACTCAATATGTCACATGTAAAAAATGGAAGTTCATTCTTTGGGGACGGCCTATATTCTCTTTCCTAATTCATGCCTTTGTTTTATCATATTTTACCTCCTCTTTGTCTGTAGATGCAACAGAGATTATCTGTTCATTCTGAGCATATTAAAATCTGTTTAACAAGATATTCTGAACTTCTCTGACTTGTTTTGTACCAACAAGTGTCTTTGGGTATACTGTAAGTGTGTATGTGTGTGAGAGAGAAGAAAAGAGAGGGGCCAATAGGGTAAAAAGTATAAACATTCCCAGAATATGGGTCTTACTTGTTAGTCTTGTGACAGTGACCTTAAAATCTGTCACAATATGTTTAAATTGAATAAAAACTCCAGTGAGTTTAAAAACATTGATTCTTCTTGCTCATCGCCATTAAAACTAGAGATAATCTGCCCTCTGTGGAACTCCCAGCATCATCTACAGCAATGCTTTCTATGCTCTGCAGTGAATCCTCATTGATAACAAATTAAGTTCTGGCAAATCTCCTGCCCTGGACGCCATAATTCTTCCTTAGCCGTCTTGTCCTGTCTGTGCTATCGATCGTGTCCATTTCAAGTCTGGCCTACTCTCCTCATGCACAAGTTTCTGCACAGCACCCCCGCCCCACCCACATGCTCCTGGATGATGTCAGCTACACACCCACATACACACACAAAGTAAACACCAACTCCTGATAAAGCTTACTATGACTGTACTTTATCCATCTCCACCTGCCAGCTGTTGTGGACGGCAATCCATCCCTCAGTATGCTGTCAATTAACACACACCTACACAGGGAAAGAGTGAGCTGTACCACACCATCAGCTGGGGCATCTCTATGGGCTCTCTGTTTTTCCTTTTCACACTTGTCAGCTACTGCAAGGCAGTTTACATTTTCTGTTATTGTTTGTCATGGCCTCAGGCAACAAGGCAAACAAACTACTGACTACTGTCATATAATCATAAGTCACAGTATATGATAATTTGAAATGAAAAAAAAAAAGACATGTCTACATCATGCAGATAGAGCAAAATCAATATCTAAGGTTATTACTTGCAGTAAAAAATATTTCGAAGGGTGTCAACAACAGTTGCAAATGATTTTCTGCATATTTGCAGATGAAATCCAATTTTACAGGTAAGATAATATACTGTGCGTATTGTAAATAAAAGACTAAAGGCCAACATTAATTGCGTCTTGCTACATTTCTAACACTCCACAAAATGAGAACAAAACAATGTATGCAAAAGTAAAGCACACTCTTATCTTGCATTTATTTTTTGACATGACTTTGATTGCGCTATGGCTTAAATACTGTGCTAAAAATAATACTGTCATTTGAATGTTATGGGTATAGTTTCGTCTTTAGCGACAGGTTTGACAAATTCATATTTGATAGTTTTTCAAGCATAGGAGTTATGGGAGCCATCCCTGGTGTAAAATATATCTACAGGAAAATTTAGCATCCCACATACTGTACATTTTACACCAGGGATGGCTCCCATGGAGATGGATGGTATAATGGTCCTGCTTTGGCACAAGTGCATGCGACTACATTACAATTATAAATAGTAGCAGTCTGTACTAATTGGGCAGATTTCTTTTGACACATATATGATTACTACTATACTGTAATGCCCTAATGCAGGGGTGTCAAACATATGGCCCGTGGGCCAGAACCTGGCCCATCAAAGGGTCCAATCTGGCCTACTGGATGACTCTGCACACCTGATATTGATGCACTTGTGAAGGCTAAGACTGTCAGACTTAAACAGTGAGAAGATACGTGAAATGCTGCCTCAGAGGCTTCTCCACCCTGACAATAATACAGCTCTCTGAAATAACAATGAATACTTCTGTGGTCAGATTTTAAGATATTGAACATTGTGCAAACTGAATCGTGCAACTGAAGCTGCTGGTTAATAATATATTAACCAGCAGCTTCAGTACAAAAGAATCTGTATCAGACTTCTATCATAAAACAATATTGCAAGGGTGGATGTCACCTGCTGCTTCAATAGCTTCCACTTTAGTGAAAAATTATGAAAAAAAATGCACATATAATTAAAGTGAGTAGTAGACTGACTGAATGTGGAAAAAACAAGACAGATGTGTGCTGTGGTAGTTACCTCTACTGGTCAGCCGATGGCGCTTCGTGTGGCTATTTTACAGGTGATTAACAGGTATCTCTCTCAGTCATTAAAAATGCAGAAAGTACTGTGAGGATCTTCTTGACTCCTGAAAAGGTAATAATGCATTTTGTGGGGGTTAAAGAGCTAAATTTTGCTTCACCAATGACGTCATTTTAACGAGGACCAACTGTTTTGAAACCTTCTCATAAGTACAGCCTAACCTTATGTTTAAAACACTATTACTTGACAATATCGTTGGTTAGAAATACACAAAGATAGCCATGTGGGCGAAATACTGTAATTCTTTCTATTGTGACGTGATTGGCGTGGAGGAGTGGCCAAATTTGTATACAATGATTATTTAATTATTACAGAAATCTCATGCTAATGTTAGCATCTATGCTAAACTAGCCTAGCTAACTAACGTCGGATAATTTACACTTGAAACGTTTGGGTTGCTAAACAGCTACACAGAGCTAACGTTTGTTTGGACAAGTTGGATATTAGCAGGTGAGTTGACAACACTGTGCCTACCCGTGTTTTGACGTCCACGTTTCTTATGAAGTCCTTAAATCCATTGAAAAAGAAAAGTGTACTTTATGTAGATATTTGGCTAGTTAGTTGGTTAGCCTGTTAGCTACTACGTTTCCCAAGTTGCTTCAAAAAATGGCAGCCGGAAGTGACACACTCGATAATAAGATGGATTTAGATTTATTGTTAGGTTTCTTTATCTATTAAGATGTTATATATTATAGATTATATTGTATTACAACGGATCTAAATAAATAATTAAACCTTCAACTGCTGGGTTGAAGAGAAAAAGCGAGATGTAACGTTAGCTTTGGCTAACAAGTTGTCTTCAATTGAGTAGCATATCAGAAACTAGCTAGGGCTAAAAATATTCAACACCTTCCACTTGAATAAAAGTTTTGTCAGTGGTCTGGAAATGTCTTGGGAAAAGTTTTAAGTGTTGTCCCACAAGGAGTGGGCTTTTCCCTATCATTCAGGAAAAAACAAATTAAGATAGCTCCATGACTCAAATGTAACATCACTTAAACATAATACATTTACTTAAGGAAAAACACATTTGCTTTGTTTTTCTGAATTAATGAGATTATTATCTTTGACTTCTGAGAAACGTAGTCTTGATAATTCAGAAAAACAAGAGCATATTTTCCCCATGAAAACATTCCTTAGAATTATGAGATAGTCATCGAATAATAATCTAATAATAAGCAAATATTTTTTGTCAAGTGAATGCATTGTGCTTCCGTACAAATGTACTTTATCTCTATCACTGCAAAGTGATGATTACATAAGCAGTGCTTACTCACGAAGGCAGATGATCAACTGGGCTTCTTCCCTTTCAAACAAATTACAGCACTGAATTTAGACTTAATTTGCATTACCATTTGTTGACATTTGACTGTATGTAATCAGTGGTGTAGTGGAGGGTATATGCAAATTTATGGGGTATCCCACCTCTTTTCTGGCTGTTACCAGTATACCAACCTATCAGCAAAAAAGCCATTGGAATATTTGGGAGAGCATGCCCACTTCCTCTTTAGTAAGCTAGTAGACCCCCCTCAACAATTACCACTACACCACCAATATTGTATTTATTATCTTCTCAGCTGTTTCTTTATCTTACACCTCTTTTTTCTTGTACAGTTTATGATCCAGTATGGTGTTTGCAGCAGGAGTTGGAGCAAGTTTCTAGGAAGAGGATATGGATTGCTGCTCTCCTAACCTGTATGGCGTAAGTTGATACTCCTGGGTATGTCTACAATAAACATATTACTAGGCCTGGTAAATATGGAGTCACGACAGAACTGAGTGACAGTCAGTGAAGGTATACATCAGACACAGGGCAGACAGGTTTGGAAAGTTTAGGTTTGTTCTCGTGAAATGTACCATGAATACTGATGCCTTGGTCGTGACAATGGCATCCTTGCGTCCATGGGTTTTTCCAACATGTGGCTGATTACAAGAGTGAAGAGAATAGCTTGAAGCTTGAATCCTGAGTAGGTGGCTGTGTTCTCTGTTTTTGTGCCACGATATTGTTCACTCAGTGATGGTAGGATTTGCTTACAGAGTTTGTATTTTACTTTATTAATTCTTTCTTTATCTTGGTGATGCAAAACAGGATGTGACCTTCCTCTGCTCTAAGACATTACCACTGATAATGGTGGATTATCTGTGGTGATCAGTAATAGGCTTCCAGAAGATAATTTTGGGTTTAATTTAATGGTCTGAAGGGGGGTGAGGGGTTGGACTTCCTTCCTTGGGGCTTTGGATAGTATTTTGTATTCTGTGACTGTAAATGTTGCATGTCCCCATTCTACTCTTGAACTGCTTTGAGTGTTACTTTGAAAACACCACAGACTATAGATTTTTCATCTTGATAATGTCACAGGATGTATGAATTTAGTGGTAGCCAGTGCTCATTGCTCGTGTGAGCTCACGGGGCAAATATGTTTTTCCTGTTTTTGTTGTTATTTAATAACTGTAGAATCGTTCATCAGATCCTGTATTGAACTCTAAATATAGCTTGTAGTTAAAGCCATGTGGCATTCATGAAATGGCAAATAGCTCAATGTAGCAATGAAGGGGTATTATAACACTGTACAATGTTTCCATTCTGGTACATACGCCATCTGGTGAGAGCATTTTGTAATGAGAGCTGGGATGTGGAGCGGAACACAACATTCATAACACTTAACAAAATTACAGCCAATGTTGCATCCATCATAAATTCTGACAGCACTACATGAAAATCTAAACAACTTACACCAACAGAATATAATATTATTTGAGTTATTACCTGTGGTAAATCCTTTACTGCTTATGTTTCCATAAATGTTTATTTGGTTGTTATTGAGGACCATGTAAAGTATGTATGCATTGTTGATTGAATCAGCATCACCGACATGTTTTCATATTGTATGTTGTACTACACTAGAACAGTGCTGAACATAATACCTGCAGGAGGCTTGGTTATTAGAATATATAGGCTTTGTTTTCAGAAACATGATTGCTAACAAAATGTATTTGCTACTTTTTTGGCTGACATCCAGTAACTACAGTTTCATACACCATGATGGCACTGACTCGAATAATGGGACATTTTTTAGTGATTACCCCCACAATGCCATTATCTGTTAATATGTCTACTCCAGATGATCTATTTGTCTGGCTTACAAGTAAAACCCTTGTATTCCCATGTGCAGTGTGGCAATTAAGGCACATTTTCTCCATTGCTGGAGTGAACAGAATTTTAAAATGATTTTATTTTTTGGCTCTATCAATATGTATCTCTTCATATGATTCTGATTATACATCCCTCCAAATACTGTGCCATAAACAGAGAAAATGTTCTTAGCTGATTAAGTGCCTAACTGTTGACAGTGACTTACTGTTTAAAACAAAAAGCTTACAGAAAATGAAAAAGATTAACTGCAAAACAAAACCCTGATGCAGCATCAAAGGGGATTTAATTAACATTGCTTGTTTGTGCTTGCTTGGTTTTTAAGGAGGAAAACTGCAGTAAGAACTTTTTTAGTGTTTACCCAAGTAAGTACGTTATCGCTGTTTTGAAATGCTCTAATAAGCTCCATATATTTCACGCACACCATGGTCTGCCAGGAAGCAGAACTTAGCCCAGAATAATAAGCCCCCTCCCCTTGTAGAAATAATTTAATTTTGCAGGAATAATCAGTCATACTAATCTCCATAGTAGCACACATAATTAAATTTGCCAGTCTCAAATTTGGAGTTGCGTCTTTGGGAAATCATAAACAGTAAATCCATGTGTTTTACGTAGTCAGAATACAGCACATCGTGAGTCACTTGTGGAATATTTAATTAAAAGAGGTTAGTAGAGATTTAGTTTTTTAATGGTGGGGCTCTCAGAGACTTACAATTTAGGACAGAGGCATAAAGACACTGCAACAGAAAGTGCATGTTTTATTATGCACATATTGAGCACAGCACATTTAATTTTGAATTAGATTTTTTTTTAGATTGCAGGCCAATTAACTGCACAATGTGCCTTTGAATAATTAGAGATGTGTAGGCTTTAAAATACTCATGGTACTGTGTTGTGTGCGGAGTGTGGAGCAACAGAGAGAAAGGGGAAGTAATGAGCAGTGAGTGCCATCTGCAGACAGGTGTGTGGAACTGCTATTATTAGTAAGGTTCAATCAAAATGTAAATTAAACTGTCATGAGCAAAAATATCGCTTTCAGTTATAAGCACAACACATAACTTAGCTTATATGAGACTTGGCAATCCTGTTTGTTTGTGGAGGTAGTTCAGGGAGCGTGTCAGGACATGCGCGCTCTTCAGGGTGGCAGTCTCGAGCTCGCGCTGTCTGCGTGCTGCGAGAGCCAATCACACTTCAGATAAACACAATATTGCGTCATTGTTATTGTGGTAGTTGGGGCTCCAGCTGCTTACAGAGATTTCGCCACCATTTCGCCTACATTTAGACCTCTATAACTGCGTTAACGAGCAGACCTGACGGAGTATACCAGCACAATGTCGCTGCAAAAGGACGTCTCATCGGACGAGAGTTTGCAAGGTAAAGTATAAACGATAAAACAGCTTGTAGCTCAGTTGTGTTTAAGCTAGCGCTAGCCAGTAATGTCAACGAAAACACGAGGTAACCAACGTTATGTCACCTAACATAGCCTCGTGTTGAGCCAGAGCTGTACAGTCGAGGTGTCTACCTAACTAGATAGATTAAAGCTCAACGTTATTTTATTTTATCGAGACGTGAAGAGACACCTGAGGACAACACGTCGCCCTAGTTAGTTAATGAGGCTTATCTGCAACGTTGCAAAACCTAAATCAAGCCAAGGACAGTTTGTATTTCTTTATTGTTCTGCTGTAGCCCTAGCCTGCTTGGCAGCCCCGGCCGATACAGACCAGTGATACCCATCAAATTTAATGTCTCAACACTGTGTATTTGATTTAAGGTTCCTGGGTTGAGCTGCATTTTAGTGGCACTGGCTCTCAGAGTACCAGTCATCACGGAAGCCAGGAGCAAATCCCCACGTCCATCCAGGAGGGTGACGTGGAGAAAATGCTGCTGGATGCACAACATGAGTCAGGCAGAAATAGCTCCAAAGGAAGCTCTCAGTGCAACAGGTTTGTAGGGCAAAGGGGAAGCACAGTTTGCGTGTTTTTTTTTATATATGTTGTGTACTACAGATGAGACAATTCATGTGTCTTGTGTGACCTAAATTTCCCCTATGTGTTGTCATCTTAACAACAGCCCGCTTAGAGCCCAGACCCCCCTTCTTCTGTGGAGAGGCTCAGAGGCAAACAGCTCACAGGTATATTTGTTGGTAACATTGATCTTTAAAAGCCAAATTGATTAAGTGTAGTTTTATTAAATAGTTCACATGATGTGTTACAGCATAGGCTAGGTTGTTGCTTTATTATCTACAATTGTTGTTTACAGTCAGATGAGGACTTCCAAGAAAGAAGGCGGGAAGTAGAGAGCATGATGAAGAAAAATGCTGACTGGATCTGGGACTGGTCTAGTCGACCTGAGAACAACCCACCAAAGTATGTAGCCACCACGAATTTGGTAACTCTTACTATTTGATATGTTTATTTGTAATTTCTGTGGAGTTATCTTAGTTGACATAATTATTTCAACATTTAAGACAAAAATGTGCCATTACGCAATTATAAAGCTAACTGCTGATGATGAAGAACTATGTGAATACAATGTAGATGCACATGTTATCACTCTATAGGAAAGACGGTAGTGATTATAGTGATGGTAGGGCTACCAGGAATAGCAAATTGTTACCTGTATTGTGATAATCTCTTACACATAATAGCCTGAGAATATTTTTTATGTCATGATTTATAATCATAATTGATAGAGTGGGGGAAAAAAAAGTCAGTGTGAGCAGAGGTGTGAGTATGACATTAGACTGGCACTCATTGACTTTAATATATTCATAACGCTGAAAAATTAATGTGCTTCTCTGTAGGGAGTTCCTGCTGAAGTACCCTAAGCGCACGACCTCTCTCAGCATTAGGAACACCAGCGTCATGAAGAAGGGAGGCGTTCTCTCCGCTGACTTTCTGAAGCTTTTCCTGCCGTCATTAATCATTTCTCACATACTTGCTGTTGGCCTAGGGTAAGCAACTTCATTTAATCTCCAACTGGCAGTAATGTAGTATCTCACGATCTAAAAACATTAAATGTGAGCCTCTAGGGGCAATTGCATAGGGATTGTTAGAGAACCATTGAAAGACCAGGTCTTTGACCACATACAGTTGATGTTTATTCACATAAATAATAAAAAAATTTGATGTTTAGATTAAAAATGTATTGTATATGAAAATACAGACCTGCTTTCCTATTATTTAAAAACATCGTTGCTGCAAGCAGACTTTTAACTGCACCAACACAACATGACCAGTTTAGTTAGTTAGCATTAAATGGACTGTAAATCAGTTTGAGAGTAATAGATTCCAGTGTTGTGTTTGGATTTTAAATGGTGGCACAAGAGTTTTGTTTATTGTGCCATAAATGTTGATCTTACGTCTATGAAACACATGTAGAATAGAAGAGAACAATATTACACAACAGAATACAACAACAAAATATCCAGGAAGTGGAAACATATAATGGTTCCTTCTGTTCACTGTCTCAGATTTAGTGGATATATGCCAAAAGTTAACTACAAAGTATGCTCATATTACTTGCTTTATTGGGAAATTCTGTTTTGTACCTGTAGTAATCTGTCTCAAGAACAATTGAGACATTGTCTTATTATGCGTTTACATGGAATCAGGAAAACAGTAGACGGCAAATCAGATTTCATTTTAGTGGAGAAGAGCAGGATGGTAAAATTAGCTTTAGCTGGCAGAGAATATTGGCAACATTAACAGTAGATGGTATAAAGGTAAAATATTTTAACTTTTTGTCGTCCTCTGTGATGGAATTTACAAGCAGAAGCTGCGTAGCTCCTTTACACATGGCAAAAACACAGCAATCTGGACAATTACTGGACATTACTAGAAAGATTACATCAAAATAATATACATTAAATAATTATATGTAGTGTATTTTATTCTATTCTTTGTAAACAATATGACACCACCATTGCAACATACCGTCACGCATGTTGCGTTTTACAGTCATGTCATTCCATCGAACTGTTTGTTTTTCTTGTAAGGCCCAGAAAGTTTTTTCCATTTACAATCTGCCTGATTCCATGTTTACTTTAAAATGCGCAAATTTGCGATAGCTGCGACCACGTCTGCTCATACATCCACACGTTGCTCCTTTTTGCTAGTTGGCATGAACAGTTAATCAGCTGTTGTTTGGCTCCTGACCAAAATTTCACAAAATCTTGGGCAAGTCTGTCAATCCATTTGAAAGTTATGTGCCTTTTTGCAGTAGTCCACTTCTGTTGCCAGCCCCTGCCCTTCACTCCCTGTTTTTTTTAGCCAGTTGGCATAAACACAAACACTCACACTTGACTTCCAAGCCCAATTTTAGCCTCCTAAGGCAAAAACTGTGGCCACTAAAGGGTGGTGAGACTTTTGTGAACCACCAAGAGACTGGTGACAACTAAAAACACGACGGTACAGATGTTTGTTGCAGTCGCAAACTTATGATGACGAGTCATCAAGCCCCAACTTCAGTGTATTTATATGTAGAGTCTATATATCTGGAGAATTTGAAATTTAACCGTTTTTTTTGTTTGTTTGTTTTATATTTTGCTCTCAGAATGATTTTAATTTACACGTTTGTCTGTTTTCTTCCAGGATATATATTGGGAAGCGTCTGACTTCCCACAACACCTACTAAGTAGGATATAGGTGTGTCGCGACACCTTGTCACCTTGATGTGACCCATCTTGGCATGCCTTAAAATGGGACCTACTGATGAACAAGGGGAGATGTGGCCATGTGACACGGTCCAATTTGATTGAGTGCCCCACGTAGCTCACACCAGCGTGGAGAGTTAAGGATCTGTCATTGCTGTTTCATGATGTTAACTCATGAACACAACAGTGACCAATCCTCTGCTCCGTGCTGTAGTCTCTGTCCTGGCCTGGAGATGATGACTGTTTTGCTGCTTCCAGCTCCTTAAATCTGCACGTTAGGGAACTGATGTATATTGTACGCCATTGCCTTTTTCTTTTTGCAGTAAGAAATCACTTGATTTAAAATGATATACTATCAGTATGTTTCTTTTAAGATCAGCTGTGGAGAACGGAAATTGGTGACTTGTAATTTTAATTTTGTTTTGTCCAAGGGATCATTAGCCTAGTGTGTAAGTGATTTCATCCAGTACTGATTGCTCGATTTGTGCATTTGTAAACTGTGATTATAAGAAAGCATTATTGAGCACTGATATGGTCCATTTTGTTCATCCCTCACAAAATAAAAATTGGAAACACACATATGGCCCTGATGGATTTATAAACCGCTTAATGTGAGTTTCTCAAAGGAAAGGACCACATGCAGATGAACACAATTAAAATTTTATTGAACTTTGGTCAAAATAATAAACAAGTGAATACATTGCCACCATGTTAGGAATCAATGGACAAAGACAATGCATTATTATGTGTTTGTTTTAATGTCATCAGTATATGTTTTGTGTAGTCAACCTTCATTTCTGCATTCACAACTACGGAGATAAGATCCACATTTGCAATACGCGGTTCAAATTTGGGTGACATCCCTAATAAATGAATAAGGGCACATGTATGAGGCCTGTCTGAATTTCCTACTTATTACATGATTAGGAGGCACTCTATCACATAAACTGTATGGTGTGCAATTTTCCTCCTCTGTGTTTTCATAGACAGCCACATGTAGCAGCAGTATATGAGGACATAACTCTATAAAATAGGATTTACAAATAATGCACATGAGGTTTGTAAAACGTTTGGGGACATAACTTGTAGCTGTCACTGATAGAAGTAGGTATTAAGGCTGCAGATTCCCTTTGTCCTGGGCCCCATCTTGTGCCATGTAGTTTCCAGCCCGCATCCTAAAACATGGTCAAAAACTAGAAATTAATCTCTTGACACAAACACATCATCGGTTGTCTCCAACAGTGGTTCTGAAACCGGTAGCCCCAAATAGTATTTCCATAACAGGTTTGCTTGAGATCTGCTCAAAGACAGTGGTGTGACTGGACATTTTTCCACCTCTCTACAACATAAAAACATGCAAAGCAATAAACATGTTTTAATACATACTTCTAAATTTAAAAACACATCTGTAGTTTTAGTTTCTTTTATTATGTGGATGACAAGGTGTACTTGAGTAGATACAGTCAGTGAAATTATGTCACCGTATTGACTGGGGGTAAAGTAAGAGGAGGGAGGGGGGAGAAAAGAAACAAGTCCACTTTCCAAATTCATGGCCTCTTCCACCAGTAGTTTGGCCTGAATACATGGCCAATGGGGGAATGTTACAGTTAGGCTTATTGGCCATTAATCCGTGCTTCAGAGGGCCCAAAATCTTTGAGATGATGTTACAACTTTGACAAGACGTCATTTTAAGGGCTTCCAAGAGTTCTGTCGTTAAATCATGAAATGAAGGCTTAAAATGTCAACACAAACACCAACGTTCAAGAGTTTGACCTCTAGGGAGTGCCATTCCGTCAATTAGACCCGAATTGGGCTTTCTGGGTCAGGGGGGCATGTTGATTGCCCTGGTGCCAAAGGCAAAAACAACCTAAGCTCAGACTCAAAATAAAACAGGCCTATGGATCAACCTCCTGTGGCAAAAAAAGTAGACACGTGCTTTCGAATTCTTCACCAGGAGGACAACGAGGCTGTTTCTTCTTATACAGATAGACAAGTAGTAGGCTTAACTACACAGGTACGGTAAAAGCCCTATCCTCTGGAGCCCCCAAATCTTCTAGTTGATTTTGTCCTGGAAAATGTACAAGTTGTTGGTGGCTGCCACAGCTATCACGTTATCTTTGGGGTGCCAGGCAGTGTGGAGGATCTTCTTGTTGAAGTCCAGGCTGTCCACGCTGATCTCATCCTTCTTCCTCTTGCCGCCAGTGGACACTTTGCGCGGTTTGAGCGTAGCCCGTGGTTTGCTGCTCTCCCTGGATGCCTCCAGTGTGATGTCCCGCCTGGTGTTGCGGTCAAACATTCGGAAGAAGTTGTTGTAGGAGCCAGTCATGATGGCACTGATGGAGAGAGAAAATTAAAATTGTGTAAATGAACTTGGGGAAAAAACAAAACCCAATGCCACCCATGATTGATTTATCATATCTATAATTCAGGAGCACACATACCTGTCACTGCCATTCCAGCAGCACTCGAACTTGTCAAAGATGCAGTCATTTTCATACAAGGAGCAGAGCTTACTGCGAAGGTATTCGTGGACCTGACACAAAACACATTAATTAACCTAAATATTCACTTGAGCCAAATGTCCTCATCTGTATGTGTACAGTTTACGTGTAAAAGGGCCAACACATTACTGCACTTCTACATCAGTGAATGGTGAGTTCTGTTCATTATTTTTTTAACAGAACTGTCCCCAGATTGCGTGGCTCACCAGGCACACCTGTGAGGCTGCTATTTTTGTGAGTCGCAAAAAGCTTGCATGCCATTTGTTGCCTCTTGTATCTCTCGGATCTTTCATTATTTTATTTAACCATGTCATTACTGGCTTCAAGAAAATATTTTTGCAAAATTGATGTGAATGTGGATTCAAACAAAATTGAAAATTAGGAATAAAAATGTACAGGTAGCAGGTCAGAATTACATATCTGCACAACAGGCTTATTGTTAGAGTCTTTAGGGGTCTAAAACAATAAGCCTGCATAAAATAAATAAGTAATAAATATCTTACTTATTTATTTTATGCAGGCTTATTGTTTAAGTGGTCACTTCAGAATCCCATCATTTTTAAAACACTGCAGTGCTTACTTTGTTCTCACACAGGGTCAGATGTTACGTTAAAAGTCACCAAATAAGTATGTTTACACACCTGATACGTCTCCACTGGCCTGTTCTCCATGTTGAGGTCCCAAACTTTGACGGAGAGGTAGTCACGTGTCATCATATAGCGTCCGCTGTGACTGAACTTCACGTCCGAGATGGAGGAGATGATCTCAGAGAAAAAGGATCGGCTGCTCGGATCCTCCGGCTCCTCAAAGACTGAAATAAATACATAAATCTTAAATTCTTATTCTAAAATTATTAGCGGTACATCTTTTTCAGTTTATGAAAAAATGAATATACAATCTTAAAACTTATTATCTGACCAAAAGTAGAAATAATAATAATTTATAGAATTTTATGACAGAGAAAAAGCAGGAAATCTAAATATTAGATAAACTGTTTATGCAAATGTCAAGTATATTTTGCTAAATTACTCAGTCTATAAAAATACCGATCATTTACTTTCCCACTGATAGACTAATGAGTTGACTAAACATTGCAGCACTGCAGTGGAGGTACTTACACTTTGAGTGCCTATCGCAGAGTGCCGCTGCTCGCATGTCACACAGGCGGATGGTGCCTTTGCTACTGCTGTACACAAATACATTGCATTGGTGTGGATGGCACTCAGCAGCTGTGATTACTTCTGTCAGTTCCTCCATGTTGGCGGGCTTGATGTCTACAATATCTGGGGAACACACTGTTAAGGAACTAGCAGTCTTATGTTTCATTATGATACAACGCAGAGGCCATTACTCAATAAGCCACAGGTAATGTCTGTTTTCTTATGAAGAAAAAGGATACTAAAACTTCTGTCTGTGATTTCCAAGTGCCATAGATTTATTCTTAGGTCATCTGCGGAGAGGTACGTTTCATGATCACTATTTACAGAAATGGAATTAATGTGATAGGTGTGCGCATTTGCAAAGATCCTCCGTGGGCTTGCTTCTACCATGAGATCCATTGGCATCAGCACTGGTACCTGAAACATACGACGTGCATTTTTAGACATTTTAAAACCATAAAAGAAGCCATGTTCAAAAGCGAGACAGGTCTGACGTATGATTAAACATACCCGTAAAGAGGTGAGTCTAAAGGGGTCTCTGAGTCGTCCATCTTCATCTTTCAGGTTGTAACCTTCTGCTCTTTTATCTCTTTCACTTATTTTCCACAATTTGATAGTTTTATCTGACAAGCACACACACGAGAAAGTTGTAAAATCACAGTTTCAAATTCAGATATGGCCAAATAATCAAAATAGACAGAGTGTAAACTCTTACCATTTGTCGAAAGTAGAAAGTGAGCAGCATTTTGTTGGGGTAGCCATCTTATTTTATTTATTTTTTCCTCGATTTCTAAACTTTTCAAATAGTCAAATTCTGGCTCGTGACTCTGAAAAGTGCTATAGACGTTGTACTCCCCTCGCAGGTGTGGACGATTCTTAGACTGAAAACAGATATGGCAAACATAAGTCACAGGGTACATGCATATCACTGCAACACAGAGGCAGCATGTAACTTCTGACAGGATACTGTTGATGAAGATGCTCGTCTGTCACTTCATATGAATCTTACCTCCTGTTCATGTTGAAATATCACTACTCTGCCTCCTTTATCTCCAGTTGCAAGCAATTCTCCAGAATAGTTGAACTCAACTGTTGAGATTATGTCAGCTGAAAATGGACACAAATCAGGGTGAATCACACCATGATAGCTCTGATGACAGCTATGCTACTGTGTTAAGCTGCAGGCTAAATCTGGTGCCAAAGACATCTCAGAAACAGCATCAGGCTCACTGACAGCCAAACACGCACACCACGTACACCCATTCATGTATGAATGAATGAAAACAAGCATGATGTCACTCGACAATTTATGGACGCAGCACATTGACGTCATGGACACGGTCGCTCCCCTTTAATAGCTTAGCCTCCACCTAGCATAGAGCTAGCTAGCGACACACAGTAAATTACAGAGGAAAGGGCGTTTGTGCAACTGATCCACAAACAGACTCACACCAATCACGACAGCCGTCTTATATTAAACCCCGTGCGACCCTCTAGCTATCGTGCATCTCACGTGAAGCCCACAGAGCATCATCATCAGACCATCTAGCTAGCTCCCCACCGCTCTAGCCTAGCCGCCAAGCTAACGTTAGCTACATACCTTCCGCAACATCTTCATCTATCGCTCCTTTCACTTGAGAGAAACACCACTGGAAATCATTTCCTCCTGCAACTCCTGTAAAAAAGAACACAGCGTTAGTTTGTATCCGATTCGCGTTTCGCCTGGCGACAAAATGACCTGACAGTGACACAGTTTGACAACTAGCAACTTAGCTTGCCAGCGCTAACGTTGGCTAGCTAACTTGCAGATTCAGGCCATCACACACACCAAGTGAGGTGGGTCCTTTTCCTCCCTTCAAAAGTAGCTTACCCGCCATTGCTTCATGTAGCAGCTCTTGCTGTACACGGCTTCCAATACCTAATCAACCAATGCGGCTTGCTCGGGGAAATAGATAGCATCCACAATCAGTGTGAAGACTCGGGTCCAGATCTGTCAAGACCACGGAAATTATCCGTGATTTTTTTTCTTCCAAAATGGCGCACAGTACATGGAGAAATGACGTCATGCACACATGCCACATCCTGGCTCCATCCATCCTCCTGAGCATCATGTTATTAAATGTGCATTCAGCCTTTATTCTCCATGCATTCAACTTTATTTCAGTACATTACATATTACTCCAGCATGGCATGTTAGAGCCAATACAGCTGTCCTGTGGTGGGTGGGACTGATGACATTACAACACATCAGGATGTAGGTATTTTGACTCAAGTTGAAGCAAACAAAATCTCATAAACAACACCAAAAAAGCCAGCATAAACAGCATGAACATGTTTTCTAGTGTTTTAGTCAGTGTTTCATTAATATTTTTGCATAATATAAGTCATTGCAAAAGTTATTGCAAGAGATACAAGTGAAACACACAGACTTATATTATGAAATGACACTTTTCATGTTAAAACTTTTTTATAGTGGTCGTTGTTGATGTTAGCTATGAACTGTGTCCCAACTCAAAATTGTATGACACCTTGCAAGTACCCCTGCTTGTATTGTGTGGTCAGTGGGTGACATCTAGTGGGCAAATTATGGAAGTTCAGTTAATATTTGTTGGGTATGTTGTACCTCTATAGGCTGGTAAATTGAATGTACATACTTTTCAGCCCCTATTTCACTGACATTAGCCTTCTGTATTTTAGGCCTTGACTACTTAGTCTGTAAAACCTGGCTAATCAAAAAAGGTCTACTCAAAATAGCCACAAGTAGTGGTAAAATGTTAAAATTCAACATCAGAGAGTTTTAATTTTTGACCTTTAGGAATAAGGAATCATTTGCTAAAAAAGGCCATGCCTCTTGACCTTTACAGCACATTACTCCTATAATGCTACAAGCATAAGCTACAAGTAGGCCTGTCATAGAGATGTCATGCATATACAATAAGTTATTACAGAGGTTAAAGGACATTTTGTGATTTTGCAAAATTCTTAAAACCGTCAGTGTCTCCTCTTGAGTGTGTCACAAGATAATTTTTTTCCACACCACTTTCAAAACGGGAAATACACATTTATTGTGGTTGATTCAGTCTGTCAACCAAACGCTTTTATTGTACACTATCAATCATTTTGTATTTTTAAAACTGTGTATGCTACATTAGGGAACAAACTTCACATTCTGCTCAACCCAGTTCTGCTCAAAATCCATCAAAAAGTATGCCACTTTACATCTCTGTTTTTTGTGAGCCTATGCTCAAAATCACAGTGCAAAATACATATACAAAAATAGATGTTGGAGCTGTGGTAGTTGTTTTTATTTTATGCTTATTTTTCTGTAAACAGCACTCTCTGAAGGGCTGGGGTTGTCAAGAATTGGGAGGAGAAGAATAGCCCATAGGGGCTGATTGTGCAATAAAAAAAAGTCACATTCCAAAAAATAAAAAAATGGCAAGTGCTGATGAAGTGTGAGAATATGTAATATCTGGGCCACATTTCAGTGGAAAATAGAATAAACAGAGATGTGTTGTTTTTAGTACAACAGTTGATATAAACATACTGTTCTAATATAAACCAACATACAAATTCTGCTGAACTAAGTAAGGGAATAAGGAAATAAGCTCCTCTGTTTGTCTGCTTGCTAATATATTATTGTTTTGATGTTTATCTTAAAATAGTATCATGGCCTGAAAGTGGTCTTTGACAAATAGTGCTTGCTTTAAACCAAATATTACAGGTTACACATGATTTTCAAGGTAGCTAATCACCTGCACCAGGTTCTGGATAACTACTGCACAGTGATGGTATTGTCTCCATAGTGCTTTTAAACTTGTTTTGTTTTCTGCATCTGCAGATTGTCCTGGAGGTGGCAAGTAAACAAATAGGGATGCACCCAGAAAGACCTGGACCAAATCTCACCAAAACCTTCTCCCCGGCATCTCCCAAGCTCCACATCCCTCTCATCACTCACACAGCGTCCCTTGGGGAGAAGCAGAGCAGAGGGCTGGAGGTTAGGAAGACTACATCTATATCTATATTTATATAAAGGTGGACCAACTTGTACCTGCAGTATAAGTACAAGTAGGATGCTTTAAGACTATGCGGAGCATGCATAGAAATATAACATAAAAATGTGACATTATATAAGCTCACAAGGCTCAAATTTTAATTAGCGTAATTAGTGTAACTGGTACATTTTACAGATGTTCTGTAAAGTGCTGCTGTATAGTGTCTTTAAACACAGTTAACCACCGTGAGCGTTTAACACCTACGTGCGTATTGATCCCATTTGTAGTTAGTAGACGTGGGGATGTTCGCTTTAAATTAAAAATAGATGGTTCACCAGTGTTTTGTAAAACCATCATTATTTTAAGAACCATTTGAACCTCTAAAACATCCTTGACTTCTGCATGAGGAGGCCTGTGTAGTTCCACACAACACCAAATGGGTTTGCAGTGGTTTTTACTGTCATAGCTTTTACCTCTGACTGAGTGTAACAAATGGTGTAGCTGCATGATGAGGCAGTGTGGACATTATGTGTTGAATACAGTCAGTAGGAACACTGGATATGAAAACATAGTCCACTAATGGCCAGATCACAATAAGAGATACTAAATACAGCTTATTAAATTCTCAAAAATGACTGAAACAAGTGTTTTTGAATTGTACTTACATTCTAAAATGGGACTATATTATAGTTCTAATTTAGAGAGGGAAAAAAAGCTGCCTTGACTAATAGTGCGCTATTAAAAACATAATAAACTGTTTATATTCACCATCACAGTGTGAAGGAGAAACATTGACTTAGGCCTAATTTGCGATTTAATAAACCGTACAGCTTAAATGTTGTGTACATTCGATTTTTCACATTTTTACAAGTTCAGTGTTGTGGCTGTGACTGTGTGTGTGTGTGTGTGTGCTGCCGTGCCGTAGCTTCATCAGGTATAAGGAGAGGTGTTGACTTTATTCCGAGCCTCCAGTAACACCACTGACTCTGATAGTTCCCCATCCCTGTGGGAATTCATTATAAGACAGCTAGAGGCTGCTTGTGGATGGTTACTGTGCTGCCCGTATGTTAACTTGTCGCTATCGCGCAAGGCAAACATGTGGTGCAGCTGCTTTCTCTGGCTGTGGGCAACCTGGAGAGATTGATTGGTGAGCCTTCTGTTTTATCCAGGATCAGGGCCACATTCAGTAGACATGGTGCCTCCGGAGAAGCAGCCATTTTCCCCAGAAAATATGGCTCATTACCAGCACAGACAAAATGAAGGTATATTGACTTTTTAACATCTTACAACATACCTATTCCTGAGTCGTTTAACAGCAAGCGTTTGTCTCCTGGAAATCTTTACTTCATTTTATTCTCATGTAACTGGATACAAAAACAGCTCTGATTTTAACACCAGCTCATCAAGTTGACTAAATCAAGCACTGCTTCTGTCTTCATGTATTTCGGTTTAAATTTACACTCAGAGGCATGTAAATACCCATACACACGCGTTTGCTTCCCGCACACACAAACATACCCTTCCCCCCACGTTTGGTCCATCAGACAGTTTTTAACACAAACCATTGGCCAGTGGATGTGTCTGCTCCGCTCAGGGGCATAAGCTCTGTCCAGACCCTCAGTCTTAACTCTCTCTCTCACACACACACACACACATACACACACGCACACACACAAACAGCAAAGACAAACACAATCAATTATTCAAGACTCTTGTTTTGGCTCATGTGTTTTTTTCTTATTATTTCTGTTCTGTTGTTTCTATAGCATCCTCTGGCAACCTAACAGCCAGGAGGCCCAACGAGTGAGATACGAGGCCCGATGACTTGAGGTCTGTGTATGTCTTTGTAATTTAGATGGCAGAGTATAATTTGCATGCACAGCCTTCAACATTGTCTCATTGTCTGAAGGAGATTATCCTTGCGGCTTTCCACAACTGAGGCTTGTCAAAGACCTGGCTTGGAAGACAAACCTTTGTCTCCTCGTTTATTTCCCCCATGAGTGGAAATTTTCCACTCATGAGTGGTCATTCAGTGGAGTTAAACCTCACACTGAAGCACACAAGCCATCAGTGTGAATAGTACCTTCACCTCGTGTTATTTCTCCATCAGTTGTACCTCTCTGCTAAGGCTCTTTACCTACATATGTGGGATACAGTGTAAATTTTACATACAGAGTCTGTCATTCTTCAGTGTGCAAATGTGTGCACTAGATGGCACTATGGCACTTATTATTCAATGCCAATAGATAATTTCCATTTTGGAGGATAAGTGTGTGCTGCTGACACAAGTGATGATCACAAACTGCTTGTTTTCCCCGAGCTGACGTTGATACTATCATGAAAAACTCTGTAGCCACTCGTATTTATTAATTAACTGTTTTGACCTTTTAGCACAAAGCAGTGGTTTTGATTTTTTGACTGCTGTAGCTTCAAGTGAAATATATATAAAAATACTAAAATTAGAATAGTGTAGATCACTAAAGTTTCAGTTTATTTCCAATTCTACTATAACTTGACAGATTCACAGATTTTTTTTTTTTAAAGGCTCAAGCGAACATCAAACAAAATACTCTCCCGAATCAATGAAAACAGAAAAGAATCACATTGAGGGGATATATTAGATGTGAATCCTTGCAGCAATGATGTCCTTGCAACAGATCATATTGTAAATAAGATGGGTTAAATTGCACTTGTAGCTTCCCTTCAAACAGTCAGGCTATTCTCCCGGGGCGACAAGGGAGTGCTGCAGACTCTTCCTCTAATAACGCAAGACAATGAGATCCCAGCTCATAACATAGGCCTCCACTATATAGAACAAGTATTGGGGGCTTAGCAGCTAATAAAGTGGCAAGTCTTCAAATCCATGTCAGAAGAGCAGAGTGCCACAGGGACCTTTCATAACACTTGTATGTGCAGGTTCAACTGCAGTGTAAAGGTTACACATCCACATTGCACTGATCTAACCTGATGAGTTGCCTTAAGCCCCACAAATTTCAAGGCTGTGTTTCTTATTTAAAGAAGCAGAACTGAATAATTCTCTCACTCTCTACAAGATGACAAGCGAAGACAGGAGTGTGGAATGAATGTCTGAGCTGCAATACAAAACCTACTGTGTATCCCTCTCGTCAATTAAGTGTGCACAAGGCAGCAACACCATTTAAATCTCTCCGTTAGATTTGATTTAATTTAGTTTTATATCTGATCAGCTTGTTTTAACAATTTATTTTGCGAGCAGGGTCAGTTTATTTTTCAAAATGAGCAAAAAAATTATAACACACATCAATTTCGTTAATTGAATCACGCTGCCCTTTGAGTTCGCAAAACAGTCTCAGTAATTAGCCTTGATTGCCTGGTCTGTGTTTCATAAATGGTCTCTCCCGCTTTCTCTCTAGTGAACCTGTCCTTCACTTGAGCACAGACACTCCTCCAGCATTTCCACCCACTTTGTTTGTGAGTCTTTGATCCACAGTATTCCAGTTAAAGTTACACCCATGTGCTGCAAGTTGAAACTTTCAGCATTGTTGCTCAGGGGAACCTTATACCCGTGGCGCCTTCTGCTTTTGTCCTTCCCTTTAGCAACAGAACTCTCCTATGGTCCCGGACAAAAGACTACTCACGACACCATTTTATGATCTCTGTGATGATACCGTTTCCTTCTCCTGCTCGCATGGTACCTTGGTCTGCTCGTCTAATCCGAAATGTTAATGTCAAAAAAAAAAAAAAAAAAAAAACATCATTAGAGGTTCTCCCGAGAGACAATTGTTGATTTGGAGCAGAAGATAATGAAGTAAGAAAATCCTTTATCCTAAGATTTTAACTGCACACAAGAAAACAGATTTAAATCAGTACTTTTTCTATATGGTGCACAATAACATAAAAGTTGAACAGCAGATGCCACCAATATTCATAATTGAATCATAAAACCAAAACTCTAATTTCATGTTTTTGTTTTTCAATTAAATTGATGTGCACTATCAGCCGGACTACACTCATAATGCTCATTGTGTTCAGTGGATGATTGTGTGTGTGCACACGTGTTCTCAACGTGCATATACATTTGCATGTGTGTTAGTATGTACTAGAGTTACACATGCATGTTAAGCCTAATTGAAGCCACAATTATAACCATTTTCCACAGCAACAATATAATCTGCTGTGTAAAACACTTAAAGGGGAGAACAACAAATACAGTATATTAAAGCAGAGTGTAAAGTGCTGCAATGTCTTGCCTCTCCAGTCTGTCTAATCACTATGTGAGTGAAACATTCATGGTACACTAGATCAGTTCAATATTTAATTTCTCAACAAAGACTACATGATGGAACAGATGCTCAAACTTTGTATGTTTCTCAAGAGAGCAAAACTCACTTTCATGGAAGCCATTGAGTACAGAGATTGTGATTGTGTACAAGCTTTGTGTTGACTTCTTTGGGCTCTTCACCTATGCACTGAACGTACAGTCGTGGATAAAAAGATGTTCAAACATACTAAGTGTGCATAGTGAGTCAGTGCTCAAACCACGGACTGAATACATCAATTGTTTACATCCAGGGGCACTGAAAACTCTAGTGCGGAACCACATTAGTGATGCACCAGGGTTGGCCTTTGCCTCCATGTCACATTTCAAGTGAAAATTTGACTTGGCATGTTTACATAGGATTTCTTCATCTCCCTTTTAAACCCCTATGGGCAAACTGAAGGTGAGGCGAACTAAGATTATTATCCCCCGTTTCTCTGAGGAGCTTTTCTTTATGCACACCCTCGCAGATGTCGACATTTGGTTAGGCGGTGTACATAGAAGCCCCAGATTATCTAGCGCTTCAGGAAGTCTGTTTAGCTAAAGTTAGGAGTGGTTACTTTCCTGCACCTTCCTAATTTACCCTCGTGTTTTGTAACCCAGAGACCCACCGTGCTTAGTCACACATCTGTGGCAAAGAGTGTGCAAGAGGAAAAAAATATTGGTGATTGAATATTGCTGTCCATTCAGAACCATACGTCTTAGTTGTAATGATGTTCGCATCAATAGGCTCCACTTGTGCAGACGTAGACCTAGTCACAGGAAGCGTAACAGATGGTGTACTATATGTCATAATGCTATAAAATCCAACAGGAATTGACAATTGAAATCCCACCCTGGAGTTTGCCTCTTTTAGCTTTGGCATAATCTTCTCAGGATTTCAATTGCAAAGTCAAAGAGAATAGTCTAGCACATGGGGACTAGTTATCTGGGGCAAATGCGGTCTAAGGTTGACAATGCAAAGGCTATGTTTATGTGCATCACACTTGCTATACTGAATGTTTCCCAGAGTGCACGAACATCCTCCCCTGAATTCTATTCCTCTTCCCACGTCCCAGTGCTGCCGTGGAAAGTAGGCCAAGTGAGCACCAGGGCGTTGCTTTTTTAAGATGATCAGTTTGTCAGTGTGTTTTTGTGTGTGCTCAGGACGGCTATTCATGTGGCTTGACTCTGTAGAACAAAGACCAGCATTATACAATTTGCAGCACTTCCAATAGCAAGGAAAAGGGAGAGGTTGGAAAATAGGGACAGGACAAGTGTGGATGAAACAAAAGACAAAAACTGGCTTGTACTCTAATTCATTTACTTCCTCTTTTCCACCTCTTTGTTGCAGCAAAAAGGTCCCTTGCCAGTAACACTCCTCTGCAGGATCATACTGTACTCTGGCTGGCATGGATTATTTTTAGCTATTGCCGTGCTGCTTTCACCTTGACTCTCTCCATCTTGACATCATAATTAACATTTCTGTTAATAGTAACACAGTTCAATATTAATAAGGATCTCTGACTAAAATCAAAATTCAGATGTGGACTGATAATGAATTGTACTGCGCTGCACATATATGGGACACCTTGCCAATCACCATTACATTTGTTTCACCTCAGTGATGGTTGCCAATTAGAAGCAGCTGATGCAACATGTAGAAAATATACATTCTGATGTGGGTGACTTGAGAGTTATTGGAGTCCTGCAGGTGGGGCAGTATCACTATAAGTTGGCAAAAGCTCCATCACAGGGGTCAACAGGCAAATTAAAGTTCTCCTGAGTATTGAGGGAAAGGCTGCTGCCTGTGTGGCCATGTACACGCACATGCGCTCTAAAGAAAGAAAAAAAAAACAAGGTTAAAGCTGATGCCTCCCGTTTTTTGGAGGCCACATTGCCCGATGCAACATGTGCCCTATATCATACTTACTGATGAGATTTTTAAATGACCTTTAAAGTCAGATTTTTGCACCCGTTTTTTCCTGAGTGTCACAGTCCCGTTTGGTATCAGGGGCGCCTATATTATAAGTTAATATGTTCCGATTTAGAGCTGAATAATCACATTTACCTCACTTCCATCAATGCCACAGAGAAATGTGAGGCGGCGTGATAACTTTTTTAAATAAGGAATATTTTAGACAGGCCCCCATACAAAGCGGTGATGGACACAGTCAAGACGGGGGGCGCTTGCATGGGAGCGAAGGTATGCTGGATATTTGGTCATGTGCATTTTTTGGTCTAAATTTCCAGGGGATATTTTAGATGTTAATAGCCCTGAAGTGGTCTCGGTTTCTTATTTAATTTCTCTCGCCTTCTTTAAATGTAATTCGCCCACAGACTGCGCCGCGAGGCTCTAAACCGCGCAGAAACTCTCTCATCATTTCCACAGCAGAATGGAAATGCAAATTGTGCGCACGGGCAATGCCCTTGACAGAACTCACCACTGCACACAATTAACATGAGCACTCTGACAGAAGTTAGTGACGAAATGTGAGGTCACAGCAGCTGCGTGTCAGATAATGTGCTTGTGTTTATTTGACACAATAAACGCATCAAAAACACACAGGCATGCCTTGTACTCTATAAACTACAAATAATATTAGTAATAATAATTATGATAAAAATAATATGGTTTCTGTGACAATTTAGGAGGAAAATCAAGAACGCGCTCTGCTCCTCTTAATCTTTTACCTCTATAAATATGTATTTCTATTTAATTAAATCTTTTAGTGTTGTGGTCATTTTTTAAAAATAATAATTCTCTCACAAAAAATGTTGTTTTAATATTTGAGATAATTTCTCCTAAACATAAACACCCGTTTTCTGGCCGCCCGGGGGGGAGCCTGGGAGGGGGGGTGTTAGATAAACCTATGTTGAGATTTAGCTATCTTGTCACTGAGGAACACAGCTGCCTCATATCGACACAATGATCTCAAGTGTAACCAACGAGGGGCGCTGTCCGTCTATCAGCTATAACTACTTGACACGAATAGCCTACATGATTGATCTCATCACTCTTGGCCATTTGTGCTTTAGCCCTATAATTAAAAAATAACGTGCAAACTGTATTTTAATATGATATTTGAATATGTCACACAGAGAGTCGCACGTGCATTTATCAGGGCCTCATAGCTGCTTTAAACAAAGTTTGCAAAATGCTGTTATTTTAATGAGGAATTGAGCATTTTACTAATTTATTTTTTCAATTGTAATATTTTAAATATTTTCTAATGTTATCAACTTGTGAGAAAAAACACAATGCATAAGTGAAAAAGTTTATCTTTTAAAAATAGCTACAAGTGATGTGAATTTTTAAACAATAAAAATGTATCTCATAATAAATGTGAAATTGTTTTTTGCGCGTTGGCACATGCCACATAAATAAATAATAAATAAATAAATATTAAGTTCAACCATATACACAAAATATTAAATGTCCAAACAACAGAATAATATATGAGTTGCTGTAAACAATAAGTGGGCTGCCTGCCTATTTGTTCCATATGGAGTTAGGAGTGATGCGTAACTGTAGGCGTATTTGATTAATATTTAATCGAAAAAAAGATCACTTTAAAACAACCTCTGTGATAAAGCCGTGAGCGAACTTGCTCCGTGAGTGCTAATAAGATTTCTTTTTTTTTCCTTCCCCTTCTTTTTTTGCCAATCAATTCATTAGGAAACAATGCAGGTGAGCATAATGAAAGTGTTGTCCCAATAAAGTGCATCGATGGACAGCTGGGCAGCGGCCGGCTGATTGACTTTGCCTTGACATCTGGGAGGCCCGCTGGCCCCTGGCACGCGTATAGGCTGATGTCGCCATTTACATGCAAATTTAAGGAGATCATGAGGGCCTCGCCCCGTAAATTCACACAAAAAAGAAGACGTCACCCTCAATACGGAGGAGGCTCGTCCCGTCGAGACGGGAGGTCTTCGAAGTCACCGTGTACATTTTTATTGGGAGCCACGCGTCCCGAGGAGTTTGGTTTTTATATCAATGGCCAGGCCCAAATCTTTGGGGGTTCATTCATTGTGGCCAGTGAATAGAAGAATGAGATAACAGGCCCCCGTGTCATCAACCGGTCATTTAAACGAGCATTCAGCCTGGGCTCAGTGCGGCCAAGATGCAGAGATGAGGCAAACAGTTTGCACTTGTTTGCCTGCTTGTCACCCATCACTTACCTCCAGCGTGCAGTTGAGAAACAAAGCTTTATTTTTTTTTTTAGAAGTGAGGAATAAGAAAATGTGACTAAGATCCTTTAATTCCACGCCCGTGCAAAGTTTTCATGCACGCAAGCACTAAAACAAACGGGGATCAACATTTTCTTTTATTTTGATGCTAACATTTCACCTAATGATGGAGAGCGCATTTTCCACGGTGTAAGCCCACCACGCAGATGATCCCACAGAATGAGCTGAGACGGATTCAGGCTCCGCGCCTCAGTGTGTGGAGCAGCTGACTCCCTCTCTCCACGTCCAGATGGCTCCTGCACACAGATTTGCATTCATTTTCCTCTAATATCTTCTGAAATAGCGGGGCAGCTGCATTTGTTGTCAAATACGGTTTAAAACTCCCTTTCAGGACAGCATCGTTACCTACGTGACGGGTGTGGAGATCCATTTTCCTTCTCCAGTCAACAGTATCAGATCTAAGAGGATTTGTCTCAAAGTCTCCTAATTTGATAATCAGATTTAAATCGCCTTGGTGCGTGTAATCAGGGGTTAAGTTCTAATAAGCGACTTGAAACTGTGCAAAAAAAGCAGAGTGAGTTCTGTGCAAAAAAGATATTTGCAATCTCGGTAGAACAGACAAAACATTTACAACATGCGTCTCGGTTTGTTTCATCTAAGAGAAAAAAAGATAACATTTTTTACAAAGGGGCCCTTTTGAGTTTTTCCTGATTTTTTTTCTCCACAAATTGAAACTTGGATTTCTCTTTAATAATAAAAAAGTAAAAAAAAAAAATCCACCCTCATTTTGTGACTGGGCAATTTGGCAATAGATTGTGTAGAGGTGAAAGCAACAGCTTATAATTCACTTATCTTTGGCAGCAGCTATTAACCCTCAGCACCAGCTAGATAGATTGCTCAGGATATAGCACACATCTCTCTTCCTCGCACCCTCCCCTCTCTCCCTCCATCCTCTCCTCCTTTTCACCACTAATGAACCGAATTGCTTGCTTGCCCCTCTCGGACAGAGTCGGACATGTAGGCAGTTGGGCTCTTTAAAAATGATTAAGATGTTTCTGATTATTACTGATTTTACAGGACGTGCATGAAATAAAGAAGACACAGAACCATGGATTTTCCTGAAGTTTGTTTTAATGTCATGAGACACTGTGGCTCTGGTTTTTAGCCCATAAAAAGAGGTCAGGAGATCTGACTTTCTGTAAAATGGCACAGCGATGTGATTGATTTGTTTGCACATTAATAATATGGATGCTGATTTCCAAACTTTGTTCATATTTAATGCTTACCGCTATAAATAAAGAAATCCTCTGCTCGGCGATACACAGCAAAACAATTGACCGTCAATCATCAGGATGATTAAAAAAAAAAAAAATCTCAATGAAAAGTTAATGTAAATTAATATTTATAATCATGTCTGATTCTCTGAAATCAACATCAGATTAACTGCATTTTAATTACAATAAAATAACCCGCAGCGTAGAGTTAAAAATGCACAATAGAAATATATATGAAGAAACATGATCTGCTATTATTGAAATATGATTTATGGCCTGTATTACTACGCTATTGAGATGCTTTCGATACATTAGTGAACTAACAATCTCGCCCAGTCAATTTGTAATAATGATAGCAAATTTAATCGAATAAATATGTCAAATACTATTAATTTTAATGCAATATAATAAAAGTAATCACGGAAATTGCAATTATTAGGTCAGCTAAATAAAAATAATAATAAGCAATGAATTTCGAGTTATTATTGTTTTTTTTTTTTCCTCATTATGTGTGATGGTTACACCCGGTTGAATTTTCCATATCATTAAAAAAATCAAACTCACCACATATAGGGCCTAAGCAAGAGGAAAAGTGGAGCGAATGAGTGTTCTCAGCCTGCTGCACTATAGGGCTGTACCCGTACAGAGGAGCGCCACTGCTTGACAGGAACCGTCAGAGCTCCATATTTGGGCAAAACCACGCCCCTTCAGCGTCATATTCTGACAGCGCCTCTCCCGTGGGTTTAGAGTTTTGGCTCCCGGGAAAGATTTCAGTCCTCGGGGAAAGAGGGCTTAGTTTTGCATGTTCCCATCCATCCTGCACGACGCGAAAGGGCCCCTTATCCACCTCTCCTGTGTACTAGGAACACCTCCACTGGTGATCAGCCTTTGCCTGTGTTTGTCTTGTGGAGAAGCAGCAGCACCTTTTCAGGAGTGGGTTTTTTATTCAACAAGAAGTCCTGAAGGTTTTGGATGCGGTGCTTCAGGGATGTGGGCACTTTGAGAGCAGCATCACCCACAAACACAAACAACTGCCATCGATTTTTCTGTGAATAGCACAAAAAAAAAGAAAAACAAAGAGGAACAATAGCAACACAAAAAAATCTTGTCTATTGAACAATTCACTTTTCCAGTCTGTGGATACCGCTCTAACTAAGTACAGCACTTTGAGAATTGTTCACATCGGACGGACTGAAGAGGGAGGCAAGACCTGTGGACCGGGTTTTCCCTCGCAAGTCTGAATCGGCTCTCGCTACTTATCCCGTGAAAAAAAAAACAACCCTAAAGGATAACACGCTTGGACGTTTATTTCCCTAATTTCGCAGGAGGCTCTTTTTCACGCAAATTGTCCTAAATGTTTGGAATTCAGGAAACTATACCGCGGGGTGGGACGACGATGAAGGAGGAACCGCTCGGTGGACTGAACTCGGTCCGCTCCTGGATGCACACAGCTGGGGTGGTGGATGCAAACACAGCCGCCCAAAGGTACGCATGCCAAAAGCATCTGATTTTTCTCACGCATTCCCTCCTCATCATATCGACCCCTCAATCCCCTGAATACTCTGTATCAATTACGGTCTCCCAATAAATGCCCCCCCTTCGGCTTTCCCTTCTTTCATTACATCAGATTACCCATTATTGTGACAAATCAAGAAATCTCCCCCGTACTCAAGCGTGCTTCTGCATCTCCAATGTTTCCATCAGCTTCTCCATCATCTAGTATCCCCGGTGTCCGGTGCTTAACCGAGATGGTCTCTTGTTTTCTCCCCGCAGCGGTGTCGGCTTGGCACGGGCACATTATGAAAAGCAGCCCCCTTCCAACCTCAGAAAATCCAATTTTTTCCATTTCGTCCTGGCGCTGTATGACAGACAGGGTCAGCCCGTGGAGATCGAAAGGACAGCTTTTGTGGACTTTGTGGAGAAAGAAAAAGTAAGCGGTGTATTTTAGAAAATACGTGCACCCCCTGTACATAATCAGCACATGTATCGAAATTATGTTCTCTGAAATGGCAATGGGTTAGTAAAGGGGGAAGTCACGTGTAATATTGATTTTTTTTTAAACTCAATTCGTTGATGACAGAGAGTCGTTTTCACAGCTAAAGCTGCTCCTCTTCTTTTTGCACATAAATATTTTTTGTCAACACACAGACATGTGGTGATGAGCAGTTGTTGTGTTGATGTTGATTTTCACAAACTGTTGTCTCCTGCAGGAACCAACCAGTGAAAAAACTAACAATGGGATACATTACAAACTACAGTTATTGTACAGCAATGGTGAGTTAAACTGTCTTTAATATTTTGCACACACGTGCAAACACAAACATTTTGTGTGAGCAGCTTGCCTGCACAACACAATAAATAATAATGATAATATCAATAATAAAAATAATAAAAGAAGTGTGGTAATTTTATAAATGCAATAATCGTGTGAGCTTTATATTTTTTTAATCACATGTCACCAAACTTTTTTTTTGGAGGGCTTTCTCTTTTAAAATTTATTTCCCACAATTCCTCAAAACTCACAACTGGTCTTCTTCTCCTCTCCCCAGGCGTCAGAACAGAACAGGATCTTTACATACGGTTAATCGATTCCATGACGAAGCAGGTAAGCTGCTGTTACACTTGTTTCTACGCACACAGTGCAAAAACCCCTGCTCACATCCATGGTTCACTTGTGCAAAACCTATAACACGCCGTGCAAATCGTCACCCCTGAGATGCATGCACCACACGGTTAAAAAAAAAATAAAACAAAACGTGCTTGCAAAATCAAAGTTGTGGCACAAAATAAAATCAAATTACCGGTGTAACAAGAAGAGACAGCTTCCATTTTGACTGTTTACGTTTGGCCATATCATATTGCAAGACTCTAAAGTCAATTCCACTCTGCCAGAGTTGGGCTGCTATGTAGGCTCACATTAAAATTTAAACACCACGTCTGCTCCATATGATCTGATTTGACTTTTCCTGCAAAGAGTCAGAGGTGACGCTCTAAACACATTTTAAAAATTTGCATTAAGTATTATATTTCTAAATATAAATATTAATATTTTTTCCTGAGGTGCATTTCACTTAACAAACATTTGAGTGACTTTTAACCCAGAGCCCAGCGCGCAAAATGTGATTATTGAGTCTTAACGCGCGTCTGAAGCCAACGCAAAGATTTGTAAAGTTAATTATAATTCGGGGAATAAAATCAGACGCACTTATTTCAGCTCTGCACCTCGTGTTTTGTTATTAAATCGAGGGTTTAGGCAGAGCCTTCTGAATAGAGCCGTGAAGCCTGAGCCACTGGTCACAGACAACATTCCTGTGCGAATGATCCGAGTCAATGACGCAGAACAAGCAATTTATGGATTTCTGTTTCTACAGCTGCAAACTGCGACATAAATCAAACCAATATAGATAATCGCCCGGTTCCTAGAAAAAAAGAGGAAGGGGAAAAAAAAGAAAAAAAAAAAACATCAGGTCAAGTAGGACAGCTTTTAAAAGCAGAGAGTGATGCGACCTGGTTCAGATATGTCACTTTTTCAAAGTCACTCTCTTATATTGGCTTCACGCGTGCCAAAAAAAAATTAAAATTAATAATGGCATCAAAACATGACAGAAATAGCACGCTGTTTATTTATTTGTATTTTTGTTATTTTTATTAAAAGCAGCATTTTGTCAATAATGTGGTGCTTTGCCTGCGTTTTGCACTTGGTGCCGGTTCAGTATACGAGGGAGTGAAGTGTCTATCCTTAGAAATGGAAGAAGGAGGGAGGGATCGAGGGAGGGAGAGAAGAGCGGCAGAACTGATAGCTCCACGCCATCTGTTTCAGCCAATGCTCAAAAATTACTCAACCGTACCGCCAGACACCGCTTTTTATCCACAGAAAGATCATTGTTAGCGGCTCAAAATAAACAACAGATTGCCCATTAACACTTTCCCCCAAATATCCCCAGATTATAAGCATATTGATGACACTTCTATTGGATCTCTCCTTATGAAAATCTCTCTGTCTCTCTCTCCTTCACTGTCTGTCTCTCTGAGCCACAGGATATTATCTAGATTAATAAAAAAAATACAATTTATTATTATTATCATCATAATCATTCATTTTACAATGAGATTTTTTATTATTGCTGCCCCTAGAAATATTGCTGTTGCTGTTCTCATTATTAGTTATTTTTATAATTGTTTATTGAGGTTGATGTTTATATAAATTGATATAATTTATAGTGCTGTGATTACTGTAATTTCCTACATTGCCTTTGCTCATCTAATATATTCTGTTGTCCCATGATCATGTGTGTTCATGCTGTGATTTATTTTATTAAGTGCAAAAATAGCAGTCCAATTTTTTGTGAATTTATGTGAATTAATATGTGTTTAAGAGATGACTGTGTTTTCACTTTATTTCCATCTCATTTCCTTTCAAAGGCCATAGTTTATGAGGGCCAAGACAAGAATCCAGAAATGTGCAGAGTTCTTCTTACCCATGAAATTATGTGCAGGTAAGCATTATTTTTCGCTCTGTCCATTTTGCAGATCCAGGCAAAAAGTAATTCCCTCCCCTTCAATAAGTTTTGACACTCATGATGTGATGCAGCAATCCAGACTGTCCTGTGGTCCTTCAGCAACCACAGAGAAAGAGAGAGACAGAGAGTAGACAGAGAGGGAGAGAGCTGCTGTCATTTCTAACTTTGATATGATGTGATTCAACTTTGATATGAATACGAATATGACAGTGAGAATGAACTGACTTGTCTTTTTCAGTGAAGGCAAATTGAATGTATAATAAACAGTCAGTGACACGGTACATAAGTTATGTTTTTTAATTTTTACTTTATTTATTTTTATATTCTAAGAATTGCATGTCATCATTTAAAGCCTGCCAGAGACAATGTGTTTTCTGTTAAGTTATGCATAGGCGTTGCATGCCATGTATCAGTTTTTTTTTTTTTCTCCCCCCCTTCTTTTTAGCACAGAGTCAGTTCTCGGTTGATCCCACCTGTCAACAATGATCAGCGAGCCTTTTAGCGTCATTTAACCACATAAATCTCAACCTCTCATATTGCGCTGCTATTCAGCGGTGTCATTGATACTAAAAGGAAAAACGCCTTTTGTTGTTATTGTTGAGCTCAGCATGAGCTTTGTGAACATTGAATTCGGATACTGTCGGTTAACCTCTCCTTTGTTGCACCGGTGCATTGTTCAAGTTACTGGTTGAGAGCAAGTGCAGCATGAGAGCTGAGAATGATTTGTCTTTTTCCATGCATAAACTCATCACTCACACTCAATTTATACATGCATCCATCACTTATTTGTGACACGTTGAATATGCTCGTGCTCTAGAGGTAATATTTTTTTTTGTCAAGAGGAAGTGCGTTTTGCTGCTGAATGAAGAACTACTTTAAGTGCTGCCTATTATCACATAAGAAGATATACATAATAAGAGCAGCTGTAATAAGAATAATCTTTTAATATCTTATCTTATTACGTCTTAATTTCTAGGCGTGCAATACATATAGTTTTTGAATTATATTTTTGCTCTAATACACTGCAGCGCCTTAGCTATAAAACACATCTTTATTACTGCTGCTAGAAAGTCATGTAAATCAGACATATTTAAATAATGTGTGGTTGACTGACAGTAGCTTTGCACAAAATCTTTGTTTTTCCTCCTGCACCATATGGCATAAATCAATCTTATTCACATATGTTTATATGTTTTCATTTCAAATGGAAGCGAGGATGATGTATTTGTTTATTTTTGCAGTTTTGATTCAAGTCCCAATCAAAGAAGTGAGAGGCAGCTAGCTATAGGCTTAGGGAGGAGATGGCTGAAACATGTGGTGGAAGATAGATTAGTGCTTTTGAGGCCATAATTGATAAATGCCCTGCAGAAATATTGGTTGAGGGTGGCACCTTGCATCTCCCTCAGAAATAGCAGCTTGGCAATTAGAGGTAAACAAAAGCTGAAGCTGTGAAAAGTGACTCCCCTGCCTCCTGGCCCAATCCCCACTCCCCTCCCCTCCAACACTAAGCCAAACAACACAACATGTTGTTTTCACCATTTTTATCAGCCATCAGCATCAATGGAACGGATAGATTGAGTGAAGGAAATCTCATGGCAATTTTTTTTCCCCGATATCAAAACCACTCCAAGGCACTTAATAAATGTATGTGGGTTTGTGTGCATTATTTATTTATTTTTATTTATTTAGCAAAGTATTGCTTGTTCTGAGACACTCTGTCTATGTTCCTATAGCCGATGCTGTGACAAGAAAAGCTGTGGAAACAGGAACGAGACTCCATCAGACCCTGTGATCATTGACAGGTAGGCCGTGTGCAGCTTCTTCTGTGTTTGTGAATGAGAAAGTGAATGAGTGAGCGTCTGACTAAATGGATGAGTGACTGAGTGGATGAGCAGGCACATGGATGAGCTAGTGAACAAATGAGTTCCCTCCCGGTGTGCCAGACGGCCCAGTTGGGCTGACTTGCATCTTATAGCCCACAGTGTGGGAACTGTGGGTGATTCTGTGTGAGTGGCTGAGGGGCGTCTTTCCCAGGTACCTGTGCACCGAGGGGCGGTCACCACCTGGATAGGGTTTGTTCAATCACAGGTGGTTCAATCACTAGAGGATCATGCTGGGAATACACCTAATTAGCTTAGGCAACTTCACATTTATTTGGCTGGCTTCCCTTCTTTGTTTACGACAGTGATGCTTACACTGTCAATAGTTGTTTTTCATTGACTGTTTCCTTCTCTCAAGTTCGCTGTGAGCTAGATGCCATTAAAGTTTCGTTTTAGAAGGGATAAACATTTTATGTCTGCTGTTTTGTTCTGCACCTTCAGGGAAGTTACATCTGCCACATTTATATTACCTTCATCACCTTCTAAAGAGGGAGAATAAATGGTCTCCTCTCAGGCATTGACATTTTTCTCACACTGTGAAACTATGTGTCCTGGTCAGTGTGAATTTGTGTAGGTAGTTTAGCGCGTGTGTGTGTATGTGGTGGATATAGGAGTGAGATAGGGGGTGTAGTTTGATCGTCGATCTCAATGTAACTCTCACCACGTAGTAGGGAGAGACAGCAATGCTAATGTTTGACTAGCCGGAATCACTGTTTGCTTAGTGGAGAATGCCTGGTATCTGACAGAGGGGACAACTCTCTTATTAGTAATCAAATAGGGCTGAGCAGTTGTTGCTGCCACTCCACTCCAGCGGCTTCTCATGCATCAGGAAGTAGGAGCTGGCTGCCCTGGGAGCCTGGATGGATTACCAGAGCTACTGCTGTCTGAACTCAAACTCACACAGACACACGTAGATGCACACACACACACGCGCGAGGACACAAACACGACACCCACACACAAGCATACACATACTCATACACATGTTGTTTATGCTTTTATGTTTGACAGTCAGTGTATACAAAAAAAGTACTGAGGTGTTTAGGACAATGTCAGGATAGAGCTTTTTTTTCCCTGTATCTGATACCAGAGGGATTGCTTAATTTATTAGTCAAGTGCATCTGTTAGTGAAGGATAGCACGAACATTAACATATAACTTGAGACGTCTACTTTGCTTAATTTCCGCCGCTTTCATGTTTGCTTTGTGTCGCTCTGCTGCCTTTTACTGCTTAGAGTTTCGCACACCATTGTTCTTCAATCTGCAGGACAAAACATGTAACATAAGTACAATAAGCAAAATGAATGCATGGAGAATTAAAGTCAAGAAAGAGGGGTGGGAAAAAAAAGAACAGGGAAAAAAGAAGCGGATGGATATTGTAAGCTCAACTGGCTCAGGGAGGGCTCGGATTTTCATTGTGACGAGCCTGAATAGGAGTAGAGTATCCCTTTCCTTGCACAATGAGCGGCTCTGTTGAAACACAAAAGCATATGTTCCTCATTAGACCCTCCCATTGTCTCCATGTCGTAACTATGAGCCCGTCAGCTCACCCTAACAGACCCACACAGGTTCCCAGTGACTGAAGGAGGCTTGCAGAGAGGGGTGCCTGTGAAAGGTTGCAGGGTTTAGCAAGAGTTGCGGACATGGCCAGAGCACACTGTAGGCTCGCTACGCAAGACTATTTACCGCAATTACTTGACTATTCCCGCTGTGCATATGGGTAAGCTTTTAGTTAAAGCTTCCATGTTTTACAGCCATTTCTGTTACATCTGTCATTTTCTCATGCACATCATTACAGGCACCTGTGCTGCGGTCGCTGCTGGCAGAAACTGATTATTTCCAATTGAGTAGAACATAGTTGAGTGACATAAACCTAGAGGAGAGGTTTGATTGTTGAATCAGGCATGTCTCATCTGTCTACAATTACAGTATGAAAACCAGCTAGCACTGCCACATTTCCTAGAGAAACAGTAGCATGGCCGAACCTTAAGAAACAGATTTGGAGTGAATCATTGATGGCGTTCATTCGCTGTAACATTTTCCCAGATGGTAAGAGGGGAAAGCGCACACAGCTAGCTGGCATCTAGCAAGACATTAACTGGCGTTCCCATGGATCTGGCATATCCAACGGAGTTTGGGAAACTTATCATTCCAAATGTGTCCTATTTTCCTGCGGTCAAGCCAGACATCTGTTTACCCTATTTTCTCTCAGAGTTTTGATACAGATTTTCACTCAGATTTTTGAAGAGGAAGGATTCTCTTTAAAAAAAAAAAAAAAAGTTGGTTAGATATAGGCCCAACAGCTGTCACAAAGTTTCAGCACTGCTTGGTCTTTAAATATTTCAGCACTTACATTTGATGCCCTTGCATTATTCATACTCCTTTTTGGATGAAGAAAGGCCCTATTTTTGTTGCATTTGGGTGGGTTTATATGTGTTATGACTCAAATTTTAACAAAGTCAGTGCATATTTTGCTCTACAAAAAAAGTCTATTGTGTTTCAACAGCGTGCGCATACTTTTTAAAGAAAAAAAAAAAAATCAAAGTCAGTTGGTGGTTATATTAAATAAAAGAAACACTAAATTTACCCACTGACTAATTGCAGCACTTTTGCTATGACCGCATCACTCTGCAGTTCGGTATAATCATCTCTCCCCTTTATAAATCCTGCAGTGCTACAGATGTCACATTTATAAGTTAATGGTGCCTTAAAGTAAGTGGGGGTGTAGGTTTATTCAGTCGGTAATTTGAGTCTTTAGAATTATAGTGATGAGGTACCCAATATCTGATTAGATGGCTTTCCCATTTACAGTGCATGTAGTGTATAGCCAAACATAACTCAATTTGCGATGACTCTCCTGGTCTGGTATCTGTCTTCACTCTCTTGCATATTGACTTTGTCTTCTCTTGTGTGAAAGATTAGATACATTGTTCAGGCTTACACATGGATTTTGTAATAAGACAGCACATGTTGTTGAAAGAGGAGAGAAAATGACTCATTCTGCGTGTCAGGGTTCAAAGGTCACATTTTGCTCTGAGAGGCTGGAGCAATTTATGCAAGTGAGAGTCAAGACAGACACATACAGAGAGAGAGAATGTGTTATCAATGTGTGTTCTACCCATATATGAATTCTGAATTTAATGCATGTTCATACAGTTTAACATCTTGTGTCAATTTACGCTGCCATTCACAAACGGATTCTGGACCAGAGCTAAACATGTCAGCTCCATTTATTCCAGCGGCTACGGCACTCCCTTTCACTTCCTGTCACAAAGGTCAAAGAGCACTGACCTTTGGAGTGCAGCCCAGCCACTGAATAATTCATGACATTGACTTGTTTTTTCCCTTATTTTTTCCCCTTGTCTCTTTTTTTTGGTCAGCACACATGGTTGTGCTGTGGGAGGCTTTTATTCATTTAGCTCATTTATAAAGGCCTCACCGCACCTGTTCGTGTGTTAATGCGATTAAATTTTGGCCTAATGTAAATTTTGCTTAGCTTTCCGTTATGTCCCTCATTAGCGAGCCTGTATTTTCTAAATGACTTTGCGTTATCGTTCATTTGTGGAACACCTACGAGGTCATTTCCCAGAGTGCACTTGACTTGTTGTCAAGTTGTTTACCAGAAACAAAAGACCGCAGCCTTAGAACGCCTCACATGTGGTTCCCTCGGCCTTCTAAGAAACAAATCGGAAAATTTGTGTGCTCCCATCTGGTTTTTGCAAAACCGTGATTACCTCCAAAAGCTGAACAAATGCCAGTATTTATAAGGTCAGCCCTTTATGTGGAAATGTGATGTAAATGAGAATCAGCGAAAGGGGACATTAAACAAAATTAAATTCATTGTCTCCTTTAATGTCATTTACATTTTTGGCTAAGCCCTGGACTGTCAAAGAGGATTTCTAAAACCATTTTAATTGCACATCAGCATTGGAAAAGAGGGTGTGTTTTCACTGAGCGGCTGTCTTGATAACCTGCGAAGAGAAGTCTGTTCGTGAAGTACCTAAATGACATGTTTTCACTGCATCTGTAGAGGGGCAATTAAGATGGCACTCGGTACGTAGTGTTAATCTAGCATTGTGCTCCCACCATCCATAATGAAAATGATGCAGTGGATGGGGTCACTGTTGTTGTGATAGAGAGTTGATTGCTGCAGGTGTTCCTTCTGGATTTTTTGCATTATGCCATTGAGCCGTGGGACCTGCACTGCAATGTTTTTTTAGGCTTCACAGTGAGTCATTTAAAGCTGTTAACTTGTGTAGGAAACGCTCTCTTTCTATGTTTACACACGCATGCAAACACCTGCACACACCTTTTCATTTAACAATACATCCATCTCAGCGTTTTATTTATGGCTGCGCTCGGTGTAATTCGTGTGACAGATGTGAGTTTTTTGACGCCCATTGAGAAATTGGAGAATAAACTGGCCACCCCTGCCTGAGTCGACGTGATGTTTGAGTGAAGCCTGTCTCCTCCCGAGCCAGAGTAGGAAGAGCAGGAAGTGTTGAGAGCGAAAGCTGTACTTGGCAGCTCTCCTTTGGCTTGCACTTGCCGAAAAATGAAACCCAGACCCTCTCTGCAGCCCCAGAGCCAGAACCTCCTTCCCAGAGCTCCAACATCCAGGATTGGGTAATACTGTTCACTAAGCAAAACATTACCTCAAATTATTCTCGCCCTGTTTTCTATTCCCTCCTCCCTCATGTCGGTTTTATCGCAGTTTGTAAATGTCAAGACACGTACAAAGACGCACAGTATAAATGATATTTTCCAAATTATGCTCACATGTTTGGGTTCACATGAGTGGCGGCTGAACGTAACGTGGTGCCTGACGCTCCCGAGGGAGACCCACCTCACTAGGGTAGGATTCCCCAGTGGCATCAGCTAATGGCAAGACTTGACAACAGCAGAGAAGCCGGGGGTGTTGTGTTTTACTAGCGCTGAGCAGGGGTGATGACTTTAACATGTGTGCAGAGAAAGACTGAGATGTTTGTGCGGTGTGTGCGTGTGTTTTGTGTGTGTATCCCCGTGCATGCATGTGTGTGTTTGTGCGCTTGTGTGTGTGTGTGTGTGCTGTGCTGTGCTAAAGAGAGAGGTGTGCAGTACGAAAGAGTGGCGCGGGCCAACAGAGCGACGGATTCGGCTCCAGCTTGACGGCAGTGAAAGACGAAACATGGTTCCACATGTGTTGAGAAAGAGCAGTCCATCTGTCCATGGAGACAACCCCTCCCCCCTTCACCACCCCCTTCTCTTTCCCTCTTTCCTTCTCCTCTTCTCCTTCTCTTGCTCTCCTCTTCCCCCACTCTTTACTCCCCTGGTTCACTGCTGACAGAAACAAGGCCAGAGCTGGGGTGATGGGATGAATGCTGGGCCAAGAGCAACACTGGACGCTGTATACACACACACAGTCACACACACAGACACACACTGAAGAGAAAGAAGAAAAGGTTATCAAAGATTTTTTTTTTGGGGTGTATATGTTGTTAAAGTTTACTATCTTCAGTTGCATTCACTGACTTGGTTTAGCGCTGCGTTAATGTGATTTAACTCCGGCTGTGGAGCAATGGAAATGATTTATTTTGATATTATGAAAGAAAACAATCTATTAAGATTTATTCACTTCTCCTTGACACACTGCCGCAATAAGCCACCATGGTGAAAAATCTTACATTATTGAGATTAAATCTGAAGTAAATAAAACATGCCACTCTTTCTCAAATATTTAGCAGCCCTCCTTTATAATTAAACTTTGTAGCTGTTTTGAAGATGTTGTTTGGTTTCTTAAAGCATTAATGACGCAAGAGCTTTGTCAAACGGCTTCTGATTCGGCGAATCACATTTAGGTCACTCAGACCAGTGTTTTTTTTAGCCATTTTTTCTTTTTGAAAAAGGGTCTCCTTTCTTTCTCTTGGCATGTTCTCACTCCCATTCAATCCTTATTAGGTTTCCCCTAATTGTCAAACAAACTGTTGGGTCAACCTCAGTCGTATCTGGCCGTAAAACAGCACATTAGGCCCTGGTGAGGGATATATGTGGTATTTCATCGGAGACGGAGTAATGCTGGGGTTTTATGGTTAAGTACCAGTTCACGCCCACGCCATTTGTTTCGCATTAGAGTGGAGGTTTTGTAAATCAGATCAATATGTTCGCTGAGATGTGATTCCTTGTCGGGATCTCCCGAGTCGTTCTTTCCTCAAGTATTTTTCTTAGGGGACTGGTTGTCGATGCGCACTCCTCCGCTCCCCCTCCCCTTCCCATCCCTTCCCTTTTTCCCTACCTCTGTCAGTCCCTCCCTCCATCTCCACCTCAATCTATTTCCATTTTCTGAATGTAGCAATTTGTAGTGTGACACAGGCAAGATTAGGATGGGAAGCAGTCTGAAGATTTCATCGGACATGGTCCTGCTCCCGCTGGTGTGAGGTCACAGGACAAAGATGGGGGAATTCAGGGATAGGGTCATCAGTTACCTCGGGGAAACGAGCTGGTCTGCTGGCTGCTCTGTTGGCCCCAGGGGTGCCTGGGATGTATCGGAGGAGAAGCCCCAGAGAAAGAGCCCTGAACCAGTGTCATTTATTAAAAGTGACAAGTTATTTCTAACTATAGCTCTGTTTTTATTGTTTTACAATGCTGTCATTTGGAACAGTGCCCCTCTCTTCAGGAATCACAAACAAGTGATGAATGAACGAGGTGACCCGCTTTTTTTTTTTAACATATACACACATCGCTCGATGCACTTTGGCCACACATGTGTGCTGTTACGTTATGTTATGTATTTTGTTGCGGCGCTCAAATGAAACAAATGTGCAGGTTTAATAAAGATCGACCGTATGATAAGTGTAATGAAAATATTTCACCATTCACCAGTTTTCTCCAGGACATTTGTTCAGTAAATTAATAACAGCTTACAGTATGAATCTCAAGCTGACCTCCGCATAATCAGTACCAGAAGTCCCACAGAACATGACCACACTGTGGTGTGTGTGTGTGTGTGTCTGTGTGTGCATAGAGAGTTGAGCTATTTTAGTGTTCCTTCAGTGGACTTGTTTTTTATTCCGGAGTTTTTTTATTTAAAAAACAAAACATTCATGCCAATAATGGAGTATTTATTCAATGTTTGACCAGTGCTCTTCATTTAGGGTCACTGAGGTACTCTGCTCCCCCTTTTTTTTTTACTGCCTGCCCCGACTGCGTTAATGATATATGACAGAAATTTCCTTGAGCTGGTTCAGTGGCAAGAAAGGTCCTGGCTAGTCTATATCAATCCATCTGACTTATGTTCCCATGTCTTGAATTACCGCTTGATGGAAACCTGCTGCGGGCTTCTCTTGCCAATTGAAATCAGATCTCCTCCACAGCCTGGTGTGATATTGATCCATATTCAACACCCAGGCAGCCGATCGATCAGTATTGATTTACAATAAAAAACACTCCTCTGCTTGTTCAGCACTGCGATCGATACTTTAAAGCAAAGGGGGGAAAAAATATTTAAAAAGAAGAAAAACAGGATTGTGCTTTTTACCATGCAGTGACCAGCTGGAATATATATATATAAATGTGAGGGGATGTTTCGTTTTCATTAGAGGAGTTTAAGTGACCAAACCTTGACCACACCGGCGACCGGCAACCACGTCCGCAGTGAACAATGATCCTCTCCCGCCATGTGAGACAAACCAATAAAAATGGTTTAACGGGATGACACTTCTATAAGGACTCATTTATTGAAGGAGGTGTGTCTGTTTCTGAATTAGTGGCACATCTGCACTGCAATGGGGAGTGCTAAAACTGTCATATCAAATCTGTCTGAAAATTGAAACGGAATGCTAAAAGTGGTGGATCAAGCCCGAGCACTTTAGCTTGATTTCGGCGTGTTAACAGGATGACATGATTTCCTGTGGTTTTGATATTAATTTGTCTCGTTCTCTTTCCCGCCCGCAACACACACACGCGGGGGCCTCTGCCTCCCACACGGCCATCATTAGGGCCGCGGTACAATGCCGAACACATTGGAACAGACTAAGGCGACCCACTCAGCTCCAGTCCAGATCCACTTTTCTCCCTGTCACATCTTAGTCCTAATCTCTCGGACTTCCTCCCCTCTGCCAAATAACCGTTCCCATCCAGCAGGTCCCAGCATTGGCCCGGGCTGCCAACATCTGAAAGTTATTATCCCCAATCTCTGACATCCAGGAGTTTACAGTTATATAATGATGGGGAAAACCACATGTCCCCAGAGGCAGAGAACATTTTTGAGATGCCTCCCCATCTGTTTTGGGGGAGCTGCCCATTTTGGGCCAAACTCAGAATGGCAGGCAGATTTTTTTTTGTAATTTTTATTTTCTACCACTGGAACAGGCCAGTCTGGGAGTCATTATATGGGGTGATAAAGCAAATCCAATTGGGTCAGGTTCCCCTCCACACAGTGCTGGTGGCACCAGCTCTCCCTGCCTCACTGCTCGTCCCTGACTGTGTAAGTGGTGGTTGTTTGTTTGTCCTAGAGAGGCTGGGCTGGGGGACTAATGCAAGCCCGGGGGCCAGCCAGGTCGGAGGCGACGGTAAACCCGAGCTGCCTGGTGTAGCAGTGCTCCCTCACTGCTGGCTCGGCCTTGTTTGGACTGCAGCTCCGGTTTGCTTTCTTAGAGGGAAGCTGAGCCTCCGTAATCACTGAGCCTTTCGCTCGGGTGGGGAGCACAGCCGAGACCGGAGGGAGTGATGACATAGGTCCGCAGAGGCCTGGCCCGGTCCACCCCTGCTGCTCTTAGCATATTTATTTTCTCTTCTCATTGTATGGTTTAAGTCACACCATATTATGTTCGGACCTTATGCACGTGCATAGGCACTCAGATGTGATGAGGTGCATGGCGTAAAGCTGTAGGCTTTGTTTTTACTAATAACGCCGGGGATTAGTGACTTGCTGACCTCAGTGTAATCTTTATTAGACTGTTAACCATATACTCTAGTTATGAAGCAGCCTTAACTGATGTGAGAGCAGTGACACAGATGTGCGATTCAGGACAACACAAATGGGGGAAACTAACCAAATTACATGCTATTATTAAATCAGTATGTAGCAGATTATGTTATGTGTAGATGAATCTATGTTTCTGCTAAAGTGCTCCAAAATCTTACAAATTTAGATAATTTAAGACCCCAATCTTGCCCCCTGGGCACTCCTCAAAAATGTTTTATTCAACATCACCACTCTGTTCTGTTTTGTTACGTTATTGAAATGGGTTGTCGATTCGAATAGAGTCAACCTGGTGGGCCAATCTCATTGTAGCCAGTGGAGAGTGAAAGCCATCTCTGCAGCATAGCCTCACCAGAACACACACAGAGATTGGACGAGGGGGGCAGTGAGAGCGAGAGTGCCTTCTCCAGATGGAGATCCCAGATATGGGGGAAAATGTCCGGGCCATTTTCCAGGGTTTCCATAATGGGAATCTACCCCTTGCTTGCTTATTAAGTTGTGCACACAACGAGGAGTGAGGAGAGAGATGGAGAGGAGAGGAGATAAGGGCAGGCGAGGCGAGAGATGGACAACCTGCACGCCGTCACCTCTCTGTTGTAAGTGTCAAGCAGACCCTGTCGGAGAAATCACAGGTCATGTGGATAGATGATTGTCAAAGCACCACATTGATATAAGGGCTTTCTTTTTTTCTTTGAGCCGCGGAGGCGCATGATAAGATTTGTTTTTGTTTTCTGTTGGAGAGGGAGAAAGTATGACGTTCGGGTCAGGGAGGTCGACTCGGGGGGTCACGGGGTCACAGCCTTTTTGGTACCTGAGTAACCTCACATGGCTAAGCCATTTCTCAGGCTCCCTGAAATGATGGTGGGGTGCGGCGGGGAGGGGGTAGGTTGAGGGGTGGGCAGGAGAGTGATCTATCAGCGGCAGCAGCAGACATGCAGACAGAATGGCAGCTACTGCAGCTAAACAGAGTGAGACAGATAGGCAGAAGTCTCTCATACGTAACACCAGGAGCTTTAAGACGACAGCGCTGAGTGTTATGGATGCTTGACATTGACCTCTTATACAGACATGGAGTATTTATCAAGGTTGTAGGACAATAGTGTATTTGTTTGTAAATTATTTAGTTCACTGGGTGAGATGCTACTTTCCTCGCATAACACTTGCCGCTTTTGTAAGATAAGCACAATCTGTTTCAATTCCTCCTTTTGTGCGTCTTGTTAGATGTTTTCGACAAGACTTAGAATTTAGGTGATCATATTTTGAGGACTGTCAGTTCTATCAATTCGAATCTACTTTATAAAAGGAAGCGGGAAAAAAAAGCTCTGAAGCTTACATTTCTCTCGAAGAGAAATATTTGTGTACAGATAGGCCTGTCATTCTGTGAAACAACATTCATGATTCTTTTATTGGTGCTCAGCCATCACCCCCTCTCTTCCTCTGTGGAAAAAAGGGCTAGTCTACAAAGTGGCTTTTTGCCGTTTGAGAGAAGTAAACTTCATCAGGTCGACGGCGAGGTGTGCTTCACATGTCACTCAGTCGAGCTCCCTCCTAATGAAATGCTGCATACAGATTTCTGCCTGCGGGCTCAGGGGGATAAGACCGTGGTAACAGAATGAAACAAACCCCTTCCCATTCCCTTCACTCACACACACACACACACAAACACATGCACATGCAAAAACATACACAGACAAACACACATTCATACAGCCGAATACACACCCACACACACACACACACTTGCTGGAGAGCATCCATGTGAGGAGATCCAAATCTGCAATTTATTCAAATATTGATATTTCTACTTGTCAGGAGAAAGGTGCCTTGAAATTTCCTCTGAGTACTCCTGTCAAAAAAATAGCAGGAAATATGTCAGATAATTCATAAATGGAGTTCAGCGCTGCAAAGTCAGTTGGGAACAGCAAAAAATATATATGCTTGTCAATGAAGAATAGGAGCAATATTACAGAGCCTGCTGCTCATTCTTCCATCATGTCAAGCAAACAGCTTTTGCAGGCCCATAAGTGTATGTTTCAGTCTGTGTGTGTATTTGTGTATATGCATGTATATTTGTATATGTCTCTGCGTATGTACATGTGTATGTATATTTATGCATGTGAATGTGTGTGTGCTTTGGCTATGTTGTGACTTCTACTTAGATGTGTTTGTTATCTTTTTCCATCAAGACACCCCATTTCCCATCTTGAGGCAGCCAATGGGAACGTGTCCTTTTTTTTTTTTTTTTTTTTTTTTGCAGAGGTCCGTAACCGGACGCTGGCCTCCATGTGGTTTGAATTAGGGCCCCCGAAACTGTGAAGGACGCCTCGAATGACGTGAGGCACTTGCAGACCAAATTCCATTCTGCTGAATGGTGGAGAAAAGAGCTCTCCGGAATCCTTCGAGATTTTTTGGCTCAGGCCCGCCAGCGATTAAAACAGGGCGGAAACCAATAACTCAATGAATCATGGGGCAACGTCCCATGAAATCTCTCACTGCTCTGTCACACCCTCATGCAAACCCAAATCAACTCGAACTCTGCTGATTAGTCTTTTTTCCAAAGTGAAAAAAAAAGAAACCGGACAAAAGTCTTGTTCTTTTCTCCTGTTTTATTAAACGGAACTTTCAACACGTTGAGCGGAAAAGGCACACTCGCTCCCCTGTCAGTTACCTCCATTTTGACAAAGTGCGGGCTTCCTGATGATGCATCGCTTGACCATGTTGTGCCAAGGCAAGACAGAATAGGACTCCACATATCTCCTGCGGTCATGTGATGCCATAGTTCATAGCAGTTGATGAGATGCAGTTTGGCACAGCTTGGGACCCATCTGGGAGATGCAGATACGCAGACAGGAGAAGTATTTTACAGCAATGCATCTGCGCGCTTGAAGAGCTATTTAGCATATGCTGCTATACGAGAGAATTTGCTTTGCCGTTGCCAGCTGCAGATTAGTCTTCATTTCTCCAAAATCCGACAGAACAGCTGATCCATAGCCATGGACGGCTAGCATTGACCAAAATAATGTTTTATGTTAATGCGGCATGTTATTTTATATTTTACTTAATTACTTCTGCATTACGTTGAATTATTCTGTTGAAATAACACAGGGAAAAAATTCCAGTTTTCCTTGTATCAACAATAACAATGTCAAGCAGAGCAGTAATGCTGCTGCCAGCACTGGCCGGTTTGTTTCTGTTAGCTCTAGCAGAAGTCAAAGCCCATGCTGCTGCTCTAACTCAAGTGGCTGATATGTTAGGCCATCTAGGGCATGGCAGGCGGTTGACAGTCCATGCAGCCTGTCTACCCACAGGACATCTCCACATAGTGTGTCCACAGTGGGGCCAGCGCTGTCATCTGGGCCCACTATGGACCACTGCTCTGCTGACAGTGAGAGGGTAAACGTTTACCACCTCAATCCCCCATTAACTCGGTGAAGGCGCTTCGATCCTCTGTGAAAATAATGATATTGATTGGAGCTTGGCTCTACAAACGAAATGGTTGCAACTAAAAGAGGGATGGGCCCTTGCATTAGAATATGGGATTTTCGAGGATAAAAGAGTGTTTGGATCTTGTTATATTTTTCCTCTCCTCCATCTCCCTCTAGCTTTCCCCCACCTCCTTGTCTCCTCTCTTTCTGCATTTTTATGTGTGCGCATGTAGTGTGCGAGCCCGCGTGTCTCCTAAGATTACCCCCCGCTATCCCCGCAATCAAACAACAAATGACAACATCATTGCTCAGGCCTTTCAAAATACGACACAAAAAGTGTGTTGTAGCTACATTAACTTGCAACAACCCCCTAATAGACCCTTGTGGGTTTTGTATCACTCCCCCTCTCTCTCTCCTCTCTTCTCTCTGCTAGGCTGTCACATATCCACCCCCCTCACAGTGCGAGCCTCCGAGCCTCGGTGGAGATCAGGAGCTCCCTGTCGGAGGTGCTTTGTCACGTAGCCCAGGGAGCGTGGAACTCACCCAGAGCTGTTGAACAAACACAAGCACAGGGGCTGTCAATAGCAGCTCCGCAAACTAATTGCCTGTCAAATGAACCACCCTCGTTAAGCTGCCCTCACACACACACACTCGTGCGTGCACCGTGACATTCATACGCTCACACACACATGCACACACACCCACACACAGAGCCGATTTGATTCAAAGAGTAGTGATACCTTGTTAGAAGAAAAGACACACGAGTGGCACTTCTCTGTTTGCCGCCTTGTTTCTGCAATCGTTACCGGCGTGTGTAGTGCAGTCACCGTGAGATTGCCATTTTGTTATTATTAAGGGGAACATAGCATTGTATAGTATAGCTGATGTAATCCAAACCCATCCCACACACCCTACACTATATCAGCTGGCGTAATATTTCAGTTTTTAAAACCACTCATTAGATGGTAGCAGAGCTCCATACGCCAAATGTTATTGTTTTTGTGTTTGTTTTGCTTTTTTTTTTCCTGTAGTCATTAGGCGGTAGCAGTGGAGTGCCCAGCGCCTTGTCTGGGTGCCTGTAACAGTGCTGTCGGATTGACACAGCTGGGGAGAGCAGCTTGAGGCTGCACGCTCAGGAATACACAGGGGTGTTCAAAGCCCCTCTCTGAATCCTGATCAGAGCGCTGCCCCGGCCAACTGATGGCCTATTAAATATACATGCGCAGAGGTCAGAGCTGGAGGTCCCGGCTTCCTCCCAGCCATGTGCACTTAAGCGGAAGGGCTGGGCAACAATAAAACCTCCTCTCGCTCCAGCGAGCTCTCCCCTGACACCCTCACCTCCAGTGTGTACGTCAAGTACAGTGCTCACCTAGCGCTATATTACAACTGCCTTTGTGAAAAGGCCAAATGATGCATTTTTTACATGGTTATTATATATTTATATTCAATAACACCAAGGACCACTCTTGCGTCTGTCTGTCTCCCGTTTTTTTTTCTATTGTCACTGATAAATAGCCTTGCTCGATACAAGCGTACACAGAGTTTGAAGTGAGTCCCTCGCCTTTGTAGTTTACCGGAGATTGAGACAAGGAGGTAGAGGGAAGAGCCCCATAATGGCCAGTCATGATTAACATATTCAGAGTGACACTCTCTCTGTGTTCGTTCGTTAAGCCCGGTCTGTCTGACTAATGAAGTGGAGCGGCAGTTTATCAATTAACCCAGCACTGAGCCATTTGTGCTGGGGATAACACTCGCGCTGGGTGTCACGGTGATCCAGTTTGGTGCCCTTTAACCTCTGCGAGTGTCCAACAAGGCGGGACTGTGACAGCAAGACACACAAGTCCACAACTGGAGATCCACTAAACAGGATTTGTGCCTGCTGCTCGCCGGCCAAATGCGGAGAAAAGGGTGTGGATTGATTGGGTAATAGGATCATGAAAAAAGATCTCTACAAACTAACATTGGGGGTTTTCAGCATTCTCAGACTTCGCATAGATCATAGCAAACAACTTAGTGCTGTCTCTATTAAAACAAGCCCTCCCCTGCCATTATCTTTCCCCCCACTGCTCCTTCCTCCATTTCACATTGTTTGTGTTCATTAAGACATGGGCGACCTGCCTTATCCACACATCAGACCTAGCTCTCAAGAGTAATTGCGATGGTCTCGCAGAGGATAATGTGGTTTAAACTCAGTATAGCCTGTCTATTAGGAGAGACATGATGGCAACCACAAATAATAAAGAACTATTTATTCCTCTCTCTGTGACGCTAACTAGGTAACATATCAAGCCAGCACCGCTAAGGGTCTCTCTTACTGTCAGATATGGCACCCTTCATCCATTCCCAATGGCCCTTGCCTCGACATCTCTGCTCTTCATTTTCTACATGAGCTTGGTCATAAATGCACACACACCTCATATATATTTGATAGTTAATATTTATCCTCGCTAGGGAAGTGCACTTTACATGTGGTAACATACGATTACCTGCAATTCTTATAGCAAAGAAACAAAATCGATATGGATATATAATTCATGACGGAGGGGCTATCAGTTTTTATGGCTCTCTATCCAGGCTCATTAAAGTTTTATCGTAATTGACTGCAAGCAAGAGTTTTTAAGGCATGTTTCTCCCTCACTTTCTACCTTTAATAATTAAGTAAAGTTTAATTGGTTGTATTTTGAAGCACCTAGTGGATGATAGGAGTCTCCCAAATTCAGGAGCATGAATTATAGAGCGATATGTTATGCATTAACCTGTCAGTTTGTTCATTTGTTAAGGCAGAAAAGTATGGTCCCAGCCCCCCAAATCACATCCAGAAATCGAATAACTGGCCGAGGCCTTCAAAAAATTCCTTTTTATGTCTTTCATTGCTGTGTTAATGTAGTGACATGACGCTGTCACTCACAACGCTCCCATCAAGCGCCAGCCCCGAATCGACTCCGCTGATTGGTGGTCAACTTGTTCTGTTGAAGGGAGATTGACAGACGGAAAATTGCACTCTCAGATTTCACCCTTCATTCGTTGCAGTTGTTCTTCCACTCGTCAACTCTCCGCCATGCCTGAGACAGACAGAGGCTTTATCCATTAGCTGTTGGCTTGGCGGGTGGGTGGGCAGATTGAGGCGGGATGGAGGAGGAGATGGGGGTAGGAAGACAATCCTACATTTGAGCACTCTGAGGGAAAATCAATCATGTCATCATAAGTGAGAAGTATGGATGAATTTCATCAGCTGGTTCCTGTCCTGTTCACGCCGCTGGCTTTCTGACTGGCCTGTCCCTCTGATTGGCATCCTCAATGACCCTTAAATCCAAAAAGGGGAGAAGATTTTGAAAACACTTTAATAAGAGAAATCGGACAGTAGTTTCAGGGTCACAGTTTCCCACTTTGCCTGCTGCTATACTGTGGGAAACCTCAAGTGGTTTCTCTTGACAAAGTGGTAATAGATTTACCATATGATTTTGTGCCAAACCAGCATTAGGCAGTTTTGTAAGAAAATGTTTCTCAACTATTTTTCCGTCCACAGCAGATATGATGAAGTGTTATAAAGGGCAGCAGCACTCTGCCACTGAAAATTTATTTTATAATTTTCCCCATCATCTCACAAGGTCACCGATGAGCACTAAAAGCATCATAGGTATAGGGTGTGAAGCAATCAAAAATGGATGAAAGTGAAGACATGGAAATCACAGATGAGAAATTGACAGCCGTTTACAGCCTTGTTGTTGATGTGAGTGACAGAGTGAGGGGAGAAAGTGAGAGGCAACGAGTGAGGAGAGGAGGGGGAAAAGGCAGAGTTAAAGTGGTGATAAATTTAATGGAAAAATCAAATACAAAACAAATTCATTCCTCTAAACTTGATGCTTCAGTCGTTCTTTTCTTGGCCTGTGCTAAGCCTTAGAATAAACTGTCACTCCTTATCGATCGCATCTGAATTGTTACCGAGATTTCTGAAAAGTAGTCTTGACACACACCCCGCGAATAGTAATCTTGGGAGATGAGAACATCCAGACTGAACAGCTAACACCCCTGACTTAAAATAAAAGAGGCTTTTCTTTTCTCCCCTTTTCAAATCCGAGCTAATACACTTTGGTGAATTACAAATTCAGCGATAAATATGTTGCAGTGAAAGATGTGCCCTTGTTGGATTTTATTGTCTTTGCTGGTAACTGTGAATGAAGGGGTGGTGGAGGTGGTGGTGGTGGTGGAGGTGCTGGTGGGGGCTTAGTATTTTGTCATGGGGAATGTTTATAAACAGCAACTGAGCATGAAATGTTTGTACACGATTTGTTTGCCATTTGTGATGGAGATGACATGATCAAAAAATCAATTCACTTCACATTTGATTTCCAGCACGCGGTTAAATGACTGCTGTCGACAGCACCCACTGAAATTCATGTATCATGGTATGGTTCATTATATTCCGATGGTGTATTAATTATGGCTATAGATAGAGAGCTCTGCTGTGAGCGGTAGCCTAGCTGCTGTGTGCCAGGGGGAGCTAGCCCGAGGAGGAAAGCTCTGCTTGTATCCACTCATCCCTCAGCTGACAGGCTTGCTCCAGGAGAAAAGGATTTCTCCGGATTGAGTGCCATTTTCTCTTCTTTAACAAGGAAATTAGTGTGTAAAGGAGATCTGTCAGGATAAAGTGCAGCTTGACTGCTGCTGCCCTCCCCTCCTCTCTGTCTTTCTTTCCCGCCCTTCCCTCCCTTCCTCATCCTGTAACTCGCTCTCCACCTCTCCCTTGCTTTCTCTTCCTCTATCTGCCTTTCTCTCCTTCCTCTCCCTTTCTTTCCCTTCTCCCCCACTCAATGGCTCCCTCAGGGGATCTTCCTTGAGCATTAGCAGAACACATCCAATGTCCCAGCTACATGATTTCATGATATGATTTGTACCGGGGATTTGCAATAATCCGCAAATAAAGTTGAAAGTGAATGACTCTCAATAAGAGACGCAGACAAGCAAAACCAAACCTTTTAAGATTTTCTTTATCTTTAATGGCATGAAAAATGAATTTGTTTTGCATTAGATCACAACAATTTAGCAATGGCCTGAGTATGTTGTTTTGTCTTTGGCTTTTATGATCATGATTAATTCCTGCACAGGAACCTCAGTGATATACATAATGCATCATTCGCTCATTTAAATGTTCAGTTCCTCTGCAGTTGCAGAGAGCTTGGTAGCTCATTACACATTACCCATGTGTGCCTGGGAGTTGGAGTGTGCCAGCTACTCACTTGTAGTCAAAGATACAGTATCTGCTGCTTTAGCAGGATGTCACGAATTGACAATGCGATTAAACCCAGGTGTCATCTCCACCACTCCAGCTTCATTCACCTCATGTTAGTCCCTTTATTTTGCTCCAACATTAGTGAGAACTAACTTTTCACCTCAAGTAGATAGACAGGGATGAGACCCACTGGCACATTTTAATAAGTCTGCTTCAAAGGTGTAGGGCGAGGGGGGAAAAAAAATCAAAACATCCTGGGTTAATTTGAAATGTACTCTGCATCTGTGATGGGAAACAGCCTCACAGGTAAGTAAGGGAGACAATTAGGGAATATCCGTAAGTGCAGGAGCTGCATACTAAAAAACGCAAATCACTATTTCCCCATCTGGCCCCTACTGTGCCGAGAACTGCAGCTGAGGTCCGATTTCACCCGTCAATCACGGCCGCTTCGCTGTGGGGTGTGTGTCCTGGTGAGAGAGCCTACCCCCAAGTCATTAGCACACACAGTCAAACTGTACTGAGAACTGCCCTGCACCGCTCTGCTCTGCACCACGGTTTAAATATCCCCAGCCTGTGACAGGATCAGTTTAGCGATCTGTAGGATTGATCTCCTCTTTAAAGTTTTGCCTGAGGCGACTCTAATTGGGAACGAGGCTGCCTCCCACTCCCCTCACTCCCTTAACTGTCAGTCTTGGCTTTGTTTACTGAGGACATGCCCAAACCTATTTACTCAATAATGAGGAGACGTGGTGGGGATGCTGCTGATCACATTGAGGCCCCCAGCGGGACTTCTGCATGCTGGGAAGGGCGGGAACATCATTTTAGACTTTTTGAGCTGGTGAAAGTTAGCCTACGCCGCCGCTATAATGTGGAGTAGTGAATATTTTTCTTTCTCCTTGTTTTCTCATATGGCTCTCATTCCTTGATTTGCAGAACACTTGTCTACCTCAGGGAATTTATTGTTTTTTCTCTGTCATACCATGCAGCTAGCTAAAATAGAACAGCATTTTAAAAGACAAAGCACATAAGTAGTGTCATTTTACACTGGTAAAATGCCCTCCATATGTTCTGTGCCATCTAGAAAGAATTAAAGCAGACTGAGAGCCCACTCCAAACATGTGAGGTATCGCCAGTGTCTTGCTGTGGAGTGGACTATTCATGACTGGAGTGCTTTGGCCTATAGGGCCATTTCCTTTTTTCCTTTTAGTGAATTCCTCAGATTCTCACTCTCATTTAGGTTGTTTTCATTTGCGCTGACTGACAAAGCCTTTGGTGTGGATAGCGAGGCTATAGAGTCCATTGATGCCCATTGGGATTATGAATGATGAAGTGGAGAAGCTGCCGCTATCAGAGGGACACAACACTGCTCTTAATAGAAAAGCATTTAGAAAGGCAGCACGGAGGAGGCGGTGGTGCTGGGGGCTTTCTGACACTCGACTGATAAGAGGCAGCTCTTCAGAGGTGGTAGTGTGTACAATGAAACACGCTGATGGGGATACAATGACACACATGTTGCGTCTGACAGGCGGTGATTTAGACGTGGGGTAAAAAAAAAAAAAAACCTGGACCACACAACAGAGAGTTTCATGACGCGATACTCTCGATACAGAATTTTCTTGTGAGGCTGCCTGTGCATGTTTCTACTTATTGGTTTGATTTGCGGGAAAATGCATTGTCATTACTCATATCCGGCCGTGACAGATTGAAGAGGGGCAGGGAAAAGGGAGAGAGAGAGAGGAGTTAGTAGTGTGGTGGCACGGGAGTGAAAGAGAGATATGCAGAAAGGGAGAGCTGTCAGTTTGAGGAATGAGCCTGATAAGAGGAAGGGACTCGGCAGATGGGCAGAAGAAACCGGCAGCACACTTCTCAATTAAACATGTAAATACCAAAAGCAGGCAGCGATGGAGATGAGAAAGTTAAATAAACACAGCACCGTGCTGTGATTACAAGCTCAAAAAAGCACCACCTTTGCCACTTTTTTTTTTTAGTTCCTGCAACTCCAAGGAACTCTTTAATCCAGCTGAACTTCTGCTTTAACATATTATATATTTCATTTTTTTTTTCTTGTTGTTTTCATCATCTCCCGTGGCTAAATTGATTCATGCAGAGTCAGATTCTTTGGGAAGTTGCACGCCCACCAGGAAATCCTGATATAGATCTAATTGAGCTATTCATCCATTCACTTTGTCCTTTGTTAGAATTCCTCTATTGTAATATTTTTTCTAATAATTGTTGTCCATCATTTTTACATACGTGCCCCCCCCACGTGCACCCTGCTGTGAACTACAGGGAGTATCTTAAATACTTCTGTAGGCAGTGTCCCTGACATTAATAACAATGAGCTTGGCATAACCACAGTACATTCTTAGGGAAGATTCACAGTTTGACATTCAGCCCAGATGCTATCGCGGAGCCTCAGTGTTTAAGACCGCAGAGAAGACAGACATCTGTCACTTGTTACCTTTGAAGTGAATAAGAGAGGGACGCAGAAAAACACAGTGGACAAAAGGCCATTCTGACCACAGACCCTCAGTGTTTACAAACGGAAAGGGAGAGTGACAGGAGAAACTCAAGATGAATGGATCGCTGCTGTTGATCTCTCCTCCTCATTCCATGTGCTAAGTTATTCCGTGGCTGCTACCCCAGTGGGGGGTGTAGGGAAACAGGAAGTTGAGAGAGGCAGGCAGAACGCCTCAAGGACTCTGGAGGAGCAGAGCACTGCAGCCTGCATGGGAAAAAAAACCTTACAACTTACTGTACACTTCTCTAACCTGAGGTACCAAACATTACAAATGTGAACATAATCCACATTTTAATGAGTAGATGATGCTATATTAAGGCAATATTTGCAATAGTGTTGATTTGCCATGTTGAAATAACAGGATCTGTTGCATTAGCAGCTCTTTCTGTCGAGTGTACATTTAAGAATAAGTGTATTTTGATATAATTATTGGAACAATGGCCGTATTCATTTGTCTTCTGTCATGTCTCCTCAGACCTGTTTCTATTTCAGGTTGCACGTCAAGTGAGAGCAGCTATATCTGGCTGGCAATTAAGCTGGTCCTGCCTCCCCTTGATGCTTGATTAGTCCGATTGATGGAGGAGGCCATATGTGGCGGTGTCAAAACTTGGCAGCCAGGCTCCATCCTCTCAAATGAGAGGCAGGCAATAAAGAGGCAGGCTGCCCAGAGTGGGTGCACGTATGCGCGGCCTGCAGCGCCATGATTTGGGCCCCCTGATATGTTGCATTTTCTCTAGGGGTCTTCGGGGCAGTGACCACTTCAGCCAAGTTCTCGTCGGGGCAGAGGTGGCCACCGGCTAGGGGTGTCACTGTACTGAGCCCTCTGGGGCACCAGCTCCAGGCAAGGCGTGGGGAGTGTGTGTGGGGGGGGGGTGGTGGTGGAGGAGTGGTAGATGGGGGGTTGGGAGGTTTAGAAAGCTGAAAGATATGGCCCCCTTCCCAATCTCGCTCGGAGACAACAAAAAGGGAATGCTTGAGAAGGGGAAGCAGCGGGAGGAGAGCACAAAGACAAAGGCGCGGGCAAGGTCAGTCTAGCTAATGGGCCTGAGCCGTAGGCTGCCTGGGGCTAGGCACACTTCTGTTCTCTCTCACACACTGGGCCTTCAAAGACCCTTCAGTCCACCCCTCTCCTTCTCTCCTCTCTTCCTCCATCTCTTCCACTCCTCTTTTACTCTTTTCCCCACTTCCACTGGTGACACTTCCTCCCTTCAAAAGGTTCTGCACAGGTGCTTTTAAAAACACATTTTCTACGAAACACCTCCCAAACACTCGCTTTCGACCACTGTATCAACAATTGTGATGTTAACGAATGACATTTCCCCAAGTAGAAATTATTCCACACATGATGGAGGAGATGTTATCCTTCTTAAACTAAGAGCGCTCAGAATTCTTCAGGTTTATCTGCTGTCACCGAGCGTCATTAGGTCCAAGGTGGGTTCTCTGGAAGTGCTAAGAGGAACTGTTGGAAATGAGGAGGAGGTGGAGTGTTGTTGTCAGGTTGGCTGGCTGGCGTTGCTTGGCTCCACTCGAGGGCTCCTTTAATGTGCAGCGGAGTAGAATAAGTGAGTGGCTGTGGGCACCAGCTGAGCTCACTCTCGTCTTCGCCTGGTAGCTGAGGGGTGAGCCGCTGCCACCTGACACTGGGCACACGGCTCAGGGCTCCTCTTGGCAACGTGGCACAGCACACATGTCCCCTCATTTGGATGGAGATTCAGACACAACACACAAAAGCTTTACCCCCCCGGTCCTCCTCCCCCTCCTCCTTCTCCTCCTCCTCCTCCTCCTCCTCCTCATCCTCCTCCTCTCTTCCCTCCCTCCCTCTCTCACTCACTCAGTCTCTCTTTTCCCCTCCTGTTTTTTTCTCCCCTTCCTTTAGTTTTTGACGGCATCATAATAATCTGGGTATCTTCTTGATCATGCCCCATGTTTTTTTTTTTTTCTTTTCTTCCTCATCTTCTTGGAGACGAGTTTGAAATTGCCTGCGTCAGGACTTTGCTAATTAAAGTCATACTTTCAAAAATGCCATAATAACTGTTAATTAGCTTGATGCTATTTTCAGCATAATTTGCTAATTAGTGGAAAACCTGTACAGCGTTTCTCTCTAATTACAGTATGGCTCCGCACGGCGCATCTGTGCCTTGACTCCAAATGATACCATTACAAAGTCCCGTATTACGCATTCTCTCAAAACAGTTAATTGCCTCCACAGATAGTGAGATACTTCAGTCAGCTGATTTTTATGGTAATAAATGGACAGGCACAGACACAAACCTCCCTGGTTCATATTTATGAAATATGAAAAAGGAAAACAACCTCCTTATGAGATGCATGGAGTTAGTTTGGAATATAATCTGGCTGGCTCTGTGATGATTTTGTGTGCTCATGCGTTGAGTTGCGGAGACTTTTAATGAAGTTTGATTTATTCTATGTTATAACCTTGCGAGTGAGTAAGCCATTACATTGTAATTAAAGCGGAAGATGTCGACGGTATCAACCTTATAAAAAGGTAAAGGCAAAGATCTGCACTTTCAGAGGTGGTTGCCATGTAAATACAAGCAGCAACATAATGTGGCCGTGCCATCGCTTATTACCGAGAATGTCGCCACGCTAGTTATTTTCATGTAGTCTAGCAAGGGGAGAGAATTATGGACATGACCACAGGTTGACCCTGATACATGTGTATACTAGACACAAATTATGACTCATTAAGTGTGGTGAGGAGCGTGATTGGCATGGCCTCTGACCTCAGGACGTCAGCTGTGCCCATCCTCCGCTTTGCCCTGCTTTTGACAGCCACCAGTCTGACAGGGCTAGCATCGGCGCTGGCTAATTAATGCACCACTTCAGAGACCCTTTCATTTATGGCTTCTGAAAGGCATTATTAAATTAATTAAACCACCAAGAGTTAGTCATTATGAAATCAGGAGGTTTACATGGATGACAGCGTTTATGAATTAAACATCCCCAAAGTTCCTCGCAGGAGATACCCCGAGCTGCGTGTGGGTACCTAGCGCGACAGATGTTTGCCCCCCCCTTCCTCAAGCTAACCTGTATTGCAAGCGATTTAGGTCTCATTTGGGGGTTTGAAAACTGAAAGCAGGAGAGAAAGAGGTTCAGGATAGCTAATGAGCAGAGAAAGAGAGGGGAAAAGGAGGTCACTAGCTCTGTTCATCTGTAGACAGTACAGATGGTTCTGTTTTATACAATACAACAATGGCGTACATCAATTTGTTGATCGCTAATAGATAGCTACTCTCAGATGAATTGCAGGCTGGGATCAGTTGTCTGTGGGTTTTAGCTGAGAACTCTACATTTATAGCCTCGGAACATTTAGAAAAGCTGTGTGCTGTTTTTAACTCATCATGTGATGTGAAAACTACAAATGGTTCACGAGATAAATCCCATAAACTTGGGCTTAGCTGGAGAGCAGAGGGCAGAGATGAGTAGCTCACTCAGGAGCCTTGACGATAGACTCCTTTTCATCTGCGGACTGAGATTCACAGATTATCTCAAGAGGCTCTCTATCTCTGTCCTCGTCTCTATTTCTCTTTTTCTGTTTCTCCACCCTCCCTCTCTCGCCCCTCGATTCAGGAAGTTTGCCAGCTACTGTCTTTGTTTACAATGCCAAGGGAAAATGTCAGAGCCGTTGAGAAAAATATCCTTAGAATCTTTTTTTTCATCTTCTTAATCTAACAGTTTACTGAACTTGATAAGTGTCCTATCAACATGCTAATCAAATTACTTCGGAACCAAAATTGACAGTTTTCATTAATTATACAAGATTATTCTAATTGCAATTCAAATTTATTCATTCCGAACAGAAGGTATTCAGTAATATTTTACAAAATTTGCATATTAAATGGAGGGAGTTGTGCATTATGCATGGTAATGTATGCAGAGTTTCTTATTTTTAACTTCACGGCCATATGTGGTGTCGTTGTAGGAGCAGGTGAAAAGTCTAAGTGTGTTTAATTTGCTTGACAAACATTCGGCTGGAGCTTGTCAAGGGGAGTATTGTGAATGCCAATCTTTATTCCCTCTTTATTGATTACCCCAAACTCTAAACATCTGGAGGTAAATGGCACTGAGAGAGATGAACTGAATCATGGGATTAGTACCTTCAATGACTGAATCACTATCAATTACTTCAATAGCATAATTCAAGTGTACTGCATAAAAGCTACAGTACCTTGGTTTGAGCCAGGATTAATATTGCAATTTAACGTAACAATGGAAGCATGGGAATGATATGGATGGCGTCCAACTTTTTCACATTGATGTCATAAAGCTAATGCCGTTATCTAAATACGAATGTATTTAATTCCTAATTTAGGCTTTGTTTGTAAAATGAAAAGGCTGAACGCATTAGGCACATGTTTTAAAAGGTAATGGATTCTGTGAGTAAAACAACCTTATTTATTCACTGAGACGCAAAACCCCCAATTTGCTCTTTGTTTTTATTTCCTAGAGCGGGCAGTGAAGTGCAAACAGCTTACTGGGAAGCTGTTTACTACTGTATATGACAAAGGGGTGTGCGTGCGTGCGAGCATGCGCGTGCGTGCGTGTATGTGTGTTTACGGGGAAGGGGGCGGCTCTTCCAGCTCCACAGGCAAGGTCTTGTGTTGTAATGTAAGCGTAATAATTATCAAACAGCATCAGGGGCTCTGGGTATGGGCTTTAACAGGGGGAGAGCATGTTTGATATGTAGAATCAGCCCATAGTGCATCCATAGAGGGTGACTAAATCGCACGGTTCATGGATCACATTAGTATTGCTCTGCATCCACCCTCGCACTATAGGTGATTTCCATTTAGACACACATTTCCACATGAAGATAAATATGACTTGAATCGTAATTTCCCTGAAGTAAATATAATACAAATACAACATAATACAGTGTCAGACCAGGCAGGCTAATAGATTACTAGCGTGTTTTCCATTTGTATGGTAAGTGGTGAACCTAGGTGGTGGTCTGGCGAGTAACAAATTGAATGTTTAATCCATCTCAGTGCAGATTGAGGGTATCAGAAAGATCGGTAGTCGTATGAGTTCTCCTGTGACTGGTAGTATATTAGATATTTTTACTCTTTGGGGGTTTGAGGAATGTTGTTGGATTAACAAGAGGTGCAAAGTGGTAGATAAATGCAATTTCTTATCTTTTCCAAAGTCGTCTGTTATTTTTCAAATAGGTATTTGGATTTGACATGCAGTATTTCCAGTCACTCAGTGGTGTAATCTCTGATGTCGGATTACAACAACATTAGCTCTGTTTTAGTTAGATATTTTATGGCTTTTAATTATAGATTTTTATATTGTATCTGATATTGAAATATTGAATTATTAACTTGACTCTCAGCACTTCCATACGTTCATTACACTCACTCCTTTATGTAACTCTGTCAGAGGCTTCTCCTCTTTTATGTTGGAGAGACCATTGTAGAGAAACCGTGACAGATATGCAAAAGATATGCTTCCTTAATGTTACCAAACATGCTCTAAGTACATATTTAATTCTTTAATAAATGTTTGCTCTGGCATTTTGGAGAAGCAAGATTAGCATCAACTGCTCAGCATCTCATATAAAGTGTGACAAATTGATATTTTTATATAGCTTAATCTGTTTACTATGATGTTTATGCGAGGAATTATTACAAACTAATTAAAGAAATCACTTTGATATAATTAGTCAGATTTCAGGAAGCTCATTAGTAGTAATTTGCATGAAAAATAAGCCCTGTAGTGGTGCTCAGGCCCAGCTATTCGATCTGTGTTTTATCTGGTTACACATCAACCCCCATTGTTTGTTGTTTGAGGCTGTCTGAAGTGGCCCACAATATTTTCAGTCATTGCCCCGAGAAGCGGTGGGGTATCTTTTAACAAATTCCTCCCCTAAAGCAAGTCAACCTGTATGTGGAAGCAGACACATGCCTCTGTGTACATAAGGCAGGAGGAGTGAGCGGCAAAACACTGTCTATTTATCTGTCAGGTTCCTGACAAAGAACTGAGCTGACAAGTAAGGGTTTCCCTCAGCAGAGCAGGGGGGCTTTATTCACCGTACTTACATGCCCAGTCTATGCCCAGAGACTCATGTTATTTGCAAATCACATTCTTTGAAAACTCACAAACGGGGCGAGACATGCCACGCTATGGGTTTGTCAGCTGCCTTCACAACAGCTAGCTATATCGCTAACAGTGTGCGGTTCGGTAAGGAAGCAGCTTTCTCTTAGCATTTGCCTCGCTGTCACTTTTCTCAACACATGCGATCTGTGTCTTCATGCTTGGGGTCTCTCCTCCCTCAGAGGGTTGCCATCTTCCCTTTGGACTGACAAATAAAACGCCCACACTCCCGCTGAAATAAAAAGAGGAAGGAAAAAAAAAACTCCCCTGGAATTACATCATTCTCTGCTGAAGCAGTTCCTTCTAGAAATGGATGTACGTATACTATATCCACACAACCAGATAAAAGTAACGCTTTAAAATAAAAAAGTTATTTTAAAGGCATCTTTTTTTTTTCTCAGGTTGCCTGTCTTAGGGGAGAGGGGGGTTCAAAATGCAGGTACAAAAACAGGACCTGTTTATTCTCTATACCCTTTTCCCACCATGGACGAAATCCTTCCCTAAACATCCGGACAGAGAAGCACTTGTGTGGCGCTGATGTCACAGACCTACCTGGCCTCCCTCTCACAAAAGCTAAGGTATCATTAGCTAGACCCACACAATGGCCATTCAACCAAGCCACTGCGCTCCTCAGGACGAGGGAACAATGTTATTTTTTGTCTCAGAATTATAAAGACAGAGTTTTGCAGGAAACCTGACAGACAAAACCCTTTAGAGGTAAATGCTCCAGGCGGCTTTTGGGTTTAATCTTTTCCCATTAGCATTTTGCCCCCCCCCTTCTCCCTCTTGCTCACACACAAAGACCATATTTACAGGGTCAAAAGTAAAGGCTCAGAGTCTCTTGAGACTGCTTTTTTGTATAGATCTTTTTCTATATATTGGCAACACTTGCTTTTATTTTTATTTTCTGCTAATGCATTTCAAATGGGCTACTTCACTAAAATCTTAAACAGGTGTATTTATTTGCGGTGGTAAATACATATATTATTTCACAGCAGAACAACACGTCCAACACGCTCCTTCACCCTTAACCAAATATTGTGAGAAATCACACATGCAAGCATATTAAAAATTATTAACTCACAATGCAGGGGTTTATATAATAAAATAGTTATATTGTCAACAATACAACAGCTACGCTAAGGGTTCATATGTGCTACCTTTGTGTGTGTGTTTGGGTGCATGTGTGCTTACGTGTGTGCGTGTGCACACATTCACTTATGCTTGCGTGTGCGTGTGTGTGTGTGTGTGTGTGTGTATGTGTGTGTGACTCCATGTGTGTGATTCATTCCAGGGCAGTTTTAGTCCTTATAAAATATTCATTTTGGTTGTGCAGGGCCCTGTAATTGCCATCTCTCACCCTGAATTATTTATACCTCGCACAGACTGACAAAGCTTTGCCATACGGCCCCAGATGAATCAGAAAGCAGCCATCTCTGCTGCCAACAGCACTGGGCTTTCACACAAATATGGCAGCCACGTCTCTCTGCCTGGCCTCTCTTAATTTGACATTTTCTTTTTCCCCCTGCCTTTGTCCTAGGTGCACAGAAAGGTTACCTGTTAGCTTTAAGCACCGACCCGCTCTCTGTCTTTCTGTCTCTATCCCCCCTGCCTACATGACAGTCCACAGTGGGTGTTTTTTTTTTTTTTTTTTTCCTTCTGAGAACGCGTTAATGTGGCGGCGATGTCAGAGTGGCTGCCTCATGTTTTATGATGACTGACCAGTCCTGACAGCCACTTTAGATGTATGTATTATACATTAGTAATAATATGATGTAGAAAATACACTCGCATACATTTGAGCATGCATGGACAGACAGCAAAAAACCACTGACTCACCGACCTATATATAACACACACACACACATACACACACATGCAAATAAGCCCCCACTGGCCTGCTGGATCCAGCCTGGCTGTCGGTAAACGGTCAAAGCCCCCCTGCTGGCCTTGCCTGTCCAGCTGCGTTCCTCTGCGTCTTGCCTGGGTCTGATCACTCTGAGGTGCCACAGGAGAGAGACGGCGCTGTATGGCTCTCATTGTAGAGCGGCTCTGGGGCCTTCCAGAACCCCACGTCCAACACCCTAAATACTACTATTCAACCCAGCCAGCTACTCCAACATATGCTTATCTTCCATCTCACTAGCGCAGGGAGGTGCTGACTGGTATTTCCTCAAGGCCCCGAGCTCCAACGCTGACCAGTAATCAAAGCACCATATTTCTCCTCCTGCGCAAAAATAACCTGGAGATACCTCTCTGCCGTCCAGCTGGTGAGCAGAGTAAATATTTCTGCATTGTCGACGTACGTGATTATTTTTGTAATGTCAGCAACCTCACGGCAGACATCATTGAGACTGTCATAGTCATTATCGGTAATCATCATCACACGGTTTTTATGGCGCTGGTGATGATTCAATAATATTTATGAATTCCACTTTGGATGTAGATGATGTTGGCTCTATGGCGGCAACCAGTGTTTGATTCGTTTTTACAACAGGGCCCGCGCAAGACAAAACAACGCAGAATTATTTATGTTTTGTGTCTTATTATATTGTGTTCAAAGTCCTGGTAGAGAAAAGGCGTATTCAGAGTAAAACAAAGAACAGCGTGCAACAGTACACAGCCTCAGCAGTATCTTGATGTGAGGGGATGGGAGAGGCAGAGAGAAAGCTCGGGGCTAAACATGCAGTATGTGGCGGGGCTGGAGCTAAAAGCTGCATAAAGCACACAGCCTAAGTCCACTGTTAGCAAGTGATGGATAGTTAGCAGGAGCTGCGAGTGTTCGTCTAATCTGTTACAGTAAACCTGTGCCAAAGCCTGAAGGGAATCAGTGGGGGCTTGCTAGGAGTGGGTTTGACGTGAAACCATTTGTGAAGACGAGCGATTCTCTTAAGTAAGAAACTAACAGTGTCCGGAGAGAGAGGGAGAGAGGGAGCTGGAGAGTGAGCGAGACAGGAGGTGAGGAAAATGAGTGAGAGTACGAGAGAGGGAGAGAGAGAAGGAGGAAGAGATACCATAATGAGTCCTGTAGCCATGGAGTAAATGAAGAGGGATTGACAGAGTGAGGGATCCTCAAGTGAAATAATGTCAATGCCACTCTGCCCATTAGAGAGAAAGGGGGGATGGTGGAGGAGAGGGTAAAGAGGGATGAATGGAGGGACACAGCTACATCTTAGGGTGCAGAGGAAGCACATAAATTATTTGTGACACCCCCGCAACACACACACCACCAACAAAAATATGAAATATGAAACAACAAAATGAACTGACAATAGCAGCTGAAAAAATAAAGAAATAAAAAAAACAACAACAAAAAAAGGCCTTGGAAATACCCAATAAATTCTCAGAGACATGTAGTTGGGATATTTGATGTTGAACAATAATAATCACAGTGACATCTGCCTTGCTGCTCTCGGAGGAGATGGGCAGAGCCTGTGAGTGGAAGGGGTTAATCTCCCAAACCCAATAAGGTTGGATAGTGAGGCACTTGTTCCCTGATAAAGAAGTGATAGGATCTGTGGGTCCGGTCCCTCGGCGCTTGTACAGGGGTAGAGCAAATATTGTTAATGTGCTGTGGTTTACTTCAGCTAAGGCGAGAAAAACAGCTCTGCTTGACGAGAGAAGACAGCGGCGAACCAGAATACGACAGAAATGGCCACGCAGGCTCGGGCCTCGGCCTCCCAGGGACTTAACTGGCATATATATCCAAGACCACTCAGTTGCATAAATAAGTGCTCGGGAAGATTAAGATCTATAAGTGTCTCTATTTCTCGTTTTACCTGCTCCGCCTTGTCACAACAGGGATCTGAATGCAGTTCAGTGGAGTGCCTAATAACTGGAGCAGTAGGTAGGGAAGGCAGGAGGTTTGACATTAAGACCCTGGCGTTTTGGAAATCCGATACGGTATTGACCCGTGTACTACTATCTCAGCGTAGAGATCTGGTGTCAGCAGATTGTAGTCTGACTCTTACAGATACTGTGGCCATCTGTCAGTGTATTGTGTAACGGCCTAAACAAATACGTAGAGGCTCTTTTGTACAATAAGAACAAGGTGTACTATTGAAGAAAAAAAAATGCTCTCATGTATGTAATTTAAGAAACCAGCGAGTGGTTGGAATTTCAAACAGCTCAACTTTAAATTTTTCACAAGTCATTAAAAATGATACAAATCTGCAAATGAATGGTTAAAAAAATGAATGAAATTGACAGGAGAGCTAGCCTCCTTAATAATACAACATTATCCTTATTTGCCCTCTTCACTCAAATCAAAGGGATGGACATTTATGCATGAGTGACATCAACCCTGCAATTAAGTTGGCCATTTAAATGAGAGAAGGCCTTCCTCACCTCGCCTGTTTGTTTTTTTCCCTCTCTCTCTTCTTTTTTTTTTCTCTTCCCCCTCTGTTTGATGATGGGAGAGGGTGAGCTAGAATTAGGGCGATGGGTCTTCCTTTGAGTGTCAGCCTAAAATGATCAGAGTAAAGATAAGAGGGTCTAGCAGCCCTCAAATCAGTCAAAGTGCCAAAGTCGGCCTTTTTCTCCTCAATTACCGGGTCTGTGAAGCCAGGGAGTGGAAGGCACCGAGCCTGCTGCATTACTAAAGAGACAATCTATTTCCCCTTTGACCAGAGGGAGAGAAATCATTATGGCATGATTAGTAGCTTCGGCAGCGGGCGAGCATGGAGGTACTACAGGAGAATCGTATTAATTGCCTTAGACCAAGGCATGAGTGGGATTGTTTTAACGTTGATTTGTGGACTGGTATGACTAGCTGTCGGAGATAAAAGCTGATGTCAGGTCTTAGTTATACTGGCAGACTTCGGGCATGCAGACAGAGAAGGCTGATGTCAAAATGAGCTTCCGTGGCTGCCCTGGAAGTCTTTCTCTATATGCCTGTCGATGTCTTCCTCTTTGTCTTTCTTCACACTTCATAGTTTTCCTTTACGCCTCCCACTATCCCTCCCTCTACTCCCCCCTTCCCTCAGATGGACTGCACCCCACCCCTTCCCGCACTCCCTTTCTCTCTCTCTCCTCCAACTGATAGCTGCCTTGGCCGATTATTTCATCCAGTGCGGTCCACTGAGAGCCTCCTCTCCCGGCTTTGGAAGAGCTTTAATTAGCCATGTTAATATCCCCTTCATTGGCCTTAATATCACTCAACACCTTCCTCCATCTCAGCGGCCACCAGGGTCCCCCTGTCCTGTCAGAACAGCTGATTATTGAGAAGGATAGCTTTAATCAAACCTAATTGCAGTTCATTCTTTCTCTCTATCCCCCTTTGCCCTCCATTGCCAACATCTAATGGCAGCGACGACTTGATATCCCATTAAAAAACAATTAAACAACCTCCTTTTGTCTCCGTGCGTGCCAAAACACCAGCACAAACTTCTGTAGATATTTAAGAAGTAAAAGAGAGAGAGAGGGGCCTTGTCTTAATTGCTCTCCTTCTCACCAAGGACCAATTTGCACTGTGCTCATGGAGAATCTTAACCAACTCAAATGTAATGGATGCTATAGCACTGCCACTGCTGCGGACTATGAAAATTAAGCTTATCTTTTTAGCAGAGAAATTGTGCTTAATTGCCTTCATAACAGTAAACATAAAGGAGCCACTTTATGATAGCGTGGGCACTCAATTTCTTGTGTTTATTGTTTCTTAACTTTTGGTTTCGCTGTAGTAGAAACAGTATGTAAAAGCATTAAAGTATCCAAGAAAAGAGACAAGACTAACTCTGAGAGTAATGCGTTTCTTTTATGAAGTCAATGCATTGCCTAGGAAATGTATTCTATCTCTTGCTCTGACATAAATTGTCTACCAACGGGTGATGCATGTACACGCACATGCTCACACACACACACACACACACAGACACGTGTACACGAGCACGCATGCGTGCACAAACACACACGCTGGCCTTACCCAATCTGTATGAGAGGCGACAGACAAATAAAAGTCGTATTTCAGGTCTGCTTTCCGCAGATGTCTGCTGCTCTACATTATGACTCTTTGGGGAAATAAAAACAGGGTCAGGGAATTAGAGTACATAATGGTCATTTTGATGATCAGCCAACAGATGCAACCCGAAAACACAGTGAACACAATCAAGCGAAATGCACTAATGACAAGTCAGGTTTTTTATGGCCTCACCACACACCGACAGGCAATCAGCATTCTGGCATGGGTTAAAACGCCTTTTATTGATGTCCAAGCCAAAGCTCCTTGGATGTGGAGTGAAAATATTTTCTCACCTCTCCTCTCCCTCCTGGGCCCTCAGCGAGGCACAAGGTATAGGAGTCTATCGAAGAACGCTTCTAAATGACCAGTGCATGTGTTAATGTGGCCAGGGTTAGAAGGGTCATTTCAGACTCTGATTTATGGGCTGGCCAGGATCCCACTGGGTGAACGAGAAGTCTTAAGTGTTGTGAAAGCGTCCTCGCAGGCCACACAAGCCACTGTATTTAGCGGAATGAAATGGCCATGCAATCTATGGTGCAATCTATGGTAATCCAATGAGCCGCTGTGATTCTGTGAGCCAAGGTAGTATTACAATGGAAACCACAGTATTGCATATCGTAACGCTAGTGCAATGTGATGAAAAATAAATATCTCGGCACGGTATTTTTAATGAATCGGAGAAAGCAAAGGCACAATCAGTCATGATTCTTTGGGGAGAATTTACAAAAACAAGTCAATTTCATTGTTTATTCTGTGTGGTTGTGTGAGATTTTACACAATGGGCTACATCTGAGACGATATTTCTCATTGGCCCCGCTGTTAATCTTCCTCTTTTTAACTGTTTTACGTCTGTGAGGCCACATCTGATACACAGCTCTCAACACGAGGCTTTATCAATACATTGAGGCGAGACCTGAGAGAGGGGAGAGGAAGGCGGCTTACAAACTAACCAAGCCCAGATCTCACTCAGACGTGACATTTGTTCAGAGACGATTAGCCAGGTTGTAATTTGTGGCATAATTGCCTCACCCACCCACAAGTGCATGGGTGTGTGTGTACACGTTGTGTGTCTGTGTGTGTGTGTGGCATACGGTGGTCCCAGGAGTGTCCGCCTAATTGCCTGACAGGACTATAAGTTTTGTGGCGCGCTCCCACCTTGTTAGGTCCTTTATCCCTGATGCTCTTCAAACAAGACCTGGTCACAGGTGGGCCTCATTTGCTTCCCTATTGAACAGGAGTACTTTAATTGCACAGGGGGTGTCCTGGGATTAAAGAGGTGGATGGAATATCAAGTGACTTCCTGTATGTTAGTGGCAGATGGGTGTTGGGAAAAGACCCGTGAACTCAGGTGAAGGGATGAGATGACAAAGAGACTGACGCTCTTGATTTTGAGGGGACGATAGAAACTGCACTCCAATAGTGCAGTGTCACGTTTGAGAACAGATGTGTGTTTGATTTAAATACTCCACAACTTTTATTGTAACTAATACTTTTTGCTTTTGTCGTGTGCTCTCTTACAGATTCTTCCTAAAGTTCTTCCTCAAGTGCAATCAGAACTGTCTGAAGAATGCAGGGAATCCACGAGACATGCGCAGATTCCAGGTGACTGAAGTCTCACACAAAACTCACACACATGCTCCGGCTATTTCTACGCGTCTCTCACTGTCTATCTCTCTTTTTCGCAGACACACAGGTGTACAAATGCACAGCCACACTAGACTAAGTCACATCGATGCACATATGAATACAATTCTATTATTGGCACTGAAGGAGGCAAAAAGCGGGGAAAGAGAGAGTGAGGGATTTTGTGTCCTGTGCGCTCTGGACAGAATATTTATTAGGGAATACCATCTGACACAAATAAGGATATAGGATTTAAGAGTGCCATCAATTGTGTTCCTGACAGCTTTCTGAGCCTCAGCACAGAGGGGAGGACGATCCAACCACATGTAACAACAGTGTTAACTCAGGATCTGTCTGGCAGCGGAAACGCATACCTTCTTATACACACATATGCGCAAGCACGCAGACACACACATATGGATGGATGCCCATACAAGCTAGGAGCGCATATATTTGCTTTCTCTACATCCCTCTCTCGTTTTTACCCACATATGCATACACTTAAACTCATATGCAGTTCACTGTATAGCCAATGAAAACCATCTTAAGCCATCTGAAAACCATCATTATCGCGGGCTGACAAAATGCTCCGATTTACACTAAAAGGACATGACCGCTGAGCACTTTTACTGCTTCTTTAACCCTCTCGCTTCTAATGTGTCAAGTAGCTGAGCCTTGAAATTATTGACCCCCCTCTGCTGATCCATTTATCCAAGCATCCATCCGTCCTTCCCAGACACTTTCACCACAAGCAGCCCCACTAGGTCAAGGTGAGAGAGTGAGAGTTTAGTGTGATTTGTCCTATCGAGATAGCGACAAACTACAGGAGGGCGTCCGTCACTGACAGCACTGTTCTGTGATAGACACACAAGCCAGCATCCTCCAGGAGGAAGCCCAGACATGAAACAGACAAGACAGGGTGTCCCCTCCTGATGTCACCACCATCAGACCTCCCCTGCCTCCTCAAATCTTCCCTCAGGGTGAATGTGGACTGATGCATGACAGCCACCAAGGGCTTTCACCTCTCACTCCTGTGTGTCAAAAGGAATGCAAGAACTAAGTTGTAGCACTTCTTTTTAGTGAAACTAAAACAAGTATGTTAAGTCTAAAACATTTTTTTTCCGCTGATGATCATCCCTTGTCTTCAGTCCAACAGTTAGTATGCCATTTTTCCCCAAATAGATTTCCCAGATGCTCCACCATAGGTGTTTCTCTGGCCAAAGTTGTGTATTCTGCATGCCTTCCACTCCACTTATTACCCCCAAAAACCAGCTGGAGGCCAGAGAGGGCCCAATCCATCATCCTCAGCTTGGCCCAGCTCTGAACCTGCTCACAAGAATGGAGCTCTTTCACTTCCCCTTCTCTCCCCCTCCTCCCCCTTACACCCCCACCCTCCCCAAGCCAACCAGGAAAAAAAAAAAAAGCGCCCCCCTAAATTCCACTGCTACACCGAGGTCACTTACCGGCGAAGCAAACCTGAGAGGGGCTCTCTGTTTCCGGCTCAGAAACACTTTGGCCATTCACATGCGGGCTCGCTGTTTGGAGATGTGGTAGCCAAAAAACAACAACAAAAATAAGCATTATGAAATATGGAGTGTGGCTTGGAATCCGATCCTAGTAAAATGTTTGTTGAGTGATGGGATGGAGTACGGTTCAGCTGCTAATGACTCCAGTAATATTTTAAAAGGGAGGCCTTCCACCCTCAAATAGATGGACAAGCTGATCAATAATTCTGAGCTTCGGCTGTGATGACAGTAAACGGAAATGGTATTTTAGTGATTGAAAAGTCAATTAGCTGTACACAAATGCAAGACACTAAAAAGCAAAAACAATATGGCTGAGAAGCACGATAACTGTAATGCGATATGTCCAAAGAGTACAACCACTTCAGAAGGTTTGACAATAGTAATCAATAGCATACAGGCATGTACCTTGACACAGCAAAGCATTCATGTATCCACCTCAGAGCATCAGTGAGAATGTCTATATATTTACTATATTTATTTTGATGTCTGAAATGTATCTTACGATGTATTAAATTGCACGTTTCACCTTCAATCCTGTTGCAGGTTGTCGTATCGACGACCGTCAATGTGGACGGCCATGTCTTGGCTGTCTCTGACAACATGTTCGTACACAACAATTCCAAGCATGGGCGAAGGGCTCGCAGACTCGACCCTTCAGAAGGTACGCCTCCTTATCTGGAGAATGGTAGGCACATTTTTACATCTTATAATTTGCTACGCTCCTTTTTTCTCTTAGTTTCTTTTAGACATCCACCCATTGAAATAAAAATCACACACCTAGTTGCCTCTAGTTCCCTAGCTGCATCTTTTGCTGCTCCATCACTTTAATTTTTTACTTTTTTAAGTTGCTTTTTGCCTCCATCATACAGTTTGTTGTGTGTTGACTGGATGTAGTGTGCATCACTTCGTCAATATCGCTGATGATGACGATAGGCTGATTTTAAAATGTTACACTACTTCCACTCTCCTAATGCACGTACATTTGTCCTAAAAGCCTATGTGAAACATGATCAAATTGCTTAAGAATTTGGCTGTGAGGTCAATTTCCTGTCATTGGGTTCTGCAGATTTAGCTGTGAGTGAGCTGAAACAGGGAGGGAGAGAGAAAGGAGAGGGGGAGGGAAGGGTGGGTTGATGGTGTGTGTGTGTGTGTGTGTGTGTGTGTGTGTGTGGAGGTGGGGGGGGGGCGGCCTATGAGAAAAACAGAACTTACTGTTTTTCTTCCAACTGATTCCATATGATAGACTGATTGCCTGCTCAGCCAAAAGAGAGAAAAGAAGGACCACCAAACCATGGGAAATCCAAAAAGTAAAATGCACTAAACATAACCTTGTGACCCCTGTGGCCTCCACTCGCAGATGGGAGCACACACAGCTGAAAGATTGTAAGGAGAAAAAAAAAAAGAGAGGAGAGAACTGACTTTGTGACCAATTGTGCAAATTGCTTATCTTCAGATTTCAAGAGCCAATTATGGCTGGGCAAACAGTTTATATACACCACTGACTAAAACAAGCTTCTCTACACATTAATGGGCATTAATGGTTCTATCACCAAAAGCAAATGTAATGTTTAATACAACAACGACTAATGAAAAAAAAAAAAAAGACTAGACAATTAATATATCTCAGTGCTCTCCAGTCCTAGTGGGGGAAAAAGCTAATCTATTTGTTTTTGTCTTTATTAATGACTCCTCTACTGGAGAACAAAATCAAATAATTAAAGTCCTGCCCGGAGCACCAAAGTCATTATGTTCGCTGACGTTCTGTTTGTGTGTTTCACGTTTATGACACGATAGGTGTGGATCGCCTAGCAACCAGTTTCTTAATGAGGGGAGCAATTAAAGAGGTTGAGCCCTCGCCTCCATGTTCCCCCTCTCCCATGGGACGCCGTGCGTTTTGTGTGTCTATGTATGTGTGCGTGCGGGTGTGTGTGTTCTTTACAGGTTACCCCAACCCATCCCTTTCTTCCTCTCTTCACCACACTCTTCAAAGCAGCAGAGTGACGCCCCGTAAAGCAAGAAAAGAAGCTATTGTCAACCGCCCAGTTGAACATGTCTTTGTCTAATAACTTTAATACACCTTCCTTCTGCTTAACCGCTCTCACAAGTTGAGATCTTTTTTTTTCTTCTTTCCCCTCCCTCCCAGGCTCGGCTCCATAACAAACTAATTTAACATGCATCAACAACGATTGCTGGCTTTGTTTGAGTCACCTTTAACAAACAGAGACGTGAGAAAAGGAGACTCGGTCGTAAAATGTAATTCCAGCCATGTCCTCCATAGTGCTCTGACAACTAGCAGGCAGACAGACAGCGTGCTTTAAATTAGCAACACATTCTTCCTCAGGAGTTCACTGGGCGAGAAGCCTCAGATATGTGGCTGACTGACTGAAACACAGAGGCATCCTTCCTCTCAGCTCTCACACTGCACTTGCACCGGCTCGCTCGCATTGATCAAGAGGTGCTGCCCCCTATTGGCCCTGAGATGGGATAGCCTGTGGATGACAGACTTGAATCTCACCATGTGACATTTTTGTTCACTTGTGTGTACTGTCACACAACAAGCATATTATGCATTCAGACACGAATGTGCTTTGTGGCTGCCTGTCACTCAAACATGTATAGATTCAGGCTCAAAGGTGCATAAACATGCTCACAAATAGCCGAGTCTTTCACACACAGCATCACCCCCCACCACACACACACATGCAGACACACACGAACAGCGCAGCACTGACACACACACTTTTTCTCTCACTCACACACACACGTTCCTTAGCTCAGTTCCACCATTATAGAGCCCCAGACAATATAGGAGACTCAGCATAGAGCCTGCAGCGCCTGCCTCATTTGCATGCCAAGTGGCTGTAATGCTGTTAGGGTTTATGCAATAAAGACAAGTGAATCCAGACTGCTGGGCCTAAGAGGAAGAAAGAGAGGGAGAAAAGAAGGAAGGGGGGAAAAGGAGAGGAGGAAAGGAGAAAGAGAAGGAGAGAGGATGGGAGAGAGTGAGGTTGAGAGTGAGTGAGAGGCAGAGGGAGAGAGACAGAGAGAGAGTCAAAGGGAACAGATGGCCCAGGGAGAGGTAAAAGGTATAATCCCATCAGCTGCACTATCAACCGACCATCTGGACATCCCACAGCACAATTACAACACATTTCAGCAGGCAGAACAAAGGACGGCTTCGCGGGGCCACATCAGACCTGTTTGAGTGTCACAATACTAGAGCCGGGACCTCCTCTGCTCAGATCTCGGATCAGTTTTGACGTCCTCCGCGGCTAACCCTAACCACTGAGGGAAAAGAGTGGGACGGACCACAGATCGGCAGCCTGGGGTCATTACACAGCAAAGTAGATCGTGATATAAAGTCAAGCACGCAAATAAGAAATAAATAAATAACAAAACAAGGTGTGACACATAAATTCAAAAAGCTAAATTTTCTGTACTGTAGCGCAAAGTTTGCAAAGAGTTAGTGATGCAACACTCAGACGGGCAAGCCGGCTCTTTGCATCCTCATCCGTCCACTCCTCATGATGCCTATCATCTGCTGAGGGGGCATTGTGCGTGTCTGTCATCAGATCGCCTGCGCTGACTGTGTAATCCACTTCGCCACGGTCCCCATTCAGCACATGCTCCCCTCTCTGTCTGTGCATTGAGACATATGCAAATTTTTAGGCAGAAGGGTGGACGGCTTAGGGCCTCAGTCGCTGCCTCTCCATGGGTCCTTCTGTGTGTGGGAGGGGGCACTGGGATTTCCGAGGTGGTGCGTCTGTGTTTGTGTGTGTGTGTGCCTGTCGTAGGTTTCAGGCTGCAGCTGCCCCCCAACAGTCACCGTCACCATCAGGCGCTCTTCTTGCCTCCTCCTCCTCCTTCCTGCCCCCCCCCCTCCTCTCTCTCTCTCATCCCCAAAGTCAATTTGTTTACAGTAATTTTGAAGGGTGAATTATTTGCTGTAATCGTCCGCACTGATGAAGGTCAGGCCCTTAGAGGGGGCCCAGCATGCCCATAGAGGGTTGGTCCTCTTTCAGACGCTCCGCTTCGCAATTAAGGAAAGCAAATGTCACTCCTCCAGGCCTCACAAATGAAAATCTGTACGAGGTGATTAGCATGAAGTCAACAGCGCCTGTTAAAGTCAGATTCCCTGTAGTACCAATGTGTGTGTGTGCACTTTATGGGCAGGGAGAGAGAGCAAACATGACCTGAACAGACCCAACAGCAAGGCAAACAAAGGGAGATGTCTTGTCGGAGGTGATCCATACAACAATGGCCGACTGTGATTTACTTACTGGATGGAAAGGATAATAGAGGGTTAGAGCTGAGCTTGTAAAGAAAAAAGGAACTTGCTGAAATAGTTGCTCACATTTTGAGGAGTGGGAAAAAAACATGCACAATTCATAGTGTATTAAAAGATATTGATGGAAATAGATTAAATTTGATATTGCTATTTTATGGCTAGCTGTCATGCTATTTCTGTTGTAAACACGGTGTTGTGCTGAACACCATATTAAGGTAATGCATCAAATGACAGTGAATGTGAGGCACCAGATCACTCAAATTAGATTATAATAACAACCCAGACTGTTGATGAATGGCAGAGCTACGTAGCAGAAGTCATGCCAGATGAAAAGCATTGTAATAAACAATATGAAATGGATTGAATCGATCACAAAAAGCAAGAAAAAAAACTCGATCTGAATAATTCATGAGTGCATTTCACGTTATGAAACCTGAAACTACACTGAGTGTGCCTGCACTGTACCGCATATGCAGAACAAAGGTAATGAAATAACATGAACCAGCAAAGCTTTAGCTTGTCATTTCCACTTTAACAGCCCGTATTCTTGACTCATTTAAGATGTGTTCAACTTTGAAATTTTACTGTACATGCGGGCGCATGCTTAATCAATTCTGATAGCTACATTTGCCCTGACACATAATTTGCTCCATCAAATCATTTTCCTGGCGAGCCCGGCGTTTAGCCTTTGTGAAGTGGACCATTTGAAGGGTCTGCTTAACTACACCACTCGAGCGCGCTGATAAATGATTTTGATTCTCATGCCTTAAAGGACAAATCCATCATTTTTTTTCTTTCCAGGGGCAATTTCCATGATATGTCTTTGTGAGAGAGACATGGAGGTGATGCAGTAATGTGTCTGTGTGGAAAGAGACATGGATCCGGGTGTTGAAGCTTAGGTGCTGAATTTGCTCTTTCTTTTGTCTTGGATAAGCAGCCACCCCGTGCATCAAGGCTATCAGCCCAAGTGAGGGATGGACCACTGGAGGAGCCACTGTCATCATCATAGGGGACAACTTCTTTGATGGCCTACAAGTCGTGTTCGGCACCATGCTCGTATGGAGTGAGGTATGATGTAGAGTTTGCAGAGTTATAGATTTAACTAAAGTTCAGTTACAGCAGTATAAATTCAGCTTGTTTTATTTAACTTTTTAAACTGTTATTACAGAGCGCTCATTATTTCTTTTGTTTCCCCCTATAATTCAGCTGATAACTCCCCACGCCATCCGCGTCCAGACTCCACCTCGACACATCCCCGGTGTTGTGGAAGTCACGCTGTCCTACAAGTCCAAGCAGTTCTGCAAAGGTGCCCCTGGGAGATTTGTCTATACTGGTGAGTCAAAACCTTCCCTTCCTCTCTCCCTCTCTTTCTACAATCTTCTCCTGTGTCCCCCTCCTCCCTTCTTCTCCTCCCTCTGTCTGGATGGAGCCCTCAGCCCCAAGTCCAAGCACTAATAATGAACTAACCAGGGCCCTGCTTGCTGAATGTTAAAAGTGTGAGATCTGCACTGCTAGCGAAAAGGTGTTTCGTGGAAGGGCTCCTACAAGTGCAACCCGATCCCCTTCTGACCTGCCATTGCACAAGGGCGCTGCCAATCTCTGTTAAACTCAAGCTGTCAGGATAACTCATTCTGCCAATTCTCTTTATCTGCCCCTGTTGCGAGACAGATAATGCTTTCTGCTAATTTGCTGATTCTGTAAAGCAAAATGTGGTTTCATTTTTTATGAATCAGATTAGAAAAGCAATATCCAGGTTAAGTGCATGAGCGTGTCTGAAGTTATTCTCATGTGTGCTCAATATGAATTCATGGGAGAGAAAGAGACGAGAGAGACGCGTATGTGAGAGAGAGAGGGAAAAGGGTGTGTGTGTCACACTATAAGTAAGGGATCTGATTATCTTGGCTAACAGAAGGAAGTGGTGGTCTTATCTGTCATCATTGGTGAGGAGGCAGAGGTTGCAGGGGTCAGAGCCTGTCTGACCTGGAAGCCTCTGTCTGTTCTAACTCTGATGGGCAGAGTGAAACGGGGGCTCGTCAAAGCACTCTCACTTCCCCCAGCACCCCCAGGCCTCCAGCACAGCCCTGGCCTTGAGCGCAGCAGAATTGCAAAGTGGGGGCTGGATACCCCCCCACCCCCACCCCTCGGAAACCCCCATCCAGACCCCTCCATCCTGGGGCAGCTGTTTCTCATCAAGTCCCCCCTCTCTCGCTCCCCAAACCACCACTACCACCACCGCTACCACCCCCAGCCATCCGTCCCCTTCTCCTCCAACCGTGCAGTCTGGCCCAGCTCTCCTGCATTTAACCTCCCTAGCAGGAGCGGAGCAGAGGCCAACAAGGCACCAGGATAATGAAACAGGAGTGTAGTGTGGCTGCGTAAGTGTATGTGTGTCTGTTTGTGGGAGAGTGTGAGAGCGAGCGAGCGAGAGGGAAAAAAGTGTGTGTGTGTGTGTGTGTGCGCGAGTGTGTACATGTGTTACTGCACAGCCCTGAGAAGGTGTATAAGTTAAGACATTAATGGCTTCTATAGCACCCTGGTGAAAGTGCCAGGTCCCTTAAGAACAGACCCCATTAGTCACAGAGGCTAAGCGGATTGGGATGATTACCATCAGGTTTTACTGGGGAAACGTGTCCCCTTCTCTCTATCTTTGTTGATTTTTCACCCCCCCATTCTTCCTCTCTGTCTTCCCTGGGTTCCTACTCACTTCCAGTTAGTATAAAGATACAATTACCCCTGGAGGCAACGGTGGTACAATTGATTAGTGCGCTGAATTAAAAGAGAAAGTCACGAATAGACAGGTCCGGCTCCTCTGCTCTGCTATTCCCCGTGTGGCTCACCCTGATTGTACAAGGGTTGACGCTTGAGAGAATGAAACCGTTAAAGAGAGCAGAATGCATAACCGCTGATTCCATATGTACTGTAATAGCTGGGTGAAATGATGTTTGCTACTTCTCTCAGACAGTAAAATGTGAATGGGCTGAGAGTGGATCATGTATTTAAGAGTGAAACAGCTCATTTCAAATCACAGCTTTCGCACTTGAAAAAAAAATGGCACTACACGAGCAAATAGGTTTGAAATGACCTCGAGTTACAATAGCAAATTACATGCTGCAAAGGGCATGTAGTGACACCGTGCTGTCTAAAAGGCACAGAATGTTCCGGTGTCATATTGGAGTGCAACATGTGCATATCAAAGGTCTAGTTATCAAAGCATATGGCTTCAAGCGTGACTTGAGAGCACGGCTTGAGAGGAGTGCCTTTTTAGACTTTTTTTTTTTTTTTTTTTTTTCATGTTGACTCTTCTTGCACCACCACCCTAATTGTGGAGATTTAACTCGCTCAATTTAAGAAATTATCACAAATTACCAAGAGTCAACACAGAGGAGACTGCAGCCAATTCGAACAGCGGAGGGACACGTCCTCACTCGGGTTAGTACCCTGGAACGGCTCCAAAACTCACAATCCATTCTCAGAAAGAGAGCACCCTGTAATGTATGTCAAATAATCCTGTTGGCATTGACTATTGAATGTTTAAAGCACTAATGAGACAAACAGACATACTATATAAAACTTTAGTAGGCTGTAGTTTACTGACTGCTTCAAGGAGCTCCTATCTGTACGTTAATTGGCACACTTTTAAAGGAAAGGCGTGTTTTTTTTTCTATTTTACAGTCTATACCTTTTACCTTCTAACAAAATGTTGTCCCTTGGAGCGTGCTGGCTTGTCCTCTGTCTAATCCATGTATTGGTTATCCATTGGTCCGACTGTCAGCAAGGTTGTAGAAAATCAAAAGGAGAAACTCCTGGCTGTACCTGAGGTCAATACTGAATTATACTTTACACTTTATTAAGCGCCGCAAACAGTCGACACGCCGGTTTGATCAAATATTTTTGAAACAAAAAGTCTCAATTTTCAGCCTCATTTGCAGCATCTTAACCTTTTTACTGCACAGTTACAGCACCGCTGCATGAAAGAGTAAATCATAAATAAAACTTTGACCGTACAATTCATCCAATTTAAGCTCCTAATTGCATCAGAGCTTTTGGTTTTCTATCTTGGCCAAGTTTCCACGAGAGCTCCCCTCCAGGGGCAACGATGCAGGCCCTTGGTAATATGGTTCTGCAAGCAGTCCTAACACACTCAGCCACTATTTATCCTAATCAGTGACATCCACATAACCAGGATTGCTTAAAATGAACCCCTTCCGCGCCCCAGAAAACGCACATTTACCGGGACCCCATTTGTCATGGGTAAATTGAGGGTCAGTAAACTTCGCCTGTATCCTCCAGTGGGGATCCAGGACATGCATCATAACGTTAGGAGAGAATGATTGGCGAAGGCGAGCTGTCACACATTTGTCAGGGGGAAGGGAACATTATTTGCTAATTTCCCAAGCTGGGCACTGACAGGGTGCTTCGTCTTCAGACCTTTGGTGACCAGCATGGCTTCTCAGCTATTAGTACAAGTCAAGTGTTTTTTCTTTTTTTTTTTTTCTCCTCCTCACTGTAAAGCGGCAGTAATAAGAGCCATTCGTTCGACCTCACAAGATCGCAGCACACTGGGTGAAGGATTTTGGATGGAGTAGATGCCCCATACAGTGAGCTGCTCTTGCCAGGCCTTAGTTGAGGCCAGACAGCCTTGAGGGCTGATGGATCACAAACTTTCCTCGTCAAGGTGACGCTATCGACTCCACTGCACCAAAATCTGACAAAATGGGTATGAGGCAGTCATTCATCAACATAAGGACAAAGGGGTCATGTGGGCTTCACTCAATACTGGTGGAGATCAAGAAATGTCAGCTCTGTAAGGGATGGAAAAGGAAGATGTTCATAGTGCAGAAGTAAGGTATCTTTTTAGTTAAGATTCAACTACAATTTCTTACTTTATGAATGTTAAAAAAAATCTTAATTTACATGCATGTTCACCCAAACTAACCCGGCAACCTTTTAGTGCAGCAAAACAGACATATAAATAGTGATATCCAGTTAAATCCAAAATTACACTCACTTCCTGTTCCACTCTTAGAACGAGGAACAAAATGTTTTGTAGTCTTGGACCCTCCTCTCCTCCAAAAAAGGAAAGAAAAAAATTAAATAAACAAACACAGACGTCTTTATCGGAGCACATCAGATAGTGCTGTTGGGCTGTGCTGTTGGGCCTGTGAATCGAGCCGATCCTTACGTCTCCTCTCCGCCCTGCCGTCACTTTGAAGTCCCAGACTCAGAAGCTGATCAGATGGAGAGCTTCCTTTTCATTTCCTGTCCTGCAGGGTTGGGTTTGGTACTCTGTCAGTTGCTGGTCAGTGATGGGGTGTGGCCTACAGCAAAGATATGCTATAATCAAAGGCATTCAAGGAGGTATGTAAACAGATCAGCTTTAGAGGAAGACTTGCAAACACATACCAAATACTTCATATAAGCAGTGTGTATTTAAAGTTCCTAAATCTACTACACGCAGCATTTCAGATTTGAGACAATTCATCTGCAGATTATTTTTTTAATTCACCCTGCAGTATGAACTGCTGCTAGTGAGGATGAAATAGGCATTTATAAATGTCATCGCCACAGTCAAGTGGGTTGTAACCAGTTGGCACAACAGTTTTAGCATGTGTCAAAGCATGTTATCCACTAGCCATATCCCCATACCTGCCTGTCTCATTACAACTCTGGTATTTAGCACCAGCTCCACAGGAGTGGAGCAGACACTCGTTGCCAAGTTAGATGGGCCTGGTTTGAAGGCCTTGTGAGCTTGTGTGGAGTGCGACAAGGTTCCACGGAGGAAGGTCCTTGTGTCCAATTAGAGGGCTGACGTGACACGTGCTCGCACTCCCCCACTGTCAGGCAGCTTGTCAGGTAGGCTTTGAGAAGCACACTGTGGCATTATTCCACAGCGTGTTATCAGCAAGTGACCTGTGAAATCCAGCTCCAGGAAATTGATTGAAATAAGTACTTGCAGTTGAGCATGTATTTTCCCCCATTACACCTCTCTGTGAAATGTATTGTGGGTATCTTTCAAGAGAAAAATGAAAGTATGGCTGTGTGTTTTTTCTTTCCTCCTCCCAGTAAGGATGGTATTCATTGATTTAATTTTAATTGGACCCACTTTTTGTCCCACAGTATCGTTAGAGGTCTGTTTTGTAATGGCTCTTAAAATGGATTGTCCTCAGTAAGTCACAGCATCAGTCCTCTGCCACAGGAAAGATAGACGGAGGAGGCAGGGAGGGGGGCTCTTGATAGACGAGGATCTTTCCCCTCCTCCTCCTCCGCTCTCTACCTCCTCTTCTTGCCCCATTTTCAGTATGATCCACACCCAACGGGCTTTAAAAGAACTCCACACCCCCCTCCTCCTCCTCCACTGCCGCATTTTGATTGAAATTCATCGGCAAGTTTATTGAGAAATGAATGAGGGAGGCAGCGCGGTATTGACTTTGAGAGGAAAACACAACTCATCTTGAATGAGGGGGAAAACGCGGCCGTAATTTAGCCGTCATCGATCTGTGCCCCGTCCATGTATTGATCTTCATTTTACAATATTAATTTGCGCTTGCAATCAGCTGTGAAGGGAACCCATTTGATTTCTGTTGGCCGGTAATGTGTGAAAGTCCGCCGACGTCCTTAGAGAAGTGGCACACATACTTTAGATGTCATCTAAGAGGATTGAACAGGTGTCTTTGGCCCTTTCTAATAATACGACCGATATGAAGGGAGTCTGAAATTATGGATGTGCAATCTGTAACATTGCTCCCTTTTAACCGTGTTAATTACATTTTATCTGTTGCAGGAGCAATATCTGCTGGAGACTGTAACTGTCGAGGTTTTTTTTCATCTGTATTGGCTCAAAGTTCATGAAATTTCAATGAACATTGATCTGTCTCCATTGATTTATCCTAACTGCAGATCTTTGAAATTTTAATTTCCTGTTCATCTTGAGACTGCTGGAGATGGAATCACTCAGTGGTAACTGGCTGCAGTGGATGGAGATGATATGGTCAGTGGTAAAACAGATGAGGTTTGCTTTGCGTGGGTTTGCTGTGAAAATTCCAATTTGGCTTGGTTTGTTTTTTTTTTTTTTCTTCAAGAGATGGTCTCTACATCTGCATGCGTGTTTTCTATTCTCTCAACACTGGAACATATCTACTGTGGAGCAGCAGCATGACTTCTGAATACCTTCTTTTTATGCACAGCATTCAATTTTAACTCCTTACAGTAATACTGAGATGTTCACTCTTTAAATGTCTCCAATAGACTCCGCTGAACATCAGCGAGACGAGGTCATATCGTGTGCTGATGCTGTTCTGAACTGCATCCATCTAACAGACCGCAGGTGCCTAGAAGGCTTCAGTTAGACTGTTTGACAAGTCACAAATGCAATAACACTTGAATGAACTTCTGCCTGTGCTGTTTATCTGTCTCCCCCTTTCCAACTCCCACTCCACCTCTAATTTGTGTTAAGGGGAAAGAAAAAAATAACTGCTCAATGGTGTAGGAGGAGTGGAGATAAGCTCGAAGCAGTTAAGTATAATTAGCGAAAGTAATAGCTGGCAAATGGCAACAAGGCTAGGTTTTTATCTCCTGGAAAGATAGAGTTATCGTAATAAGCTGTAATGGCTGGCAGGAATGCTAGTACTCTGTGCAAGCTTCCATTCAGCCTCATAGACTTAACAAGGAACAATTTCCCTTAAATTTACTGCTTTGCTCAAACATTTCCCCATGTTTATACCCAGATACTGTAAGTCAATACATGTGTTCAATCCACTTCCATATAGACCGAGGGCACACAGTAGTGTATTGCCATGTAAGCACTTCTGGCTGCCAACGTCGGCCATGTTACACTGTTCCTGTAGAGCGGTTACTCATGTCCTATTTCTAGAGAACATGGAGAAGGAGCAGCAGACCACACTCAGATGCCATGTACACGCCATCCACTCTACATTTTAAGTGAAGTGGCTAGCTGGGGCGGCTAAAGGGGCTCTCAGAGAAAATGTGTTTTAGTAGCATGAAAGGACGGGGCAGATTAAGGCGTCAGATCAAAATAAGATTGGGAAGTGCACATTCCAGGCAGAGGAATTCCACTGAAGCCCTGCCACGAGCGCTTGTGAGCATGCGCGATATTCAAAATTGGAAATGATATGGTCACAGCTGCACACCGAGTCATGCATTCCATTTCTTCATATTCTGAAACATGATCATTTGCTCTCTAGAGTGAGAAAATTACTGAAATATTCATAAAAACAACTCTTCTGAACCTCCACGAGGAAGTCTCTTTCTTTGTTAAGAAATCATGTTCCTTCTACTCACACATGGCAATGAATTCTTTTAGTTATCAGGCGTTAAATTTGAAACATATTTGCTGTCACTTTGTTGTCTCATTACTTTTGTTAAATTCCAATCATCTCTGAAATAAAACCATGGAAACAAATCTATGAACAATTATATCTCTGTATACATACCGCAAGCCGGGGAAAAAAGATATAAACGTTGTAATTGAACAAAGCATGCAACCTGTCTAAATCTGAACAGAAAATGAGAGAAAATGAAAATTCTATTAGTCCATAATGTTCCCTCCCCCCGCCCCCTGCCCCCCCCCCCTTCCCATGTGCTCTTCATCTCTCCTGCAAAGTATTCAAATGCAAGCCCTGCCTTACCTCCCCGTGTCTCTTTTTCTCTAATTATCCATGAGGTCAGTAAGCAAAATGGGGAAGAAGCCAGGAGATCAATACAAATTATCCCTGAGCAAACCAGTGCTGACAGTTTGAATTGCAGCATATGTTTACCCAAAATCAGGCAATTTATCTTAATATCAGGCGAGTAATGCAGCAGGGGTGAGAGGTCACACAATCTCTCCACCTCATAATTACCCGCCTCTAAAACAGGAAAGTGGTATTGATTGGCCGCGAGCCGGGAAGCGGGCGTGACTGGAACGTGCCAGCGACCCCCCTCCACCCCTCCCACCCCTTCTCTACCAACCCCTATCATACCTCCCCCCCAGTTCCCCCCCACCTTGCTCGGTCCCTCCTCCCCTCGGCTAGACTCCCCACCCAGTGTAGGATTTATGGGATGTGTGTGGAGGGTTTCATGTTTCCTTGCAGCGACTGAGACCCCTTACAGGAGGGGTAAGGGGGGGACACGCTCCTTCCACACCCTCAACCCCCTCTCTTTCACCATATTGTGTTGGAAGGACGAGGAGGGCCAAACTAATTTTGGCATGCATGGAGTCATGCAAGGGCATCGCAGAGTGGCCTGATTTGCCTGCTATATCTTTAGAAGAGAGTAAAGTTTACGACAGAGTGTGAAGTCGGAACATAATGATGTGCCAGAGATTAAAAAAGATGTAGGGTGCAGAGGTGGGAGTGGAAGGGTGGGGAAGGCTGCTGTCAATGTGTGTGGTGTTAAGAAAAAGTAAGAAGAGCAGTCCCAATGACTCTTGTAAAAGCTCAGCGGATGAAAGAAAATCTTTGCCCGGAAGAAAAAATGTGCGGAGCAACGCGATGAATACACACATAACACATTTATTGTCCGGATTGAATATAAGTGCTCAGTATATATCATCAGCGGCTCTTACAGGATTATTGACATTGTCTGTGTCTGTCTGCACCAGTGTACATGCTATGACTACAAAACTGTCAACTCATCAACTGACAGCACCGTTTAGCGCTAATGCAAGTCTCCATCAGCTGTCAAAAGCATTTGCATGAAATCAATAGCAGATGGCGGTGTGTGTCACCAATTTCATTACGCCGGGGTTGTTACAAAGATCATCTCCATGATAGATGAGATGGCTACATGTCGACATGTGGAGATCATGCCTGACGCTTGGACTGCAGAACATTGAGCCATGTATAAACCTACGCTTAAACATTTAAATTCCACCATATGTGGACATTTAATACTGTGTTTAAACTTTAAAGAACACACACAGGATTTAGTTTAAAGTCTTCTTTAAGGGTACAGGATACCATACCCTCCAAATCACATTCATCATAATTCTTAGGTCCGCATTTACAGTGGGGCATCATTATCATTGGAAAGGCACATCAAACAGAACACCTCTCCCAACCTAGGTCTCGTCCTGTACTGTACGTCTCTCCGGCTGTGTTCCCAGCATGCCTGGCGGGTTGTGTAGGCCCCAGCTGAGGCAGAGGACAGGAGAGCGTGATGTATCACCCTGAGAGAGCCCACTGACAGCCTCTGATGATGGATGGCCTGATTATGGAGTGCTTTTTACACATACACAATTTACATCACACTGAGCAGCGGGGTCTGGCAGGGCTGCCGTGCACATACACTCTCTCTCAGCTGGGCACGTGCACTCACACACACACATACTCATGCACGGGACTGCCAGAGTGCATAGATAAGAAAGGGGGTGGAAATAACAAAAGAAAGGGGGCAAATTCCTTGCTACAGCCTTGTCATGTACGATCAATACGGCAGATCAATCCTTTATTAAGGAGAAGATGGCGTTCCCTCACATTCCCAAGCAGACCTTTGTCGTTTCGGGGACGCATGATGACATGTCAAATCAGATTTCCAGCAGTGTATGTTGTTGTGGCGTGGGGTTTATTCAGGTGTGCCTGGCCAGTAGGGCACTGTATTTGCAAGCTAGATCCTTGCTATCGATTAGCACCTTGCATTGTCCATGCTTGAACACATAATTGCTCCATTTGATCACGGCCGAGCTGGCAATTACTGTATTCAGGTTTTTGGCAGAAGTGGTGCATGTGTTCGATTGTACGTGTCTGTGTGTGTGTGTGTGTGTGTGTGAGTGTGTGTGTTGGTACATGACATGCTGTATGTATGCGTGAGTAGGTACAGTATGTGTGTGAGCATGCTTGCATGTGTATTTAGATGAGAGGGAACAAAAGAAAAGAGTGAGACACATAAATGTTCGTTTTCCTGCCGTGACTCCCCGGCTCGTGCTTCAGTGGCCCTGCCTGCCTGCCTGCCTGCGTGTGTGTGGGGGGGCGTTTGCTTGCTTTCACATTCTCTGGTGTTCAGCAGGTTCAGCGAGCTGTGCGGTGTTAATGCTGAAATTACATGCTGAGTAATGAGTGATGGGCCAAATTACAGGCTGAACAATGAATAGAGGCAGGCAGCTCTTATTAGTCTCCATAGAAAGCCATTGATTTATGAAGCGCCTTGCTCGGCGGAGTTACTCTCCTGAAAATGATATCTACATTGAGAAGTGATGTTCTCTATTAAGTCGTTCCTTCCCCCTTTACACTGCTCTCCTCCTTTCCTCCCCTCCTTCTCTCCTCTGCCCTCCCTCCCTCCCTCGGCTTGTCCTGCCTATGAGTGTGCACATGATTGTTTAGAATCAGGCGGAGCTGTAAGGAAGCCTTCAATTACCCATTAGGACTGTCAGACATAAAACGCCCTGCTCTCACCAAAGTCTGGGTTATGATTCATTTACTTTGTGCCTCTGATTCATCGCCCAATATGCCTCATGCCCCAGATTACTATTTGAGGGGTGGGAGAGATTAATGGCTCCATGGGATCTGCTGCCGTATTTCACGGGCCCAGTGTTGCAGTACAGTTGGTGCAGAAGGGTGAAATGACAGCAACTTACACTAGATCAATGTGTGGACAGCCTTTCACAGATTATTAAAGCTCGGTTAGATTAAAAGACCCCCGCTATGTAGTTTGCTGTAGTCAATATTCTCAAGCAGATAAAAAGAGGGAGGGTCCCTCTGAAGGATTCTCAGACTGATGTAGGTCATCACGGCTGTTAATGGAATAACACTCAGTGACACAAGTGTCAGAGGAGCCCGTGTCATTTTCCAGCGCTCGGCCCCCCCCCGGATGTTTCATAAAACATCGTCTCACCCATGAGGTCTCTTTGAAATTAGGCATTCTGAAATGACTTTTTGTTCTGTAAACTCCAACAGATTTCTCAATTAGTTTCTTCCTGTCTCTGGCAAAATTAGCCCTGAAATGGTTCTAATTTTTATCTCCCCCTTTTTTTTCCCCCGTCTTTCAGCCCTGAATGAGCCAACCATCGACTATGGTTTCCAGAGGCTGCAGAAGGTCATCCCCAGACACCCCGGTGATCCTGAGAGGTTACCAAAGGTCAGTACGGTGTCTCTGCAGCAAACACAAACACAGCAACAGCAACGAGACAGAGCTGTCTGGGTTCTAATGCCTTAATACTCCGAATGTGACAAATAAACAAAACAACATTCCCATCAAGGCAGAGCACTGTGACCCCAAACCGTAACAGCTTTGCCTCACATATGTGGCTTACCCACTAACCAGCGTGGTAATGGTATTGGTTTTGTGTGTGGAGAGAGGCGTAAACTCTCTGTGTGGTAAAATAGCTCAATCAGGCGTTTTCCTCTCCAGTAGTCTGTGGAGATGGTAATCTGGTCAGAAACGACGTCTGCACCCTCATTACCCCACTCATGTTTTCCTTTCATTTTCTGCAGCTCGATTTGGTTTAATCTTTTGTTTACAGAACCCTGTGCCGTAAACCCCCTAGTCTTACTGCAGCTAATAGACAAAGACTGCATGTTATTATGCTTTGGCTTTCTTATTGTTTTCTTTTGAACCTGGGTGAAGGAGTTGAAAGCCACATCAGTTTTTAGACACACCGGTGTGGCACATAAATAGGCTGCCATATTGAAAGACCTGAGCATGAAAACTAAGGTGCACTTTTTTTTTTTTCATTACTTCCCTCCCCTGCAGAAACTCTTTGATTCTTTTACTCTTTTCATTCCCTTTGATTCTCTTACTCTCTCCATTTCCTATTGATAAAATCTATCTGTGTGTTTTCACTAATTGCCACCCTGCCAGTAACCATTTGGGTGACTGACGTTCCAGATGTGTCAAGTGTAATAATATAACTGATTAGTACATTCAAAGCCCCTTGGCATGTGGTAAAGTGGTGGCCACCTCAGAGTTTTAATAATACTGTAAAACCTTTAAAGACCTTATCTATTAAATCCCAGCATGCAACACAGCAATATCATTAACGTCCAACGGACAATTTAATAAAGAACAGACTGTGTGGTAGCTATAGACGTTTGACCAAGGCAACGTGGAGAAATGGAACATCACAGCTAGTCCCTGGTTCAGTATATGAAGTGTTTCAATTAGACTCAGTCCCTGTGGAGACAGGAAACAACACCTAGACATGAAATGTTACTCTAATTTCAACTGTAAACGTTGACCAAAAGGTAAAGTACACTTACCTTTAATATCCACATGGCTTTCTCTATCTCCGCAGGCATCACCGGTCAATCTAGCTACACCGTTTCAATTTTATAAAGTCGCAGTGTCTTTGCGAAATCCACATCTTTAGAACAAAGAGTGCGACAATGTTAAACACAGCTTTATTACAGAGAAACCTTACTTCTTTCCTTGAATACAAAGCTGTGTTGTTGGCTGTGAGACAGATTTTGACACTGAACCCAAGATTAGTTTCCTGGGTGTGCATATACTTAATATAGCACGGTCTCCCGGCCTTTGCATGAAACAATCACAGAGTGAGATGAAACCCTGCACTTCCAATAAACAACATAAATATTTGATTTGCTCTCTAATGGACCCAAATATGGGGTTCAGGGGGCATGTAAATGATCCCACCAAGTGATTCGTCATTGTTAAGCTTGCCATCTGAGGGTCAGCTCACGGGGTCAAAAGCACATTCCCAATAAAACAGCCCGCGGCGGGCTGACGCTTGCATGTACATTTGGAATGAGAACAGAAACAGCATATAGAGAACAGCCATTACAGGGTGCAGGTGAGGTAGGGAGACTCTATAAAAAGAAGATAAAGCTGGAGGACGCGCGGTGTGCATTAGCAGAAAGGCAAATCGACACCAAGTCCACTCACCGCCTCTACACAACCCCCCCCTCCCATGACTTCACCCTCCAGTTGATAATATTACTGCGCTATATTGATTTCCACCAGCCTTCTCCCTGGGACCAGTAAGACACGTGGTAATTGTAAGGAGACAGAAAGCCAATATGGGAGTGCTCATGGATAGCAAGGGATGCACGCTAATATTGTTGCTACACAGAGAAAAAAAGGGGGGAAGCTGCCTCTGATTGAAGTTTACCTCGTAATTCTAAGACAACATCGTAGATGACAGTCTGACCCTGTGGGAGGAGTGGAGATATAAAAATTCAATGCAAAGTCCAGGGTGAATATGAAAGTAATAAGTGTGAGCAGTCAAGTGATGAGAAAGGAGATTGGTTTGCGGGCATCGCGTTAAGTGAAGAGAGACTTTGGAATTCACCCTCCTTTTTAAGATCTTGTTATAAAACAATTTTCTATTCATAATATAAAAAAGACAATTTATAATACCATTTTGTGCCCTCTGGCAGTAATGGACAAATAGACTGGATATCACATTATATCACACTCAATTTCTCTCTTCTGTAACAAATTAGATTCATTATGAAATTAAAAGTGGAAACTCAATATTGTTTTATTATTAAGCTGATTGCTTTGGATTCCTTTCTTTCCTCCCAAAATGAGCATAAGCCCATTCTTTTCCAATTCTTTGTGTAATCCACAAGGAGAAAATATTACAAATGTGTTCATGTCAAGCAATTACCCATGTATTTAAATGAATCTCTCTTCCTGTGCTCTTTGAAGTACCTTCATCTAATGGCCCTATGCTTCTAAATGCATTCATTACCTCAGGCTAGAGCTAACAGAGTAATTGCCTTACAGTTTTATAATGGCATTAGCACTCCAAGCTACATAACCTAGGCCCTCTTTTATTAACTGTGATAATATAAATACAACATCCATGTTAATCTAGTGCTTGAAGAATCACATTTGGGCCATTTTAGAGCACTTCTCCTTATTGTTAGATATTCTTTATAACACATCATTTGTTATGGCTTTCCTCGCGTTTTCTCTTTCTCAGCAATAACAAAAAAAAAAAAAAAACACAGCCTCTAAATCTTAGGTGATCTGTCATCTGAGCAGCTCCATTTAAACAGTTGTTGAGCACGAGACCTTTATGCAAAGCAAGGCAAACAATAGCAGAAATCTGTCACGCATTTGTCACAGAACAACAGAAATCATTTGAGGCCTTTAATTGTTTCAATTTAACATGGTGTGTTCTGATATGTCTCCATGACAAGAAAGCCAATTACACTTATGCTGGAGTAGTATTGAGATTTACATGGAAATGCCCTCAGAACACTATTCCGTGTTAATCGTATTCCCAGCGTGAGCTGATATGCATGAAAGCGTCTCGTCAGAAGAAAACAAACTTCTTCCTTGATTGGGTGCAGCACTTCTCATCATCCTCGGATATGACTAGGTTGCACTTAAGCATAGCCTTGCGAGTGAGCTTGGTTAGTTAAGACACCACGCGGTAAACGACAGATTAAGGATGAGAGGCAATATCGTTTTCTCTCCTCCTTTTTCCAAGCTGTCCTTATGTCACTGCTGCAAAGTACCATATGGACAAGGAGGGAGAGGACGTTTTACAGAGAATGAAACATGGCTTGCGAACGCGACAGTCTTAATTGCTTTAATTGTTGTTTAAAATTGAGAGCCATGTAGGAGATCTTGAAATATGATAGAATAGATTATTGGTAATTATTAACTGCAGACTAAAAGAAAGAAAACCACTTTATCTCACTCAGCAAGAGAGAGAGAAATCTGTTCTGCCTGATGAGAACACATCAAGACAGCTGGTCCTCTCATTTAGTCTACCTGCCTCACGACAACCATAATTCTTTATTTGTATGCAAACTAGATGCATGCAACGTTGAGCATACACACCAATTTCAGAGGTAAATGCCCATTCTAAGAGCCACCCATCCGGTAACTTGGGGTGGATTAAGCGATATGTTTCTATAAGAGAGCATGGCATACGCTGGAAGTGGCTTCTACAGTGATTCATCTTGATAAATCAAGGACTGTGGTAGATATGCTCCTCAGGATGAAAGGGCCCATACACACACTCCGTACACACTACATACGCTGTGCCTTGGAAATGCAGGCCAAGTCTTGGAGGCCGCTGTTTGAAGGCGCGAAGGCTGTGTTTACATTCATTTACGGCAGCTGCCGTCTTAATCCCACACTGCTATTGCCAAGTGATGGAACACTTCAGACAAATTACCGAGGCCCGCAAAAGAAAACACAGCGAATGTGGGAAGAAAACAAGCGCCATCTGAGATGTTTCTGGTGACAGATTTGCATTGCTTTTAACCAGGGTTCTAACAGCACAGTCGACAAATCTCTGCTCTACAGCAGGTGACAACAAGCGAGCATTTTAAAAACACACGCAACAGTCATGTCTGCAACTTGCCTTTGTCAGATTAAATGCACTCTAAAAGGAGAAGAGGGTTTTCATAGAGCATATTGCCTTCTGTATTATAGAAAACAAAGAGAGCAGTCTGGTTGCTTGAGAGGGATTTAATTGTAAGTGCTGAATTCAAAGAGCAGATAAAGACACACAAACGGGCCAAACCCCACCTAGCTGGAAGCCCTAAACAGAGTGGGGGGAACAGGATCCGGGGCCAACTCATTTTCAGTGTTAAGAGCCAAAGCAACACAGCTAATCCGCATTGTCAAGCGGGGGCAAGCATGCAGACATGGATAAGACCACATCCTGAGCATCCGTGTCCCCAAGGCACAAGCACCCAGCTCTTGCTGGATGGGAAGTCATTTGTGAAGTCCTTTGCAACAGCCAGTCAAAGAGGTTAATTGAAAAATTCCTTAATGTCATTACAACAGAACTAGATTAACCCAGAGCTAATTCACTTTATTGTTCTGAAGAGAGGGGACTCAGCGCTGAACTCCAGAGCAAACGTGAAGCCCAGAATCAGGGGTGAGGTGTTGTTTTTAAAGGACTATGCCAGTTTAATTAAGATAGGGAACATTATTCACTGCTCCGCATGGTTGGAAGGAGCAAAGTGGTAGCGCTGTATAAATGCAGCACCGGTGCCTCTTAAATCAGGGTGGCTTTTATTTAGGCGCTTGAATATGTAAACATTTCCAAAGCTCTGCGCGACCCCGCTGTGTAATGTTGTTTTTGATATTGTTTGTTACTGTATGGACCACTGGGGTCTCAAACATAATCTGTTTGGGTCTTAACATTTACTCTTCCTGTTTTCCTCATCAGGAGGTGCTACTGAAGAGGGCGGCCGATCTCGTCGAAGCCCTGTATGGAATGCCCCACAACAATCAGGTCCGTATCCACACAGCTCGGCTAAATAAGGAACCATTGAAAATTTACTGATAGTATGACCAAAGGGTATTTTCATCACTATATCTGGAACAATGTAGGCAACATGCGTTGCGAGTTAACCATACAGCCATGAACCATGCATCAAAGCAACAGCACAGCTATAAAAAAAACCATAAATAACAAAACCTCTGCCTTCTCCGCGCATTTCAGGAGATCATTCTGAAGAGGGCAGCTGACATCGCCGAGGCCCTGTACAGCGTTCCCCGCAACCACAACCAGATCCCCTCTCTCGCTAACACAGCCTCCCACGGCATGATGGGAGTCAACTCCTTCAGCAGCCAGCTAGCAGTCAATGTGTCTGAGTCACAAGGGAATGACCAAGGTATGTGATTCAGGGTATGGCTCCATAACTCAGTGGTTCTCAAAAGTGGGGTCCAGGGACCTGCAGGGGTCCTTGAGGGGATTCCAGAGGGTTTGCAGCAAAATGAGAAATAGTTAAATTTCATTCTTCTTTCACTCATTAAAATGGGTAGAAATTATGTTTTTGAACTACCCTCATCTTCACTTATAATATAGGCAGTTAAAGGGTCCAATTAGGTGCCAAATTCTTTTCTTATTAAACTGGCATCTGCAGCATGTGCCGATATAAAAATGTTTGATTGCAGCAGTAAATCCCCATTATCATTTACTGTAATCAGTGAACATTTCCCTGGTAAATACTGCACCGAAGGAAAGAAAATGAATGAATTTCCCTCTCCATCTCCCACCCATGTCTTTCAGTGGGCTACAGCCGGAACACCAGCAGCGTGTCCCCCCGGGGCTACATCTCCAGCAGCACCCCGCAGCAGTCGAGCTACAACACCGTCAGCAACAGCATGAATGGCTACGGCAATGCCGGTATGAACCTGGGAGTGCCAAGCTCCCCTGGGTTCCTCAACGGATCCTCTGCCAACTCCCCATATGGAAGTGAGTAGCTTGCCACTATCGCACGCTGTAGTAGCACTAAGCTGCTGCTGATTTAATTCCAGCTCCCACATTCGTTTTCACTTCTATGAATCACTTCTGACAGGGTTATAACATTATTGATGGTGATAATATATTACTATTCATTCACGGGGGCTTGTTTAGTTTTAGTACTTCGGAGAACACACATGTAGCTCAGAGTAGCAGGAATATTCATTTTTATGTGTATTTCACCATATGCCACCTGTATTTGTTCAACCGGACAAGATGTTGATGGTAGGGGCCTGTGAGTACTGATCGTGTATCCCCCCTGGCAGTAATACTATCCTAGCCTTACCTTAACTGCCCTCTCCCTCTCCGGCACTACTCACAGCACGTTCTCACTCTCACCCCTCCCTCCTTCCTTCTCCCTCCCTATCGTCTCTGCAGTTAAACAAAAGAGCGCCTTCGCCCCTGTGGTCCGACCCCAGGCCTCCCCACCCCCCTCCTGCACCAGCGCCAACGGCAACGGACTGCAAGGTGAGCCCCCCTCACCCCCTCATCCCTTCCCTACGGACTACTGGTCAGATACCGCTGCTCAGGCCTCTGTCCGGTTTGGTGAGGGATTAATCATTACAAATATATGCATTTTGACAGGCCAATTTACACCTTTCAGTTCACACACACTCACACAGAGCATGCCTTTACACGCACACACACAAACACGCGAGTGTAGGACTGCGAGCGCCGTCTCACGTCTGTGCAAACATACATCCTTGTTGCCCTTTCATACAAATGATCCCCTCTGATGTCGCAGGAAAAGACCTTCCCCCGAATTGTTTTAGTAATTATGTTTATTAGGTTTTGTGCATGTGTCATGACCAACATGATTACTTTGAAAACAAGCTTAGCCGTAGTGTGTGCCCCAAGATTAATAACATTGGGCTTAATGAAGTGGGAAATTAAAGTTCATCTTGCTACACGTTCATACTTATTAATACATGTTGTGCAGAAATTAATGAGCAATGCCTTGCCATCATCTGCGCTGGCAAACTTAAAAGCATTTCAACCATGACTCTACAAATATACTCAGAGCAATATAATAATATATCATCCCAGCACTTCACTAGTTGCCTAATTGTTAAAACGTGTGAAAGTACTGAATATATAAACTCTCAGGGTGAGGTACAGTTGCTAATGATATCCTAAGCAGATGGTGTTGGTAAAATAACGGAAGCTACCTTTGATCTTGCCTAATCTCTCTTAGATAATGACGCAGACTCTGGGAATGTGGAAATGTAGGACTAATGCGCTGTACAGTGTCGGAGAGTGGAGGATAAAGAGACAAGGGGAGGAAAGGAAGCGATAGAAGGAATCTGAGGGGAGTCTGAGCAGTGTCTAGTACTGTAGCATTGTGGCATTGTGGGAAGTGACCGTGTTGTTGCTCTGCCGTCACCACGGCCGTGTCTCCTGGGAGTCTGGGCCACTGTTTGCCATTACCCCAACGCCAGGAGAAATATCACACATAGCAAGACTGGCATGCTGGGGGCTGAAATGTCAGAGCAGGAGGGAGGTTTTCAAACTCTCCCCGTTAGGAGGACGTGCAGCAGCAGGCTGGCGGACACGGCAAACACTCACAGGCACATACGCAAACAGGCACATTAAGGCTTACATTCACGCACTTGTGCACAGTCAGATGGCTGCACACACACACTCACACACATACACACACAGACACATGCATGCACACACAGATTAAATTACAAATTTTTACTAATATTAATATCCATATCTGTTTTAGGCAAATAAACTAATCCTTTTCCCTCTGTTTATTTTTTTTCCAGCCATGTCCGGCCTGGTTGTCCCTCCAATGTAAATGCACTTTCATCATCTCAAGCACCAGTCTACACACTACCACTTCACAGGAGCACACAGCAAAAAAAACGCTGGTGTAATGTATAGTCAACCGCTTGTTCTGTTTTTAAAGATGAAGAAAAAAAAAGAAAAGAAAGTTTTTTTTTCTTTTAAATGACTTTCGCAAACCTGCAGAAAAAAAGGATTTCATGAGGAACAATATTTTTTTTCTGTGGGATTTTTTTTTTTTGTTTGTTTATCCCTCCCTCCCCCCTTACCCCCCCTCCACATTTTATCACCCTTGAAGAGGACACGGGATGATGAAGGGTTTATTTTGTATACCTGTCGGGTTGTGCTTCGGCCTTGGATATGTCCAATCAACCACACATTCAATACTGGAAGGGACTCTGTGGACTCACCATCTGGTTGTAAAGTAAAAACACTGATGTACAGTACATTTGCCAATGAACTTCAGAAATTGTTTTTTTTTTTCTGTTTCAACTCTCTTTTAATAGATTCACAACAGTTGTGTGTCTTTATAATGTGACTTTTTGTATTTTTATGTGTGAGAAAAATACACAGGGGCCAAGACAGTTTGAATTTCAACTGGAAAATATATGAGATATATAATGTAGAAAAATTGATCATAAAAGTACAACAAATACGAGTAAAAAGGGGCGGGGCTGGGTGGGTAAGGTTGTATCATGTTTCATTCCTGCATTTTAACTTAAATTTTGTAATTTATTGTAGCTAGAAATCATCTTCAAAAGTAAAAAAAAAAATCCTCTTCGATTCAACAAGCACACTGACGTGTACAAAACACTGCTCTGTTGATGAATATGATGTACTTCCATGTCTAGAGCTTCCTTTTAAGCAAGTGTGTTTTGCCATGTTTTTCAACTTTTTTGCTAGCACTGTATATTAATGCATTCCTAGGCTACTGTGAAGTCTGTTTCTTGTTGATGAGGAGCAGTCTCCCCCTTCTAGCTCCAACTCCCTTATGTGTTTTATATGTGGTTAAAAATTGTAGACTATTGTGATATTGCCAAACTTGTGCTAAATATTTATACATCTGTCTTTTTCATGTTCTTTTAGATCAACAAAAAAACATTTAAAAAACAAAATTAAAATCCATTGAGAATGTAGGAGTATAGTAGTTCATCGTCATATTTCTGTTCCAACACACACTTGCGCTCACTGAGGGAAATTTTGTAACATATCAACTATAAATAATGTATTTATCTCTGAAATTTTGTATATTGCTTTTCATTATGTATGTATTAATCGTCATGCCCTTAATATAGTGATGCAGCACAGATAATTCAGCCAAGAACTGTTGCCTTCATTTGTTTTCTTTTTGTATTTGATGAAATGCAATGTGCATATATTTCATGTGTATCCTCAAAAAATTTGTGTTACTCCGTCAAGACTCTCTGTCCATTTTTTAAAGGGGAAGTCAAACTTCATTGTTTATTTTTATATTGATTTTAAATTATCTATACAGACCATTTTGGAGAAAACTTTGTTGGTTGTATTGTCAAATAAATTGTTTGTGACCCATATGATAGTTGTTAAGATCCAATAGAGACTAATGTGCATGAGGGACAACCTTGGAGATAAAAAAAACACTCCATTTGTGGTTGTATTTTTTTCTGTTTTGTAGAATGTATAGAAGTCATTTTTACTCACCACTTATGACTCTGCCACATAGCTTACATGTGTTTACAGGGAAGAAAAATTTAAAAATGTCAACATTTGGAATGGAAACAGAAATGAATAAGTGATGTTTTATTAAAATTTTCAGTAAAAACACACTAGCTCCTCAACTGTGGACTTCTTCAGTTTTAAGTACAGTTTGGCTGGCAGACAAACTGACAATCAGGACAAAGGAGAAAGAAAAAAAAAAGAGACAGTAGAAACTTCTGAGGACAAAACCTGTGATTCGTCTGTAAGTTGTAGTGTTTAGACTTTGCCATAGAGATAACTGTTTGAAACCTGTGGAAAAGTGTAACATACATAAAAGATGAAAACTGCTCTTTACTCATATTCTTTCAGCAAAGCACTCTGACATTGTGACATATTCCTTACTGGTCTTTGTATCAGCATATCCTGCATCTGTGGTGCTTCAAAGGTTCATTGTAGTCATTCATAAACAGTGCAAGCTTTTTATTCAAAGCACCCCAAATGGGGCTCATTCAAATCCCTCATTTCATTGCATTAAGCCACCTAGTTAATAAAGAATCAATACATTGAAAGAGCAAGGTTATCCTTTGTCTATAAGGGCTGGTATCGTTTTGAACCTCTTATAGTTTGAGCGCTGAAAGGGGGGCCACTGTGAAATCTATACTCATCAAGTGGGTCAAACAGAAGGATAGAAGTGTTTGAGGGAAGAATAGTGGTTCTCCTTAAAAACAACTGAGCATCTTATCTGGCATCCTGAGTGGTCGCTGAGAGCAGGTCACAAAATGTCAATTTCTCATCAAGGCAACATTGTCCGAGGCCACCTCTGCCTTTAATGCACAATTAAACGACGGCCAACCTGAGTGGCAATCAGCATATCACAGCTTATTATGTCAGCCGGCATGCACGCGTCTCACAGCAACGGGGAGATAGTCCAGGAGCTGCTGATAGCGCAAAGGACAGATACACTCAAAAGAGCGATTTAATTTTCAGCTGCGATCGCCTTGTGCTCCAAATCATTCCCTCGATAATCCAATGTGTCTGATAACAATTGCCACACATCTGCTTCCTGACATTGCATTATCTGTTTCAGATACACAGGTTTGGATCTATCGTCTCGCTTACTGCTGTCTCTGGTATCCACTGGCAAAATCTTGCCCAAACTGTATATTTACTTAGTCTTTAGAAACTGAGGAAGCTGTCTCTCATCGCTGGAACAATAACCAACACAGCAAGAGGAAAAAAGGGACACAAAAAGAAAAATTCTGAGGGTAAAAGTGCAATCAAAAAACGACAAGTTGTTGCCAGTTTTAAGAGCTCTGAAGCCAGGCGGGCTTCGAGGTACAGTATATTGTCTCAGCAGGTTTCTCTGTACCCAACGAGCAGCCACTAGCTCTGCCACACCACTCAATCATTGTGAGAGCCTCTTTATTGGAGAACTCTAATGGCCACCCTCCACCATGATCTTAATGTGTGCATTAAATATTTATAAATCCTGGGTCAATAATGCCCCATAACCAGAGCCTGACAGACCCCCACCATACCATGTGGCTGCCTCCCTCTCAAACACAGGCAAAGGTCAAGGGGTCACGCAATCAAAAGAGAGCGAGGCTCGCCACATCCATATGTTGCCACTCTTATCAAGACTTTCCTCAGTACTGGTTATCTGTCAAAGGAAAGAAATATTGAAAGCAATATCGATCTTAACTAGCCTTGTGTTGCCGAGGGCCACGCTTCAAACATCTGCTCGTGCATTGTTATATTTCAGCACAAAAAAAAAAAAAAAAACCTCCTCTCAATAATATAAGCCAGAGCAGTAATATTGAACATCTCTGTCTGACGCAGGCCGCCTGAGCATGACTAATAACCACGTTATTAACAAGCGTCACCAGAGATTTTTAAAAGTTGATATACGGACTGAACATTTCTTAATTAGCGCCGGGTTAATTGCGCAGCCTGGCATCTACGTGGGCGACTCGGCAGCTCGACGTGACCACATCCAGGCTGCGCTCCTGTGCTGTTCAGGTGAAAGATTGTGCTCCGGTGATAGCACGCACAAAAGAGTGGCCGGACAATGAGCCAGTCAATGGAGAGCTCTAGTTGAAAGAGCCACAATGGCCGTGCATGCTGGGAATTGGGCTGGATGATATAAAGGAATGAAACCTTCATTGAGGCCATGGAGGACAAGCATTCAGAAAAGAGGTTTTGTTTGCTCTTTATCAATCTGCCGCTTCCCATGAGAAAAAACAATTCAAACTGACCTTAAAAAGAGAATATTACCTTACGCATCCGCTCCCTATGTAACTCTTATTGAAGGGGGGCTTATACATTCACTTCTAATGGATGTTGATGTGGTAATACCTTTGTGCCAATATGTGTACAGTATCAAGGCAGGCCGTAAAACTAAAAGGTGGGCGATGGTTTATCTTCTCTGCTCGATGGGCAGTGCTGAGAAGTACTTTTTAAGGATTTGCTCTCGGACAGACAGGATTTGTGTAACCGCTGAGTGATGTGTTTTGTGAGGAGAGAAAAAAAAAAGGCAACTCTCGTGAAGTTTATACACGAGTAGGATGCTGCTGCTGTGACTCGTAAAAACTGCACAACTGGAGATCATAACTTTGAGATGACAATGAATCAAAATAGGGAGTCTGACCTTTTTTTTTTTTTTTCTTTTTCGCTACGATTCCACATTTGAATCAAAACAGGGAACCCGATGCGTTTTTTTAAACAGTCCCACATTAGTGCACTCTCCTGTCTGTGAATCGGTACATCAGATAAGACACTGCTCCCCTGCTACTGTACACTGGGAGTCAGCTTTGCAAGGAAAACTCTAGATCCTCGCAAAGATTTCCACTTCACTCACTGCAGTCAAGGAGGATGAGCAAAGTATCCCAGTGCTTCAAAATCCATTAAACTTGTATTTGGGTGTCATTTGATACTTCATCAATGTTTCAGTGCATTTCAAACCCACAAATGCAGGATTTACCCCTGGTAGAAATACAGTATTCACTATATTTTCCCTCTATGAACTTCACTTAGTCCAAAAATTACACTGTAAAGATTGCCTGGTCAGGGAGTGTTGGGCTACGGTGATAAAATAATATCACTTGAACTGTATTTTCTGCCACAGTCTCCACCACATAGAGCTCCTTTCATAGTACCCCTCTGTAGTGCTTTGTCCAGTAGTTCTGGATATGATATCATCTATTAATAATGTATTGGCAATGGATTACATAAAAAGGGAGCAGAAATAACATCCAATATTCATGCCCCCTGAGCTTGACTGTGTCCAATCCGTTTGGCCCATAAAACCTTAGCCCCATTTCCATATCCGCTGTGGGTCACGACAGGTCTGCCGCACAAAGGCTCACAGAGCAGCTCAACTCAGGAAAAGGGCAGTAAAAATCGGGTGGATTTCTGAACCCTTATGAAACAGCCCCCCTTCGGAAAAAAAGAAAAAAAGTGAAAAAGCCCTTTTCCGATTTCAGCGCCTGTGAAAAACCTGGTACTGTATTTCCCTCTTTAATTGTGCCACTTGAGAAATTGACGTGCCTCTGAAACATGGCATGAATCTCACAGTTATTGCAGTCCCCTTGGCAGGGAATGTTGATACAACATCTGCATGCTATAGAAAGTAATGGAAGTAGCAGAGGTGGCAGCTGCAACTCTACAGGAAGTGTGCCATTTTCAGGCAGTGCTGCTGTGAGAACCACTAACTGCCAGCCTGGTCTTGCAGGCAGCTCTGATTGCCAGGACACTATGACAAACACGCAGGGGCTGGGAGTGTTGCATCCTGGGGGATGACAGCTTCTGTTTGATTGTCAATAAGGCTCATTAGCAGAAAAAATGGAGAATGCGAAAAGAGATTAAATGGCTTGAGACAGGGTCCCCCTCATGTTTCATTACAGAGGATTTATCAGAGCCTTTATTTCATCAATTCCACAAAAAAATCACTTATTGCTTCCACCCCAAAAAAGTAAATTCATGTTCAGAAAAATCGATACATTCTAAATATTGTAATGAAGCTATTCCATCAAAACAGACCCAACAAGTGCTAATCAAGCCCTTTACACATCATCCACACCTTACATAAACCTCCCTCCTGCTCTGAGCGACTCTCATCTTAAGAACAGTGGCGGATGTTTCCCTCCATCTTAGGGAGGAACGGCCAACAAAGCAGCGTGTAAGGGCCTTTCCCTGAAGAGTCCTTGTCACGCCGCGCCAAACCTCTGTGATTATCGTTGTTTTTGCAGAGAGTGTCCATGCCTGCCAATACCGCTGTTCCATAAATGAATTTGGCCCCTCGTCAACGAATTACCTAACACGCAGAACTGTGTATGTGTCACATCCAATTCCAACTCACCGGCTTTGGTGGTGTGTGTCAGCTGGAGGACTTAATCATCAATCGTCAATCATAATAAGCGAAGCACATTGATAGGGCTCCCTTTTTTTTTTCCCTTTCTCCTGCACAGTTAAATAAAGTGTAAAGGGAGAAGTTAAAACTGACCTTGTTAAATTGGGACCACAATTTATATTCCTAATTTAGTGTATGGATTAATTAGTCTTGTGTGTGTGTGTGTATCAGTTTTCATGTGGCGGAGCTTAGGAGCTATATCCACTTCATCAAATCGCTGCGCGCCTTCATAAGGAAACTCTGGACTGATATCTGTCAGTCTAATCTTGATGTTTTTGCTCAGAACGGGCTTTGCATATTTTTAGCTGCACACTTTTAATTAATGCTTAATTGGACGATTTATAGAGAGGACTTTTCCCAACATTAGTCGCTAATCAATAGCCCCTATCTCACATCATACAAAATTAATCACTATGACCTGTTATCAGGCCTTAATGCAGCCACACATGTAACATGCTAACTGGCAAAGCATGCATTTTGCACAAGGCTGAGGAATCTGGCTCATATTTTCCCTCTCCCTGATCCAATCCACTCCTCTCCCCCGTCATATAGATCGGAGTCTGCGGGGGCCAGAGGCGCTGACAGAGCCCAGATGCTCCCAGTCTGTCTGGGGGACTGGGGAGACTGGTGCCATGGGGTCCTGGAGCCTCTGAAGTGCCGCCCCTCCGTCAACATGACCAAGGCTAGACCTGCACTTTCTCCAGGCTGAGACACTCTCCTTACCACGCTGACAACCGCGCTGCATAGTCACAGATTGATACATGCAGGGATACACGCTCGCAGGCACCCGCTCTCACGTAATGTATGGTCGTTCATCAGCCGTTCCTAATTAGAGACCCCCAGACCAACACTTGAGTTCATAAGGTTACAATGACACACTGATACAAGGTTACTAAAACACATATACACACACACTCGCATGCTGATACCTCTCAGGGTTTCTTTTACTTTCTCATTTAATCCTGCTCTATCTCATCACCACTGTCCTAAACTTGCTCGTGTGGAGAGGGGGGGGGGTCTCTTTGTTCTAAAGAAACAAAACAAAAAAAGAAGGCACCATACGAATCCTCCATCCTCCCGCTTTCTCTCTCAAAACACAAAGATCATTACAAGAGCATCAAAGTATGCCATGTTTGAAATGATATTTCTCTTTGTAGTTGTGGCGTAGCGTGGAGTGTGTTGGTATTAGATGCTGCTGTGGCAGCTGTCGTGGCTGGCTGCGTGGTGCCTCGGTGTCAGGGCCTCCGAGGCCAGGCTGTCCCGGCAGACAGACAGAGGGGGAGGAAACCTGATAGCGCAGCCAAGCCCCAGCCTAATGTCTGTCTATCCAGCTATCTATCCCTGTGTCTATCTGTCTGACTGACTGTTGGACACTGCCTATCTGCATGCCGGATACTCCTCTGGCTTCCAAGCAGCAGTGCACTGCCTGCAGCTGAGTTAATACGTTCCAAAAAGTTTCACTCTTATTGTTTTTTTAAGCGTACAAACTTCTTAGGGAAGAATAAAAGCAGCTATTTATTAATCACTGATGTGGCTGCGGGATTAACTTCTGCAGGGTCCCCACTAAGCTTGTGACTCGTACCGAGGGGTGAACATTAGAATTATGAGCCGACATGTATGAAGAGCAAGAGATGGAAGCACAGAGTGTGTTTGTATTTGATGTGGGGGCAGAAAATTGCTCTATAATGAGGAGGGGTGCCAGGATATGAGATGGGAAGTGGGGAGTTGGAGACAGGATATAAGTTATGAGAAGGAAACTAATGTTAGGAAATGCAGAGGTTGTTGTTGTTGTGGCTGTATAAGCTAAAATGTATCTTACTACTATCGGCCATGATTAATACAGCCCGGCCGGGTCAAAACCCCGCACTCACGCTACGGATGCCACCAACTATATCCCCGCTCTTTCTGGGGCTCAAATGAGTGTGTGTCGTATGTGAGGGAGAGAGTGTGTGCGTGTGTGTGTGTGTGTGTGTGAGGGGGTTAATAAATGTTGAATCAAACGCCGCACGAGACACTCACACTCCTTAAGGGTTGCCCATTAGCGGTGTGTGGGTGCATGGGGAGTTTATCAGTGTCTGGGTGATTTATGAAGTCAGACTCAATATCATCCACTTCACCCACACACATATGGACATACACATGTGCACACACCAACACGCATGGCCACATGCTCAAACACACACACTCACGAGCGCGCAGCACATGCACTCGTGTAGTCTCTCTCTCTCTGAAATGGAGGCAGATATTAGGCCAAAATTAAAGGTTTCACAGAGATTAACAGTGCGGATGATGAGATCGTCTCAGCCTCTTTTAATCTAATTCCTTTTTTATCTCCGAGCCAGCATGATACGGAAGTGGTACACATGGTGAAAATACCACCACAAAATAATACAGACATAATAATAATAACAATAATGCGGCTACTAATGCTGATAAATGTGAAAATACCATGAAAATGTAAAAACGGAGAGAGGGAAAAAAAAGGTGTGAATTATTTTTAAGAGATTCCTTGGGCACCTAAGCAATTACATGGCCAATTACTGGCAGCATGTTTGAGGCTTTGATGCTGGACTTGTTTTTTAACGTCAGCCACAGACCTCTACAGACATCAGTATCTCTGGATGCTAAATTCATAGCATTCCATAGAATTTACTTAGCCACAAGCAAAAAAAAGGAGGGTGCTTACAGTGCACTTCAGAGTGCGCCTGGCTTAAATGGGACCCCTTGTGGCTGTGTCACAGCTCCCTTCGTTAGGGGGCTGACTGTAGCCTGTAGTCACCACAGGCATCATTAGCCCTCTGTGAAACCACAGACTGAGTCTCATTCTTCATCTGCCTGTCTGCTGCCTCAACATCTACGCTGCGATGGTGCTCCAACGGCAGAGTAAGTGAGTCCAGCAGTACGAGGAGACAGCCGCACGGAGCTGATCGGATAAGAAATTCAAAAATGCAGCAAAGTTCAAATGTATTCAGCAAGCGGGCCACTTGAATTGGTTCTGTAAAGGTTAGAGCCGAGGTTATTTTTGGAGGGTGGATTATTAGGCTACCTGGGCTGAACAGAAGAGGAATAACTATGGGCAAGAAAGGGTCACTCTGGAGCTGCACCAGACTGTTAGCAGAATCAAGAACTTAGGGAAGGAAAAAAAAGACTAAACTGTCAGTGTTACAACAGATCATCATGAGGAAACGTGGAAAAAAAAAAAGTACAGGACATATTCAATTAAAGAGCCTGCTATTTCTAAACACACACCGCCACTGCTGCCCTCTCCATATGGTCTTTTTAAGAGAGAATAATTCATCCCAAAGGGATTAAACTGGGTTGTGATGAAAATAAAATAACATATAAACATTTAAGTTACAGATTAAATGTGCAGGATGAATTCAAGGTTGAAATGTTGATTTCTGTTTCCCGTTCTGTACTGCCCTCTAATGGAAAACACTACTCAGAAATAAAAAAAAGGAGCTCTGACATCCAGAGCTGCAGCGAGGAGAGAAGACATACAGCATAATTAATTATGAGCTGAACTGAGTGAACGCTACATGAAATCAATTTTTAAATTAAATGCAATTAAAATGATGAAAAGGCAGGATTTGTCATTTTGAGATGTGTTTATTTAAACATGTCTAACGTAACAAAAGTACAGTATATAATGCATAAGACATCTCCACTCTAGGTGGATTATAAGGCGAGAGCAAACAATGAGATCTAAATGAAGACAAAACAAATGCTTCACTACAAAGCTTTGTAGCAGTAAAATTCAGAGCCTTTATCACTGGATGTTGAACAAAGCATTCACTTGGCAGGAAATTAAAAAACCAACGAGAGGTACAAAGACTAATTCTGCTTAGGAAAAAAAAAACAACAACAACAACAATGCAAGAGACATATTTTTAAGGGAATAATAATTCTTTAGAAAAACCATTCCAGCACTATCTGGCAAACGCAACGGAGACCCACGGGAGCATATGTTTGTAATTCCTACTGTTCTCTGTTTAAGTTATTTTTGTACATTCTAATTCTGCAACAACTCTGTATCACATTAACTATGCAGCATCTCTATTCTTAGATATAAAAAAAGGAGAATAAACTGAATATCTACAAGCAGCTCCAGTTGTTCCACAGAGTGTGCCAAGCACGCTAAACTTTATGGCCCTGTTTTGTGTTCTTAAAAAAAAAAAAAAAAAAAAAATCCCGGCCTTGTGTGTGTGTGTGTGTGTGTGTGTGTGTGTACTGAATGAAGGACAGTTGGCCTCTGTCATGCTTTAGCCTTCCCTTCCCTGCCTCTCATGGGTGAGCAGCCATTGTTTGAGATGGTCGCCCTTGCCGCTCATGTACGGCCCACTCTGTCCACTGCTCGAAATGACTCGGTGGCAGGGGATGAGGAGAGGAACCTGGCACAGACAGACACAGGGAGAAAATTCAACTCTGAGGAAATAAACATGTTGAAGTTCTGCAAATATTACGCAAGGACATTTTTATATGCAAACAGAGACACTTTTAAAATGTTTGCCTTTGCTTTTTCTTTAAACGACCAGTCGTTTTCCAATTTATAAATTTGGAAAGGAGGATGCAAAAAGCATATTTCCAGTTCTAAACTTAAGAAATATAAATGCCATGAAGGATAGGTGCTTTCACTACAAGACTATGATGTATTACTAAAAACTAATATTAAAAAAAAAAAAAAACAGAAATACAAATTGGAGCTTTACTGCTTTCTTGTTCTCAGGTCGACAGTTATTGTCACAGCAACACAACAGTTGGAGGTGTTGATAGTAGATATAGTAGATATGTATTATGTATGAAAGAATCTGTGATTTACCACATAAACGGTGCAACTTAAAAGTAACCAACGTGCAGAAAATATGAATCTGCACTTTTTTTTTTTTTTTTTTTTGGCTTTTTATGTTCATGCACTGCATGAAAACAAAGTGTCACACCAGAAGTGTCTGGTTTGATCCTGCACAAATCCACATTCAGGGTGATGGCTCAGTCTTTGGGTATAAATGTTTTTTACTCTTTAATAGTGTAAAGCAAAGAAGCAATCAAAAATTAATGGGCAAAAACACCAGCAGGATGAATATTCAATCGAGAGGGTGTCAACATTAAGATCTGATAACCCTGTGATCATTAAAAAGAGGAAGTCGGTGGAGCGTTTACTCTTGTTGCAGACGACTGCCAGGGGGGTCCCGAGTTCTTTGTAAACTAAATGGCTGGAGAAAGATTAAACAAGCAAGCCTAAAACACTTCGATCATTGTGAATTCAGAACAAGAACAGTGGCAATGGTTGGAATGAATCACAGCAATTATTCCTTTTAAAATATTCTTAATGTTGCCCTCATTTTCTTCTCGTTAACGCTAAATATAAAAACATCCCAACTGCTGCTGCATTGTGACTGTATTTCTCCAATAAGTTATCCCGAGTTGATGTCTGCACCTCCAGCCTTTTATATAAAAGTTGGACATGCAGTGTGTTTCACTTCAAATCCATCATTAAACCCGCTCCCATATCAACAGCAATAAAACTTTCCGAGCCCCAGATTAACCTTGCAGACAGAGAAATACTGCTCGAGTATTCGGATCAATACTGTTCCCCGGGTTTGGAGGGAGAGCAGGGTACCCTCAAGGCCTGCGGATCTGCCTCTTCACTTGGGGGGAAAAGAGCACTACGCCAGGCTTATCAATACTCAAATCCTGGTGAAGAAGAAGTGCCACAGAGAGGCGAGAATCGATTGAGCACACTGAGCTTTTCACAGTTGAAGCCTGAGTGGAGCGGCGCTACTGACAAGTAATTGACACTGACAATCTGACTCTGGATCTGTATCAGGAGCTGAGGGCTCAGGCTCCCAGCCTCCCTGACGAAAGGAAGGAAATGTCTGTAAAACATGAGACTGAGAGGTATTATACAGCCATCCAAAAGCAACGCCATTGGCTAATGTAATATAAAAAGAATATAAAGAAACTAGTATTAAAACCACTCATTTTTTGTGGTTTATTTGCTTTTATTCTGCGTTTGAAATCACTTTTTTAAATTCTAAATGACTTTTCTTCCTACTTCAATAACAAAAATAGTGTCAGAGGAAAAACACAGCGCTAAGATGAGGATGTACACACTCTCTTTCACTGCACATATGAGGGAGAGCATCTCACTGGCTGCATTTCTGTACAAGAAGTGTTCTCTGCCTCAGAGAGCACACCGGTGGTGCCCACAGCACTACATGGGCAGAGCTAAACGGGCTTTGATCAAAGGGTTTGATCAAAAGAAGACACACCACTTGCCCTCTAGCCCTCCATTTTGTACACAGTGGATTCATGGGCGAAATGATGCGGGCCAGGTTTCCTACAAGAAGCGGAGATTTGCAGCGAACATCTACAGTAAGACTTGAGAGGACGGGAACAAAAGGTGTGGGCTTAAAATTGTGCTGTAGGTAGACTTTTACTTCGCCGCCGCTCTCAGAGGGAGGCGTTTATTTCGCCGTTGTACATAATCGAACACACCTACAGTTTAGATCATATATCCTACCTCACAAAGGTCTTTAAAACTTATTTTTATTGGGAAGTGGAGTACACAAGGACTTTGTCGTGGTAGAGTCTCTTCAAGAAATTTAAAAAAAAAAAACAGGACTCAAAATCCATATAGTGTCTTTTTTATGCATTTTTAAGTGATTATTTGAACATATATGTTTAAATGTACCCAAGTAGAGATTACACACCATATCTGTTTATTGATTTGTTTACTTATTAATTCATTCAGCATTTTCCCAAACTTTTACATGCAATTACAGTATAAAATATTGATGCTAAACCTTTAAAGCTATTGCAACTCATGTGTGGTTGTTGCACAAAATCCACATTACATTTAGGAATATTTAATTAGAAGCGCAACTGATGAGTATTTTCATTATGAGTTAATTGGCACATTATATTCTAGATTTATTGTTAAGTCCATAAAACATCAGAAACTAGTGAAAAATATCCATCACAGCTTCCAAGGTGATGAAATAAAAAGCCCCAAACCAAAGATATCCTATTTACAATGATAAAAAAGCAGAAAATAATAGCAAATTTTCACATTTTTGGAACGTTAACAAGGTAATTATTGGAGTATTTGTTTAAAAACAGTGACTCAAATGATTAACAGATTATTAAAACAGTTGCAGGATAATTTTCGGTTGATTATCTAATGATTGCAGCTCTACATTTAACACTGTAGGTGATGTCATGGTGTCTCCAGTGCTACTTCCTTATTTACAACCCTTATAAAATTACTAATTAACTTCTGACTATAAGGAGCTTTATTGTTTGTCCATACACAACATGCAGGTTCAGATGCACTAGTCATTTAAGTGTAATAATAATCTAATAAAAAAGATTGCTTTCCCTATCTGACTAAATAAAGTAAGTAAGAGAGAAGCCTGTCAATCAATGTCAGCCACACTCACCGGGTTCCTCCTCATGGCCCCTCCCACCGCCCGCACCGCTCTGGGGTTTCCCGCCATCTCAGCGAGGCGTTTGTACGAGACCGTCTCTCCAAACTTCACATCCTTCAGAAGTACCTGCAACACGCGGCTGGTGAACGCGTCTTCGTCACAAAGCAGGGGACAGAGAGGAAGAGTGAGAGACAGAAGCAGAGAACAACAGGAAGAGAGAGTTCCTCATTTAATCAGACAGCTGCCTGAGAGGCTGACGACAACAAGACAACACTTTAGTACAACACTGATTTTACTCCTTTGAAATAAACAACCGTTTTGTATTTAAATCAGAAGTTTGGGGCATCACTACATTTTGATCATCATGTTCAACCACATGTTTGAGATCTTCTTCCAACAGGCTCTGCAGGACTCCCTCCTTTTCTTTCACGATACTCATTAAACAACTAAATACATAGAAGTCCCTCAATTTGACCTTAGAACTAGTATTAACATGCTACAGAAGCTGATGTGAGAAAATTATTTCTATGGCAGAAAAATCTAGGTTATGCTTTGAAAGGTCACAGCTAAAATTAAAAAAGTTCGCTCCTTCATTTAAAAGGATTAAGAGAGGCCAAAAAGACTGCAAATCTGCTCCAGATTTTTAATAATAATAATTTGAATGTTGCACACCATTTGTGGCAGTGGGATGACTTTGAGGTTAATCAGACCAATTTGTCCTTTTAATTGCTTTCTATTCAGAGTAGATTCATTATATCATCTTCACTTAAATGGCGGAATTCTTCAAATCATCCGCAGCTTAACCGACCACATTAACGGCTTTGATTTCATTAGCACTTTAGCAGTAGCATTATCTTTTTTTTTTCTGGATTACCAGGCAGTGACTGAGAGGCATGTTTGTGTAGCTCTGATTGCTAAAGAAAAAGGGAAGCGTTATTTGAAGCATCTCGAAAACCTTGAGACGTCGATGCAGAGTGTAGCGAGCGAACAACACTTTTTTTTTTTTTGCACAGAGAACAAGATGGGGAACAATAGTCTCGTTATCAAGAGGGGGTGAAATTCTTCTAGTACATACATGTACTCAGTCATGAAAATTCAATTAGTGATCTCCCATTCTCTCTCATTTATATGGTCTAAGAGAGCACATGACAAGTGATCTATGAGAAATCCCTCTAAATTGGCATTGTGTGAAAACATGTCACACCCCTGTCTCTCTTCTACAGAGTGAACATCCTTTGCTCCCCAGGCTCCCTCGCTACCTTATAGTCACTCTCCGCTACACAAAGCCACGCGAACAAGGCAATTTGCCTAAACTGGGGGGAATAAGTGTAAAACCTAAAGGGGATATATTTGATTGATGCGCACCCATGTGAGTTCTTTGTCTTGAACAAGGCCCGTAGGTACTGTTTAATAATTTTTCAGGTAATAATCACGCTGTCAACGAGATGACGGGCTCTTACGCAGACAGACTTAATGTTATGAGGAGATAAGATACACCCCTGAAATTTCTTTTATGCATTATTCTCCCTCATAAAGCTCGGATTTGGCCACATGATGTGCGTGGTACATATTGATATCGCTTTGTCACTGGTGGGTAGATGACAACTTGCCCAGACTGTGGCTACGACAAATCCCTGTTGATGCAAACGTTATTGACAAACAACCAAAGTCAGTGTCACGCCAGCAGAGCACTTTCGCCTACAAGCCGACCGAGCAACAAGCTGCGGGGCCGCTCACACCTTTTTATAAATCCCGAGCAGCTGTTTCTCCTGGAAGGTTTTCACATCTCCAACAGTTCTGGACCAAAAAACAAGTGTGTGCGCTTTTATCTGCCCGCGCAGAGGTTAAAGAACTTTGCCCTCATCAGTGTTAGTGACAGAGACTTCATGCGGGTCACTTGAGGTGACCAGCAATGATTTGGAGAGCAGTCCCCTAGCCCCATACTTCATAAAGAGCCTAATACGGTGTGTCTGGGGTCAGGACCCTCTTTAGATCGGGGTGCAGTGATGTCAATTGTTTAAATAAAAGTTGAGAGGAACCACTTACATGTTTACAGACATCCCATAATTATGTCACAGGTCATTACCTGCTATGAGGCCAGGTGATAGGGCCGCTGCAGAGGCAGGAACAAATTGACCCAGAGTAAAATCGAACAGATCTAGTGATTATGAAGATATTGACGTACATATGATTGATTTGCTCATAATTTTGTATATGAGAGCAATTTGAAAGAAAAAAAAACAATAAACTGAATTACATCAGCCAAACTAATGCAAGATTTGGAGAGATGACTTCCAGCTGACAGTCACCTTATACATGGTTGTGACAATAAAAAGACAATACTGGAAATGCAGCTACCTCATTATCCTTTGTGTCTAATGGGAGGGAAGACTTTGACTCCCAGTCAAAGTGTCTCTTGAGTCTTGAGGGATCCATACTTTTGAAGGCTGACGGGGTGCTGATGATTCTCTGATTATTCGATATTCTGAAAACGTTCATTTCCCTAATTCCTCTCCACATCACAGGGGCGAGTCCTGGTGAGTGTCTCATCTCGCCCTGTGCTGTGCACAGGGGGAGGTTCAGCCTCCTGCAGGAACACAGTCATTTGGGCTTTGAAGAGCGCCCTTCCCCCCCTTTGCCTGGCCCCCTCCCTGCATATTCCCTGTGCCGCTTACCGAGACTAAGATCCTCTCGTCTGTTACATATGGATGTATAATTAATGAGATAAGAATATGCATCGTTTTAAGAACCCATGATGGTGTCTGTGTTTTTCTGAGGGGGCGAATGCGAGTGCACGCGCGCACACAAACACGCACGGAGCTCACTGAGCACGACACGCGCACGCACTCGCCATCCCTCTACCTCCGACGACCAAACTTGGCGTGTGATGTTGTGCATGACAATCAGTCAGACAGTATCGAAAAACCGCACCTCGCATCTCCTTTCATGTCACCTCTGTTGCTCAGGTATATCGTGACAGCTAATATGAAAAGTGGCTTGTTTTGTCAGAAATGTGTAAATAAACATGGCAACACTTCAAGTGAAGGTCACAACTCAATATTACATGACAAGTGCTGCGAGAGCGCTGTCGCGTTCAGGTTCTCCCACAAGATAACTGAGCAAACAAAAGTTGGTTGTCACAGATTGTAATGACCTGATTAAACTTGTATTTTTTTCCCAGGCAGGCAGCGGCTGCATGACTGCATCGAGTAGGAATTTGTACAGCAGTAAGGCAAAAACTAATCCTTAATATTTGTGAATCAACAAGCAAAGAAAAAAAAAAAAAACACCTTCTATTTTCCTCCCTCAAAAGACAAATACTCTTGATGCTCACATTTAACATTTTTATACTGGCATGGCCTATGGTTCTGACTACTGAGAGCAATCCAAGCCTAAACCCTGTATTTACTGAGCCCCAAAACAACAGGCGAGGGAGAGAGGTGGAACACAGCACAATCACCTATTCAGATCAGGTACTAATGAAGAATTCCATCTATCCTGAAATTTAATTAAAACCCCAAAGACTTCAGATGAGATGCGATTTGAAAGAGCCTGGGGCTGGTACACAAGCACTTGGTGGCGAAGGGAATCACACTGAAAGTTGATATCGTAATTGGTCCTGATGTATTTCTGCATTGCCTTTGCGGGAGCGTGGGACTCATAGCTGTATACAGGGTCTCGATGGAGTACCTGCTCATTGAAAATGCCATCACTCAAGCACTGCAGATCTGCATGAAATTAGAGAGCAACTAAGGCCTGATTGCAGGGGAAGAGAGGCACAATTGTTAAATGCATATATTAGAGTTATTTTTTTCCCTGTGTAGGTGTGCTTCTGGGTCTAAATGAGCACTTCTGAAAATCTTTAAGTTAAAATGCACCGAGCGTCTGAGTGTGACAAAGAAATAGCCCGTAATTGTTTTGAAAACGGCACGAGCGCGATAAGTTTATGATTTCAAAAGTGAGTTGTCAGGCTGCGAGTGCTGTTTGTTTCCCTCGAAACAAAAGCGCCAGGGATAATTAATTCCTCGTTTTTTTCCTCAGCGCCCTCAATCATTCACTCCGCAGTCACAACTAGCAGTTGAAAGGACACTAATTGTCCATTTTTGGGGGCGCTTTCATTTTACTCGCCCTAGGTGACTGGTCAAGCCAACAATAAGCTCATTCAAACTTTACCACCATTCACATGTTGTCATTGAAAAAAAAAAAAGCTTCCTGTCTGAAAATGTCAAGAGTGGAATTCGATCAGTTTCAAAGAATGTGCCAAGAATCATGGAAAAGCTTGCCAAGACTAACACGCGTGGTAAGAGCTGCCACAGATTACTGAACCAAGTTACAGCTCTGTGTTCTGTTCTCTCTCCTTTCGCTCACCCACTCACTCGCTTTTCCTCCGCTCTCGCTCTCTCCCTCGCTCTCCCTCTCTCAGCCATAAAATACTTCATTATAACACAGTGAGCCAGTGAGTGTAAGTGATGTAACTGACAATTAAGAGTGAAAGCCTGATCCCAGTCATGGCTCTGCAAATATTTATCCATGACAGACCTCCTTGCAGGGCGGGGTGGTGAAAGGCAGGGAGCGGGAGACTCCCAGTGGTCTGCGGCTCACTGAAGTACGCCTGGAGCCATTCAACGCAGCGCTGCAACTCGGGGCTCGTTTCTGCCGGGCTATCGTTGACCACACAGCTCAGGGGGGCCTCGCTGCTCCTGTGAGGGATATAAGGCAGGATGGGGAGTTGAGGTGGGGATCAGAGGAGCAATCATAATACCCGATTCTTGCTTGAATAGTGCTAAAATATGTCACAAGAGTGTAATAACATGCCACGGCTGACACAGATGCAAGATGGCATAATTTGCTGAGTGAAAGTTGTTAATCAAGACGTGTTTAAAATCTAAAGTTCTACATTTCGGCCACTCCCGTTACTGGGCTGTAAAAAATACCAGACCTGTAAAAGACAGAGAGAGAAGCTTGAGAAAATATAAAGACAGTAATCCAGGCGTTTGTTACACTAGATATATATTTATATGAAGTGCAGCATGATAGAGTATGAAAGAAAACATTGTCGGGTCATAAGGAACGGCGCTAACAGTTTATTTCAAACAACTTTAAGGAAGCAGAACCAGTTTCTTAAAAAAAAAGAGAGAGTTTTCAAAAGTCTTGCAGCTGTTAGGGAAAAAAGTTAAGAGCACAGCGTTAACAACAGTTTCAACTCTGCTTGGGTCTAGTTTATAGTTCATGACAAGAATAAATGGATTTTTTGGCCAGAGCGGTGCTGGCCAGCAAAGCACTGCACTTGGACGTGCATCTTAGCATGAGTAGATGCTTGGAGGAATTTGCCGATGGTTGAGTTGGCATCACTTAACAGCTGAATTTCTCTCCGCTGCTGACCACCCCCCAGGTCAATGCAAGCAGACTGACCCATATTTGACACTTAAAGACCCTACTGGGAAGGTCCTCTCTTAGCATGTGCATTACTGCAAAGTGGACCTCAAGCTGTGTTGTGGATCAAAAGCAGGCCGCCAATTCCATTAACTGGTGTACAGGACTTATAAATAAATAATATCACCATTTAAGTGCCCCTTTTTCAAAATTGGCTTATCCTGTATGGTATTAATAATAGACATTTACTTTGTTAAACACACAGACCGTCTCTCTCCTGCCCGCCGTAACAACACGGCCCTAAAGTGTTTTTACACTTCTGCAGGTCACAGTTTGAGCAACGTTTTATATTGGACATGTGAAGCCGAGGTTTACTGGAGTGTTATGACTGAGCAGGTCAGTTTTCAGGGAACCGCTCTGCCTGCTAGTTTGTGGCTGTGTGATGAAAATCTCCTGGGTGCCGTTTAACAGTGGGTGTAAATACAGTAAAAGGTGTAAATACTCTCATTTCTAAATAAACCACACAGCAGTTTATAGTTGAGTGGTGAAAAGTCGGAAACCCACCGGCGGGTCCTGTGCTGAGACCCGCTCAAACAATGGCCATGGCTCATGGCAATCTCTGTCGGCATGGGTGAGTGCCCAGCCAGCCCCTACTTGTCATTGTCTCTCCTTTCTATCCCTCCTCTCCCCTCCCTCCCCCCCAGCTCTCCCTCCTCATTTCCCCCTCTCTATTTCTCTATCCTCCCACTCCAGCTCTTTTGGCTCCCCACCACCGACACCCCCAGACACACACCCACCAACCCCCACCTCTCTTTCTCTCTGCAAGGATCTTCAGGCCACTGTTCCCTCTCTACACCCCCCCCCCTTCCCCTCCACCCCCAGCGCGCCTCCTCCTCCCACCACCACCAGCACCACCTCCTCCTCTACCCCTCCACAGCCCCTCTTTCTCTCTGAGAGGATGTTCCAGCCGCTGCACACTGACAGCTCGGGGATATTGTGTGTGGAAATGTTCCTGTTGGACCCGCAGGCCCTTACAATCTACCGGACAAAGGCTAGAGCACCTTTGCTTAAGGCTTGGCACCTTTGACCTCCAGCTCACACTTCAGACTTGTCACCGTGGCTAATTTTCCTCTCCCCTCAGCCCTCCGTTATGGATGCGCCGGCTTCAAAAGGTGTTTTGAGTGATACAACATTGACAGTAGTAAAAGTTAATGCAATGCAGTACATGTTATGGCCGGTAAACAACACCAAAATAAATAAATAAAGGTGGAACAACATCAGTCGAGCTGAAGTCTGTCACCTCTAGGTGCAATGGGGGATTGTTTTTAAAGAGCATGTGGGCAGTGGAGATGTAGCTCCTGCACTGGCAACATTTCCAGTCGCTTCAATGAATTACAAATCAAGCAGCATCATATGATCTTTACACTGTCCAGACTGGCACATTAGAAACTCTGGCCTTCAAATGAGAGATTAGGGATGTGTAATAAATGTCGGGCTTATTATAAAGAAACTCTCAGAGGAGGAGCAATCTTTATATTGTCTTAAAGTACCTGCCATCCCCCGTATAAAAACCGAGAATTGTAATTAGTGGTGATCATAAACAGTATTTTAATAACTCTGTTTATCAAGGGTGTGTAAGTTTGAATTTGGTTAAAGAGAAATTATTTATTATCTCTTGACTAGTTAAAATCATATTTTTTTTCAGTGTCCTTCAGGCGTTTACTATTTCATCACAGGTAAGGAAATAAGAAACTAATTCCAAACTAGCCAGGATCTGCTGCACTAAAAAGAATATTTCCCTTGATACAAGATTGTGATTTGAGAAAATTTCTAATATTGTGCTCCTGTCACAATCAATTTCCAATTACCATAAATCATTGCTGCGTAAAGTGGGAGTCATTTGGAGTTCTACCTATTTTCCAACTCTAATATAAAGAATGAATTGAGCATTTATATAATGTTGGAGGTTATTTCATTCATCCTGGAGGAAACAATCAAAGGAGACAAAGGAACACAAAAAAAGCTGACATTAAATTTGTCAATTTTCTTTTGGCATATTCCGTATCTCTACTTGCACAAGACTTCAGTGAGACTTTTTCTATCAGTAGCAGACGTAAGAATGAAACAGGTTAACCACAGGATCTAATTGAAAGGAATCTGGCGAAGGGTGTAATGGTATATTGCACAAAAAGGGGAAAAACTCAGAACTCATGCCTCCATCCTGTGAAGCGTGATGGCGCTCATCCTGACTCGATCGGCTGTCACTTTTGACACAGCCTGCCAGAGTTCTCCTTCACCGATCATGGGTAACATGGCGGGTCAGAGGATGAAATAGAAAAGGCCAAGAGCAGTCCAATATTTTCCTCAGCCTTATAGCTGCGGATACTTAACTCAGAGACGTCAAAGACTCAAGAGAGCATGAAAAAAGCCTAAAATGACTGTCTAAAAAGGGAAAAAAATACAGCATGTCTCTATGAATGTCAAGATCCTGATGGTCTCTGAGCCAAAGGCTGTGATACAATTGTAAGCCACTTGCTCAATGCAGCTCGTTCAACCATTTGAAGATCATTCAGATGCCTATCTAGCTACTGCAGCACTAAAGTAGAGAGCTTTCCGAGTGGTAAGCTGTGAGGAATGCTTCCTATTCTGTTCTGGGGCGCACGTTTTGTGCTCCGCCGTTTCAAAATAAAAACAACTCGGCCGGATAAACTGCTCTCTAGATATCCAACAACTCTTATTAGCGAATGTCCACCAAAGAGGCCGCAACACTCAATCCAATACATAAAGGTGGTGGTAAAATACTGCAGAGTAGGCAACAAAGCACACAACAATTAGGTCTTCTCCCAACTGGCTAGCCACAGGAGTCAGTGAAGGCATGTATTACCAGAGCCTTAACTCTTACTCCATTATGTAGTGTATCCACACCCCGACGCAGCAATGTTTATCTACAACAGACTACTGAGCAGTTTCAAATAGTGTTTTTAGCCTCTATTCTCAAGTGCCATAGTAAGAGATTCCAATTACCCGAATGGTAAGGAGCCAGTGAGGGAGGCATAAAGTACATTAGGGATCCCCTGTAACTGCAGGGACCTTTTAGAGCCTCGACTGAAGAGGGCCGAGAGACTGGAGGGACAGTGACCCTGCATGGATAGCCTCTGTCAAAATTTGACCACGTCAAGCACAAAGGCATTATGGGAATCCAGTGTCACCAAGTCCTAATTACTGTCTGTGTTCAGAGCAAATTACTGCCTTGTTCCTCTGATTAGCGAGGAGGCTAATCTTCACCTGTGTACGCCAGCACTGCTGAGGGCCCTTGAGTGTTAGCGCTTCGTCTTCTGTAATTTATTTTTAAATCAGTGCCCGCTCCCAGGAGTTTTGAGTGTTTTGTTGTGAACCGCTTACCATGATCCCCACCACCGCCCCCTCACCCCTAAATCCTTGACTAAATCCTTGTTTGGTGCCGCAGGAAGATAAGCAAGAACAACACTTGGGCATAATTGACTCGTACTCCTCTCCAAGATGTCAGAGCGGAATCATCTCTCTGCATATTGCCTCAGTATGTCACACACTGTACACTTCTGCATGTTGCAGATATAGAATCCAATCAAGTTCTAAAAACAAACTAGCACAACGAACCCTCGTGCCGGAAAAACTTCCCGGTCGACAACAGGGAAAAAGGAAGAAAAAAAAAAAAAAAAACTGCAGGGGCTGCTTTTAGCTGCATCTCCACAGTGAAGGGTAACTCTCGCTCGGCTCCCGTCCTCACCCTGGAGGTTCTGCTTTAGAAACCACAACATTTGCAGATTTTCATCTGAGTGAATGTCAGTGTCTCGTCTGTGTGGGGCGGTTTACAGGTAGTGTGTTACACAGGTGTTGGTTTACACAGGAAATGGCACATGCAGCCTGATTGGGACGTTCCCGAGAGATGGAGGCATAAACATAGAGCACAGATGGGTCCAAGGGCCAGTGGGAGCAGCACCTTAATGAATACGCAGCTGAGTACGACACTTCACAACATGCAAAACAATATTCTAAGGCCGCAGTAAAAAATAGAACAAAAATCATCTGAATATCATTACACAATGAATTATTCATACCATTTCTAAAGGGACTACGTCAAAAAGTCCCCCCCCCCTGCTTTATTGATGATTTCATTCAATATCTCAGCAGATCACTGTTTGTATGACAAAGCATTTTAGTTACCAATGTAAGCAGTTTATTTACCACACAGTTGTGTCTATATCAAAATATTTATACTATAAACTGATTAGAATTGTGTTAGGCTAAATGTAAGAGAGAGAGAAAGACAGAGACGGAGAGGAAGTGAGAGAAATTATAGTGGGGGAAAAAAATAAGTTGTTGATACGGTTCCCGGTGTGTGAGCACATCATGTAAACAGGCCCCAAACAGGGAACACATTTACCACACTGCTATTCAGTGTGAACCAGGACATTGATTCACAACACTACACGAGTGTGAGAAAAACGATAAATGCATCACCTCAGATATTTCACACTAGCGTTGGTAGTGTGTAAAAGCTGTTGTGACAGCTTGGGTATTAGGGCTAGATAGATGGAAAATGTCTGGCTGCTTATGAATGCCAATGTGACTGGGGGTGACGGGTTTGACACAAAAACACTCCACCTCAGAACAATTAGGCTGTTCTCAGGCCCCATCCAGTGTTGTCAGTGATAATGGAAAGCTGTGAGGATAACTGGTGATAAATAGACTTTAACACCCTCCTCCTTAAGACCAATGCAGTCCTGCAGTCCTCTCATATGCTTAACTAATCATGAGCATGGCCGGCAAATTCATACAAAAGACTAATTACTGTTGTACTTCACTTCAGTCTCAAAGGCCTCTTATATAAGGACTTGGGGGTTCTCTTGCCTCTTTTCTCCTCTTGATGGGTATTTTTTTACAAGTAGGCCTCATGCTAGACAAAAGCGTTTAAAAATTGGTGATTGCTTTCATCCGCTTTAATTACATTCAGAAATGGCATTTCTGCCACATAATACACCCCTATTGTTTCAGAATTATCTGGCTTGGGGAGTAAAATCTACAATATTTGACGATGCTCCCGAGCTAAATCGCCTCTTGAAATTGAAATATGCAGCCGAAATACAAAATAAAAAGCCAGCCTTTGCTGCTGATATACTGGAAGCTCCTTGGCTTTCTGCAGAATGCTATTATTATGCATATCCAGGTAGAAAGTTAATTAACCCAAAGCTTAAGCTAATTATGGTAGCAGAATGCTATCAACCAAACGCTTTCAGTCAGACAGCTGTCCAGAATTTCATTTGCTAATCATTTGTCTTTTGCCGGAGCATATGGTACATTTCCCCACTATCACAGCAACAACAAACAGATGAAAATCATTAACTAAAAACAATGTGCAATGTGAAAAATCAGACACAGATTTATAAGGCTTTGTGTCAGAGAAAAAAAGGCGGATTTATGGCCTGGGAAATATAATGATAATTTTTGGTTTTAGCCACTTAGGATTTTAGGCAGAGCACGTGACTCAAGTGTGCTGGGAATTCAGATGCACAAATATATTGTTTATATCTATATGCAAATGAGACTGAGAATGAGAATGTTTATCCGTGTAAAATTAATTACAATTTTCTATAGGAGCATATGCAAAGAGCTTGTTCTTAACAATTTTTAGCTTCTAGCACATTTTGTGCCTGTTTTTTTTTTTCCAACACAATATTTTTATGTTGTTAAAAGTAGAAATCCCTCAGCTCAGAATTAAATCAATTATTTTCCAAGAAATGCTTCATGCATTATTATTTTTTTTTTTCTTTTCATAAAAACACATCATACCGGCTGTTAAAGGGTGATTGATATCAGCATTGCCTCGCGACATTATCAGGCAATAAAGGCTACTCAGGTTCTAATGCAACATGTCATACACAGGCTCCTGTAGTACATTTCTATTGAGGACCTCACAAGCTAAATTGCTTTTTTCCTGCTCCCCCACATCTCAGCCAGCTTGACAGACAAATTGATCAAAGCATTGTAAAATAATATGCTCACAAAATGTCTCGGGGCAGGAGTCCAGCCCTTTTTTCATTTTTCACCCTAATAAAAAAGTACTCTATGATTTCCTCTGTATTATGTGTCTGTGCTCTGTGTGAAAGAGGCAAGAAGCATCATATTTCAGATAATAGTAATCTCCTGTAAACAAAATGCGTATCATTTTTCTGTGAACGCTGAGGCCATGCTAAAAACTAAAGGGGGGGAAAAAGCTGGTTAACAGGGAGGCTGGTGCGTAGGGCCCCAACAGGGGTTGTTGAGATGTAATGAATTTGTTCATCTGATGGTGCCTTCAGGGCTGTCGTTAGACTGGCAGAGGAGGTTGATTTTAGGAAATGTTCCTAAGATCAGTTAGGAAGCAAAAGGGGCTTGAGACGTTTCTATTAGAAAGAGCTGACGGTCATGGTGCGTAAGCAATACTTCAAGGGCGTTTATGTAGCTATAATGGTATTTATCAATAACTATCTATCAATGCCACAAATGCTTTTGTTGCTGCACCGGCTGTTCAACACCAACCAATAGTGAACTGTGGAAAGAAAAAAAAAACAACACAGAAAGCAAACAGAGTCGTATAAGCCTTCAAAGCTTTGACTTGCTCACAAATATCTTCTGTAGGTTCCCCTTTATGTTATGCATAGATGTTATCTATTTCCCTTATCCAAAATATGCTCTTAGAGATCATTTATCACACTGACTTCCTAAGCCTGCACCACACCACATCCAAAGCTGGAGAGAGCCTTGTTTAGTATGTCATAAATAAATCAATGGAAATGGCTGATTTGAACTATTACTGCTACAGGCGGGCTTTTGTGAGATCTACATGTAAAGCCGGTTGCAAAGATAAGCCTATATTCTGTCACTTTATCTCGCCTCCCTTAATGCCTGTTTACATTGCGTTACTCCATATATCTGAGGTGGCTCTAGTTCCCCTGTCCTGTGACAATAACATTGCATTCAACTGGTCGTGATAAAATCTAAACATTTGGTTTAATGATTTCTTGCTCACACCTTTGAGAACATACAGACGGCGATGTGATCGAAGCATCACTTATGACCGACATAGCAAATGATATTAAACTGAGAAATGATCTAGTGATGCGAATCATTAAATTCATTTGCATATTCCTACTGAACCTGAACACACAAATTAAACCCTGTTCACAAGGAGACGGAGAAAGGTGCTTGCGCATGGTTACAGGACATCTTCCATAATCAAAATTCCATATTATTAATTTTCTCACTTCAACTCATTAACAACAAGTGGAATGTTTTTACTGCTTGATGAATTTTAGGAAATAGCAGACAGTCGAGAAGGAAACACATGTTGAGGTATAATATACAAGGTCATTAATGGGTTTCCATAAATTAGAATTTGAACATACATTTTCAAAAGGATAACTTCCTATCCGGGTGCATTTGGAAATGGTTTAATTTCCCAAACCATTCAAGTTTATCAAATGCGAATCTGCGATACATGGATATTTAATTTCAATCTAATCAAAACTAATCTGAGATGTAGGATGTGGACCTGTAAAAATAAGGAATAAGTACTTATTAGCGCGGAGTTTAATCAGTTTCAATCGCTTCAGTAAGACTGTCAACATTCTAACAATTTTGAGGGATGGGTAGGGCATGAAATGCAATCACATATTACATTTCTGAGTGTCGGTTGACACTCAGAACTACTGCATGCAACTTGGAGGGAACATAAATAAACAGGAGCGAACAGTCCATGCTCCCCATGGCCTTTGCTGACCCCACAGACATCAGCTCTAATCAACTCCCTTGTGGGTAATAAACAAGTTATTTTTCTGAAATTTCAAATATACTGCAGGAAGAATCACAACCACATGCCATCAGAAATCTAATTTCAAGCCCAACTGTATTCTAGTGCCCCTCATATTTCTAGTGCCTGCTCATATTTGCCCAACTTTCTCCAGGATATTTCTTGTGGGATCTACAAAAATGCCCTGCTTCCAATGAGGAATGGTGGCACTCCATCACAGGAGTGGATTCTGTCCGCCTGTAAATTTCACACCTTTGTTTATCACGTCACCAGCCCGGCTGTTGTACAGTACCTTTCAGCAGGTGCGACATCCATTAGGATCTGGATGGTGTGCACACCATTCTCACATCCACTGACTTGGATCGTCCCCAGGGGGCTCAGCAATGAGATGGTCTTCTGAGTGCACTGGCTCTCCTTCTGCTTCTTCATCTCGCTGCCCTGCTAAGGAAGCACAAATTACACTCCGTTCATTGACATATTCATGTGGCAACTTCCACAATTTCCCACACATATTTGCATTGAATGATCTATTGAAAACCTAGCGGGCCACCAACGGATGATGGCTTACATATTTGAACACCTAGCCTCCAAACAATGTCATGATGTGACTTGATCCCCACATTACTATCCAATATTTCTTTTGTGCATGGAAAAGAATACGCCTATCTAACCAATAAATCGCCCATTTTTTCCCCTCTTTCTGTTCTATATATCACATAAATGAGAAAAACAATGCAGTCTGTTCCCTTGTCTGGTGGGGGATTCCCAAGATAGCTCGACATTATTTTCAATCCGTCATTTTTGGTTGATGGTCGGGATGTTTTTCTAGCATTAAATTTGTTCCTTAGGGTGCAACTCCGATGGGATTCTGGTTTCCAGCCCTTAACAACAGCAAAAACGTGCAGCTTTTCTGACGACTGAGATGGATACTGGCAATAACCAGACAGCAGTTCCTTTTTTATTTTTACTTTGAGGGAAGGAGAGATGATTGACTATGTTATATGTGAGTTTTTGAGAGATGGGGGTTATAATAAATAAAGGTCACATTGATTGTAAGAGTTTCAACCAAGGAAACCTTTCCTTCCTGGAACCTTGATCTGAAAAGTGTCTAAAGGGTACAAATACAATATCCCTCTTTCTTTTTCAGTTTTAATAGTGCATGTAATTCACATTCATACATTTCAAGTCGCAAGATTGTTGTGTGATGTGCCGCAACTAATGATCATTTTCATTATAGATTATTCTGCTGATTATTTTCTGGATTCGTCACATAATTGTTTAGCCTGAAAAATGTCAAAGAAGAGTGAAAAATGTCCATCACAGTCTCCTCAGAGTCCAAGGTGATGTTTTTTATATGTTGTTTTGTCCGACCGACAGTCAAAAACTAAAAGATATTTAGTTTGCAAAGATATAAAACAGAGAAAAGTAGCAAATCCTCAAATATGAGAATTTGTAACCAGAGAATAACTGCAGTTTCTGCTTGCAAAAGTGACTCAAATTAGTGATTGATTATCAAAATAGGAGTCATTTTCTGTCAACTTACTAATCAATTAACTGACTAATAGTACATTCACAGACACTTTTTGATGGAGATTTTTTTTCTGCAATATTGACATTTTAAATTAAAAGGACAAGCAACAAAAAACAAACTAGACCTGAGACAATTAACCGATTAATCAAAAGCGGCTACTATTCTGATAATTGATTAATCCTTTTCATTAATTATTCCAGGAAAAATAATGCCCTAGTTCCAGCTTCTCAAATGTAAGGAGATGCTGCTTTCTTTCTTTGTCTTTTGTAATAGTAAAGGGAATTATTAGGGGTTTTGGGCTGTAAGACAAAAGATGCCACATTGAGCTTTAAGTAAATGTGATGGACATTTTAAATTATTTTCTGCCATTTTATGAATCAGTCAATAATTAAAATCATCCTATATGCAGCCAAGGAGTGTATAAAATAAGGTAAACACTTAATAAATGAAAACACTCACTGCTGAATGCAGCATGTACTTTTAATTTAAGGATGGATGGATATATATTTTTAGATTAGACAAAGGTTATGTGATAAAAAGTAGTCATGCATTTTACAGTATTTCATTTAGACTTCCAGTTGCCCCCCCCCTTCACATACACACACCACCAACACCACCACATCTGTCATGGTATGCGATCACAAATGCGTCTGCTTCAACTTTCTTGTTTCTACTCTTGCAGCTCTCACTGTATTCATCGGGGGTTTGCCTGAACTGACAATAAAGGCGAGAAATTTTCTGAGCCAAACAATGGTACAGTGCACTTTGGATAAGCGCTCAACATACTGCCTGCCATTTAGCAAGCTGGTAATAGACTCATAGATAGAATAATGGACTTTGGCAATAATGGCCTTGGCTAATAGTCTACGCTGATTAAAAATAATGCTATCATGTTTGTTTTGTGCCGTTTTCAGTGCAGTACACCAGTCTAAGTGACTACTTGAATGTTTGGGGTGTTTACCCAGCTCTTCACGGTGAGGAACAACAAACAATAAGCAGCTTGTGTTGTTAAAAATCACTGGCAGCGTCCTCCTGCTCGTCAATCATTTGACTCGTTTCTCATTACACTAGTTCCTGGTCAAACCTGCGTGATTAATTGAGTAGAAAGCGCGCTGTGACTGCGCAAACGCAACATGTGTCCGTGTTTTATATTGAGGAAATTCATGCCGAAATGTAGAAGAAGGCTGACGCAACTCTTTTGCAGTGTAAGTGTCTTTAAACTTCTTAAATTACACCTTTAATATTAAGTGCGCAGTTAAAATGACTAAAATTAAGTAGAGGTTCGTAGCTGAAGGCCGACACAAACTTACTAGCTCTGAAAAGATAGCATGAGAGTATACGGATATTTTTTGAACAGCAGCTTATGTCAGGCTTTGTTAGAGTAACTTTAACACTGTAAATTAGCCCTGTAGCTTACAATGAAGCGTTTATATCCGTGCGGTGCCTGAACGATGTCCCCTTCTCCTCTCCCTGCAAAACAAACGTGACAGAAAGTCTCTTCCTGTTTCTCCAGACTGCGTGGTCGAGCCGGCCAATCACAAGAGGCAAAAGTCAGCTCTCGCCCTGTGATTGGCCGGTATGACGTCCCCGCTCCTCCCCCTGCCAGGGACAGACACAGAAGGCTTGTCTAATAGTTCTCAAATTGGGATTTGGGGTCCTTCAGGGGGTCCCCAGTACACCGAAGACTAGTAATGGTAGTGATTTAGATATTTGATTTGCTTGATATTTTTACAGCAGGAAAAAAAATATGATAATGCATATTTTGAACATTAATTTCAAACACTGTTATCTTTCCACTTATAGCTGAGACATTTATCCAATTCTGTATCTCCACTGACAGTGAGGTCTTCAGGGTCCCAGCCAGCCATAATGTTTGTGGATAAAAAAACACCTATGTGACTCCAACAACCAATAACACCTTATGTATTACCGACTAATAAAGTCAGCGTGTTATTATGAACAACACATGGGGCAGTGCACAATCCTTTTATTAGAGTTTTATGCAGTTTAAAAGAGAGGGAGTTGCCTTATGTTGCCTGGAGCAGTCATAGATTTAACTGAAGCATATATTTCAGTCATTATGACCAAGTGTGTGGCATCAGTCATGTATTGTTTAAAAGTGTCTGTTGTCCTCTGCAGCTTTATTTTTATTTCTGTGGTGCCTTCAGCTCTCTGCATGCCTCCGTTTGGAATGTGTAGGCCGGCGTGGGCCTGTGGCCCACACCCCATCTCAGCGGTGAGGGTGGGAGCGGGGGAGAAAACGCCACCCCTGCAGAGACCATTTTGAAATCTGTGAGGATTTCCGTGCCATCTGGACCCGCTGCCAGTCTGCCCCAGATAGTAAGGGTTGGCAACGGTACCCGACGGTGCAATATGGCTCTCTCTTTAATGAACTACTAACTGTCCCCCGTTTTAATTGATGTGACATTTGAGCCATTTATCTCTGACATTTCAATGAAGGATGATTCTCAGCCTTGCCATTTACTTTTTTGTGCTATTTTCTAAGAGTCATTTGCATTTTTCTGCTCTAAACCTGCTTTTTGTCTCTCATTAGCTAATTAGAGAGCAACATGCACAATTAATAAAAATGAACATAACCTAGTTTGATATAGGCTGATGAGGGATAATCAGAAAATCACTGTTTTCTTAATATTCATCAAAAATGATGTGAAGGGCTACCTGTGGTAAAAGGTGACTTCGATAAAGCCTCGTAACCTTTACCCACATACCAACATGTAGCCTACAGTGTGGGACAACTTATGTTCGCAGCATGGGGAGAATCAAGCTCAATTAATCAGCATATGATTGCAGTAAGCAGCCCCCTCTGCTGGATCTTCTGAGCCATACTGTTTGAAATCATTTTAATGCTGCATTCAGTGGCCAGACAATTATCATATGTGGCAGTCACAGTGGATGTTTTTTGCGTTTGCTTTTATTGCATTTAGAGAAAAAAAATGTCTCAAATGTGCAAATTTAAAATTATTTAAAGACAACTTTTGCTTTTTGTCATCCTATATTTATTGTGTATTAATTTTAATTACTGCTGGCACATCAAAGCTGTTTTGCACATTTTATATTTTGTTTGTACAGTCATGTATATTTATTCTGATAAGTGCAAATAATTTATTTTAAAAACAGGAAATACTTTAGCTATAAACACCCTGAAGTGCGTGTGAGTGACATAACAACCCGGTATACTAAAGGTTCCAGCCTCAATTGTTTTCCATAATGACACATATTTTCAATCTTTTTAAGATATCCTTTAAAAACACGGCTGCACTGATGACGACTGTTCCTTTGATTGTGAGCGGCATCATTGCCAAGGTGTGGTGCCCTGTCTGTGTTGGCAGCCGGGCTGATATCTTTTGTTTGAGACTCAAAGAGCTCTTTTTCCTGTTCAGTTTCCCTCACTATTTTTGTTTGTGTGAGGTGTTGATAGACTTATACGTTGCACAGCTTCCTTTTAGTGTACAGCACCAGATGTTTGTGAGAATAACAACCCTAACCTTTTTGCCATAATGACAGAAATTGTTTATTAGCAGTTTTGTCCATCCGGTAATGTATGATTGTCATAGCTCAGTCATATACTGCCTGTCTGTGTCTTGCTCTCTTTTCCTGTGTTCGCAGTCTCACTCTCATGTTGGCGTGGGAGGAGTTGAAGTCATTTATGATATCAGATATTCTCTAGGAGAGCAGGAAAGTCCTGACAGACTGAACAACCACCATCCTCTCACACAGTGGTGTGTGTGAGTGTGCATTTTAATCAGGAGAAATGGCTCTGTGGGCCTCACATTGCACATCGAGGAGGTCTGGGTGTTCTCATTGTGTATACCCAGTGTACAGTAGATGTTATGTCTGTTCCTCTAAATCAAACCATGAAGCAAGCATGAAAAAGGCAACCTGTTATTTTGTTCTTTTTACTTTGACACTTTGTTATTCCACTCCTCTCAAAAGAATTAGCCTGATCATCGTATAAGCAATGCCGCAATCACAAAGACGTGACAAAATCTCTCTGTACCCTCTAGTGCCCACTTATTTAGTGTGCCTGTGTGCCTGTGTCCCTCCATCTCTGATGTGATGTGGCTTCTCTATTTTACTGTTGACATAGTGCTATGAATGTCTGAGCACTTTGCAAATGAAGAGGCTTGAACTCCTGACAGGCAGTGTCGCCGGCACCATGACACACTGGCCCGCACATGCTGTGCGGCATAATGATGACATTAGGATCCAGTGATAATATCAGGACGCACTTCAGATAAATGACTGATAAACCAGGGGTTGTGCCTCTCGTATTACACGCTTGACAGAGCAGCTAATCAGTGTCCAAGTGACTGCTATTACATAAATCATGAGCTCGACTTTGATGCATATTCCATCAGTGTTCCCTATTCATCACGTCATCTGGGGGAGACTCTCTGGATGACTGGCTGCCGGGCCAACACACATTTTAAGAGCACATTATGTTTTCATTAGAATTTGATATGATCCATTCCAGTGTTGATTTGATTTTACGTGCTCGGGTCATTTGATAGGAAACTACCAAGGAGAGGGAGTGTATTGTTACACTGTGTAAGCTGTTTGGGGTGTCATTTTACCCTCACTGGCCACATTTACAGTAAAGATGCTTGTTGATAAACAGGATTGCTTCTTCATAAATTAATCAGGTTTGATTGAAATTGTCAAAATTATCTTTGTATTTTTATGTAATTGCATTTTGTCCACATTCTTGTTTGATTTACAGAACCGCCGTAAAAGAAAGATCTCAGCATAAAGACGCAGAGCGTTGCGTTATTGTTTTATTTAGCAATAAAATCGAACACATTCAGAGATGAAGTTGGAAGGGAGATGTGGGGTGTTGAAGTGAGTCACCATGTATGTTTTATTCTCCAGTATTGGGGTCAGAGGATGTGAAGGTGGGGGTGTTAATTTAATCCCCATTCTTACCCAGAGCATGGCCACACTCTCTAAGGAGCTTTATCTCTGACAACTGTGTCAAATTAGAGAGGCCACGAGCCCCTCATAAAGAATATGTCTGTCAGACTACATTGTTCCTGGCCTCTGAAATATACGGCCGAGAGAGACAAAAATAGAAGATAACACCGTAGTCCCACAGTTGGACTTGAACATGATGAAATAATTTTCAAGCCATGTGATCCTGTCAGCGAGACAAACCGCTAATAAAACTGACGTCCACGTATTATTCTGTACCTCTGGTGCTTTGCTATTCATAGATTTCAATAAGCATTGTGGTGCTCACAAAGCCTACCTGTTCTGGTATTATTTGTGTGGTCTAATTGTTTTTTTATCCTTAATGCTAATAAAATGCTTGAACAGAGTTATTTAGGAAACTTTATTGGACATTAATTCATTGTAATCCAGCCTGGCTGCGTGTAATTGATGGGAGTGTTACATTCCATTAGCCATGGTACATAACTCTAGGTCAGTCCAGTCTGATAAGTGCCCATCATTTATCTCCCTGGTATCATCGCTGTCCCACAGTCAAACATGTAAAACAACTCTTAATGTTCTCCCCAGTCCCCTATGGGTGTTTCTCCCTGTTATCATCATTGCCTCTATTCTAGGGGGACTTCCTCTGGAGACAACATTTTCATAGACCTTTGACCTAAACCATATTTTCCATTTGAATGGTCTGACTAGTGAATATTTACAAGCATGTTTAATGTATAATAGATCTCATCTGTGAGTATCAGGAGCCATTTTCTGCTCAGTCAGGTTCCGGTGTTGGCCTTGGCCCCTTGCTTGAGGTAATATTGACCCCTCTTAAAAACAAAATGACCTGTGCCTCATTTAGGCCAAGTAGTATGCATACATATTGTACAAGTCCTAAGGGCATACATGTTTATAACAAGGAAAGCTGGCGGTCTCGAATGTAAACATCTTAGCACTGTAATATTATTGTATCAGTAAAGTCCCAGAAGGTGGTAGATTTAATAATGTGGGTGGATTATATAAGAGAGAGAAATAAAGCAGTAATTTGAAATTGTTTGGGGACCTTTTGTGTCAATGGTTATGGAGGCTAAGGGACAATTTCATTCCCTCAGGCCACTGTTAAAAAGGCAATGACTTTTCTTGTACATGCACAGCATTTTGGAATCTACATGCGTTACTAGCACCACAGGCTTTTATCATGTGATTAGTAATACATAATACATTTGATTCTATTATCATGCATGGAGCAAAAAAAAAAAAAAGGAAGAATGAGGATGGTGAAAGGAAGAACACGTTGATGATGAATAACGTCTGCAGTGAAGTGCTTGAATATACATTTAATAGTGAAACAGATCTCGGTTTGCTTCTCGGGTGCTTATACAACCACGGGGTTTTTAATCTCTTTCTTGCCGATGAAAGTCCCAGTAATTGCTATATTTCCCTTTTTGTTTCAAGGACCTTTGATGATCCCTTGGCTTGCATCAGAGGGCAAAGTCATTAGTGGAGAAATGAGCTCAAGTGAAGAGAAAGAGATTGCGGGGCTCCCAGCATGATTGGAAACTTTGCCTCACATTGCATCCTAATTTGAATTCAATTTTCAATGTATATGTGGTAGATAAGGACAATTAGAAAATATGTACTTAGAAAAATTGGTGACTTTAACCCCCCACCCCCTCAACCCCTATGTAGCGATTATAAGCAGTATATAAACATGTAATCAGCGGTTTATAACACAATAAAATGTAGCTGAATGCAGGTATATGGACATTTTTTTTCTGCATTTATGAATATATTGTATTTGTTAACGATTATAGCTTCCTCTCTGAAGACATATTTCACATTATTACAAATGTGTTTTATTCATTAATATGATAACATCCACTTGTGGGTGCCCACAGTGCCGGACCAAGCACATTCAGCACCGTAGGTAGGCCCCCCCCCCATCATTATTATTACTATCATATATTAAATGTACTGTATTTATTACTAACAAGACTTAATGAGAAATCAATAAAAATAAACAACTTATCTAACAAACTATTATGAAAATAATTAACAAACAATAAGAGAATATGTTATGTGCAAAATTGCTAATTTCAGGGTGGCACCATCTGGGTGGCGACCTAGACAGCTACCTATGTCACTTATCGGAGGATCTACCTACAGATACATTAATAAATGCCTATGTCTGCTGACAACTACGTTATAGTGTGTTATAAAACATTCATGACATGTTTACATACAGCCTTTAAATGCAGTTAAAAACAACAACTATAACTGTTCTTGTGGGCATCCATAAGTCAATGCTGTTATATTATTACTATTATTACCATTATGATCTTTTATATTTGTTGTATTTTACCTATTACAAACAAGAACAAGAGCTAACAAAAATACAGCACAAAGAAACAACCTAGCTAATAAACAATTATAATAAATAACAAACAAACCAACAAAAAAATACGGTATGCGCAATTTGCAAATTTTGTCTTTATCTTGTTTTTGTAATGTGTCCCTGGATGGCCTTTGCCTTTTGATATATTTTCTTAGTCTAATGCTGTCCACAAACACTCAACTGCACCATTGTCCTTAGGTTAGATTTTTTTTTTTAATGTCAGTTTTTTTTTTTCTTGGGGGGGAATGGGGGGCCCTCTCTGGGTTGCGCCCTATAGAAAGATCCGCCACTGGGTGCCCCACAAATATATCTGTTTAAGACTACATTATACTGTGTTATCAAATATTTATTACATGCTTATACACAGCCTTTAAATACAATATATAATAACAAATGTAACTCCTCTTGTGGGCATCCAGAATGAAGTCACTGTTCAGCACACTTATAATATTATAATATATGTCTTTGTAGACAAAGTTATAATAGCTGACAAATAGTGTATATTAGTCAACACTTAAAAATGTCCTTATATTGTGTTATAACTAGATTCTAGTGTATTACAACCCATTTAAATAGCCTATATATGCAGTATATAACAACAACTATAACTCTTCTTGTTGGCATCCAGAAGTTGATGCTGAACGAGGACACTGTTCAGCACATTAGCAATAATATAATATATGTATTTGTGAAGGACGTTATGACAGTTGACAAACACTGTCTACTAATAACCACTTTAAAATCTCCTTGCATTGGCTCATAACTAAATTATAGTGTGCCATAACCCACTTATTAAGTGTTTGTAAATAGCCTATAAATGCAATAGATAACAACAACTGTAACCCCTTTTGTGTGCATCCATAGGTGGATGCTGTACAGATAATTAATGACAACACATTTGTAATGATATAAAACATGTCTTCATAGAGGAAGTTATAATTGTTGACAAATCCTACATATTAATAAACACTTCAAACTGTCCTTACAACTACACTGTGGTGTGTTATGAACCATTTATTTAATTTCTCTCCGCCTGTTCCTTTTAGAGTACAATAAATGTTTAAAAAAAGAACCACAGCACGTCATCTGTTCTTAAATTTTTGATTTAAATGTGCACTAACAGTTAATTATTCATATTATCTTTCAGATCTGACATACTGAAACAGACAAAAACTGCCATCCATATGACATGCTAAATATATATAGAGGAGTTACATTTCACAGTAGCTAAACAGGCAATATGTTCCATGTTATAATGCTGCAATCATCATCAAGTTGTTCGGGGAGGGAGTAGGGGGTGCAGGGACACGTGAAATATGAAATGCTGTCAATCAAACTGCGGTATACAACACACTGTTGCGGTTGGGTGACAGTGGTTCTTTCATGTAAATCACAGACATTAGAAATAAAAGACAGGCCTGTTGACTTGTTTCATGCTGGGAATCGGTGGCCCAGCATGTGTTGCTCTGTCTGTGCTTCACTCTCCTGTGGAACCGCTGTCCCCCGGGTCCTAGCACTGCTCCCTGGGGTGCACTGCATATAATTACCCACAATCCACCCTGAAACAGCTCTCATTTACAGTAATCAACAGTCTGCACTTCAAAGGATTCATGTGGCATCAGACACCAAGAGCCAGTGTGTGTTATTACAAATTGTTATTATTGCCTCACAGTTACCTTTATATGCTGAAGCTGATGGCTGTGGTAACTAAGGAGGCTGTGAGATTCCTGCATGTTATTATAATTATTATCATTTGTTTGGCCCATTAAGGGCTGATGAGGGCAAAGATGATACCCTATATGCTGTTAACAACTTCAAAAGCAGCCTCAGTTCAATATGGGGTCTGAACAACAGCAGCAGAAGCATCAGATGTACTAATATTATACAGGAGGGTGTGAGGAGAAACGGGGGGTAAGCTTCATCAAGGGCTTAAATTTACATGACTAACGAATTCAGACTGCAAGTAAGAAATGCAAGATCATTTGATCATTTGGCAGACATGATGGTGGTCTGTGTGATAATGGTCATTATCATAAACCGGAGCCATCATTAGGCTTGATTTCAGATAATGGTCAGTGCGGAAACCATTTTATACAAAGAAAAGCCTCTCCCCATTAAAGACATATTAAGTGAATTAACTCGCATCATGAGTAGGGAACCACTGTGTGGTATTGCCTGGAACATAATGTGCTTATAATGTGAAGTGATTTCTCCTGACTGGAGACAAGTCAGCCAGTTTACATTCATAATAATTTGCTTTAACCCCCTATTCAGCCCTTTCACTATAGACTAAAAATATTTTCTATTATGTATCCATATAAATCTAAAGGAATCATAATTAATTAATTAATATATATGTATGTGTCTGAATTTCTTTTATTTTGTGTGATATACACTGTATAATTTCTGAAACATGAAAATTGTGTATCAACATATTTATTTTTTGTTTTGTTTTGTCTCAAATTTTCATGTTTGATTCTATATGGTAGTGTATTTTTTGCACATAGTAATTTAGTTCCCTGTATTATGTTTTGTACACAATGTCATATATAGTACAAAACATATATGCGGTATTAAACTAAGATTAAGCAAATCATGTAAATTTTATGTTATGTATGCATGAAATCAATATTAAATTGACCATAGTCAGCAAAACAAAATGTCAACAGTGCATGTTCATAGACAAAGTTTGTAAATTTTTATATTTTTACAATATATGATTCTTGCAGTTTTTGTTTTTTTTAAATATGGATATATTTGTGCATGTGTAAATATACAGTACATACCTCAGTAATTCAGTAATTCAAAGATGCTTCTCCCATTTACCTCTTGGCAAAATGGCTGCTGTGCATCCAGAGAGACCACCTTCAGACATGACATCCTCGGCTCTCTAGTGGGAAGAGCAGCGTCCTCCACAGAAGCTGCCTCTGACCCTCTGGCACTGCTGGGCCTCATCATTGCCGGTCCATTAGGGATGCTGGAGCAGGTCTCCAAACGGGCACGGCTGCACCACATTACTCCTACCCCTCACTGCTGGCAGGTCCCCTAGGGGCCAGGTCATGTCATGGCATGGGTGCCCTGTGAGTGAGCTTGTACCAGGTCTGCCCTTGACATGCCCCCCCCCTACTCCTCCTCCTCCTTCTCCTCCATGGAGAAGGGAGAGCAGACCGTCCGGATGGGGCACTGGGGGTGCCAGCTGGTGCCAGCTGCGAGGGGAGATATCCAAGGTGGCGGACACCTGTCCTAACTCGCGCCCCCCAGCTCCCACAATGCATCTGGTGCGGCCCCGCAGACCCATCGTGGGGAAATGAGGCGCTAACCTTGAGGAGAAATGCTCTCAGCGTCGCATTAAGAGAGGCCCTAATTGCTGAGCGCTTGCACTGCCAAATGACATTAGGATGTGCTGTCGTTTACTTTAACATAATGGCTCAGCGTGTTTTTTGGCTAAACTTCCTTTGCTTCTCTGAGGTGTTTCACCACAGTGGCCATTTTGGCCCTGTCATGACCAATCAGTGGAGGACTTGAGGATGATAGCGATTCTTGAGGACAATAATTCTAAAGACATTTGAGAGTTGGGCATTCAGATGTAAAATTGAGCTCTACGGTGGGAAAAAAAACTGCAGAGGGCCACATGACTACTCCATACTATGAACTCACTATACCATGTAAATGGCTGCCATTTGTGAAATAGCAAGTGCATTAACTGTACAAGCCAAGTGAGCGATTGTATTATTTATTTCCTTTTTTATCAAACCACATGCTTGTATGGCTTTGTCGTTTCAAAGAAATACTAACACAGTCCACTCAGTGTGATTAAATTACACAAGCATGCTCATTACATTATGCATACTGTAATAAGAATAGCCCTGACCGGTCTGTAGCAGTATAGCAGGCTCCACAGAGAATGATCACATGTTTCACTGCTGTACTAGATTTTTGGGGCACCCATTAGCAGAACAAAAATCACCTTTGATTTAATGAAAGGTCCTCATTTGCTTACCGGCTCTCCTCACTTACGGGCACATGGTTAAATTAAGCACCCCCACCACCACCACCACCCCACCCCCTATCTTTGCCTCCATTCGAAGGAGACACCGTCCCCTCTCCTGCAGTATAATGCTGTGATGATTCTATGATCTGGTGTTTCAAGTCTGCGGGAGTGTCAGAAATCCACTGCAAGGTGCTTCTAATTGCAGATACACCTCAGCACTTGAAAGTAATGAATGTGAGCATGGTGAAACCTCCAAGGATCAAACGCTAGTAATACATCATCAGTTCTGAAAAGGGTAATTCGTTTCCCTTCGCCAAGCAAAATATTAGAAGTTCAGATAGGGGGTTTTATTATTAATTTATTCTTCCCCCAATACATGATTTTGTAATTGAAGTGCTATGAATAAAGTAACCCATATATCTTTGCGAGCCACTATGCATCCGTTGACTAGACGTGGGATTTGAGTGTGTAAATATTGTCTGTAGCGAGTCGCAACAAGGATGATTCTTCCTCAAACACACTTTGGTGATATGTTTGATTGGATTTTGAGCCATGTATTTCCCAAGATCATAACAAATCATACTTTATTGTGTCTCATCTTAGATCTATAGTGTTATTTACTGTACTTCTAGCGAGCTTAACTCTGTGATTTTGTTTGAAGTTTTGTTCAGATAAAGGCTCCTACTGTTGGCAAGTCTTTTTTAAGTCTTAAAGTCTTAAATTGAACAGATCTTTTTCTTCAATTCAAGAAGGTATTTGTAGCGTTTCCCGTCCCCTTGCACTCAGCAATGTGCATGCATACAATCCAAATGTTATTTCTAAACTTTGCTTCACCTGATCCCTCTGAAGAGTATCACCTCCAGTCGCCATGGGGTAATCGTGCCACAGGGACCCAGTCAAAACAAGTCCGCCAGTTCACTAGAAGATGGCCTCTTACTGCTGGTTGACCCTTGCGGCCACCAAGCTGTTGACCCCAGGAACACAGGGGTAAGAAGTTCAAAGCCCAGCTGTCCGTGCGTGATCTCTTCGTCTAGGCCACGGTCGTGCTCTGCGGGGCCACTTCCCCCCGCTGCCCTGAAACCGGTCTTCACTCAAACAAAATCAGGATATGCTATGCTCCTTCAATGGTGCTCTAAACTGCCGAAAACTCAGTTGAGCGCAGAGTGTTTGTGTGTTCGCGGGATGTAATTTACGGCCTCGTGTTGAATGCGAGCTACCAACCTTGTGCGGGGACCAGTGTTGCGGCTGCTCATGGCATCTGCTCACACGGCCACTGAGGAACAAGCATAACAATGTGCCATTCACGGGCCAGATGATGTCCAACTGCGAAGAAGAAGCTTGGACAGGAAGGGTAAGAGAAGGGCAAAAGAGACAGGAGAGGTTGATGGACTTTACAAGAAAACTAAAAAAAATACTATAGAAAAAAAAAGCAGCTCATATCTCACATATTGAAATCACAATAACATGAGTGTACTTCATTTTAATGGCATATTAATCGCATCCTCACTGCTGCACAGCCTGTCACTACATTACTTACATAATCAATTCCTTGTTATTTCATCGGAGAGACAAATCAGAGTTGTGGTCTGCAGTTAAAGCCAGGTCTCAGCGACCTGTCATCTGTGGTGTACAGTTAGGAGGTGGCTAACCCCAGGGGGGAGGAGAGAAAGTGCTGGGGGGTCTGAGGTGTAAAAACCCAGGAATTTCAGGGGCTGATAAATGAGGCTCTTCCTAACTGCATATGGTATGTGTTTTAAACTGACTCCCCCTCGGCCCTCCTCGTAGCCAGCCATCCTTCATGAGGAGTTCAGGGGCCCTCTGCTGTACATTGGGGCCCTGTTTTGTTGCCAAGACAGGCCCCCTGCATAGGCTGCATATGGGACTGTATGACGTCTGGCTTGGCCGGCTTTCATGGATTGTTATGGTGGTGTTATGGAGGCTTCACATTGGGTCATAGTTAATTTACACTGACTTTGTAAGCTATTAGTTTTACAAAGAAAACGGTTTGTCACTCAGGATATACACCTGCTACCTGAGAATAACAGAGGTAAAATTACAATTTCTCTAACAGGAAAGGAGCTGAGAGGCGTAGAATTAGATGACATCTGTCTGACAGTTTCTTAATGTGATCTTGAAGTAGGAAGAAAACAGCTTTAACACCACCTTCCTTTAAATAGACGCCACATCTCCAAGTATGCAGCCACTCTCGATACAAAGGGCAGTGCATGAACATGACACTATGATGTTTCACAACAGCACTCGTAAATTGTAACTAGTGACAACATGGTGACCTTTTTGGTGCAATGAGCACTTAGTATAGGTGATTTCTGCACGTTATAGCCTTCTATTGGCCACGGTGGTTGCTCACCGTCCTGTTCAGTAGTCTTTTAACCAGCCAGCCGGACACATATGCCCCCCGGTTATTCCACCGGACCTTTACCTCCTCTCTTATAATAGCACCCCACTCTCACAGTCTTTCCAATGTATTCTACTCATTGTTTACTGTACATGCGGGTCCAGAGTAATAATAAATAAGGAGCGTGTGTGCCGTGCCAACATGATTGATTACGACAGGGAGGCAAGGTCAGGATGGAGGAACAGGCTAGGGCTGTCCGACTCATTGAGTTAACACTGTATCCGTATTGTATGAATGTCACCAGCGATCCTGTGATTTATTACTACAGCCACTGCTCAATTCTCCTTTTCTACCTCCCCCCTTCTTTTGGTACCTGACCGAGATACAGGATATGAACAGAAGTGTAGACAAAATTCAGCATGTCAGCGAGCAGGTTACATCTGTGTTGGAATATTTCAGTTATTTTTTTCTGTTTGAATAATGTAAATTACAAAAACATTTATAGAAAATTAAGCAGAAAAAGCAACAACTTTGGATGTTTTTTTTTTTTTTTGTATTTTTCGCACATCTATTTCAGGATTTATATTTTGGTTATTCAAATAGGATATTCTCTCAGTAAACTTAATGTGCCGTTTATATAAAGCCATGATAAAAACTGTCTCACACAAACATAAACACCTACACAATAACAACAACAAAAAAAAAAAAATCTGAAAGGACTGACTGAATTGTTTATTTGCTTGAATAACACACCAAAAAAAGTCATTGTCACTTTCAACAATATATACTGAACTACTCTTTCCTTTCAGAGGATCTAACCTTTCGTCTTGGACTGAATACACAATGCCCCTCTGGACCTCTGGACTGCTCACTCTTTAGTGCATGTCAAGAAGACACCAGTCTGGACTATTTCCTCTGGGAGGTGGGTAAGCAAGCGCCACGCTCTGTCAGTTAGCGTAAAATGTTTCAGACTGAAGATGGATGGAGACGACGTGTCACTATGGCTCAACCGGGCTTTCACTGCTGCCATGGCCATGTCCTGGTCACATCAACCCAAGCGACCGAATCGCTAGGACCTGTCCTTCCTTTTGAGTTAGCATATACACTACATGACAGAGCTTGTGGCCTTCACTCACTCAGGGCAGCAAAAAAAAAAAAAAGATTCTTTCGGTACGATAGGTCGTCTGGATGAAACAGAATACTTTCATTGACTTGTTTTGTTTTAGCACACTTTCACTGTTTTGATAGACATGGAAATACACATCGATGAAAAGTTATTTAAATTTCAAAATTTAAGGTGCAGTGATGTCACTGATATTTTTTGCACGGCTTGATTTCCAATCACAGATCCACATCACAATTAAAACAAACCAGCAGAACTAGAAAAACTTATCGAGGTCTGACGGGAGAGGACCTTGACATGGAAAGTCTTGGAGTGCTGACCTCTGTGTTTGACCTCCCCAAATATGTTTCCACAGGCAATTCCATAACTCTCCAGCCAACATTTAAATGCTTCCTGTTTGACAGGAAGTTCCACATCGCTCTGTGGGACCAGGGCTAGTGCTCAACTGTGCGAAACGGCAGCGCGCAGAACCCCGAGTTAATTTATATCATGTCTCATCACCTTTTTGTGGAAGACTGCACCCACACATGTACACAATCAGGCAGAGACAAACATTTGAGCGCGGGGCTTTTTGGTCATGCATGCTTGTGTGCAAACACACACAGGCTCACTCTCTCTGGACCGGTAATGTACCCCCCATTTGAGTCAAAGCTACAGTATGTAGTGGCCGTGCACACTTGCTGAAGTAAAAGTCTCTGTATGACAAGATCTCTCTCCCTCCATCTCTCTCTGTGTGTGTCTCTTTCTCACTCACTCACTATTTCACAGTGTTGTTATTGGAATGTGTGTGTGTGCTGGTGCGGACTGTGAAACTGATGAATGACCAGCCATGGCAGATTCATAGTCCGGATCCTGGTGCAGCTGGAGAGGAAACTAATGGCAAGCTGGGACTATGGAGGTCTCAGAGCTAATACCTGTCTCTTCCATCAGGAGACCTGGGGGCATTTTTTTACACCCAGCCAAATAAGAGCCACCCCCCACCACCACCAGCACTCCTTCTTTTAACACCTTCCAACTCCTCGCCGCCACCCCCTCAACATAAACCCCCTCTCTCATGCACATACATACACATGTATGCGGGCTGCACGCTTGCACGCACATGCAAGCAGTCAAGCACACAAGCATGCAGCCACACACAGATGGACACTCACCCCTGCCGAGCCCCCAAACTGTCCAAACTGTGGGGTGCTGGGGGAAGAGTTTAATAGTGAATGGGTGGCCTTACAGGTACTGGGCATCAGCTGTCTGAGAGTAAATGTGCGGCAAAAAGACAAGGATGGGCACTTTACTGGACATTGGCTTTTGCTCCCTGATGATCAGCCACACTATGAAACGCTGCTCTTCCTTTGTACGGGAGGCTCAGTCGTGCAGCTTGAAGTTGTACCCTTGGAAATGTTGCTGTTGTACCCATTTCCCCAGCAACCAGGTTTAATATTGAACCCATGTCTCGATACATATATTAATGTTTGCAGTCGTACGCCTCCCAATGTTGTCCTCATTAGTGTACTATACTATGTTCATCCTGAGAGCAGGCTGTGAAATAGAATCAGAGCGCTAGTGGAAGTCATTAGTCAGTTTTGAGTGTGCATATGTTCAATTGACCTGCAGTATGTAAATTCCTGCAATGCTGGCCTTGCATATGGGCCGAGTGCCTCACTGGAGGCCCGTCCAGCATGGTGCCTCATTACAGAGCGGCTTTCCAGAGTCCTCTCTGTTAATTAGAGAGCCTTTGTCCGTCACGTGACTCCGCTGGTCTGACACTCTGAGGTCACAGTAAGGACTTATGGATCTTCCTCCTGCAACGTCCGTTTGTCTATCTGTCTACTTGCACTGCTCCGCCAGCGTGTTCGCTTTCACATTTTTCATTTTTTTTGGTATGTACGTTGGACAGTTCTTCGATTCAGTCTTGAACTCATTCGTCAACTTTCATGGTCAGAGGCTTAAAATAATTCAGCAACTTCCAAAGTCAATGTTTTGGTTAATTAAGTCTATATTTCTTTAATCCGCTGTGAAAAAAAGAGCCAGGCCAGTCTTGTTTCCTTGTTACACTCGTATCTGTGGAAATGTCACCATTTTTCCCTTTTCTACCTTTTCACCTGCTTGTCAGACTTGCAAGGCACTCAGTGAAATTATCTCCAGGGCAACAACAAAGCACTGTCAAGATACCCAGCATCCTGCGGCTTAATTGTTATTAATTTACTGCAATTAAAATGTGTCTCTCTGTCTGTTTTTTTTTTCATGCCTTGACAAGCATGGATATTGTTTACACGCAAAGAGAAACTGTTGAAGAACATTTCCAAGCAATGTCACTGTCTATGCATAGCTCTAAGCAATTCCGGCACACATCGCGATAAAGCCCATATTTGAATAGGAGCGGATATCAAACACATTCATTAGGTTACATGCTTCACTTGATTAATTATATCTGAAGAAAATTGCGGGCACTTCGGATCTTAGTCTGGTAGTATCGCCATGTGCCACGGATCCCTAATTTCCAAAAGAAAAGGGAGGGGGGCTGAGGGGGATTTTTTTTTTCTCCCAGTCTATCCCGGACAGCCTGCCTCTCTCCCTAAGGAAATGAACGTATTCAAATGTATCTCCATCAATGAGCACAGTAATTATGAATTCAGCACTAATTAGTAGATACACTACTTTCCTTGCATATTTGATTTCCACTGTGAGATGTTAATAAGGGAAGTGCCCATTTTTGTCCTATCTCATAAAAATTCCAGAGTGTTGGAGAGGGGGGGAGGGAGGGAGGGAGGGGAGGGTGGATGGGGGGGAAGGAGGAGGGGGGGTGGGGTGAGGGAGGGGAGGGCGTGGGGGGGAGGTGGAAGGGGGGGCAGATGGCGAGAGGGAAACAGGGGATGCATTAAGTATGCATGGAAGTCGAAAAAAATAAGTTTACAGATAATTGGCGTGGTTACTGAGGGGCTAAAACAACACTGCTTACCTTAGTTAACATTCTGCTGGCTAAACATGCCTTTTAAAAGACATACATGCATTGTATTACTCCTCTCTCGTTTACAAGACAAATAAAGGCTTTCCACCAGGAAAAAAAAGGAGCCCAAATACAATAATAGTGTGTTGAATTACTAATGTCACACCCTTTTCAGGGAGTACACATTAGCATATGAATAATAGACAACCGTTGATTTTTTTTTTCAAATTGTATATCTTTGTTCAAATGTCATGAAAAAGTAAAACCCGAAACAGTTTTGCTCTCTTACAACGCCAAGGGGTAATTACAATATTTTCCCTAAGAGAGAGAAATAAGAGAAACCCTCCCCTTCTTTGATAATGTTGCTGAAACATATTTACAGTGCACCACTGCTTGTGATTTATTAATATTAGAAGACAGCTTTTGTTGCAATGTTTTCATAGCCACTGATTAGCACAGCCAGCTACACTGAATAAATTCATAAGTGGATTAAATTATCAAAGTGGAATAAATCTAATAATATAAATGTTCATTGGAAGTGAAGGACTTCATATTTCCAGCGCTGTCAGATTAGGGAGCAGATGGTCACCCTTATGCCAGTGTTACTGTGTGAACGCTCATGTCAGAGGCCATACCTTTACCAATAACATGAACATATTTCTGGACAACACACAATTGCATTGGATACAGTGGATTTATCTAATTAATCCAATCATCTCTTTTGAATGGGGATTTCTGTGCCCATTGGTCTCCTCCTTTTTGACTGAGATTGGCGTCTTTGTGCCAGGCTGCCAGGCTGCCAGCCTAAGAGGCTGGTCCCCTTCTCAAGGAGACTGTTATGACCATGTGGTGTTCGTGCCAACCTCTGGCTGTGGCGGGGAGATAGGGAGCGCACAGAAAAAAAAAAAAAAAAGAAAAAAAAAGAAAAGAAAGAAAAACACACACAGAGGCAGAACGCGTTAAACACACACAAACAACAATATACACATATACTCCAAAATGCACTTGTAACATTGATGCAGACACAGATATAAATACTGTGTCACACACACACACACACACACACACACACACACCCACACACACACACACACACACACACACACACACACACACACAGACTCATGGGCAGACGGGCCTGCCACTCTAAAATCTACTTAATCTGTGATCAGATAAACTACAATAAAGGCAAGCCTGGCAATAGAGGGCATGGGCTATTATGAATGATCTGTATGTTGCTCAACCACATACACACATGCACAAACACACACACAGTAACAAACATGAGGACAGCCATACAAACACACACACACACACACACACACATACACACAAAGGCGGCCCCCTCACACTCTTATTTGACTTTGTGTGTGCTTCGCTGGGTTTATTATGACAGGCTGAGCGGCGGGGAGGGAATTAAACTGTTAAGCAGACATCAGAGGCAGTCTAATGTTTAATGCAGGAGCCGGGGCATGTGCTGACTGATAATGAATACAAACAGGCCAACGTCTTATTTGTTGTGCTTTTCATTGGGAACGACTGGGGTGCTTGACATCCACAGCTAATGTACTGTACGGGGCTATTGTTCTAACCCCCCTCTCATCCTTCCTCCATATCTCTCTCTGTCTCACCCTCACTCCCTCTCTTTTTTTTCATTTCACTTGTCTCCCTTTATTGCGCTGATTCTTCAAAGCTGTGCTGTCACTGCCATCACACAACAAGCCCGTCTTGGGCTGGATGTGACAGGATAATGTTGTAATTCTCGTGGAATCACAATCTCCATCATGATAATGTGTTGATGGGATGTGGTAATAGTTGTTAAAAGGTCACCCAGTGTGCTGTAATTGGCTCTTTCATACTTCACTACGTTTACTACGACAGAAGGCATGACCTCGCTGGCAGAGACGGTAAATATGCCATCTTGAGAGTGTAATTATACAAGCCAAGCCTTCTTGGATCTCTTTCTCCCGCCTCCTTTGCCCTCTCTTGCCACTCGTTTCCTTACAGTCTCACTTTAGATGTCCAAGTGTAACTGTAAGTTGGCATGATAAATGAAGCAAAGCTGCGGTACAATACTGTACGTATGCCATGATTGGCAACTGTACAGTATTGTTAGGAGCGGGGAATTGTAAAATGAAGATCTAATTTGAAGAGGCATTCATTTAAAAAATATATTTCAGATTTATCATCTTGCTGAGAGGCTTTGTCCACTTTATTTAAATGTAAACAAAACATACACAGATGTTACTTTAACTGATGTCTTCATTATTGTAAAACGATACATATAAATGTATACTTAAGCATGTGCAAACACTTTAATCACATTAGGATTCCTTCGTGACAGCCCAGGGAATAAATAATAATAAATAAACAATCCTACACATTTATTTTTTTTTCAAAGACAGCAGCTTCAGCTCTGCTCTTAATTAGCTCAAACACACAATTAAGTGGGAAAATATGATTTATGTTTTTTGGGCATTAGGTGTTAAATTGAATCAATACTGTAATTAATACAGTGATACAATGAGGGACTATACATAAAAGGCATAATTGCTCTAATCACACAGAGATAGTAAACACATGCATAAGAGATGAGAAGTCTTCCAGGTGACTCAGAATTAAACATATTTCGAAGCTTTTTCTGAGGTTCATGATTTATATGTTAACATTTTGTCCTTACAAACATTTTTACTGTTCATGTTTTGTTATTAATATTCTGTTTTAAATGAATCGCATCTTTTAAAAACCTGATATAAAATTATTTTCTATGCTCCAAAGCGCTTTCAAACTAACCTTTCACCAGTCTTGATAAACTCAGTGAAGAGCTGAATTTTCGTATTTTTAAAATTCATAAAAGTGAGTCACTACATTTTCTTACAAGCATTTATTTTCTCCTACAACCAGCATGTATCTGTATCTATCTCTGCTTATTTTTCCATGACCTTTCCTTAGAATACTGTACATTTATATAAGAATACACACAAAAAAGTATAATCTTAATCCCACTTTTATTTACCATTGTTTAATTCATTATTACATTTTAATAATTATACATTTTTGGCTTGAAAATAAGACCATTACTTTTATTTTTTACCTCACTCCTGAAATCTTGAAGCTTTTTATCTTGCATCTAAATAATTTTTTGCTTTATATTAAACAAGATTTTTTGTTAAATGAGTGCAGCAAAATGTGTTACATTAAATCTGATCCTGCAGATGTTGAAAGTCTTACACATTTAGTAATTCATGCATTAAAGCACATGTGCTGCATGTAATAGGGGATACAGATCCATAGCACCTCCCTGTGGTGCTGACCATCTTATTGTGTGTGGTGTGAATTGGTTCCACTCTCAATATCTTATCTCACATCTCCGCTACTTATAGTCACTTTTATCTACTCAGTGAGAATTTTCTTTCCATTTTAAGACTACCCCGTTAAATTACAACATCATAAAACATTAAAAAAGAGCGCTTCTCTCAGAAAACTTATCATCCGGTCTGACAATATGCTTCATTCAGTTTAGGCGGCTATTGAAAACTGCTGCCATCATTGTAACATTGTTATGGTAACTGCTTGAGTGAAGTCACCAAATCTTATTGTAAGATCTCCTACAATATCATAATAACACTTGGAAGCGGGGGCAGCAGAGTTTGACAATAATATATCTGCGGAAATCTTTCCCCCTCTCTCCAGATCCTCAGTGAGAGGCACATCAGAGGAGACATTTGCGCTTTATGAAGTGCATTCATTTGGCCATTTGCCATGTTTCCTCACCAGAGGACTGCTATGATGAATGAGAGAAGAGAAGAAGCAGATTTTCTCTCCCACCTCTCGGCTCTCCCCTGTGATTACTAATACAGAGCCCTGCAACCTCCCACACCATATGAAAACTGTAGGCTTGCTCTCATATCCTGGGTAATCCTCAATTTCCCAGAATCATTAAACTGAGACTAGCATCTCTGATGGCTGGAGATACTTGACATATTATGATTATTACCATATGAATACCTTGTTGTTACCTAGGAAGTGGCGAGGTTGCCTTAAAATCGATGTGGAAGACTGGCATAATAGCCTTTCTAGGTTGTTGCATTTGAGAATAAAAGCCCCCTTCTTTTATTTGTATAAGATGAATCACTGGGATTTCAGTCCTCAGCTGTTGGCGTGATGGACGAAACAAACATCCAGGAAAAGTTTGATGCAAAAAAAGTTTTATCTTCAGAGGCAAACTTTAAAACATCTCTGCATTCAGTTTTTACGGTAACAATTTAATTTTATCGTTGTTCAATTTGCCAAATGTCACGGTTTGTTTCACAGGCTCGTCCATGCAACCACCACAAATTTAAGTCCATGTCTCTGACCATAACTATCCGGAGGTGGATACTCCCTAACTAGCGGAGCCACCACGGGCTTGTGGTATGGAAACACTAAAACTTTCAAATGCATCATTTACCGTACATATAAACTCACATTTCTGATTATAAATGCTACCCTTAGGTGAAAGGGATGAAATTTATAAAGTCGAAATGCTGAATCCAGAGAATTAAAGTGGGCTGTGTTTGAGGGGGGATACTCTGCTGCGGAGGGCGGACCAGGGAAATTTATGTGGGAGAAAAATGTATGTTCAGCGGATCGGCTCCAAACCAAACATATTATCTTTTGGTATGCCCTCCTCTTCATAGCCTCAATCAGTTGTTCACAGTGTGTAATTCGCTGACATGTTCACCATGCAGAGACTTAGGAGAACATGCTCTCTCTCTCTCTCTACCTCTGAGGGAAAGGATACGGAGCTGATACTGTAGCTAACCTGGCACCTCTTCAAAGATTCAACACAGTTTACTCATGGAAGAGGTTGTTTTTTTTAAAGGTAACACACAAAAATGCTAGAATCAAAATTGTGTTTTGTGTTTCACTTCATCCCCACTTGGTGCACAATGTACAGAGTGGAAGGTTTTTAAGACTTAAGGCAGTGTCCTCTGCAAGTTAATGACTAAAAATGTCCAGGAGCATTCAGAAAGTGGAAGTGAGCGAGAAAAACAGTGTAGCCCCGGAGGGTTAGATTAGCAGATCTCTGCTCTGTCTTCTGCATGAGTCCTAGTGACAATTTTGGAGGATGGGTCAGATGAAAGACAACAGAAGGAAAGCAGGATCAAAAGCCACATGCTTTCCTGTATCCCTGCTTGTTCTAAGGGGCATACATAGTGCATTGGATTCATATCAAGGTCTTTGTACAGGGAGAGTCGGCCAACATGCAGTGGCCTTATTATTCTTTACTTCAATAACAAACCCACGTCTTCCCCTCTCGCCATCAAAGGCACAGCTCTCCAGAAGTGAAAATACACATCATATATGAGTCATTCGTCTTCCTTGAAATTTAAATAGCTCCTTTGAACATTGTCTTTGGTAAGTTGTGGCCAAATATGTAATTCCGCATTCGCTGCGATGTATAACATTCGTCGGAGACAATTCGGTGGCTGGCAGACTCCCCCCCGTCATCGCGAGCACACACCAGTGTAAGAAATGTGCCTTACTTTTCTCTCACACTGTGAAACTACACCACATAACTTTTCATACCTTTCAATCGACTCCCATTCGCAACCCAGTAACGACATTCACTCCCTCGCCCTGAGTGACAATAACTAAGTTGTCCACATCCATTCCACGCAGTTATCCGCCCGTAGCCTATAAAACAGAAATAACGCAGAGGTTTACTCACAGTGAGGGGTTACTCTCAGACCGGACCTGGGCAGCCATTTGAAGTGACAGGGCCGCCCATCATGCGCCTCTAACGGGGTCAGGGGGCCTTATGGGGACTTGATCCAGAGCGAGGCCAAGGGGACCGGGCCTTTAGAGAGGATGGATGGAGCCCTGGTAAGAAGGAAGGACGGGCTGATTACATCATTTTTCAGACCCACCAAAAGGCCCTGTAAGGACCTTTGGGCAGCTGGATTGACAGTTGGCCTCTCTGCTAATACATTTTTGGAGTGATTTGTCAAAATGAAGAAATTGTTCTTGCTGACCTATCTCGCTCAGCTGTGAGTGACTCAGTTGGTGAGACTTGACGAGACGAGCGACATATTTCTCATGCTTACAGTGGCTCATGTTGAATATATGAGAGCCAAAGTCATAACAAAGCATTCATCATCATGAAAAACTCTAACTTACTTTAGAAGGAAAAAAAAATCTTTCAAGTCTGAGGAAATGACATTAGGGGAAACATGTCAGGAGCAGAGTTAATCACTTCCTCAGTTTGTGTTGTACTGTAGGTGGCGTCTGCTTCTGTCGCAGGGAAATGTTTTGTTTTTGTGCATTTCCTGAATATCTACAAATATTCCCTGAAGGCACGCTGCAGTGCGATGTTGCGCCACCTGTTTTCAAGGCGCACTCATTCCCCGGGGCCCCTCAACAAATCATCTTCCTTGTTTCTCCTGCGGGGAAAGAGACACCGTCACTCCTGGGTTTTGGGTGTCATATCATGCTGAAAGATGCTAGAGCAAATTCGACATTTCCGTCTGTCCCAACAGGTAAAGTGAGAATCAAAAAAGCAAGGGATTGTGAAATTAGAGGAGGTTGGAAATTCTAAGCGGGAGTTTTCCTTTTAGAAATCCATCAGGCTAAAATGTGGCAACTCTCTTTCTTTGAAATTTTTATGGATAACCACAATTTGGTTTCTTTTTTCTCAGTCTAACAAAGAGGGATGTATTCCTCACTTTGCCTGGTTTTTTCTTTAATGCATAAAACGGCATCACCACACCCTCAGCTTAGTCCTGCATCTTTGTCTCAGCAGTGTAGACATAATGACTGACCTGGATTCATACCACTGTTTTCAATCACCATCTCCCTCCAAGGTTATTGGCCAAAATCCAAAGGTTGTTCTGGGATTCCACTTTATCAGAGGCAGAGGCAGAGCAGCATGCGGAGTTAATAATAATTTGGTCTGTGTTTTACAGCTGTTACACAATGGACACTGTGTAAACCTCTTACGACAACGGGGCCTCGGAGCTTCCCATTTTAGAACCAGATCTGTCTCTGTAAGACAGTCAATGACGGACAAATAACAGAAAGATATTAGAGCAAAGAAAAGAACAAGACGATGTAATTGGGGGTTATCTATAATGCAAACAGTGTGTTACATTGTGCTCTTTTGATGCTGTATTCAGGAGGCAGCGACTGTGAAGAAATGTTCCCTTAATAGCACTGGTGTGAAACTTTCTATAGATTTTCATTACGCTCTCCTCATGTGGTGTGAGAAAGCCGAGTTAGGACGGCGGCAAGTAGGTGCTGCCACGCTGAACATCTGCTCTCTCCATTACAAGCCGAGCTAGAGAGCACATTAAAAGCTACAGGTAAGCGTTAATGCACCACTCCTCAGCAAAGCTAGTATTGTTGTAAGCTTACACATTCAATATAGATTAAGCCAACATTATGGTAACTAGGTTCATCCAGGCTGCAAACACTGTTAAAAATTGAAATTCGGAAGTTTTGTGCATTTTCCTGCAGAAAATAAAAGGAGTTTACTTATTTACTGCCTGACTCGGAACACTTCTAATGATGAAACTGACGTCTGTCAACAATGCCTTTTTTTTTTTTGAGGAATAATGAATATATTTACAATGTAATTCAGAACTCCAGTTGCCTCTAGACAGTTGAGCTTCCCCTTCATGCACCTCTGTATTTTATTCAAAGCAGAACCTCACCAAAGGAAAATCTTCTATTATCCAGCCTAACACTGCAGCCTGAGGAGAAACACTGGGTAAAACAGTGACTTAATATTTCATATTGGTTAGATTATTCATCCACACAAAGACATTTCCCTTTTTTCCTCCCTCACATTGCAACGTCCTCATTAAAAATGGGACACTGCACATTGAAACTTTTTAAAAATTCAAATATTTTCTTTCAATCTTTAAAGAGCTTATATCTAATGAACTAAGATTTAATTTGGCATGGCTTAACATCCATTTGCACTGTTCATAATTAGGAATGCAGACCTCGGTATTAAAATGAAGGGGCAAAGCCCTCAGTAAGTTCCCAAGTGAAACAAGAATTGGTTCCACTTTAAGTATTAATTGATTGGCTTTGCAGTATCCCTTACAGGAGAAGAGTACACACACACACACACACACACACACACACACACACACACACACACACATACACACATCCACTCCACCCACCCACACACACATGCACACACACACACACACACACACACAATTTACAGAGCACTCATTTCTCATCAATCTGGTGCTGCTTCATTTGCCTGTCTCTCAGTCCCCCAGAGAGGGACAACCTATCTGCTAGCGGAGCTTAGCATTTGATCATGAGTGTCAATATCAAACTGCAAAGCAGGATTACACACTGCTGTCGTCAATAGGCGTAATGGTTTTACATGTGTTAAGGTTAACTCAGCCATTTAATGTGCATAGTACCTTAGAGATAATCACTCAAAAAGGACTTAAAAATGTCACACAAACCTCAACAGACCTGGGCTTCTGCAATGATCACACACTATACTCAGAGGGTCTTGTTGCATTTTTCTCTTTTCTAAGATTTGACAGCTTATGACTATGGAGTAGACAATTTCTACTGTATGAAACTAGTCTTCAAGGTATTTGATTCAAATTTCTTACAAGGAATATCCTCTGTGATGTATGATCAGACTGTCTGCAGAGTCACCAGAGATGCTATTATTGATCATAGGCCGACCTAATATAAATTCTGTTAACTGTTTATTAAGGAAGAGCTTTAGTCCTGCACAAAGAGTATTCATTGTTGATCGTTTTATTTCACTGTGGACCACACTTCTGATGACTTTAGAAACATGAAATCATTTCTGTTCTTACTTTTGCTCTTCAAAATTTAACAAAATGTCTGCTTTCACTTTTATGATTCTTTATGTGTGTGTGTGTGTGTGTGTTTGAGCATATGTGTGTCCACGCGTAGCCATGCGCAGGAGACTCTTATATTTATTTTCGCAAAACATAACACTCTCCCACTGTAAACCTCTGCCGGCGCAAGTGACAGCTAAAAAATCCCCCACAATGCTGTGAATTAGGAACCGGTCTATTAGACACATGATCACATGATGTGGGATTAGTGGACTGGAGTCTTCAAAGCTGCTATTACAACTCCTGAGATGTGATACAGGCTCCCCCACTGCTCTCTGCAGGGGCGTGTGGCTCTTCCTCAGAGAATTACCTGACACCGTCGTGTCTGCGCTCTGGGAGACAAGTGCTGTGGCTCGGAGTGGAACAGCCAACATCAGTCGGAAATGCTCCCTCCATGCTGCGCTGAGCCAACAAACCCTGCATTTAATCCCATGTGTGAGCTGCCGTGATGGCTACATGAGTTGACATCAGAGAAAAGGAGTTAGGGTGCTAAGGCTGGAATGATGGGTGATAAAGTGGATTACAGATGGGGAAATGCCATCATGCTTGAATAGTAAGTCAGACTCAAAATGTTAATGATAGTGATGCGCTGTTTGGTGATCGCTCTCGTGTAATCTGGAGATAGTGTTAGAATTAGAGGTGGGGACATTTCACATTTCATTAGGTGAAAAGTTTAACTGTACAATAATGCATAAACTGTACAATAACCTTTACTTCAGAGAGGTAAACTCCATACGTGGTTAAAAAAATAATGACACTTTAATCGATCTAACGTAATAACAAAATAAATCTGGCGGAGACATGTGCAGGAGGAGGGATTTTACGATTGCTCTGCATGCAAGAATTTTTATCTCGAACAAGTTTATAGTGTTGTTATCACTGTATATACTATATCACAACAAAGAACAAAAATGGAAGAAATAAAAGTGGGAAAAAACATAATTTGCTGAAGAAAAAAAAAGTGGTTGCATTCTGAACTTCAAGTTACCTTTTCTAAAGCTGAACACTGGGAATTTGGACCTCCCAGCGCAAACATTAACGGGCTGAAATGCAGCTCTGGATGTAACAAAGGAAACAATACCAGGGAAGAGAGCCAAGAAGGCAGAGCTGGCACGCCTGTTCCTGGGACCATGGGAATTTGGCTCCCAGAAATAATGGGGTTGAACAGGGCCCAGCACCACTGCTACTGTAGCTGGGAAAATGGTGCACCGCAAGCCAGGCTCCATCCAGGGAGACTTAAAACAGGGGAGGGAGGGGAAAAAAAAGAAATGAAATATACAGTATGGGTTGCACCTCACAGTGTGAAGTGAGATGAGTAAAATAATGGAGGAAGGGGAAGCCTGTCTTATGTTTGTCCCGAGAAAAGTGATTGTAAATCAAAAACACTGCCCAGCTTAGTGGCTGGATGTGAGCTAACATAATACACTGCATGGACAAACTGCTACCTGGGCAGAAAAGGGAAAGAAAATAAAATAATAAGAAAGCCTGGGACATAAAGGGTCTTTCATGTGAGCGTTACACTATGTGGCCAAAAGTTGAAGTAAACTCTGTAGCTATGTATATATATATATATATATATATATGTCTGTGTGTGTGTGTGTGTGTGTGTGTGTATAATATTGGTAATGTTAATGCTAGCTGCCCCTCTCCAGCCTAATTAGGACAATAAAGGGTTATGGGCTAATGTATGACTGCCATGCCAAAGCTAATGAATGCCTGGTATACCTTGTTTCCTCCCAAGCGTCCTTGGACTGTCATCTCCAACCTTTTGATGTTGTATCTGATTATCCAGGCAGCGATTAATCATGATTAAGTAAGCACCAAGTCTCTGAGAGAGAAAGCAAAAGCAGAGAGGGTGGGTGGACAGCAGGAAAGTTGCCCAGGTTCAAGCCTTAATTCTGGGCAGAACAGTCTCCCGCTTCTGCCAAGTGGACACTGGTAATGAGACAGCAAAGTAAAAATCATGGTGCTGTTTTTTTTAAGTGTTGTTAAAGGAAAGATTCATTATCCAAGCCAGGCTTTATCCAAGCCATAGTTGAGGCTTCCAAAGATACGCCTCTTGCCTTCTGTGGTAACCATCAAGTTGGACACGACTGCAGGTTTTCACATGCCCGGTGCTATTTGACAGCCATTTTTGCATGTTTTGTTGATACACAGACATTTCAATATACCTCTCCGCTCACCGCTTTTCCCCCTCTCCAAAAACATTTTCCTGCTTTGATATCAGTTGATGGAATATAAATGGGTTGGAGCAGACCTAAGGTAACCACCTATTGGCCTTCATGCATTTCTAATGTAACCTGCTCTGCCCATGCTCACAGAGTAGGGCTGGCTTCATTACTCTGAGGTGCTGAGTCTTTTGCCAGAACCCTGCCTTTTCAGCGAATAGATCACCCTTGTGACCAGGGTCTCTGATACAGTATGCACCACCTGAAAGCTGTAGCTGTTTGCCCAGGTGCCAAAATAATCAAGTTCAGCTCGCATGGCAGGTTATGAAAGAATATTAACTGTGGGAATAACCCGGCTTGACATGCGTCGCCCGCATGCATGATCAAACGAGAGCCCTCTCAGAAAAGGAGTTTTCCAGGTAGGCCTACTGGCAGGGAAGTCTGGGCCTGTGATGACACCAACTCAATCATTGTAACTTTGAAGTCAGAGGGGTCAGTGTTGTAATGGGTTTGGACAAAGGTACAATGATTCTCTCTTTTTGCTTTCCGACCTTTTTCTGTTAATCCATTTAGCATTCTGCGTCTGTAATGGATTTCCCAGCGAGGAGGGAGAGTGGAAGCTGTTGTTGAAACACGTTTAATGACGTACCGAAGGACGTAGAGCAGAGGTCCACATTATTGCCACTATCAATAATACAACTGTTTAAGTGGTCCACTTGGAATATAGGCAAATAATACTTCCCTTTCTACCACCCTGCTGCCTCTCACTCTGAAAAGTATTTTCTCCAATGAGGTCCGATGTGAAGGAATTTGTTTTGAGTGCTCGTTCTGCAAAACCGCACCACTGTGTCATGGTTTTCCTGTCAGAGTTTGTTTCTGTTAAACAGACCTAAAATTTGATTTTACATAGAGGATTTAAGGTTTCCACCTTCATGTTTTTTTCTTCACCGCTTCCCATCAATCTTTCGGTTTTCCTCCCTCAAACCAGTATTTCAAGCTTAAATTATGGCAAATGATGTGTGTTTGGGGTGTTGTGAAGGAAAACAAAATAACCCCTGATGACTGCACTGTAACTTAACATCTCCCTCACGGCCTAATGTTTAAGTGGAAAACTTCCCGACCGCGAAGGCATAAATCAGCCTCCCTCTCCTGTATGTTTCATTACAGAAAATGTTAAATCATATTTCAGAGCCTATATGGAAACATGGAAAAAATAAGGAGGCATGAAGTTATGTATCTTGTGCCCATCAAACACGGAGAGAAATCGAGGAGATCACCATATAATTGGTTAGAGTGTGTGTACACATGTCTGCCTCCAGTTCCAGCACAGTCCTCCGGTTCAACACAGGCTTTGAAATGTGGATTCAAAGCTAGCGGACTTCCCTGAATCACTGAAAACCCTCAGGACATGGTTTGGCCTTTGCGGAGGTGGAAGCCAAATATGAGTCTGAGAAGATGAAGCACCCTGGCCTATCGTCTGTTCCTGGTAGGTGTTCACTCCCGATAAATATTTCATTTTGGTACAAAACAAATAACTTGACATAATTCCTCCCCCTCTCTTCCGAGTAGAATGACAGAGTGGCTGATTTACGCATGGCGAGAGGTGTAAAAAGCATGGAGGCATGCCGCTTTCCTCTATCCACCATCTAATGGATGCAACCCGACGGGCTAACAACTGTTTGCCTTTTTTTTTCAGACAACTGTGAAGTGAGGACACACTTGGATTCATATGAATTGCTGACTGTGATTTGTGAAGAGCTTTCTGACACCATAACAGTTGGCTAACTGCAGTATGTTGCCCTGAATACATCTGAGCATGAGGCTACTATCAAAATAGTAATAAAAACCTTTTGCATTTTAACCACAGAAATGATAAAAGTGTTAATTACTCCTGCAGAGGCCGTTTAGTGTGTTGCTTCAGGAGGATACAGGGGCTAAATAGTCTGACCCAAGCCAAAGTTACATTTGAGACATGAAAGGACAAGCGATTTCAACTTTAAATCCACTGTGAAAGTGCATTAACCACTTAACTATTTTCTCATTTCTTTCTTCTTGAATGCTTGGGGCTGTCTCTGCTTTGTTGCATTTGTCAATCACTGTAATTTGGGCTCCATTTCCAAAAATAATTATCAGGTGAGTGGCAGCCCTTTGCCTGGAGTGCCAACTTGGAAGCGACGTGCCCAAGAGTATTAATTATGCCGCTCAAAATATGAAGTCTTTTAATAGAGAGGCTGACGTGACATCATTGTTTAGAGTCTTTCTTCCCCTACAAACATGACAATCACGGCTGTCCCTCTGGTCATCAGCAAAGATGAGGAGGAATTGTCAGAGGAAGTTATTAACAAGCTGTGTACCATGTGATAAAGTCAGTCAGACTCTCACTGGTACCATGTCTGTTGATTCGCATAGAGGAGAAGAGGAGAACGCACGAGGAGTAAGTCAACAACTTCAATGCAGCTACGAGAGATACAGAGCGAGGTGGAAATATGCAGAGCAACGACTGAGGGGGAGGTATTATGTGCAAAAAGCCTCAAATCTTTCAAATCCGCGTACTAAAATTATTGCTGAATGTAACTGTTGACGCTGTACTCGGAGGACCATCCAGTTTCATACAGTCGCCAGCTTAAATCTCTCCCTCTCTCTCCCTCTTCCTCTTTCTCTCTCTCTCTCATTCTGCCAATCAAATGCTCACAAACAGTGCTGCACTGTAGTTGTGGTTCACATTCAGCAGTTGCTTCTGTGAAACCCTAAGAGGGAGAGACAGCTTCCAGGTCTCATTAGCATCCAGTAGCGGCTAATGCTGCCTCCCTATTACTGTCTGAGGAGCTGAAATTCAGTTGGAGATGAGCACAGCCCAGGGGGCTTAGGGTTGCCAGTTTAATTAGTGCCTGATAATTTCAATAATGAGTGACAATTCATTGGGGCTTTTTAGGTTGGCCCACTGTTTGAGTGCAAATCGATAATCCTCTGTTTCTTCCCCCACTCTCACGAGCAGATAAAGGGCGAGCGTGGGGGTGAGGGGGGGGGTGCGCTCTATCCCTTTGCAGGAATTAAATGAAAAGAATCAACTTAGAGAATGTCCCTTTGAAACCAAGAAAGGGAAGCCTATGTGATTTGATTTGCTGTTATTGGATGAGCAGGTGGGTCTTTAGTTGCTGTCGTGGGGTCCAGAGTAAAAACAATTTGCCTGGAGTGATATGGGGTAAGTGAGTGGAGGGCGAGAGGTTTACACTTGTTGTTTTCCACTCATCCAAATGATGCTCTCATGTTAAAATCAAAGCAGAGAAGAAAAAATATCTGTGAGGAGGTGGACGGGGTAAATTTATTGAGGTTATCTGGAAATATCACCCTCCAGAGCGAAAGACTGGTGCGAGAGAGGAACCTATATTCTACATAATTTTTCACTATGCACAGCTGTTAAACATACAGTATACCCACATAATGAAATGATGAGGAATGGTAATTCATTCAATTGCCCCCAGGCTGAAAAAACATGTTTACCTTGGTTACTTGAGAAAGGTGTTTGAACCCTCTGTAATTCAGTGACAGGCAACACAATCCTGTTGATGCACTGCCAGAATTCCTCTGTTTTGTTCTGGAAGCTATTTCACAGCTCCGCGTGCAGAAGAATAGGTGACGGTGAATAAAGTTTAAACAGGCACTTTTCATATTCACGGAAATAATTATGCAAGGTAGCACGCTGTTTTACAGTGTTATTGAGAACGAAGAATCAATTTTAGGTGTCGCAGGTAGTGCATTAAAATACCAATTAACCACATAACACCCAACCTCTGCCTGACACTTGAGTCGTAATGACTGTGGAAACAGGAAGTGGGGGCACATTATTCCCTAATACACTTATTCTGTCTTGGAAAGAAAACGCCTTATGTATGCAAAAACAAATTATCACTAAAAATGCAGTGAAGAAAAATGGAAGTTGACACAAGACACAGAAGCAGCAGATTGGCGTCGCGCCTGGCAATATGGAGCGCAGCACTCTCAACCTGTGCAGCAATGATAATGGTATAGCTTTATTGCCCTTTGCGACGTGTCTGCATTTGACACGGTATATGTTCCACAATATCCTGCTACAATACTGAGTCAGCACACTGGCTGCCTCTATATTCAGAGCTCACCATACAGCGACAGAGTGAAAGTGCAGTGAGAGCACGCAGCATTTCCTCAGTCAGTTAGCCTGACATATTGTGAAGGACAGTAGCCTAATTATTCCTTGGCAGTGGCACAGACCTGCCAGTCCCTTCAGATTGAGTTGAACCATGGAGGCTGGAGTTTGATTCCTGAGTGCCTGCTATGTTTTGAGTCGGATAGGATCTTGTCCACCGGAGATTTAATTTGGACATTCAGTGGTGTGAACCTGACCCTTATTACTTTATCCCCCTCATCACATGACCTGTAGTCTTCCTCTATTACGGGCCTAAGAAAAACAGCAATCATCACGTTAATACGGAGAACATCAAGAGACTATTGATTGTGGTTACTTGCCGAATATTCCCTCCATGACATGCGGTTCAGTGCCCCCTTCGTGCTCGTCTGTGGCAGTCTTTTTAAATATTCATGACGAGGTTGCCTTATGGTTCTGCAGCTGAATTTCTAATTGGGCCGTCAAAAGAGATACAACATGCCCTTAAGCAGGACCGTAACAGCGGTCAGCTCAAACAGAAATTGTGTGATTCAGCCACAGGGCTAATTAGCAATTAGCATTCACTGTTTACAAGGGTTTTTTACCTGTGGGCCAGGGGATGGCTGAATTGAGCTTAAATCACTCCATCCTGCCTTTGAAGCTTCAAGAGCTGCCTGTCCATATCATAATGACTGGGAGGAGAGAGGGAAGCGCTTCTACTGTGTAACAACATAATCATCAATTAAGGCAGAGAAATGGCAAGAAGTGGGGATTTTAGCTCATTAAAAAAAGCCCAGAAGTAAAAGTATCTCTGGATTTATATATATTTTCTGTCTCTCTTCTGTCAATGTCTGCCATCTTTTCGAATTCAAATGATTTTGTCTTTCAAGATGAGTGGAAATCCTGAAAATGTAATTCAGAGACTCGGAAGCAGACACTCCTAATAAGGGTTAAAATATGAATGACATTTGCTCCAAGAAGAGGCTGGATGGAAATGGCATTGCCACTGATTTAGCTCCTCTTATTAGTTTCCCCCTGTCTCTAAATTATGCTTAATGTATTTTTTTATAGCCATTATAACTGGAATTAATGTCACTGAATAGCAACCACATTCCTCTTTCAAAACGGACACTCCAGAAATTATTGTGGTTATTGCCAACTTATAACTAAAGTATCGCCATTACTACAACTCATACTTACTGCATAGCCTCGAGTCATACTTGCCAAAGTGTGAATATGACTCTCATAGAGCAGTATATCTGTAATATGGCCTGCATATTGTAGGTGTAGCCACTTTATATATTAGCTCAATGTACCGCACATTAGGAGTCAAGGCCACCTTGCCGTTTTTAAATGAAAATATAAAACATCTGCCGCCATGTGATGCTGCGGTTTTAGCTGCTAACAAGCTCTTAATTCTGTGTTTTATCTGTTGCCCCCTCAAACAATGACAATGAGCGTTTATTTAGTCCAATATGTCACTTTTACGCCATATTTGGGGAAACCCAGTGGCTAACTTGGACCCGTGTGATGTATCATCACGGTGAAGCCACTACAAGGACATACAGTAGCTCATGTCTTCAACAGCTTTCCAGACATTAAAAAGAATATGAGATTCCCCCAACTTCTTTGAGGATGTACTGCCTTTGAGAGAGGACTTCTTTTGAGCATATCCAAACGTTTTCATCTCTCTCATTTTTTTAAATCTATTTTTGCCATAAAGTAGGGACTCAACACAAACTAATTCAGGGTGATAAAACTGCTAGAGTGGATTTCCTGCTTGGCAAAGTACAAAGATGGCTGATAAAGGGCTTATTAGAGAACCATCATTACGCTCACTTTGGGTTGAAAACGTTGACTGAGAAGCACCATTATGTCCTGGATTTTTTCGCTGATGTGGCTACAAGCTGAGGTGATGCTGAGGCTTTCCCCTATACTGTCTGAGGGTTAGTTGAGCAGACCTGTCAATGATGATATCCAGACAGCAGGAACAGTGCAAACTCAGGGATAAGAGTCAACAGTAATTAGTATCTATCTGGGGAGGTGGGAACACACACACACACACACACGCACAGAAACACACACAGAAACACACACGCCCTGCATATCATGATGGACTCATGTGTACAAACACTGCACATATGCAGTCTGCTCAAGAAGCTAAAGACGTGTTTACATTAAAAAACAGTAAATATTTCACATATGCACAAAAATGAGTGGATACATTCACATTCGCATGCACCTACACTCACACACTCACACACACACACACAGCCATGGAGACTCATCAAAGACACGTCCTTTAGTATGGAGATTCTGACTGTGTACTCCCCTTTTTCCTTAATTGCTCATTAATGAGATGGAAATATATTTCTGCCACAAAGTTTGAAAAAGATGCACTCATTGAGAAAGCCATAAATCTAAACATTTGAAAAGGATATAGTAACGGGAGCCCCCCATTCTTGTTCTCTGAAAAATTAATGCAGCGCATGTTATATTTATTACAAGGCCGACTGTCATTCATTTTACCCGAACTAACAGAAATTAAAAGTGACAGCAACCTCATCAAGAATGAATGCCATTGTATTCTACACGGAGCTGAAAAGACAGGAAAAAATCTGATAATATAACACAGGCATCCACAGTGCAACTCTAACAGGGGAAAGTAAAGCTCAGAGAAATGCTGTGAATGAAGGAATGAGGGCAAAAGAAATCATAGCAAAATACAGCTTTATAACTTTTATTTCACTTTATTTTTACTGCAATTTTGAACCGTGATTAAGACTCCGACTTAAAAAGCCCTGAAGAAATTCATAATAATTGATAGAATAAGAATAAACAAAATAAACTTGTGTACTGAAACATTTCGCACGGCTCTATTTTCAAATATTTTCCAAGATGCGTATAATTGCCGGCTTCACTCATTAAAGGAGAGGGGTTCTGATCTGAGTATGCTGCAGCTAAATGGTCAGGTTCCCATGTGAGGGAAATAAATGAAATATTAGTTTATTACATATTTAAATCTCTCTCCCCAGGCTGTCTTCCACTCTCCAATCCTGGGTTGGTTTGCATTATAATGTTCACCAAACAGTTTCCCCAACTAATGGCTTGCAACAACGTGGTCCTGCTTTTCCCCTCTGCTTTTGGTCTAGATTTTCATAACAAATTACTGTGGTACGCCGAGGGAAGGGAGAAGGCTCCAACTTCCTGAAGAGGCAAAAGGGAAAAATTCATCTTTAAGCGGTACAAAGTTGAGCGTTGCCTGTGGAACGTTTTCACAGTGTGTGTCCGTTAAACATTGAGTAGACAGTCAACTGCAGATAATAAGTCAACGTTGTCAGGAAGATGACAGCGACGTTTGGAAATAGGAAATCCATATTGCATGCCGCTGCTTGAGAAAAGCTTTTTCACCAAAGTGTGCAGGAGTCCGTTGCACTTCTCTCTGACGAACAATGGTTTTATTAGTCTTGTTTTGCATGTTGGGTCCAAGGTCACGCTTAAAATTCCCGACCGCTTTGTAAGTTCATAATCTAAGTCCTATCCATCAAAATGCTGATGTATCAAAACAAACAGAGGGCTGAGAGCAGAGATACAGCACGGGATGGGCCCTCTGAATAATCGTTAAGGGCAGCCCCCTCGCTCTCCCTATCTCAGGTGTGTGATTAAAATCAATTAAATCACTCCTCTAGTGTCAACCGCCCCAAATCTCCTGACAAATGAAACGCTGCTTTAGGAAGACGAGGATGTTCCTGGTCCTGTCGTGGCTCGGCTCATATTCACAAATGAGATTAAGATTGGGCTGCTGAGGGATTTCAAAGGCCTGTTTTCCATAAGAGCATGAAACAGCCTGTGAAGCCCGTGTAGGCTACATTAAGTAGACTTGAAAGTGTCTGGAGCAGAGATCAGCTCCCAGCCCACAGTGAGAGTAACTAGCTGGAAAAAAAGAGGGGAGATTATTTACCTGCATCTACAGTATAAGACTTTTATGGAGGGAGGGGGGTGTTGGATGTGTATCGCAGCACTGCTCAAGAAAATAATCCAATATTCCATAAATTCTTAAAAGCCCTCAATCTATTTATGACACAGTATTATGATTTGTCTGATGCATCCATTAATGAGTCATTCATCTAATATTAATATGTATTAAATCATGTGTTTTGAGTCAATACGGTTTTCACCACAGCTCTGCCTTTGCTGTGTGTCTTCAGACAAATTAAGCCATTTACAGAGCATCAATATGGAATCATTAAATGCCCTTTGTGTATTGTTCTCTATGGTCTGTGGACCACCCCTCTTTCCCTCTCTCTCTTTCTCTCACTCACACACACACACACACGCACACTAGCTTGGCTCGTGCATCAGATGTGAGCCGAGGTTTGAGCCCTCCGCAGGCTTCTTTATGACGACAGTCGGTGAGATCTGCTGATCCCATCTCCAGTGGGCCTCTGTAACCCCCCTTTGTAACATTAGGCAAAAGCGCTAAATCAAAGTGTGGAGTCAGCCCAGTGTGTGTGTTTAACGTCCCCCTGCTCTTGTCACCAATGACCAGGGGCGGGCCGCCACGTGTCCTTGCCCTATCCCCCGGTGTCCTATCACTCCTTTATCTGTCCACGAGGCATGGCCGCTCTCCCAAAGACAACCACACATGCATGCTCAAGAAGGGCCTTTTTTATTCATCTCAACACCCACAGAGAAAATCAGACGTCCCAAATTGTTCCCCTACAGCAGTTGTTTTATTCATGGTCGCATTTGAGATCCTTCCTCCCCACCACCACCTTCATACTTAAACGTATATCTATAACAATGATCATTTTTTACATTGAGCAGGGAGATTTTTTTTTTTTTTAAACCAGGTTTTGTGTAAAGAAAACACCAGAATCGCTATATGGCGAATTTCAAAATTTAGCAAAAACTCACACTTTAAATATGCTGCAGAAATGTTTTCAAAACTGCAGCAAACTTATGTAGGACACTGACCTGTATTTCATTTTGAAGAGCAAAAGAAAAAAATATACTTTTTTAACTCTGAGGTTCTTGAGGGAAAACAATAACAGACAGTATGTTTATTTGCGATGAAGCTACACAGCACAAAGAAAGAGCAACCATACCAAGGGATTTTCCTGACTCTTGAGAAGGGTACAACCAATATTCCCAAACCCATGCCAGGACTTGTGATTCCGCTGTATGCTTTTTTTTTTTTTCCTCCTTTATGAAGGATGATCAAATCAAGCATGGAAGTGTGTTTCATCAGTCTGTTGGAGGGTAAAGAGAGACTTTCAAAATAATCCCTTAAGTAGATGAGGCTTTTTTATGTATTGCTTTTTATTGTAAGATGCAGCGTGTTTCAAGATAGCGGAGAGGAAATGACAATTACGTCGAGATACTATCTTCATGAATGGCAGGACCTTTTTCTGGAACCGTGCACAAAACTGTATCGCGTGTCCACACATCTGATCTAGCTCTGTTATTATTCAGTCTCTTGACAGGTCATATTTTGTCAAATGAAATGCTGAATTGCCTCATACTCGGCTCGGAAGCTGAAGTGATACATGTAAGTAGAATTAAATTACTCTATAGCATATTACAGCCTCGGTGGGATTGTGGCTGTTCCTCCATTTTTAATAAGTGCTTATTTCCCAGGGGGCCTTGTTGGGCACCGTGGGTCAACAGTGTCCAAGAGGGCAAAGCTTGTTCACCACATTCTAGAGCCCTTTAATTGCTTGAGGTTATGTGTGCTATTATCTTCCTTTTTCTCTTTCATTATGGAGGTGCAGAGGTTCGGATTGACCCATCCTCTCAATTTTGAAAGCACTCGCCACGTTTAGCGCACTTCAATTAAGTGTGCAGAGAAGCGCTGTGATGAGATTTATTTAATTAATTATTCCAGTTCTGTTTTGGCCCATGCATATATTCTTTTTTTAAATCTTTCCTTGGGTGTCCCGGGTCCGCTCTTATTTATTCTGTTGTGATAATGTTACAACTGTAACAGCAATATTTTCGGTGCTCCCAGGAGTGCTTGGTCTGACTCAAACATAATAACCCACGGCAGTGTCTGTCTGACTCTCAGCCATTCTCATTCCTGCTTGCAGCTGATGCCGTAACCCCGGCCCCTTCCCTGCAGGCTGTGCTGACGGCTGGCTCAGAGCAGCCACACACACACACATGCACACACACAGACGCATAGAAAAAGACCTGTAGACCCACATTTGCATGGACACAAATGTTCACATGCATACATATTCAAATACACACATGTAAGCAGTAACGCACAAACATGTCTCTGCTGTGTCTTTTATTGCACTCCACTCTCATTTTACTCGATTCCCCTCTTCTGTTTTTCACTTGCTGGAAATTAAAGAGGTGCACTATGGTACACTTTAAATGCTGATTAGTGGAAACAACAAAAGTTGTTGGAAAAATTTCCGCCCAAAGTTCAATAGTAGAAATTGTTATGGTGCCCATTTAACTCCACAGTGTAGCACTTGCGGGCAAACATTGTTCCCAAGTAAAGGATTTCACACTACAGAGCCGTGGCTTCATAAGGGGATTTGATCACTTTTACCTGTGCTGACAAGTCTTCCCTTCAGTTCAAAAGGAGGGAAAGCGGATGACTGATCAATATAAACGCAGGTGTTTGGAGAGAAGCCGTGGATTGATCAGTAATAGTCCCTCAACCCGTTAAAAAAAAGAACAAATCACAGGAAAGAAAGTGAAAAGTTAAGTAGGACACTGTCAGGGATTCCCTGGGTACGAGTCTTGGAAAAACTGCACAGCACAAATGAAAAAGAACAGAGGAGAGCTGGTTGGGGAATTCAAAAAAGAATAATTAAAAACTCAAATCGGGTTCTTAACTGTGAGAAAGAGAGAGAGAGAGAGGGAGTGAGAGTGGGTTTTTTAAATCCACCAACAAGAATATACTTGGATGATAACTGCCTCAGCCGTAGGCTATTAAAATATTAACCACCGCTGTCCGAGCTGGGACTTTCCAAGCGGTACTGAGCAGTATCCTCCCCGGATACTGGGCCTGAGAGAAAGGCTCTGCTCCCGTTCGCTGCCCTGTGGGAGGCTCGGGCTTGCATGAGGAAGTGTTTTAATGTTTCTCAGATGCCTGGCTCACTGAGAGAGCTTTGACAAGGCAACTATCCTGGGTGTGATTTAAAGGTGTGCACAGAGGGAACCAGGTACTGGAGCTGAGGGCCTGTTAAGCTACCGGGTGCCTTTCTAGAGGAAAAGGAGCAAACTTTTTTTTCATATATTCCCCTGTTGCTGAGCAGAACTCGGTCCCTTAAGTTTGAATCGTTATTATAATATGAAACAAAAGCTATAATGTTGCTGCTACCTGATATTGCTCACTTAACACTTGAAAATATACACTGAATACATTTACAGTGCACTGTCTCGTTGGAAAAGATAGATATGTGAAAGACTGCAAAATGTTGGGGAAATGAAAAGCGACCGCAGTGTTGATATCTGAATCATTTTGGCGCAGAACCAGATTTGCATGTGTGCAGAGTTTGTTTCCTTGTTATTTAGTTCAATGACTGATGCTTCCAATAGCCTGCAATTGCCTGGAGCTTATTACACTCATAATGTATAAGCAGATACTTAGTGAGTGTATATCTAAATCATTTAGTGGGATTTCGTTTAGGGGAACACATGGCAAGGAGCACACTCTTATCTCAAATAGTGCAATTGTAGAGGTTTTATTGACTCTAACAGATAACAGCAATTATTTCTCTGAGTGTGCTTTCTGGTCTCTGCCAAATGTGAGCTGGCAGATTATTAAAAAGACAAGTGGTCTCTTTGATAGCGAGACAAAATACAAGGGTTTATTTTTAGCAACTATAAAGGGATGCCAGCTTTGTTCAGGTGAAATTTCTGCACAGAAAATAATGTACGTTCATGTGCTGCCTGTAGCGAGAAAGTCACGGATTAAGACACAGTGGGTGCATTGGAAAGTTGCTGAATATTCAGAGTGGCAGGTTCTCTGAATGTTTCATGAGATTACAGAATCGCGGCATGTATCATGGCATTGACTGAAATTGTTAAAGTAGCCTGAAGTTCATCGAAAGGGTGAAGTCTCTAATGTTTAATTCCCCATACTGTGTAGTAGTGTGTCTCTGTCTACCCCAGTCAAGTCCTGCTGTCCCGTCGTTGCCTTCATGTTTCTGACACCCAGCCCGTCTTCCCCTCGGTCCAGCTCCTGCTCTGGGTTCATCCTCTGTGGTTTTCCTTGTCCCAGTTCTCCCCTGCTTCCCCCTGCTTTGTCTCCTCTGTTGTCTCACGTTCCCTTCTCCCCCTTTTCCGAGTAATGTCCCATCTCTCTCTGGAATCAGGAGCCTGGCTTGCTGGCAGGCAGATGGGACAGATGAGGATGGCAGGGATTGGCTAATCCCTAATCTGCTGTCTCCTTGCCACTCTGGACCACAGAGGAGAGAGGGAAGCAAGAGAGAGAGGGAAAGAGAGGGAGAGGGTGATGGAGCCAGCTAGATGGAGCCAGCTGTCAGATGGAGAGTCTTTCATGGTCCTGCGCACACAACAGCTGCACAGGGCCCGCCTGCACGGCTCTGCATTATTAAGCATCTTTTTAGTTGGTTCCAGATGCAGACCTAGCTGTGTTTACCCAGGCTTTGTGCTTTCTTGCTCCCCCACCCCGCTCTCCACCTCCACTTCCTACTTCACCGTCCCGTCATTTCCTTGCTGCTCCGCGGCTTGATGTGGTCAAAATCATTTCTCTCATGTGTCTTTGCTTAAGTGTAATGTAATGTTCAAGCACATGACCTCTGCACCCGGAGGTAGCATTAGCACCTTAATAGGTTAGCCTCATTACGTATTTCCAGTCAAGACAAGTGTTTGAATCATTTAAACATGTGGGGACTTTTTCAGGGTCGATGCCTTTTCCTTCTTTTTGGGAAGAAATGAAAGTTGAGCCGTGGTGTGGCTTTTCAATACTCTGCCAAATGGTTACAACGATATCTACTGACATCAGATGAAAGGAAATCTTTTGCCGTAGAACAGATATGGCAATGGCAGAGAAGTAAAATGTAATTACAACATAATTAAATGGTTTCATGGCTGTAATTACATACCATTTAACGTGCTGCTGTCACTGCGACTGTACGTGTCTGCATATAGAATGTGCAAACAGGCAAACTTGTTTAAACACAAATGCACAGGCGCATACAAACACAAACATATGTGCGCACACACACACACACAAACACACACACACACACACAGTTTCACACCCACATTCACATATTCACACAGCAACCTTTTGCAAAAGCCAGCTTTGAGAGGGCTAATCTGTGCCTCGGTCCCGTCTCTTGTCAAGTTCAAGAGGGTTAACAAATCTTTACCTCCAGAACAGCCCTCCTCTTCCCCCTTTCATGTCCACATTTGTTCGCTGTATGTCCAAAAATCTACAGAGGCCCGTCCCGACTCAGTTGGGATTGGTTTAGCTGAAGAGCTGGAGGCTTTTCAGTTGCTGGCATCTGTTGTTCCTCTTCCCAGAGCTGCTGGCAGTCAGTTAATGGCCATGCTTGGGACCCAGAGAGAGAGAACAGTGGCTGATTTCCCCATAGCCATCGCACCAATCCCGGCACACCACCAACTGCAGATGAGCCACCAGCAGCTAGAAACATTCAGGCTAATGCTCCGCTTCTCTGAGAGTTTGGGGCAGATGTTCCTCACTTTCTGTGTTTCGTCACATAACTCAACACTGTCAAGTTTGTCTTTTGATTTAGGGTACACTCCGGCGTTTAGAAATGTTATATTCTGGGTCACCTAATGAAAACATGATTAAAAGCACATTTGGATTCCTTACACTGGAGAAACTTACAATTAAACAAGACAGCAGACTCACACAGAGTAACAGTTTTAGTTTGAAATGTTGTGATTCAGATCAACAAGTTATTTTTTTTTCCTTGTGATTTTCATTCCTATGACCAATACATGGTTCATCTCGACTTAGTGCGGATCATGCATCTTATTATTGCAGCCACTCCAGGGCTCACTCCTCGGCATCTGCATAATACTGAAGGAGGTTGCTACAGTTTAATCAGTATCTTGTTACTCTAGAGAGTAAGGCTGGATATGTTATCACTAAGGAGGAAGTTCAAATGAAGCTCGATAAATAAATTAATGCCTTGATGATTAGCCGTCACATAAGCAATTAAAATGACTTCAAATTATTCATTTTCAAACAGGTGCAGCGAAAGAAGGGTGTGATTGTTGTAGTAATTGTCAAAATCGAACAATTTGTTTTGATGAACCTTCCATATGCACCTCTTATGAAAAATTCAAGCTGGCGTGCATAAAATAATTCAAAGTCATTTAATAATAGAATCCCATATAGCATATGTATCAAGGGTATTTTTGTCTCTTGTTTCAGTGTTGCCTGGGTCCTTTTTTTTCTCTCCCGCTTCCTCGCTCACACTGCTGAATGTTCTGGGGCTTTGGAAATCGCCATGACAAAACTGTGTATAAAACTCAATCACATTCTTTTAGCAAATTATTAATTGTGACTGTCATAGTCACAGCATCCTCCTGACAATCTCACAACTGCCTCAGAAAAATACACTTGACAGCTCAGGACCCCAAATCCCACAATGAATTCGTCCTTGACACATCCTTAATGACGATCATCTTGATGATTGTAAATACATTATCATATCAGATCACGTCTGTGTTGCAATCATCACCTCCATTTCCTTTTAATTAAACAGCAAAGCTGACACCACATCTGTCAAAAAGGAAGTGAGACTTTTTGAAATCGGTGTGAACTTCTTTCTTTTTTCCTTATTCCTGTTCCTCAGCAAACAATAGAGAGAGGCAAACGGCTTTGAAAATAACAAGCTCTATCAGTGCCTATCTCCTCCTTGCCCTCTCTGTCTCTCTCCCTTTTACCCCTTTCTCTCCCCCCCTCTTTCTCTCCCTCTCACACTCTCACCCCTTTCCTCCATCTCTTTTCTCTCCGTCTCTCCCTTTCTCCCACCACTTGAAAGGCAGGGTAATGAGACAGCTAGAGAGCAAAGGAAGGTGTCCGCGGAGCATCAGTTGTGCATGGAAGAAGTGAAAATTTACTGCAAATGAGACGATGCCAGTAAATTCATTTTTATTCAGATTACTGTCATCATACATTACAGCTTCCCTTGTAAACATTTGGCCTCGGTCTTTGTGATGAGGTGTCATTATTTGCCAGATTACGTTATTAAGCTATTAACACGTCAAGCACGGCGGGCAACAATACAGGGGCACGCTTAAACAAGCTGAAGAGAATGGAGGAGGTGTCACTGGCTTGACATATGAAGGCACTTAATAGCTACTGCTCTGAGGACAGAAGAGAGAAATTAAATAGACAGCTTTCAGCGGAGAATGGAGAGAGCTATTCACAAGTACTCAGAGCTGACTGAACTGTCTTTACAGGGTGATTATTTACCAGGCCAGTAAATAAAATGCCGGCAATTTAAGTCTATGGAAAACATATTTCCTCTCACATGTATGTTTATAGCTCCTATTTACATGTTATTGGTGTCATTATTAAAAAGAGGCCTGTGTTTGTTTTGCATTTGAAGGCCCCAAAAAACTGGTTGTTGGGTTTTTGTAACACTGCAAATGATACAGACACTTTAAAGCTTAAATAGTTTTTCATTTAATCCAGAAAAAAAAGTTACTGCAGCATAAAGATGTTGATTTAAAGTCTGCAGTTTTGAAACTGTGTAACTAACTAAAAAGTTTCTCTTTGTGTGTTGTTGTGTTGAACTTTAATTTTTCATCAAATCTCCTCAAAAAAATGTCAGCATTATGAAATAAACAGGGGTCCCACTGGTGACATGAAGAGGCTGTACATGGACAGCCAAGTCAGCGGTTTTGAGTGGATAAATCCATGGTAACCTATTGAAATGGTTCAACCACAGCCAAAATCAGCCACGACAGCCAATGGAGCCAGAGCCCCCCGTTCAGCCAGCGCAGCAGCTTAGCAGTCTTAACAGAGAATCCACCACTTATCATCATCGGCATCCAGCACCACAACACTCCACCATGAAGAGGCTTGAGTTAAGCCGGTTAAAATAACACGAGACAATACATCAACAACAGCTTCCTCTTCCCTTTTGATGCCTGCTTAATTTGAATGGTACAATGGGCTGAATCCTGTTCTGGTGCTCGACCAGAGGACCACAGAGCTCTGTCCATCTCTCCTTCACATCAGAGGCTGCTGGAGGAGCGGGGGGCCCCCTGATACTGTGTGGGGTTGGCTGATAAAGGCCTTATTTCAGGGTCTTCCAGTGAGGGGCTGGATTCTACTCCCCAGCAGGGACGGCATGGACCGCGCCGGTTAAGGCAGATGCTAGAAACTGCAGTTAGAGCTGAAACACTGAGAGGGGAGGGCGGGATGGAGAAAGTGAAGGAGAAAGTGGGAGAAGAGATTGAGTGGAGAGGGTGAGCGAAAGAGAGAGGTGTTGACTGATAATGGATGCTACCTCGAGAGTTTACCATGCATATGACACCTTTAAGCTATAAATTGGGGAGTTTAAAAGTTCAATCTTTTCACTTTCCCTTTTGTTTTGGGAGGCTATAAATGTGGCCTCATGGTATTTGACTTTTCTTCCAGGCGCTGACATATGACTGAGGTCCCATTACCGCCAACCCTGGTTGCTATCGAGGCAAACGATACCCATTGACCGGTACGGGCCCTGTGAAGCATTTTACCTTGGGCTCATCCAGGACTTGACATGACCTTTGAACCTGAGGAGCACAGCTGTCAAATGTCTCCCCTGTCATTCCCATTGGAGACGAACTGATTCTTCGCACACTCAGTGACACACACACACAGTTTCACCACATTTGTTGCACTGAACTAAGACACCCACACACCTCAAGTAGCAAATTCAAGGTTACATTTTCTGGTATCCACAGAACATGTGGAGAAATATGAACTTTTTTAACGCCACACTGAAATTCCAGGATTAAAATAACTGAACATGAATATGAATATGGATTCCCTTTTTCTTAATTCTTCAGAATATGGTGTAGTAGGGCCTCATGAATATCCTCCATCATCTTATAAACATGTACATGTTGTGGGAGGAGAAGATGGGGATCAGATTATGAAAAGTGGGAGTGAGAGAATCTAAAATTAGCAACAGCAAATACAAGTTTCTGTTGCAAAAGAGGAGAAAAAGAAACAATTTCTCAAGCATGTCTTGATATGAAATCTAAATTTGCATCATTGTCTTCTGTTTCTCCAGCCCAGTTTGGAAACAGCCAAGAGTGTATTCATCTGAATCACAGAGAGAGCCAAGCTCGTGAATTCACTGTGACAGGAGCACCACCAACTGGTCAAAACATGCCTCCTCAACACTAAATACCTGCCTACTCTCTCCTCTGATGTGCATTGAAAGATTAGTCACATGCATCCAGTTGCAACCTCTACATTTAAACAGTCTTGATTTATTCTTAGTGTGATCTGAAAAACAAGCAACGCTTTTTTTTTTTTTCTTCCACCTTAAAAACCCCCTCGGAGAGGTTGACTTCATGGTATCCATCATCATGCATCTTTAATGACGTCAGGCCAGGAGCATGGGGTAAAATCACAGTAGTGGCCCGAGGCTAAAACCAGCTAAAATGAGGTTCCTCTTACCCCTTCCCACGCAGAGAGAGCTGCACACAGGCCGAGAAGGGAGGGTACATCGCACCCATCGATCGCTGAGGCGGCTTGGCGGCTGGCGGCCACTCGGTGGGGTTGATGGATACATTTGTGCCGTAAAAACTCAGAGTTGGAACGCGGTGGGCCTGAGCCACGAGCTGGGAGACAGAAGTGTGACAAACGATGGATGCCTTGATTTATGGGTCCTTCTGCAAGACTGGGGAAAGGACAATCTCCTCTCACCTAATTTGGTTTAACTGTAAAGGGCCTTTGGAGACCCACCACACAAAGCCTTAAAAAAGTCAAGAAACTTCACTCTATTCAAAACACATGTCAGAAATTGGAGCAGCTGAGTAACACTGCGCTTTTGTCCCAGTCTAAACTCTGTCGCACAAATCTCCACATTTCCCATCATCTATAATTCTATTAGTCACGGCACATCCACAGACTGAACAAATACTGTTTTTCACATTATAGAGATGAGAAATGGACTTGAGCTCAACTCAATTACATACAGTAACCCTCAAACAAATAAGTCAAATATAGCTCAGGGCCAAAATGCATTTTATGTCACAGAGAGCAAAACAAAAGAGCAAGCAATAAAAAGATCTCCCACATTTCACAGCGTACAGTATTTCTAAGCTATTTCCTGTAAAACTCTATGATGGTCTGAGTGTGGCTTGGAAACATCTTTCAGTTGCCGAGCCCCCAGCCTTGACCTCGGGGGTCAAAGTCAGTCAGGCTCTTCCTGTCTGTGGCTTTTCCCAGGATCCCCTGCCTGTCGGCATGTCAGCACCTCTCCTGTCTCCTCACCAACTCAGGATGTTGCTTTTGCCTTCCAAGAGTTTCCTGAAACCGGAGGAAAAAAAAAAAAAAAAAACGGATCGGTTTCCATGCAGGGGTCACTTGGTGTGAAAAAAGAAACGCCATTAAATATTGCTGTTTTGTATATTTGACTCAATTTTACAAACTCGCTGCCCTTTGACTTGTGCCTATTTGTGGATGTGAGGATGCGTTAGCCTGTGGGGAATGAAAAGTGCATAGAGAGAATCGTTTTTACGAAGGGTAAATACAAGACCCACCTTCCCCATTTTCCATCCTTTTTTTCCTCCACACAGCAGCAACTCATTCAGTTATGTTTCAACTTGTAATATGCATCGCAAATAAATCCATTTTTATCCTTGTGTTTGGGACAAGATGCTTTTGACATTATTATGATGAAGGCCACGCAGAAAGCCTCAGTCGGAAGCAGCTTTTTCATTGCTAGTTGCTAAGATAATTAAAGTTAGCACTAAAACGGGGTCATGTTCTTAATGGTCTGATTAGAGGGCATGATGGACAATTAAGGGTGACGTTGCTAAAAAAGCGGACTGCTTTTGAGCAGAGGTGACTGGAAATGGGGCACATCATTAAACGGCATGTAGGTGCCTCTCTCTCTTTTTCTTTCTCCAGGTACTGAATGGAAGAATGAGGGCTAAATGACAAGGTTGCACCCCCGGCAACAGACGTCCTGATTACTTTTTGTCTCAAGCCTCACAGCAGCCCCAAATAAACCAAATGCTCTAAAGCTATACACTCAATTAACAGCCGTGTTTGTGATGCAGAAGTTAGCTATACACACCTTTGTCTAAACTTTGATATTAAGTCTGTCATGGATGCTTAAAAATTCTTCCTAGCCCCTGCAGTATACCCGTAACTCTTATTCCCTTGTTGAGCAGCCCAAAGAGTATGTGTGTATAAATGGAAGGCCTGTCTTTTCACATTCATTAAAAGTGAAGTTCCAAAATTAATAATGTAAAAATATGGGTTTTAATTAGTCTTCTATTCTGTCCAATGTACTTAAATTGGATCATCTGGTCCCCGATGCCCTTTCACTTAATAAAGAATTAGCCTGTGATGTTCTGAGCTTGACAGGTAGGATAAAGTGGAGAAAATCACTGCTGTTATATAAAGGATATATCCGTTTGTACGTAATTTGCAGCTTAGTCAATTTGACAGGGGGGAGGTTCCCAGCCATGGATCCCGTGCAGGTTTCCATTTAATGCATTTCTATCATGTTATGGCGTGACCACACCATTGCCTTTCACCGCTCATTTCTGTCATATAATTAGTGACATTAATCCAATTTGATTGGATATCTGCCTCACTTTGGTTAGAGCATTACTGTTGAGTAGAATCTGCACCTACATAGATGGGGTTCCTGCTAAGTGTGATCAAGTGCACTGGAGTTTATAATTTAAAATGTACATTTCCTTTTCATTTTCTATGCTATGTTATACCTGATAATTCTGGCTTTAAGCATAAATTGAAAATACATTGCTGTTTGTGATTTGTGCACATGCACACGATACACTCTGCATTTGTGCTTTGAACTCGTACAGATAAAAACAGCTTTCACTCATGATCATCCAAAGCTCGGAGCTCGTTGTATCTTAGAGGTTAAATAGGGGGGTTTAAAAGGAGGCTTTAGTTGAAAGCATATGGCATCCATGAGTGATCCTTTACATTCAGTGGCCATATACTGGTGTTTGTGTGCGGTTGAGTGGGTGTTGTCGCGCTGTTCTCAGGCAACGAGCCCAGACAGCCCTCACCCTCTCCTCTCCTCTCTCTCTCACTCCCTCGCGCGGGACAGGCACAGCTGTCAGATCAAAATCAATCGCATTTTAAAGGACGTGCGAGCTAAATATTTCATTCTTGCCTTGGGAACCAATTAAGTGCTACATATGAAGTCAGAAGGACTGGTTGAGCCGGAGTCGTACTGGTGCGTACCAGCTGCTCCATTGCTTACTCCAACCCCCCTTTACCCCATGCAAATGTGTCAGTGTGAACGTTCGAGTTCAATTACCTAGTGATGTTTTAAAAATGCACCAAAGCCAGACTGGCAGTCCGGAATTGGAGGGGATCCACCCCAGGTATGTTGTTTATTTAGTTGTTGTCTGTTGTGCTGGCTGTAACCCATTTGCCCTGATTGCAGATGTAAAGGATCGCAGCGATAGGAGGGACTGGGGCCTTCAAAGCGCCATGCGTCAGAGAACACCTCACACCGGATGGCAGGGACAACTGGCATCTATTCCTCAAACTATGACCCCTGACTCCATCTCCCGTTACACCGCATCACTATTCACAAAAACAATATATTTGAAAAGTTATTTTCAAACTTAATCTTTGTGGATGTTTCCTCTGGGTGTCCTCTATATATTTTTTTGCTGATGCCGATTTCTGTCCTTTTTATTTGCTCTTTTGTCCACTTCTCCATTTCCTCTGCACTTTAATCAGACTCCCTGGGTATGATAAATCACGGTCTATGTATTCCTTTTGGAGTTGGACCAAGGTATCGCGTCCTTCCAGAGCATCTGCTTTGTCAATCTAAAGGACAAGTAAAAAACATTTTTAGACTACAAGCGTGCGCTAAGACCGAAGAAAAGGCAGGGGTGAAACAGATTAGAGAGTGGAAGAAAGAAAAACAGTCACACTTGGAAGGTTAAAGTGTGTATATATACGCTGAAGGCGTGTACAGTGTGTGACTGAAAGAGCTGGTAGCCTAAGTGGAAAAGAGGATATCTCAGTGAGAGGGGGAGGAAAGAAAAAGTGAGAGAAAAACAAAAGCAGAGAGAAGAACAGGGAATGACAGAAAATGAGGCAAAGTGAGAGACAGTGCAAAAAGGAAAGAGTGTGAAAGAGAGAGTGAGAGAAAGAAAAAGTGGGAGAGAAAGAGAGAGGGAGAGAGACAGGGAGGGAGTATGATTGATAACGGTGCTGACAGAACCCCTCTGGCCATGCTCTCTGTGGCAGTTTGGGGAGACAGGGCCTCCCCGCGTGAGACCGAGCTGCCCCTCGCCACTGTCCCAGCACACACTCCACATCTGGTGGGATCGCCCACGCTAGGTCAGGGGTCACGGCACCATGGGGCTACTTTCGGACTCACATCCCCAGAATGCTCAGAGAAAAACACAAGGCCTGTCGGGGTCCGCACAATAATCAGCATTTTGAAAGTACAAGCATGAGCCTAATCACTCCTCTGGAATATTTTTGCTTTACACTGACCTGGGGAAAAGGTAGAGAAAAAAAAAAGAAAAACATTGTTTTTTATTTTTATAGTATCACAAAAAACAAAAGCTCAGTTGAAGGTAAGCAGAGATTAATGTGCTGATGTGCAATGTGTGTCCTCTGTGTGTGTGTGTGTGTGTTCACAATCAGGATATGTGTGTGCATTACTGCCCGTGTGCGAGGAGACAACACTGATGAATTAGAGATAAATAATGAAGTAGCTCGGGGACTGATTTGTGATAGCAAGAGGGCCCATCAACAGAGAACACTAATACTTTTGAATGCTATGCCGTTTGATGTTGATCAAGTTCAACTCGGTTGACAGGACTGAGAAGACTGTGGGGAGCACAGGGACCGTACTAGAGAACCTACTCAGACAGGTGAAAGAGGAGAGGGACAATACCACTCAGACACACTCACGTACGCAGCCAGTCACACATACAAACACACACCAAACCACACACATACACACATGCCGAGGAACCCTGAACCAGTTCACAGAGTTATTTAAACATTTTACCTTTAAATGAGAGAAGGTTAACGCTATGCTTGTATGCTCAAAGGTATTTTATTGGATTTTAGAAGCCGCTTTTTGATAATTAACTGGGCGAAATTCTTAAGAAAGACACATTAAGTGACATACTGCCCTACCAATTTGTGTCTATAGACATTCATGACATGCCACTGTTCCTCCATTGCTCGGGGCATGGGTCATTTTGAAAGTGTCACCATTTAACCGGGGGGAGGGTTGGGTCTCCATACCTCCAGCATTAGCCCATGTGGGCAGAGTTCGGGTGTGTGGAGAGCGTGGCCTCATTATGAAGGAGATAAAGACCGTTAAGGCTGTTTGGTCTTGGGCCGGCTCCAGCCCCTATGGTGAAACACACCTGCTCCCCTCTTTAAAAAGCCCTGCTCCAGTTTAGCTCTTGGCCACGGACGAGTAATGACCTATCCAGGGGGCCGTAACGCCCGCTTCGTTTAGCCTGTCGTTAAGACCCAGAGTCAGCAGCATACTGCGGCACAGTACCGTGCCAAAACTCAGTACAGGGTGTCCTTGCCAAAGATCTAACATCAAGCCTACTCTGTTAGAATATGGATAACTAACTAGCTAACCACATTAATGAAATGGCAGAATAAATTTGGCAGCATTACTCTCCACTTGAAGAATTTCTTTTAGACATATTGTCAGTTGGGTTTGATACTTTGATAATTCAACTGAATCATCAACATGAATATAAATCAAAAAATAAGCCCTTGTATCTCAGCCAATAGGAGCACACTCAAGAATACAGTATCCACTTAGTAATTAGAGAACATAAAGTTGCAGCTTGACACTGCTTGGTTTCCCATTGTTGTCCTGTCTTTGTTGTTACACACACACAGGCACTCACCGACATGCACAGACACACTCGGTGCAGACACAGGCGCGTGCACGAGCGTGCCTGCACGCAACATGCATGTGCGCACACAGACACATGCAGAGGCACACACACGCATGCACACACACAAACGCGCTCACACACATATAAAGATTTCCCAGTTTCCCAGTTATGTTTTCATCAAAGCTTTTCTTTGGCACTACAGAGCAGCGTCAGTATGGTAATGTGTTGTGCTGCCTGGAAAGCTGTCAAAAAGCTCCCACCTTGGATGAGAGACCACGGTAATTCAACTGGGCTCCTGTCTTCTGTGTGTTCAGGTCTCCTCATTATTCCGCTTTGCAGGGTAATGGCGTCTTGCGCTGTTTTATCTGTCAGCTCACAGCAAACTATAGTTTTTTAGCCCTGTATATTAGATGCTAACATCAAAGGCAGCTGTCTTGACACAGGAGAGAAAGAAAAAAATTTTGTTGCGTAAAAAAATGGAAACACTCCCGGTAGGCGAAAATTGAATCTCTTTACGTCTGGGGTGATGTGTGTATTGAGAATAGATTTGCTGGTTGGCGTCTATGTGTTTGTTCTCGAGTAAACAGCAAGGCTTGTTTGGGTGTAACTGTCAGGTATATGCGTGTGCCCCGTGTGAAAATGGGTTTGTTCGCAAAGTGGGAGTTAGAAAAAAAACAGCAACACAAATTCACTCTAGCTGTCTGATCAATGGGGATTTAAGTTACCAGTGACAACTGCATAGCAGATGTCAAGAGACATAGACCCCTCACATACCGTAGCAATGCTAGCCGCATATTCTATCAGCAGGTTTTGTGACTTGTCTCTTTTTACCCAGCTGAACGCCTCTGAGAAGTGATTTGTACATGCACCAGTTAGATCATTTGAGCATTTGTTTGGAGTTTTATTCAAGTTTTCAGAAAAGTGAGCTTCCACAACTAAAGTCTGGCACCATCCTGTCCGCCCCCCCCTCTGCACTCACCTCTATTTGGGCATGTGGGGCTTTTGCCCCCTTGGGTGGTGGCAGATTTGTATACAGTATGTGTGTGTGTTTATTGCAAGTATGGTGAGGTAAGATCTGTGTTTATAGGAGTAGATGAATGTGTGTGTGTACATGTGTGCGTGTGTGTTGGGGGGGGTAGGGTTCTTCAGAAGACGCGGGTAGAGCAAATTAAAACTCACCGCAGGAAATGAGCGCCCTTGGCACTCCTCTTCCCAAGCAGCTGCACACACCCCAACCATCATCTGCCATTTTGACACATCCACGGGGCGTAGCAGGCAGCGACAAGGGGGGAGCGAGGGGTGCCAACGCGACACCCACGGCTGCGAGCATCGCCGGGCCGCAGCCTCCAGCCAAACAGGTGTGTGACATCATGCCGCTGGTTCCTCTTCGGGGGCCCGGGGAGCAGGCTGGGGGACCGGAGCAGAGAGGGGGGTGGAGGAGGAAACAAAGGGAGGTTAGGTCTCTACCTGACAAGCTCATTGATAACGTTTGGGACACGAGCCCTGAAGTCGATGGCAAATTGCCTCTAATGTCTCCCGGAGATCACGGGCCAAAGTCAGGTGCTGGGCGCTAAATGGGCTCATTAGTTATGATTTTTTTCTTTCCTTTTTTGGACTTTGCAAGGAGTTTTCCACACACACAAACACACACATGCACATGCACACCATGTCAGAGATAGTTGAAGCCAGAGGGCTTTTGCAAACTTGGGACGTCATCATAACTCAAGACAGGGTTATAGTTGAGCCCAAGTGTTGAGACCTTTTCCTCTCAGCTCTTGTAGCACATACAAAACAGGACATCTTTGGTTCGGAGTTTGACTATTTCAACAACCGAGACATGCTGAGCTTATCTGGGGAATACACAAGTCAAATCGAAATGATCTGAAATCAATCCCACGCAGACAATAAATGCTGTAAAAAAAAATTTCATCAAATTCTGTAACCAGAACAAAACTTAACAGAGAGACAACAAATGAAATCAGCACGTACATATTTAGAATTCTCGGCACGTCTCCCACATACACCCCTCTTCACACTTCAGTCGAATCCCCCAGCGACAGATCCTGTAACAGAGGAGAGGGAGGCTGTGAGTAGCCTGGGGGGTTCCTAAAGGCACCCGTCTGGGACCTGCTTCATAATCAGTGGACAGAGAGGATAGTGGTGGTACGGCTTCCCAGAGCCACTCTCTCCCCCTGGCTGCCCGAACTCTGGTAAGCACCCCAGGGCTACCTGTTAAGGTGTTCCCCCCGGTCCAGTCTCTCTTCCTGGGCAAAAAACTCACATGCAGTCTGCTGTCTCCAGACTACAGCGAACAAGATCTGGCTGCTGATTGGGTGGAGGGGACAAGGGGTATGTTTGCACACTGTTTACGTGCATTTGTGCACAAATTGATGTTGATGTACACATGCTTATACATGTGTGGGCACATTATGCATGTGTGAGCTCAGCCACATGTGTGTGTGTCTGCTAATGCATGCACATGTTGGTATGCATGTACAAATGCTGTGCATGATTTCCAGCGTTGCTTAGAAGAGGTATATTATTGTTAGTTGTCAAGGAGACATTGCAAGGGAGCTGAAATTACTCACCCACATGGACATAACTGTATGCCAAGTAACAGCCTGGACAATACGAGTCTCTCTGCAGACCTCTTTGGCCCTTATCAACAATAATGCTTGTTAATAATGTGAAATGCCTCTAATTAGTCTGCAGTGAAATTAACTGCTGTAGCCTAATAAGAAATGATCTCCCTGATAATAAAAATTTAAAAAGACAGCAGCTCAGAGAGAACGGACACTAAAGTTGAAACATGGCTACTGATGTGTGTTGTTGGATTTTCTTTTTAGAAAAACACATTATGACATGTTGTCTAGGATCTGTTTTATCTGTCTGAGTTTTTATTGTAGTTACTGTAGGTATATGTAACATTGGCTGTGTTTCTGTTTCCATAGTCAGGAACAATATTCCCTTGACTGTGCCTCAGGGTATATCTCCTCCTTTCCGCTGTTCTACAGCAGACCTCGACATCACCACTGCTGTTGTGGATGCAGAAAACACTGTAGTGGTAAGCAACCAAGGAGGCAGGTCTGGGGCTGCAGCCGTGGACTTTCTAATTCAGGCCCTGGCCAAGGGATCTGGGAGACATAGTAGATTTTAACAAACACACTGGCCATTTCCAAATCTGCCGTGTGTGCTCAGCCGTCCATGGTTCTCCAAGATATCTGGAGGAGAGGGAGGGTGGGCGGGAGGCTTTGGGGAGGTGGGGTGTACAAGGCGGAGAGAGCCAGGACTGTGCCGTCTCTCCAGTTTGGTTTGGTCCGAGCACAGAGCCAGCTGGCCTCATTAGGACTTGATGGGAGGCGGGCTGGCATGAGACGTGCACATGCATGCACACATCAACAAATGTAGTGTGAAGCGTGGCCTGATGCCCGTGAAAGACCCACACGAAAGTTTTTTTTTTTTTTTTCATTTTCTCTTTTTTTTATTGAGTGCACTGTGGCTTATGGGCAGAGGGAGTGTATGATGTGGGAAAACATGATCATTAGTTTATGTCTCTCTTTAAGGTGCTGTCTTTACCTGGCTCACCTGAGCTACTTCAGTGCGCTTGAGTGCTTGTGTGAGGGAAGAGCGAACCATGAACAGGGGCAATGAGGGTTGGGGTTGGATGGAGTGGAGTGGGTATAAAGGGACGAGAGAATATGATTCATGGTAGGGTGGGTTCATCACGAGAGACGGCCGCTGACCTACAGTCTGAGGGCCATTGGACCGGAACCAAGGCCTTGTTCCGACAGAGCGAGTGTAGCGTGAGCTGTGACGGATGGCGCCGGTCTGTTTGAGAGCCCCTGAGCAGGTGTGTGTCTCGCTCACATCTGCAGGCAAGCACAGTGAACCGAGACCAAATGGCAGACGCACGGGGCCCATCGGGTACCTGTGCACTGAGACACACTAATGATTATGGATGCAGGCCTATTAACGGTCACATCTGTAAGGGAGAACAACAACCAGCGCACTGGGAGTGAGTCAGCAGTTTTAACTCCCCTCTGGAACATAGACATGCTGGTGTCAATGTTGGGATAAAAACTCAAGTCAAAATGCTGCCTTTCGCCTCAGCTCAGGTCCAGCTATGGACCTCGGCTCTGCTCGGGCTACAGCGAAAATGATGAGGCGCTCTGGCCTCCTTGAGGGAAGACTTTAAGAAGTTTACTTGTTGAACTTGAAAACTGAGACATACTTGTTCCGGATTTCAGGACAGAAACTGAAGGACATTGTGAGTTGGAAGAAGAAGAAGAAAAAAAAAACCTGCTGTTGCAGCTCAACGCTAAATTATCTAATGAATTCATCAACTTAAAAACAGCGTTAAATATTCATTCTAAGAGTATAGGTAATAAATTAAATATTACTCATTGACTTATTATTTAAAAATGCATAATATGATTTGCATAGTTTTATCCTGATAGGAAATAATAATGGGTAGTTGTCTTGTAGCGTCTTTCATGACGGATGAAGCTTGCGTCTTTTTGTTCCCTCATCATCCCTCTCTCCTACTTGCTTCTCATTAAAGTTTTAACAGAGGCTGTTTTAATTGTCAATCCTTTGACAGGTTGATAAAAGCAACTTGACAATTAAGTTCATTGGCTCTGCTATGCATATTAATTAGGTCTTATTTGGGTTTCTATTGTTATTGGAAGGAGCACTCATGGTGTAGCAAAATGTCATCCATTAACTTCCCTCTTCTCAGAACTTAATGTAATTAAGCTTGCTATTGTATGACTACGAGAGGAGACTCAAGAGAGGGGAACTTTTAGTATTCATTGTATAAATGAGTAATGCCATTCCTGTGACACTGCAACAACGCTATTTCTCCAAAATCAGCCATTCACAACTTTATTATCTGTAACAAGTGCTGCCTGCTCTTGTTTGGTTAACAGACAAAGGGAGCTTGCTTTCATGTCATTGTGTGTGTACACATGTGCATGTACTGCATGCGTGTGTGTGTGTGTGTGTGTGTGCATCTGTATGCCGGTTTGTTTATGTATGTGTGAAGCAGAGATGAAGCGAGAGAGAGGGAGTGCGTGTCAGAGGGGAAAACGAAGCAGGACATAAAAGGTGCAGAGAGGCTCAGCATTGGGAGGGAGGGGAAGGAAAAACGAAGGAGTGGTGGGGTTGGAGGTGGGGTGGGGGCGTTCTAGCAGATTACCCAGTGCACCTTGCTCAACTCTGCAGGCCCACACACTCACATCAAAGTGGTACCCCCTATCTGCCCGAGGCTTAGTCGGCCCCTGTCCACCCCCCATGTCACTCCATACATCCTCTCGTTCATGTTGAATAATTGACAGTTCTGTTTTACATGCTCAGCATTTGCCAGGACATGGAAGTGTGACTCCAAACAGGGCATGACTCTGAGAGGTGCTGTGCGTTGGGTTGACTTCATTATTGTGCCCTACTAATGCTCCGTGCACACCCTGAGCTGAATACCATCAAGCATAATCCGTGGAGGAATCGTCTGTTGAAACAGAAGAGAGGCGGTTGCGGTGATAAAGATGCATTTTTTGCTGCGGTTTTATCGAAACTTAATTGTCCACATAGCTTAAAGAGTTTCCCTCCCCACATGTGAGTTGACAGCAGGTTTCATTTCCTAGCCAGGTTTATGAAGGGAGCAACAACTCCCTTCATTACAATGAGACTGCTTCAGTTCCTTCTTTGAAGACACTATGTACTGTCTGGTGTGCACTTACATTCTGAATCTGCTGAACTTGTTGGATGTCACTCAAGACCGCCAGAATGGCCGTGCATAGCAAAGGACAATGACTGCCATGGGTATGTGAAGGGGCTAGAGTGTTTGTGCCAGGGCGATCTCTGAAGTCAAATAAGCCATTATCAGTCTGTCAAGCCAGGTCTCATTTGAGGTCTCTTAATAACAGTTAGGCAGTTTGGTGAAGTCTCTATCAATGCCCCGGTAATAGCTTTTTACAACTACTGTAGAGAAATTAGACAAAGAACTGAAGTGATAAAGTGAGGTTGCAACAGGGTGCTGAGTTTCTCTTGTTATAATACCCTCTTGCATATGAAATAAGAAGAATATCAAAATTCATCTGGTGTTCTGTCTTTGCATGGGCCTGTATGGAGATTGAATCTTTACTGTAGTAGAGCAGTATGGTATAGTCCTTAAAGCAAGGCAAGGCAAGGCCTGGCTGTTCATTTGATAGTTTACCTTGACCCCTGAAGTGTGTCGCTCGCACCCTGAGGGCTTGGGCTGGCAAAACCTTTCTCAGTCCCCCCTGGGAATGATAATCTCAACGTGGGCGTTTACTATGGACACCAGACACAACACCATTAGCCACAGCTCCGCTGCTGCTCATTAGGACCCCCGATCGATATAGGCGGCCACAGAAATCGCCAGTGCTGCGGAACCAGCTATCACTCTTCAGAGTTATTATCGTAAACAGCACTGGCCAAGATTTAGGGCAGTACCCCACTTTTGCTGCTTCTATTGGAAATAGAGGGTTGGGAGGGCAATAACTGACTGACTGACTTCTAAGGACGTGATATTGTATCACTTGTTCTGAAACTTTGTGCTGTGTGGAGTCGCTGCCTTGCAATAAAATTAGAAGCAGTCAGGAAGCATTACTGCGTATGCTGCTCTGTTCTCTAGGGTTTGGTATTATGACATGGTCGGAGCAGAAAAACACTGACACAGAGGAAGTTCACTCATTACCGTGAAGATATTTGAGCGCTGATGTCTCCCTTATTGAGTGTCAAAAACAAATGAGTAGGTTTAAGCACAACTACAACATTTGCTGAGTTTGCAAAGCAACTCTGCACACCATATAAAATGTGCTATGGAAAAAAATGTAGAAAACTACGGGGTTAATTTGGGAGCAACTAAATGCAGAATGACCACAGTGTTTTTAAAATGTATCAGCGCACCGTGGGACCTCTCCTTGATATCACCGTGACAAGATAATTTAATTATTTTCCAATTCTTTCCCTCCAAAACACGAGGTGTGGAGACATAAGTCACAGGAAATTGTAGATGAAAAGACAAAAAAAAGAGGATAGTCCATTGGTTTCTGGGAGAGGAGAGAATAATATTGAGGCAAAATTGTGAAAATAAGAAAAAGGGGAGATGTATTGATTTTTGGTGGAGCCAGGGAAAGAAAAGAGAGGGAATAAAGAAGTGCTCTTTGGCCGATGTGTCCAAATGATGTCTCAGGGGAGGTTCTTAATGGTAGGGGGAGGGGTGGAGGGGGGTTAAGGGGGTGAGGTGGGGGTGACGGGGGCAGGTGCCTACCCTGACTAAGGCATGGAACTGCCCTTAGGCTAGGGCTAATGGTATTGGCTGAGCTTACTTTAAGCAGCTCTTTCCTAATGGCCAACTATGAGTGTGCCACAGGATAGACAGGTATTGATTGGTTCAAATGCTCTTGAGTTGACAAGAACTGAAAGTCCCTCAAGCATATACAATCTCGCAGCAAATTATGTCACACGGAAAGGTGATTAAAAACAGAAGCTCGGGGCAGGCACACTCATTAAAAGTGTATATGATATTTCTCTTGTTGTCCTTCTATTGCTCGCTCTTCTTTGTGTTTACTCCTTTTTCTGCCAAAGCCTTTGTCTCTCTGGTGTTTGTTTGGTTTTTTTTCCCAGTTATTTTTTTTCCTGAGTGAGAAATGTCTGTTTATACATTGTGAAATTCTACCAGCAACACTGTCTTCAAACCTTATTTTCCATAATAGAGATCCAGCGCATTGACTGTTGGACCTCCGTTGCATCAGTCAAAGTGGTGCACATGCTGTAGTTATGCTCTTCATCAGTGGTGTAGAATTGCCATTTGAATAGAGTCAAATGGTCTGACATAAAAAAAAAAAAATACAGGTGCGATGGTTATATTGTCTTTAAAAAAAAAAGGTGCAGCATACGGGTATAGTATACAGAGAACAATGCCATATATTTGCTTTGTTGTCATGCCCCCCTTCCTCATACACACATACAAAAAATGCTGTGTACAAGATTTTCTCTTATTCACATGGGGCGCTTTCTAGACTGCTTGAGGCATCTGCTTTGATTGCATAATTCCCAAGAGACGAACAACACAAAACAAAAATACTGACTGAATTCAGACTTATAATATACCGAACAAATAACATACCAGCTCCACTCTTCAAAACCATAGTTCTCTAAAGAAAAGGAATTGGAGAGTAAATTCAAAGTTGAAAGCTTAGCTCTTTTCGCAGTGAATGCAGGGATGAGGGTGAAAGATGAAACAAACTTTTGCCTGGCTGAAAATGTGCAGCATTACCAAAACAAATAGGCAATAGCATACGCATTTACGTACACTTTAACTTAAGTGGCACATATCAGAGGTACTATAAGCCATTTTTTAAGCCGTAAGTGCTGCGGATATTTCAGGAGTGACTGGTGAGGAAACGTTTTATTATGCAGGGGGTAATACAACAGGTCCCCCACGTCATCTGCTGCTTTGCCAAGTGTAGCATGACAGTTTCAAGCAAAGTTAACAGTGTTGAACAAATGAAAGTTAAATGAAATGACGGGTCCTTTTTCCTCAGGAAAACAAAAAAAAAGGAGTGAAAGATTTTCTGCATCCAAATGATACGGCTGCACTCAAAGCTCACAGTTTTCTTCTCTTTCGATTAAATGCTCTTTCTCTGGCTGTTTGTGCTTTACAGTGGAGTGTGCTACATCGCTACTTTCTTCTCTACAGGGGCCCCTGGGCTCCCCAAGCAATAGGAGTAAATTAGAGTGCACCTGTTCCAGCTCCAAGATAAGCCATCTCCAGAGGATTTCCTCTGAGTAAAATGAAGTGAGTGAAGAATAAACAGAATATCACAGCATTACTCCGCCAAGGTGAAGTTGCTGCTGCTCTGGGGACACGGTTCGTTTTGCACAACACCCAGCAAAATATCCTCTATAAACCTCTGGATGTAAGACTGTAGGAATGGTCTCTGCTCACAGCGGAGAGAATAGGCGCTGCACTTTTGTGTTCCAACCAAGGCAGCGAGTCTGCTTCTCGACTGTATCTACTCACAACCTTGACTTGAAATGCTCTTATTTGTGGTCTGGGTTTTGTGGTTTGTTTCCAGCATGTTTTGACTCTGTGTCAACACATCTGCGATAGTCAAACATCAAACCACATACTTCCCCTTTTTTCCATTCCTGTACCGCTGCCAAATATTTCTGAAAGTATCTAATTAAGTCAACTAAGAAAATTGTCAGTACATTTCTCCCCTCTTCCCATCAGCTTAGCCACATGAGTAACTCCTTGTATGTTGCTTAGCGGAAATAAAAGATGTAACCCCAGTGTGATGCCCAAAGACCACTGACCGTAGATGTCTAGAATGCAAAATTCACTCAGTTGGTTTACACATAAAAGGCATGGATAATTAGAGGAAAAATATAATTCATCATACGTTTGATAATCAGTCTGATTTGGTCTCCTATCTGCACCAGAGCATTCAAATAACCCCCCTACTATTAGCACCCCACTCTCCCTCACACCAGTAGTCTGTTTTACCCTCTCTTTGTTCCCCTACAACACATTATCATTATTGTAGCTAATTGCATGGTTTGCCTTGAAGTTGTGCTGGAGACTCGTGATCTGGGGTTGAAACGTGGACAGGGATCCAGTCTTCTCCACAGCTTGCTTTACACTGCTAATTGCCGTTACCACAGGATAAGGCATGCTCCTCGCTGTGGCCAGCCGGACGAGGCTGGAACAGGCATGGGGCGGGCTGGGTGGGGGGATACTATCACACAAGGGTGGTAAGACGTGGGAGGGAGAGCCAAGGGTGGCATAACTGAAGTGGGATGGGTAGACCAGATTGGGGAGGGAAAGGATAGCGGTTGGGGGTAAGCGGGGGGGATGGAACCGGCGTTAGATGTAGGTCAGCGGGAGTGGAGTACCCTAAAGATTACAGTTGGTTAGTGCGACCCCTCTCTGACAGGATCTGAGCCCTTACTCCCAGCAGAGGTGGACCATGGCATTTGGGAAACCCAGCTATTAGTGAGGCTAATAAAGCCCGGGCAGAAAGTTTTGAACCTCCGGTAGTCCAGAGACATCGTCCTGCCACAGGTCCAAAGGCTGGATCTTAGTTAATATACTCCTAAATGACTGCAGAGAGTCTATAAATGATTCTTAATAAGACAACGGAGCTGTGATGTGGTGTAAAAGACATCTATAGGCACCAATTTTCATTTTACAATCTCTCCTAATAATTGTGTTTTTTTTATGAGCACATCTTTTTTATTATCGTTGTTTATTAAAGAAGTGTAATGCGAGAGATGAGTTCATCTAACTCAGAAAATCTGAGATTTGTGCGAGCTCTGATAGTTTCTTAATTCAGATGGGAACGTTAGTTTTACACCACAGTATCAACTTCCAGCTTCAAAATGAGTCACAGCTCCCCGATGGGGTTTTAGAAAAGGAAATGGAATCACAGACATAACTAGTGACAAAGCCTCCATCACCTCATAGAAGATCTCACTCCATCTGTGAGAACTTTGGGTCTACCCTAGAAAAATAATAAATATCCTCCTCTCATGGCTGGCGCTCGTTTTGTTCAAAAGGTGGTTTCAAGACCAAACAAAGGAAATGGTGTCATTAATGATATATATTATGAACTAGGGCCTCTTAGAACAGTTTCCTACAAATGCACGGATAAGGGGTTGATCTCTTCCCTAACAAAGGATCTCTAAAATATGAAGTGAAAAGCTACCCAAGATGAAGCTGGTAAAGAAACAAGCGAGGAAGAGCCTATTTCCACAACACAAACAGATTTCCTGGCCTTTAGCAGTCTCTTACTGGGATACTTTGAGACATATCCATCAAAACACAGCTGTATTCATTCATATTTCATACCTCCTCCTTCTCCCAGTGCTTTAACACTGTTCTTTGATCAAAGGAGAGAAGTCGGATCACAACAGGAAGGTTCCCTGCCAGCCAAGAAGGAGAAGGAAGGCCAATCCACGACTGTACAGTACATGCTACCGTATAGCTTGCTGTACTTTAACTTCAGTCACCAATAAAAAAAAAAAAAAGGGAATAAAATAAATTAATGCCTTGCAAATGCAAAACTAAGAACACTTGAGAAATTCATGACTTTCCACAGATGAAATGCTCTTATATGAATTTCTACATTTTATAATGAGCTTGGTTTGAGGCCATGTACAGCTCCGCTCCAAAATTGTACAAAATACTTTTTGTTATAAACAAAAACTCCATCAGTCAATGTGCAGGAAAATTAATTTTTTTTTGCAGAGTTAGAGATGATTGATTGAAGTCTTTGTTAGATTTAGAGGAATAACAGTTTCTGCAAACTTAAGTGATGGAATTGCTGAGAGACCCGGCAGCCGGGAGCGGATTCAAAACACGGCAGCTCAAGAGTGTCACCATGTGGGGACGTGAGGATATGACCAAACAGTAACTGAGCAGTGCTGAGAGAAAATGCCTTACCTCAGAACTCAATAAGAGCAGTCGTATTTTCATTTCTTCAGTGACCCCTTCCTTAGCTTTTCCTCTTTTTTTTTTTTTTTTTTTTACATATTTTGTCCAATTAAATTTCATGTCAACTGCTTTACATTAAGCCTTCTGCGTCCCTCTTTACCTCACCTCCACCATATCAATTCCAAGACATAGCACTTCCAAAGAGCCTTTTCAGTAAGGCTCTGGGAGAAAAAGTGTTTGAAGACCTCCCTGACATTTAGACTCTCTCTGAAGATGACTTTGCCTTCTACTATAGCCTGCGGGAACATAGTAAGACCCACACTAAACTTCAATTGATATGCAGGGCCAGATTCCTCTAGGGGAAATTATCATTCTGTTCATAATAAGAGCCACAACAAGCACCTGGAAAATGACTTTATTATACACTCCGCTTCAATAAAAGTTTCCTATGACCCATCGGAAACACACACATGGTGCACGGAGCATAATCGTGATGAAATGAAAACTATATTATGCATATGATAGAATGCTTATTTGATGGTGGGCTGTGCGAGGATGCACATCTGCTCGGGCGTGCTTGATTGGCAGGTGTGTTAATGCAGCGCTGTAGCCTTGGATGGAGGTGCTCTGAGACCCCTTTTTCCTGAAGCCATTATCCAAATATGTTCTGTTTTTCAAACAAATGAATGGCACAAAAATCAAAGTATCAAAAATGTATTGCCCTTCATAATGGAATTCCCTCTGAGCAAGGACATGTAACAATGGGCCATTCTCGGCTTCCTGTGCTTTCCCTCTCTATATGCCAATGGACGTGACCTCCACAGCTTTAACAATGGGGCATCCAGCAGCATAAGCACTTGGCTTCACGCCACAGCCACTACGTGCAGTAAGGTTGCTTTCATCTTTGTTGTTATATTTAAGGATGACATCCTAGCCTGTCGGCCTCTACTATTGTCTTCACCGTGATTATTTTCTACCGTTGTTTAGCCCCAGTTGTGGCTCTTTGATGAAAAGGTCGCCACTCAATTGGAAAACAGTCATTAAAATGCGGTGGGTACTATTCACCAGTGTGCATGGGGGAACCAACTCAACTGAGCTGGTTAATCAAAAGTTAATTATATAATTTTCATGCAGATGAGGGAAACATTCAAATGAATCCCAACTCTACAATCATTACAAAAAATAAATAAAGAAATAATTCTAAAATGCTATAAAATGTTCAGGGACCAGGAGGCTGTAAACAATATGAAGTTTAATTTGAGGTAAACAAAGTGAATATCCACCAGGGGGTCTGGGAAGGAGAAAGTGAGGTTAAATCAAATTTGGAAACATAGATACCAGCAGGTTTTGTTGTCCTGATATACGTGCAATTAGGCAGGTCCTTGATGAGGACACTGGGAGGGAGAAAGTTGGCTTTCACAGCAAATGCTTTGGGATTATTTAAAGGGAATTTATGGGATTTTATGCTTTATCTGTAAACATTCATTATTCTCACACAAGTATACCAAATTGAATTAAAACCATATTTTAGGAAATGTTATAAAAGCATAATTATCCTTTATGAGGATGCTGCAAAATTATTGAAAACTCCATAAAGATAAGGATAAATCAATTCACGGAAGTCTCACAGTGACTTTCAAAAGAAAATGCCCTGGACAACATTTCCTTCTGTAACTTTGTCAAAGAAGGTAAAGCAGAATATAACACTTCTCAAAAAAAATTCTTAGGTCTTTCCTCATCAAAGGAAATGATTGTGTTATGCAAATTACAACCATGAATATTAAACCAACGATGTGAAGTATCACAAATGAACAAGCATTGTTCTGGAAGTGCAATGGAATGTGGTTTAATTTCTTTTTAATTCTATGTGCTTTTATAATGTTCACCTTTTCCCAGTTGTGCCAGCGGGTTTGGGTTCATTGGCGTGCATTACAACCACGCTCTAACAATGCAGGGCCTCCACGGTGTCAGCACAGTTCATGAATCCTAGCCCCTTATGCACCAGGCGATTAGTATGGTGCTCTGTCTGTGGGGCTTTGCCAGAAAATGAGTTCTCTTTAAAACATATGCCCCCTGCTGATTCTTTTCCTTTCCTGATATGAAATTCCAATTTTTATAATGAACACCAATTTCCTGTACGGAGAGGAGGGGGCAAAAAAAAAAAAAAAAAAAAGTTTTACACTCTTTCTGTTTTGGATGGCTGCGGTTATCCTTAATTAGCGGAAAGCTGTTGTGGACATCACAAGCAGAAAGTGTCTTTCAGTTTAGGGGGGCTAATTAACATTCAGGTAGGAACACAAAAATCAGCTGGTGTAATTTTCCACATCACATATGCACATGACTGGTGTGGCAGAAAATGGAATTACCAAAACTGTAACAAATTCAATTAAGTCATTGATTTCTAATAAATTGGCTTAATCACCAGCTGTTGTCATGCTAAGATTGTTGTGTCACAAGTTTGTCATGCTTGTCGGTCGTGGCTCCTTTACAAAGGCAATTTAATCTATTTAAAGGCGCTAAAATCACATTTTTTTTATTTAAAAAGCATCATTTCACTTCTGATGACCAGATTTACAAAGCGAAATTACAATTTGATAATCTGACTGAACTAAACATTTGATCCTTTAATCAGATTTCAAAAACTTTATTACAATTTTTAATGGATTTAAATGTTACAGACAGACATGCAGTTGACACCTGTGCCATAAATGTGACGATTTGTTGAAGTTTGCTCCCAGGTGGTCCATCACTGGTGATGATGATGATGCAAAGACAGTCCGTTTTTCTCTTCAGTTATTAGGCAACCTTCTCTTTCGCTCAAAATGACTGTAATCATCATTAATCTGAACAGATTGAAATTAAAAATCTTGGTTAACGGTTTGATCTGCTGCTTGAATATTTAATCTAACAAATGCTTCAATCTTCATTTATAAATATATATGTACACAGCGCGATACCAAACAAGTCTGAGCAAATTAGCATTACATTCTGCCAGCATTCAAAAAGATAAAATTAAGCATTCACATATTCACTCATGCAAAAAGGGGAAAATAAAAACAGTCATTGAGCAGTTTGTATATTGTCATTGCTGCTTTGGAACACAATGGCACACAGTGGTGTAGTGTACATTAATATTGTACAATTGAAGTAGACATTGGTGATAAATTATGTATAATAAGCACTTACTACATTGTATGGTCTAAGTCTCTCTTGGGTCTGGGCACTCGGCTCTTCAGGAAGAGACACCACTCCTCCTGTACCCATCATCTAAGTACAATAAAATAGAGATTTTAGAAGATGAAACCGGGGTTGGTATAAAATCTAAAACCACCAGAACATTTACAGCCTTGTATGAAAAGAAAGTCAGGCTTCACTGACCATTTTTATACAAGTATTTCTGTTAAATTTAGCTTTAAATTTCATAAAGACACCACATTTCCTGAAACTGTACACTCGCCCACATAAAAATAAAATCACTCACCCTGATGGTTGCCTCCAGCTCTCCCACACTTCTCTTTCCACCTGGTAGCCATCCATAGGACCAGTGCTGGGACAGGGTGACCTGAACCACCAACGCCAACAACAACACCTGCACCATCACTCTGCTGCTTGCTTCCATTAGAGCTGCAGAGGAAGCCAAATTTGTAATAAAAACAATAATGTCACAGCCTCCTCTCTAACAGCTCGCGGACCAGGGGTTATAAAGCATTGCCCGACATTAGCAAACAGCATTTTAGACAGTAATTAATAAGAAGGGGCAATATTCTAACTTAATGAACACTGAACAAACTTCATTGAGGACTGACTCACCTCTGTATTTGCCTTGTTTGCATGTGGTGCATTAGCCAGACGGGGATTTTTATAGGTGTTGCAGAGGACTGCTGTCAGGATTATAATCCCCTCACTGCAGGTGTGACACATTTACTGGCTAATGGAACACAAAATACGACTAATGGAGCTGGCTAAGTGCTCAGATATGCTGGCATCACCACAAGGGTTCATACAGCATGAAATATATATCACAAACATCATTGTGTTTGTATCGAACGCATCTGTGTAAGGGGCAGACAAAAGGACAACATTAAGATGAAATCTGGCATTTCTCTCCATCTATAATTTATTGGAATCAGCTTTTAGCAAACAAATAGTAGTTCAAATCCGTACAGATTCAAAAGGCAGAAACATCATTGAAACGAGATGCTTGTGCATTTATGTTACATCAGCTGCAAGGCCTCACTGTCACTGCCCAGTACGTCTTGTTTTTTCAGCATGGCAATAAATTGAAATGAAGTCAGCAATGCAGTAAACATCAGTGAATGACAACAAGAATTTATGTACAGGAAATAAACAAAATGATCAGTGTGTCATGTACAAACTCATCTTATGATTCAGTGGAAGTACAAACACAGTAAGAAAGTTCTTTACCCAAACTTAAGACTTCAGAGCTCACTGTTCTACAAAGAAGTAAGCAGAAGCCTTGCAAAAATATATGCTTTTGATTTTACAGCAATGCTGGGGTTTCCTTGTTTAAATATGAAACTAAGACTAACTATCATAGTCAAAATATGTCAAAATGCCTGTGCGTGCATATTTCATATTTTGGCTGAGCGCTGGTTGAATGCTTTTTCTGTACCAGACAAAGTTTAACTGCATTTCTTATCAGCTCTTTCATTAAAACACACATTTCTGCAGTCTTCTTGATTTCTTACACACTTATTTGCAACTAAAATTATGGTACAATATGTCAGAATATTCTGAGAAGTGTTTGTACAAACAATGAATTGATGATCCTTATAGAAGACCACCATTCAAAAGCAATACACCTTCAAAAATGTGTCTATTATATTAAATTAAACATAAACATCTGGCTTATATTAAAATTGTGTCACTTGGTGACAAGTTTCTCATGATCAGAAGCGTCTCTCTGATCAATATGGCACTGCTTTATGCAAACATGCAAGTGTAAAGTTGGTTGTTAATGTGTATAAAAATGTACGGATGTGATGTTTGGCTCTAAAACATCTGCAAGAATGATGGGTCTGGATTCACGTTATACAGGAATACATTATTTTCTGCCTGTTCCAATGTGGGCTAATTGCATTTTGCAGCGTCAGGCACCAATCCACTAAGTAATATTGCCACAGGCAACACAAGAAAGTTGGTGAAGTTGAATAAAATTGCAACAGGCAGCAGCTGTTAAGTTATTCACAGACAGAAGTGAAGTAATTTGCAGCGTCTACCAGGAATGAAATGTAACTTGAGTTCCGTGTTTTTGTTTGAGCTAAAGGTCGATCGTAAATATTATTCACACATGTCAGACAGAACATCGTTTTAGCAAAAGCATTAATCATTTTAACCTACTTATCAGACACACGATTTATTCTCCTCGTAGCAAACAAACATGTTCAGAGGGCAGCATAAAATACAAGACTACTGTAAACCACAGGCAGTGTGGCCACAAACAAAACAAAGCAGAAATAAAAAGAATGCATGTACAACACATTAATGATGCATTTCAGGTAGTGAGCAATACATACTACAGTATATGTACATTATTTATATAGATAAAGTTGGAATACAGTCTTACAATATTTCCTTTATTCACCCTCACCATGTTGCACTTAGGCAACATAAAACTATTTTTCACCGACCCATTAATAACCCACTTTAATTTGTATATTTTACATTGTTAAAGATGAAGCATTCCTGAAAGAGACAGACTCTCCTGGAGCACAGATGTTTTCAATTATATTACACTATGTTACAATAATTTTTTTAGATCTGTAATCAAGTGCAAAATGTAAAAAGAGCTCGCTTTAGAAAACAACATTCAGAAAAAAAATGCATAAGTTAATTTGACAGAAGTATACAGAACAGGATCTGACAGGTATTATTTAAAATTGGCGTAGTCTGAGAAAATGTCAACAAAATCTTGAACCACTCTGTAGCAGAAGTCGTATTGCTCCTGGAAGGAAAAGCAGAAGGGGGGAAAAAAAGTGTTAGATTTGTGCAGAAACGGCTCCAAACAACACAAACGTGAATAAGCTGACAGATTTTGCACAGCAGGTTTGATATTATCTCGTTTTCCACCTACCACAGTCTGAACCATGTGTGGTCTCTGCATGCGTAAACTCTTGACTGTCTGAAAGACGTCCAGGAGGCCTTCAGCTTTCACCCTCTCCAGAATGTTACTGAGGGCAATGAAGGTACCGGTCCGACCTGCGCCGGCGCTGAAACATGAGGGACAAAATCATCAGCAGTCACATCAGATAATGCACACACTGGACGGCCTTGGTGAAACTTGTTGCAGGAGAATTACATTTAGAAGTAAAGCTCTGAAGTAGGATAAGAAGAGTTGAAATACTAACTACTTGTCTAATGAAACTCTTGTAATCTTAGCAGCACATCCTTTTTCCATCTGAATGAAAAAAAAGTTTGCAAGAGAAAAGGTGACCTTTGTGTAATAGTGCTAATAATCATCCTCACTTAAAGAGAGGCTAATCCAAACGCTAACACTAATCAGTTTGGAAGCTCAGTGTTTGACTGAGTCAATGTTTACAATGATGGTGGGATGGAGAGAGGAAGACAGAGAGAGAGAGGCAGGGAGCGGGGCGCGAGAGTGATGTGCGATTTCGGAAGAGAAGTGTAGAGAGACGTTGGGGATTGCAACGGGTTAGCCCCATTTCCCAGGGGCAGAGAAAAAGCTTTAAAAAGCCCTTCTTAGACAAGTGGTGATGAAGGAATAGAAGAGAGTGATGACACCATTTCCTGTCGTTAGCTCATCTTATCAGATTAATCATAGTGGGAGTCAGAGGAGATTTCACTTTGAGAGGTTTTAATTGACTGTGAATCAGTGGATTGGATCAATCCCACAGGGGCATGCTGCTTTAGAATCACTTCACCTGAAGCTGGGTTCTGATCAAAGCTTTCACAGCTAAGTCTTTATAAGGGATCACATAAGTGGTTTAGGCATAGAACACCAGGTCTACTGAGGCAAAATGTAGAATTTATTGTAACAGACGTTTGTGGGGAAGAAAAATGTATCTGTAAAAATGAAATTCCTTCCAATACCGCTCTGAGAGATTTAGGTGATCAGGTGATAAAAGCGCAGTGAAAATGAAATTGGTTGAATTAAAAGCATGAGCGGACAGAAATATTACACGATGTGCTGTACGTGATGTTCGTCTGAAGATGCACAAGCGAAGTTCCTCACCTGCAGTGCACAATTATGGGACGGTTTCCAGACTGCTGCTGCTGCCTCTGCACAGCGGCAATAATGTCAATCATCCCCCTTCCCTCGGCTGGTATTCCGATCTCAGGCCATCCGTGGAAGTGGAAGTGGCGGACGTGTTGTGACTGCTTTTCCTGGTGAGATGGACACCTTACTGTTATTTTCACACAGCTAAAATGGTGGATATAATAAAAAATAAAGCACAAAAAAACAGAGAGGCAAATATGTCAATTTAAATTTTATATTTTAAAGGCTTTTAATGTTATAATAAAACACTACGTACTGGTCTGTAGGTGAGCACCATGTCTTTGAGAGTAAAGGTTTCACACTGTGTGTCTCCAGTCAGCTCCACAGTATAATCTCCAAATGTTACACTGCCCTCTGATGGCCAATACTGGAAACACTTTTCCTGGTTTGGAAAGGTCAGATGGAAATACAATTAGGCTTCATTTGACTGATTTATGTCCTGTTTTTGTTTTTATACTTTCCGTGTGCACCACAAAAGCAATATAAATCTATTAAATACATACACAGACTGTCAGGGATGAGAAATAAGTAAAATCAGAAAATAAAATAGTGGAAACAAAAAAGCAAATTTAAATGCTCAACTCCACTTCTCAGCCTGTACTTTTGCAAGAGCACCATACTGTACCTGCTCCCTCTCTTTGAGTTCGGTGAGCATAACGATTGAATGACACCTCCACTCCCACACCATCCTCCAGAAGTCCTCCACTGTGTGAGACAGTGGGCCCTGGGTTGCGATAAAATAGTCCTTCTGCCTGTAGCCCTGGAGGGCAGATCATCCGGTAAACAACACTTGAGAGTGCAGCAAACATAATATTTTGCATTGTTTGTAAAGGAAACAATGAGCTTTATATATACTTCTATGGGAAATCTATACAGGAGGTCGTGAGGGAGTGCTTACATCAATAAAGGAGGCATTGATGTAGTCGGTGAACTCCTGTCCTCTTTTCACTGAGAGTATTACTCGGTTGAAATCATCTGCAAAAGAAAAAAGGAAAAAATGAAACTTTCCACAAGTGATTCCTAATAAAATAAAAGTTTGAAGAGGCTGATGGAAAAAATAACAGCTAAGTAAAACTTTAGCTGTGTTATTAAGGCCAAACACGCCACAGCCTATATCGGTTTTCACTGTAAAAAGTTGTACCCAGGCTTTCCTTTCCAACTTTAAGTCAAGATACAAGCCATATTTAAATGCCATTGATCACACAGACACGGACTGATTAGCCAGATATCTGTGTATGGCATCTATAAAATCAGCAGCACTGTGATACTTTGATGTTACTTGGATGTGATGTATTATGAAAGTGTTCGGAGTATCGGAGCAGTCCTTACACGGTATGATCTGAAGCACGCGGTTCTTCTTCATGTTGGCAGGAAGGTTCCCAGTTCTCATGTTCTCCTTCATTATACGAACGTTGGTCAGCTTCTAAAGGGGGGGAAAAAATCAAGTGGAACGACATGATTGAAAAGTTTATTTGCAGTACAGTGCTAATAAACATGGTGAGACACACGATATTTTAGAAAATGCAAAACACAGAAGCTGGACAAACATTTCCTGCTTGTAGAGAGGAAGATAAGACGAAGAAGAGGCGTTAGGGAATAATTCCATTTAGTGTGTAGGGAACTGTGAGGGACTCTTTGCAGCAAAAATGAGAATTTTTCACCAAGCTATAGTAAATCCTGTGTGGCAGATGGTGGTGCCTTATAAAGTTTTAGTTGATTCAAAGCATTGTTATTTATGTTACTACTGCCAAGAGTGGCACCCTGGGCAAGTTTTCCATGAAAACATACCCATGCAGGGCGCAGGGTGATGGGGACGATTCATTACTGACTGAAATGTTCAAGAGCGAGCTTCTTTCTTCTTACCCTGAACTCCTCCTCCAGGCCCAGCCTGTCGTGGGGAGCCCTGGTGTTGTGAAGCCTCTGCAGATGGCCCTCCAGAGAGCACACATCTAGCTCCGTGTCTCCATACAGATAGTACTCCAACAGAGCCTGGTAGATGAAGGAGTACTGCATCTGAGGAGGAAGACAGAGGAAGTCAAGGAGACGAAGAGGTAGAAGTAGTAGCTTTAGTTTGCCAAACTATTTTCCCACTATTTTCGTATCATAGACGTGGTTGTTTTCCATGTCTTCGCTTGTTTATGCCAAGACGAGACTAGAGCAGTGAGTTGAGCTGTCAGTCCAAGGTACAACAGGTCGGAGAGGGTCAACACTTACATCTGTCTGGATGAGCTGACAGCGCTGCTCTCGTATTCTGCTCACACAGCCAAAGACATCCACCCTCTGTTCCATGTGCATCATGTCGATCATGCTGTCAATGACAATGAATGTCCCAGTCCTCCCCACCCCGGCACTGTGGAAACACAAACAAGAAGAAGGCACAAGGTCTTCTCAGTAACAAAGTGTAGCTACTAAAGAAATGTGTCGGCTAAGAACTCTATATGACATTGTATCTATAAAGCACGAATAAAACCACAGCAATAGAGGAACATCAGAGTTTTTCTCTCACAGAATAACAGACATGATATAAAGATGTTTTTGTACTCTTGTTATACAGTATATTACCATGCCATATGGCTCAACAATAAGAATTGCCAGGTCGCTGTGGCATGTGAAATGCCACATTGGGCAAGTGAATCTAACAACTCTGTTGCCTAATCGGGCAGGTGGTAAAAAAATTAAACACATCATTTTTTCCTGAGTTGATGATGGAAATAGCTAAGGAGTGAGCATACGGCTAGCTGTATTTGTTATGTATTGGAAATCTAGTTACAGAACAGCCTATGAATTCATTTTTGATCACAAAAGTTACTGTATGTATGGGTTTTCAGGCAATATTGACAAGCAATATTTCAACTGAGAAACCGCTATCTAATGTGACGATGCTGGACGAATCAGTCAACTTGGTGCAGTGGGTGGATTCCGAGATCTGGGCGCTAACAACCGATTATGGACTTGCGAGAAAATGGCGATAAAAATAAAGACAAAGTTTATGAACTGAAGCGCAAGTGAGCATTTCAATTATCCTGGAGACAGGAGTTTATTTGCGGGATGTTAGAGGATGTGGGCTAAACTCTTAAATAACGATTAAACATGACAATTAAATTTTGTCTTTGTTGTTATTTAAAAACAGCAAATAACACAAATTGTATAGGGGCAAGGAAAATTTGTCTTCAGGCAGGTAGCAAAAAAACATTTAAGCTGAACCCTGTGCTATCCCTGTCGTCTTAACATAGACGTCACTTGTGGACAGCCTCAAGCATGTGTAAAAGTGCTTCACCTCTGAAGCCCAAACACAGTCCTAATAGATTTAAAAGGGTCATTTCAGCAGACGGCACCTCAGGGAGCACAGGGCTGGGATTCCACAGTGGGGTGTTGAGGCCTCCTCAATGGGCCCCATTCAAGAACAACAGTCCCTCTCCCCAAGCACCTGTTGCAGCAGTTGCTACAGTCGGCTGCTGATTTCCTTTGGTGAGGTTTTACACTGATTGGCCAGACAAACACATGCACATACCGTGTTTATTGGTGCTTTTACTCATGTGTAACGAGCTGCACTTTAGTTTTTATGCGTTTTACCTAAGTTCACCTCTACCCTTATCAAACACAAATAATAAAGAAGTTCACTTGTAATTATATTCATCACAACTTTATCTAATTATAAATACGTTTACCTTTAATCTTTGCTGATTTTTTCACATAGCATATTTTAGTTTTGCTCTAAAAACGTCATCATTTAAAAAGTGTTTTCTTCTCCTTTATAACTAAGGAACTCAATCAAATCCGACTCTATTTACTTTATCTTGTCTTCTGTCTTCTGTTGTACCACATATTTTACCTGCAGTGCACAACAATAGGTCCAGCATACGATGGATTGACAGCCTTGACCTTCTTGAGGAATTTCAGCATGCCGATGGGTGAGAATGGCACCCCGAAGTCTGGCCAGCTGGTGAAGTGGAGCTGGGTGACCAGCCGTGGAGCTCGGGGACCGTCGCTGCCCTGCTGTGAAGCAAAGACACGCAAAGTTTATACCTGTGCATGAATAATGTTCACTGTGCAGGCAAGGAACTGCTAACTAATGGAAAACTAACCTCAAATTAACTGGAACATTTGTATTTTTTTTTTTATCATTTTGCTACTTGTGACAGAATATAATTATTAAACATGTGTACTGGTTTGCCTCCGCCTCGCTCTCGTGTCTCATGAATGCTCTCTCAAGAGAACGTAATTTCATTCTCTTGAACACTTGGATGCTCTGTGTTCACAGAGCCGAATGTAAAAGCGCTCAGTCTGCGAGCTTGTACTGCTGCGCTACAGCACAGTCACAGTTTTCACAGAGTCAAGGAGGATATCTGCACTTCTCTGGCTTCAAATGGAAAAGGAACAAAGTGAATTTTTGCAATCCGAAGGCTTCGCGGTACACTGAGATGGCACCCAACCCCGGCAGGAAGAGGAACACAGATCATGTGTGAGCACCAACCTCTAAAGATGAGACATTAGCACAGTGTTTACTGTCTGTTAAATACACCTACATATTGATAATGTCATGCTGCGTCTATTACATATATCCTTTAATATTCTTTAATGTGTTTCCATACTGGTTTTCATTTATTTATTATATTTTGCATCCTATTATAGTTTACTAAAACTTCTCCATAGGGAGCATTAGTTTTTTACACCATCTCAATGCAGCTTTGTTATATGTTTAATTTTTAATAAGAATCTAGCTATTATGATTATAGATTTTTATAGCAATTAAGAAGTTTATTAAGAACAGTATTGAAAAAGCACACCATCATTTTAGAGCATGTGTAGGTCTAAATAAAAACAATAAAAGCATTGTTTGTCTTCATTTCAGGTCATTTTTTGGATAAATGTTTCCTTTACTCCTGCTCTACAGTATAATTATATTTTTACTGATGTGCTGTGAGGGAAGTCGAACTCTATGCTGCAAAGTGAGACACAGTTGTGGGTTTAAAAATGATACAACCTGCTGATAATGAGCTTTAAAAATGCATTTCTTAGCCCTATTATTAATATTCTGATATGCAGATCTGCATATTGTACTTACATATTGAACACAAAATTTTCTGATGGTGTAGTCCACCAGTACGGTGAAGTCCTCCATCGCCACCCTGATGTTCCCGTACATCCAGCAGCCTTTTTCTGGCCAGTACTGGTAACATTTGTCCTGGTGAGACAGTCAAGACAATAAAGACTTTATTCTTCTTGAACTTGCAGACAAATTTATGTCTTTAAAGAATGCACAATGGTGTCATCGTTGTAACTTAGACAGCAAACGATTGTAGAGCAGCATCTGTTGTGTGTATCGTATGTGTACGTACAGAAACGTGTATTTGACGTGTGTATTTCACAATCCAATCCAAAGGCAATCACAGGGACTTTGTGCGACTCTGTCAGTCAATAAGATCTTCACAGTGACGTTTCAACTCATTAACTAGATTCTCAGACTAATTATCATGAAGCCTCTTAGGATCTTATCAACAATTATTCCGTCATTGATCCCCAATGCCTCTATTCTGCCCTATCAAACCGGCTGTTGAGCTCTCAATTGATCATCCCTTTGAGGCTAAATTTAATGCGATGCTAAGTAATCTGCTGGGTGACACTTTGTATAGATTCTCAGTTGGGAAAGGGGTCAAATAAATTATGCCTATGACTTTGGGTCATGAGAATACAAAAGGGTTTCGCTAATGGTGCATTGGAGGCATACAGATTGTATAGGTCCATTCTATAACACGCCCTACTTGGTAGCATTGAAAGAATGCAGTGAAGAGGGACGAACCTCTTTCCTTTCTTTTAGATTCGTCAGCATTACTATAGTTGCTGTTTTCTGTTCCCAAACCATCCGCCAGAAGTCGGCCACTGTCTCAAGCTTTGGGCCTGAAGCAAAATCAAGAAGAGGAGAAAAGATACAGCGCAATACAGGTCATTAACTCAACTCAGCTTGCATGTGCAAAATTACTCAAAATACTAAACCAAGTGAAAATGCACATTTACCTTGAGCTGCAATAAATTTGTTCTTCTCTTTAAAACCCTGCGTGAAAAAACAGTGTTAATGATGATCTGTCATGAGTACAATCATCTGCAATAAAAGCTTAAAGGAGCTCTGTACGAAATTCAGAGTGCATTTATGATTCAGAGGTTGTCTGCAAACAGCTCTCAACATGGAGGTCACTAGGCATAGACTGTCTAAAAATAATGGATGTTGCCACTGTGATGTCACCCACTGGTTTGTGGACTCTTGTTTTGAACCCTCAAGTTTGGGATTTTGGCCGTTTTTTACCGCATTTGGACAAGAGGGCGGAGCTATGGACACACAAGGGGTGGATCTGAACGCCATACAACAGTTCATATGATATCCAATGAATTAATGCCCCCATGGATGACATTACATACTTAACATAAAGTTATGTAGGTAAGGTTTAGGCAAATAAAGTTGCCATGGTTAGGGTTGGGAAAAGAAACATGGTGACAACGTACAATAAAATGACTCAAAGATCACTTAAAGTTCACACAAAGTTCCTCGACCTCAACCTGCCTCTTTACCGGGACACCTTCCTTATTTACTACCGTCGGCGCATTGGTCATGTGATAACAGCCCTCCGAAATAAATGGATCATACAAAAATTACTGACTAATGCTTATGTAGGATGTGGACAAATTTTGGTGCGTTATTTTTTGTAGGAAAACGTACAAACAAGCATAACTTCTGGAGCCAGCCTCAAGTGGTCATTTGAGGAACTGCAGCTATTGACGTCATTTTTCAGTCCCGGACGTTGCAGCATGATAAAAGCGTGAACAGCACTAACAACAGCAACAGTGCTGATGAAGCTCATGGTTTTTAATGGGAGAGAGTAGTCACGCTTTAGCAAAATGGCCGTCATGATATCAATGGTAACCATCGTGTGAGTACAGTGCAAAGCGGTAGCGATAAGCTAGCCAGTAGGTTACACGTGCAGGGACTCACATGCACTAACATGCACATGTGGCTGGACCGTCAACCAAAACAATAAACACAGAAACTCTGATTACAACACACACAGAGGGAGCGTGACTTTATTCTCTGCTCGGGACACCATTACTCCACTATATCTTTATGAATGATCTGAATATCATATAGAGCTCCTTTATTTGTAATAAAGACTCACGTCTATGTAAGATGCATTAATGTAGTCTGAACACAGATGTCCATCAAGATGACTTAAGATGACTCTTGAATGATCGTCTGCAGAAGAGAGAAGAAAAAAAAGAGCCTGTAAATAAAGTTGGTTCTTATTTTTCATTCAGCCCACATCACCTTTCCTTACGATTTAGAGATCAATAAAACCGCAAGTCTAAAGGTTACATTAATATTGCCTGCTGCAGAATATAGATCCTCACTCACATGGTAAAATGTTTGGGTATCTGTTTTTCTCTCTGTTGTGCTCTCTGCTCGCCTCCTCAAAAGACCCGTGGTGGTAGTAACACGGCAGCGACTATAAAGAAAGAACCCCCAATCCTCATGAGATAGAAATAAAGCCACGGGTACACAGCCTACCAACATAACATTTTATTACTATTTTCTGTACTTGTTCTATGCTTGCAGGACAAAGACCTTAGTCAGATACAGACTGCAGTGCATGGTCCGCACTACACAAACTCGTGCTTACATTGAACTCCTCTCTGAAGAGCTTGCCATCGTCTGCGGAGCGTATCCGGTACTCCTCCTCCAGCGAGTCCAGAGGGATGGGGAAGTACCTCTTGGATGGCGAGGGAGATCTGGGGAGGAGGACCACTGTCTGCTCTCCTGTGTTTAAAGGAATATACGGCGGTCAGACGGCTAATGTTTCCCAATAGAGAACATTACAAGCTCTCATAGCACCTGCAAAAACAAGCCTGATGGCCATTAAGATTTCCTACTTTTGTGGGTACATGACAGAAATGATTTCTTGAGTCATAAACATGCTGCTGCCGCCGCTGCTGCACGGAACTGTCTTAACTCAGAATTTGGCCTTTCCGTTAATATATTTATTTTCTACTTGAAGTGAAAGTTTATATGGCTCCCTACGTGCTAGGAAAGCCAAGAGCCTTCCAAAACCTTTCCAGCTACCTTGGACTTCAGATCATGAAATTTTCCTAGTCTATAAAGAATGTAAACCTGCACTTAAAATAAAAAAGAAATAAAAAGTAAAAGGCTGTATTATATTTTCATGCACTGCTGGTTATATTGAGTAGAGCACAACAGTACCTTGTTCCTCCAAGAAGCCATTTGGAATCTTTTTGTCCACCGAGGTAACTAGAGCCTTCCTGTGGTTTTTGAACCTACAGTAATGACAGAGAGAGAAGCAGAGGGCGTCAGAGAAAATAAAGGGCACATATCTGTATGAGAAAGCAAAAAATAATCTAACCCTGATGTCTAGAGCAGAGCTGCTAAGCACATACGGTAAGCAAACAACAAATACTAAAACCAATATCAACCATCCGAGCGAGGCAAAGCCGCTCCTCCTCATGTCGTCGTCAGGAAAAGGAGGTCTGAGCTGGCTGGTCAGTGAATGAGTGTCTGTGACCTGACCTGACCTAGCTGTTTTTGTTTGCTGTCTTACTTGAGGTGCAGCTGTTTACCCATAAGCCACTGCTCACCGCCTGTTACCAAACCACCCCCACCCAGATGCCCCTATGCCCTGACCCGACACACTCTCTCTTATGCTCACACACATGCTGAAAGGTAGAGAAAGAGAGAAAAGAGAAAGCAGATATTCAAATACAGTGAGTTGTGAATGTGTGTGTGCAGGTTTATTCACCTTAAACAGTAGATTGTCAGCAGGACAACGATGATAAGAAGCAGTGAGATGACCAGTGTTGAGGGCAGCACGTGAGCACCCTGATGGGTGGGGTTTTCTGAAGAAAACAGACATTGATCAAAAGAGTTTTAATTCCCAAAATTGAGTCAAACATTGATATGTAAAGAGACAAAGACTGCTTTGGTGTGAGATATCAGCCGTGGAGATGTCTGCCTTCTCTTGAATATAATGGTACTAGATGGCACTCGGCTTGTGGTGCTCATAGCGCCAAAAAAATAATTCTGAAAAACTCAACAGCAATGTCTCTTTCCAGAAATCATGACCTGGTTACTCAAGATACTCCACAGACCTTGTTGTGAGCAGTTTCATGTAGGAACTATTTTCTTTCTGTAGAACTACACCCATCAACCGTATCACTGCGCAGAAGTAAGCTTGCATCTACTGCTAAATCACCTAGCACCACTGAGCTAGCTAACGTCACAGCTCATTCAAGAAGAACACCGTTAATCTCACGCCATCACAAGCATGAGCCTCCCTTCCATGAGTAGATGCACACTTCCTTTTGTGCAGTGATACAGTTGGTGGGTGTAATTCATTTAATGAGAAAATAGTTCCTATATGAAACTGCTCACAGCAAGGTCTGTGGATTATCTTGAGTAACGGGGTCATGATTCTAGAGAGAGGCACTGCTTTTGAGTTTTTCACATGTATTTAACTGTTGTTTGAGCACCGCCAGCCGAGTGCCATCTAGTTTCATTATATTTGAGAAAAGGCAGACATCTCGACGGCTGATATCTCCAACACTCGACAACTTACACTAAAACAACCTGGATTAATAAATAGCACTACAGCTAAGAGGAAAAATATGTATTTTTGATTTTGGGGTGAACCGTCCCTTTAAAGGAATAGTTTTATATCTTGGAAAATATACATATTTGTTTTCATATCTGTTAAATATGAAGCATGTTTTTTGTGAACTTTAGAGGCGCTGATGGGCAGATTTCCTACAATGTAACTTTTGCTGAGTGATGACCTCTGTAGGAATAAAACAGCAGCACAAGTAAAGAAGAGTCATGAAGTCAGCAAACTGACTTGTAATCAGTTGCACAGTAATATCAGTGAAAGGTTTGTTAACATTAGCTAACATTACTGTGCCAGAAGGCACTGGTTATACCAGACCGAGTAAGGCTGTGGCAGCAAAATCACTGAGTGTGTTAAAGTGTGTTGTTTAATGCTAATGAATTCAACTTTTCATGTGTATGCAGAAAAATTTGTCATCCTCTTTCAAAAGTTACATGGTCTCGCTCGAACATCTGTTCCTTGCCATATGTTGCATAATTGCTCTTAAGTCATTTCAACAATTACCTGCAGTTTGGTTCTCATGAGATGAATTATTCACAGCAATAGAGATCCCAATCAGAAACAACACCATTGTCACTGTGGATAAAAAACACAACAGTCACTTGAAAAAGAAAAACAGAGTAGATGATGTAATTCTTCTGTAGGTCCACTAGAAGGCGCCAAATTAATATGAAAAGCATCTGCAGCCTAGTGATGCATGCAGAGGGCAGAGGGAGGAGAGCTCGGCTTTGATGGGGCTTGAGAGTGATGTCTGTCTCTCTGCTGAGCAGTTAAAGTCCTTGTGGGAAATCTGCTCGCAGTCTTGTCCTGCCAGGCTGACTTGAAAGAGCAGCAGCATATCAAATAACCTAATATTCAGACATCAAACCAGCGAGGAGGCTTTAACCCTCAGGTGACAGTAACCATATCCCCCGTGGACCCTGCGGATTTGACACTTGAGTTGAGCTCAATGCAGTATTTGTTAGAAGCCATCTCATTTTGCTGTGTTGTCTTTGATGTACAGAACTGTGCAGCCTGGCAAAGCATCCCGCACGGACTGACAATAAGACGTGCACGTCGTTCCTCAATGTCGTAGCTGATTTTAAATACAGTGGACATACTGTAAGTGTGATTTTTTTTCCCTCCCCAGTGGGATAGTGATGCTGATAAACAGGCTTAAAGAGTGTAAGAATTAGCATGCGTTCTATATTGGTTATACTGTGTTGTTTCCTCTTTAACTGCAGCTTCTTCTTTTTTCTCCCTCTATCACACTGACTATCTCGTTCCCTCCCTCTGCTGTAAACCATCATTTTATTCTAAACAACATCCTCACTTTTCCCTTTTACTTTATAGCCAGAAGCTATTAGTGATTTATTTGGGGCAGGGCTCCGCCAGTGTCTTTCCAAAAGATAAAGGATGTGTCAAGCTCCTCACAACTAAACCAGAATTAAATCGATTCTGACACATTATCCTTGTGTCTTATTATCTCCAAAATGTAGCAGCCAATTTCTCCAAACTCACATTCATTTTCCTCTTTTCTCCCCCGTCCTCCAAATGAGAGGGTAAGAAATCACAGAATAAATTGGGCGAACGGGGCAAATCTGCCTAAATGGCTTTGATGGAATAAATGAGAGAAGCTAGAATTGAGTGTCCTAATTTATCCTCTGTTCCAAGTCCCCTTCTCGTTATAGAGGCCACAAGACTGGATGGAATAATTCATTGTGTCAATTTAGTTCTTCTAGAAATGGGTCATCTAGGGGCCTAATTTGTGATGTTTGAGAGAATTTCTTGCACATAACCCTAGGGGGGTTCATATAACTATATCTCCCAAAGCTTTTGTAGAAAACGGAGCCACATAATAACGCTCTAACAATGTGCTCAAAACAAAATTTATGTCGAAACTTATAAAGTATTATTGGACAACAAATTAGGGGCTCTGTGTTTTGCACATTATACAGTCTCCCTCCGCAGTAATACACAGTGCAACACCCAGGATGTTGACAAGCATGCGCACTTATCAGGGTTACTAATCAGGGTGGAACCAGCTAAACAAAACTCCTTTTATTTAATGTATTCAGTATCCACAGTGCAGTCAGATGTCTATTTTTTATGCTAATAATCATAAGGAAAACAAATCAAATTCCCATTAAACACATTTAACGTCTCAGGAGCTGTGCACAAAACACACACACTCACACATCCTTTCTCCTCTTCACATGTATGCATGCCTGCACATACGTCCCACAGCCAAAGGCTATGTGTTGCATATGTGCCGCACTTCGTTGGAGGAGCCAATTCTCTCCCCAGTGTTAACAAGCTGACAGTGTCGGCACCTGTTCCCCACTCTACCCCACTGGGCACAGTCACATTCACTCACACAGACCCATCCTACAGCCCTGTGCTGCAAGGCATGCTGTGCGTAAGGGTCACTGCACAGGCCGCTGCATATCTGTCATCTCCTGGCAGCTACAGTATATACAGCGTATAGCTGGGAAATGAAGGAACAGAGGGGAAATGTAAAAATATGTCAAATGCACTGTCACTTTAAGTGACACAGTTAAATGGAAAAATGATAACTTAGATCTAAATTGAATGTTTCCCTGTACCGCTGAAGAGAAAAAGAGGAACTGGTAAAAAGAAAAATATATGTTTTGATAGAGTATGTGCTGCAGTGTGGCCCTCTGGCCAACAGAGGGAATTAATAACACAACTGAAGAGTAAGCTAAGAGGAAGAAATAGTGGTATCTTATTGCATGAGAAGACAAGACACCGTCCTTTTACAACTACCAGTGATGTCATTTAGTAGTTTATTCATGGAGATAAATGCACTTTTTTTAGGTCACCTTATACAAAAATGTCAGTGAAATGAGTGTAATGTATTTTTTTCCAAACTGATATACAACAAATTTCACTTCGTTGCAGGCCAAAGGGAAGAAAAATGTGTGTGTTGCTGACTAAATCATTCAGTAAAAAACTTCATGGTGATTGAAGGCACTGAAAATGTCTGCGCCAGTACACATCAGCCCAAAACCCACATTTTTAGATGAGCCCTTCCTGGTGCTTCCTAATGTGTTCAATATGAATGTGCACTCTTATCTGTGCATATATTTAATAACTGTTGTTGTTGTTATTATTACGTTCATTATGATTTTTCCTTCCACTGTTATCTTTAACATGTATTGACTGTCTTATCTGTTTTGTGAAGCATTCGTATGACTTGAAAGGGGCTTATAAATAACATGTATTATTGTTATTATTATTACTGTCATCTTGAGGGTTGTACTGAAATCTTCAAAGCTTCATTCATAATGATGACATTTGAATTCTAAATCAACATTTGAATGCTGCAAAGATTTTTTTTGTTTATTTTTTGCATGTTTATTTATTCTGTTAAAACCTGGTATCTCTGTACAGTTGCAGATAAAGCTCTAGGGCCGGTTGAACAAAACTAACACACCCCAATAAGAATGTCCTCTGACCAGTAAAACCCAGTGGATATGCCTTTAATTTTACACTTTAGATTTGACTGAATTAATTTTCATTGCACTTTCTTCCTACAATTGTTTTCTGTTTGCTTTTATTTGGGGATCAAGTTCATTTTGTAGTTTGTGCTTTCTATGACTGTAATCCTCTATAAGTATAGTCTTTTCCTCCTTTAACCAATATGTTTTTCTTGTCGTCCTTTTGTTTGCCATTTTTTCATCTAACTGTAAGCCAATTTTGTGAAACGACAACAGGCATAACAACAATCTTGTAAAATCTCTGTCAAAGCAGTAAATGAGTTAACATTTTTCCTTAACTAAAGAAACATTTTAAGGGATTCTGTGCAACTGTGTAAGTCCCTCAGCTGAGGAGAATTGAGCCTTGAGTGTCATACTTCAGGAGAAAACTTAAGGTGTTTTGTGCAACCGATCCCAGGCTACAATAACATTATTAGTATTATAATATTTGTAGAGTTTGATTCCAGTGGTGCCTGAGTAGGACTGTGCCCGATTCGTGTGATGCAAACATTTCCAATAACTCCAGAGTGCTGTAAAGTCCAAAAATCTTGATTTGATTAAAAAAAGACTAACTGATTTAATCTGATAAATGTATTTATTTATTTATTCAAACTAAGGTTTACATTAGAGGATTTTTATTTGTTTTTGTGTGATGACATCATAAAATATGACATTCAAAGCTTCATTCTAAAACCTCAAAATAAATTTCGCATTGTAAAAAAGATTACATTAAGTACAGCCCTAGTCATCCTACATAGAAAAAGCCTTAAAAGTAAAAAAGTTTTTGCAGCCTTAATCACCTCAGTTCAGCCTAAGAGGGCCTAAAAGTGATTTCACCAAGGCAAAGTCCAATCAGTCATGTTGACATGGCAATTAAGTGAAATTTTTGCAGTGTATTTGTAATGTTTTAAGTGAAGTCTTAAGGCTGCTGTGAAACTCTTGAGTGTGTTGGTAAATTGGACGACCAAGAAAGGACGGCAGAGGAGATACCCCCACACCATTTCGATCTTTGACTCTCAACTGAAACGTTTGCTGCTGTTTTACATTATTTATTTATTTTTTTTTGCACTTCGAGCACCTGCTTTTGTGCACAGACGTTCTAAATAAATTGACCTTTTTTGCACTGATCTCAGCCTGTGAACCTTTTTTGTGGCTGTCCAGCCCAGTTGCATTGGTGTGCTGTGTTGTTTTAAGTAAGAGATCAGCCAAGTCATAGTGACTCTGACAGAACATGACATGAACTGTTTTCTCTTATTACAATCTAATTCTCTCATAATTTAGGTCATATGTTTCATATTTTTAAAAATCTACATTTATCTTCATGAAACTTGCCATGACTCATTATGACACATTATTCATTACGGCTCATGCCATTTACAATACACTATTTATATATCTTAATTAGCATATGACATCATCTGACCCTCATAGGAAAAGGGATTTGCTGGAGAGACCTATTTTAAACAAGGACAAAAAAAATGCTTGGGTATAATTGGCCTCGCCATTCCCACCAGCTATTTCATCATTCATTCCAGATCCCTGCTTTTCTGTCTGTTTAATGAAACACTGACAACAAGGTGATAGCTGCAACCTCCTGCACCTGCTTGACATACATGTTCGCAGGGAATTAAATTATACCGCATCAGTTGAGTTGGGAGTGCAGAAGCAAATCATCCCATCCATGCATGATGCAATGCTAACATTCAGCATGCATCACATGCCGGTTGAACCTTGAGGGTAATATTCTGAGCACAAATATGCATTATTCAACATCGATCCGCTTTCCTTTTGTGAACAGAGACGAGATGAAGATCAGCACATGACTCTGCATTAAATGTGAGGCAGCTACAGAAACCTAAAAAACCCTCTGTGAGAAAAGAAATCAGTGATATATACTGTGCACCTCTCAAATTCAAAGACTCGCAGCCTCCTAAAATGAATCTGTTCTGCTTCACTTCAACATCTCCCTCACCCTGGCTCTCACATGAAAACCTGAAAGCGAGACTCACAGAAAATAGACATCAGAAATAGAAACACCAGCCACAGAAATGTGTCTTTTCCTTTTGCCAGACCTGCAGCTTTTCCACTGCTGTTTATCATTAATTTAAACCAAACTGTGCAGGGGAAGGTGATCTATTATCCATTTCCAAACAGGAGCACAGAAATATGACTGACCCAGGTGAGAGTTTTTCCCCATGCTGTTGCTAAAATGACTGTATTTACAGACGTGCGACCAGGAGATAGATTTTTCCTTTGTACTCGTATTAACAACACAAATACATCTGAATGCTTAAATGTGTTTCTCTGAATGTGCAGATTTCTAAATACTTAAAACATAATATCACAACTTCAAGCTGACCTCCTGGCCTTGCTAAACACCTGATTTTTAAATTAATTACATCCACTCTTCACAGGGAACAATACTGATGTGCTGTGTAAGACACATGCATTATAGAGCAACCATCTAATCTCTCAGATGCATGCCATAAAAAGTAGAAAGTCTTGAATATTAAGTAGCTATTCAGCAGCTTTAAATCATTTTAAAGCTCTTAAATATCTTATTAGATCAGAATCAGAATTTGGTTTATTGCCAAATAGGTTCTCTCACACTAGGACAGACATATGCTAATAGATCCTCCGGTAGTTACAGTCACCTCAAGCTGATTTGTATCACCTCTGTTGACCTGCATATCATTTGTAAGAGAGATGTATTTTACTCCTCAGCGGATCTATTTAACGTCCTGTTGCCACATCATAAACTCTGGATGGAGGTTGCTGACATACCCTTTTATAACCGTGACAAAAAGGGCATCTACAGTTACCTCTTAAATTTAATAATGAAGAAGCATCCCCTACTATAGCTATAGACTGCAGCTGAACTGTCACATGAAATAATCTCACAGGCTCTGGGACATTAAATCTACTATCATATGGGGATTAACAATATCCCTTTTATCCTCATTGTGATGTTAACTCTCTCAATAAAAGCCATATTGCACTTAAAACACAGTAACTTATTAAATCCCATTTTGTCCCCTTTTTTGTCTGATATGTGTCATGCTGTTAACTCTTCAACTGGCCAATCACACAGAGCCCTTGCCATTAGGTATCATCTGACAGGTCAGAATATGTGAATGAGGTTTATTAAACTAATGCTGCCGTGCTAGTCTGCATGGTTGACGGAGAAGTGCATGACACGATGAATAAAGACGAAAGTGCAAATGCCAGAGAGGCACTGGTACCCAAGAAATAGCTGTGCAATACTGTGCAAGTCTGAGACAAGACCTGAAAACAATTCATTATAAGTTTATATATTGCAAGTTAAACTTTATAAGGTTTGTTGTGTGTATCCTGATGCTAAAATTGTACGACTCTTTCTGTGGCATCTAATCCACCACAGGTTTCCGCTTCATGTTCTTTTAGTATGTGCTGTCATGGTGCACTAGTTTGATACAACACAATAAATTACAACCATGTACTTGTTGCCAATGTATTCAACTTCACAGCCAGGAATCTCAATAAGTAGCTTGCTCAGCAATCCTTCTTTACATCTTTTTTTCCTCAAAGCATATGGATAAAACATGAACAATACAATGTTTACACGTGCAGTGAGGTGCCAATGGGAACCAGCTGGCAATTACTGTGGTCATTTTTAAAGGTAGTTTTATAATGTGCAAATTAGAGTGAGGGAAAAAAAGCAAAAAAAGTGAAACACTGCCAATCATGCATGTTTTACATCAGTAGTTCTTGGCACTATTAAATGGCACCAGGACTAAAACTGTGTTGCTTTTATGCCACACACGTATGAGCTCAGTTGATGTGTCATTTCATTTTTAATAAAATCTAACTCCATCCTAATTCCTCACCTGCTTAAACCTGCCTCTACATCACAAGCTATTCATATCTATAGCTGCTGATCCCGCTGAGGGTTATGGGAGCATGTAGCCTCTCCCAGCATGCACTGGACAGCTCTTCAGTCCATCATAATATGTATTTGATATTGTACAGTCACAGGGTCTATTTAAAAGCCAACAGCTGACTGTTATGTCATTTGATCTCTATTAATAAATACTGTGTCCATAAATGTGGGTAATATGATCTTCTGTGCACTTTAATTTACTACACAGTAAAACATGATGATAGGCACAGTGCAATAAAACAATACTACAGTCTCACTGTGGCATTTAGACACGGCAGTGATTTGAGCTCAGCGAGCTCACATGCCTCACAATGACAACATCAGTGTGTTGATGTTAAGCAGGTATAATGTTAAGCATGTCTCAATTAGGTTAGCATGTTTGCATGCTAACATTTGCCAATTAGCACTGTGCACAAGGCACAGCTGTTGTTGATAGGAACTGCATTAATATTTAAAGCTAGAGTGCAGGACTTTTACATGTAAATGAATGTCTGTTACATTTAAGCCCTTGCAAAACGAGTTCACGCAGTGCTGACTAAGCCTTAACAGTGAGCCAGGAATGAGTCCTAAAACCCAGAAATGAGTAACATTTTACCACTTATGGTTCCCTTATTTCAAAGTTAGTAGGTTTTTTGAATGGGTTTTTGGTGGGATGCCTGAGTGTCTGTGGTGACTGTCTTGTGCTGGTGCACCAGAAGTGATGAGTTTTAGGCCAACCAGCAAGCGCTAATGTGGGCAGGAAGAGGGGAGAGCTTAATTTATATAAAAAGGGTAGGCTGGAAAGGTCATAGCGACAAAGCAGCAGGAGTATGGCAGAAGCTATGGTGGAAAGCAGTACAGCACAGAGAGTCTGATAGATCAGTCTTCTCTGTTAGAGCCACAAACTATTGGGATTCAGTATCAAGTGAGATAAGACTTGACAGATGAAATCATGGCTAAAATCAACCCAGCCATGTGCCCATCACACATAAACTCAAACACTTGATTTAACATTATGAAATCTTGTTATGTCTTTATGTTGCAGTTGTATTGCTGTTGCTGTTGTTACTGTTTCGATGACTTGATGTTGTGTTATCTTGCTATTGTTATTGCTGAAGCTGTTGTGTCATGAATATGCTCTATTTTGTAATTGTGTTTTTTATATAATAGTGTCTTTCAGCAGAGAAATTATTCTCTGTGTCTTGCCCACTACAGATGAAACATAGCTTATAGCTAACTCTAGTGCAGCTAAGAAGCTGTGCATTGTAAATAAAAAAAAAAATCCTAAGAAGCATCCACAAGAAGTTTCTGGAGTGGATGCTTCAGATAAAAAAGACACGTGGCTTTCAAAGAAAGGATTAAAGTCAAAATATTTGACTTCAAGAGAGCACTCCTGAGGGCAGGGAAGATACAGCAAGCTCACCTGCTGGCACACGTCATAAACACACGTCAACAGTGCTGTCAGACACTACCAGAGAGGGGAGACAAAATTTGGCACTCCAGCTTTTAAGCACTGGATAAATTAAAATGTTGACCTGATGTACAGTAGGCGCTTGATAAAAGGTCACCAAACTTAATATAATTCATCCTGAGTGGGAACATAAATATAACAAGCTTTAAAGGCAATCCATCTAGTAGTTGAGATATTTCAGTCCGGACCAGACTGATGAATTGATCGACAAACAGACCAACATCACAAACACTTTACCAAATGATGCATCATACTGCATCACCACAACACAAGCCAACATTACATGTTGATAAATTGGTGTTCACCACAGTACTCCAGGTACTGAGATATGATGCATGGTAAACAAACAGGAGCCTCACTGACGGGGCCCTGCTAAAAGCTTACAGCAACTGAGATCTCCATTGATCTGAAAAATGGATGATTTCTAAATTATTCATCATGCTCCATCAGTGACACTGTGTGGGGGACATTCATGGATATTTGCCAGACATAATGCTTATTGAACTATGATTTCTGATCTGGAACAATAGCAGCAACATTGCTAAGTATGCATGACAGCAGACTTCTAGTGAGACATGAAGAACAGTGTTAGAAATATGGATAACATTTGTACTGCAGCGTAGTAGTTTGCGTTATAATAAAGGTAAAGAATGTTGTGTTCACAGAGGCATCTCAAACAATAACAAAATATATCAAATAGATAGCTGCATCCAATCATGTCTCCGTTTCTTCACAAATCAATACAGCCTCAAAGACAGATCCACATTTTGTGCTTGGCACAGAATAGATGGCATGTCTTGTACACAGAAAGATAAAAGATTTTTTTTTTGTTTCCAGGGAGAGGAGGAACAAAGGCAGCGCAAAAAAAAAAAAAAAGAATACCAGAAACAGCCACCACTTCTATTGTCAAGTGCCAAGGAAAAGGATGGGACGAGAGCACAAACACATGTCAGTAAAGTGTGGCAGCAGAGAGGAGAGGAAAGATGAGAGAGGAGATGAGACGAGGAGGAGAGGGGAGAGGAGTTGGAGCTGGAGGAGATAAATGTCTAGATTCTGGGTTCAGAGAGATAACAGCCATAATGGTAGACACCCTTAGTACACAGAGGCTGTAAAAAGGATGAAGCTGTGCAGTCTGGTAAGTCGCTGCTATATCTTCAAATGCAGCTCGCTGTATTTTTATATATGAAGGAGGCTTTGCAACAAGACTGCTTTTGAAAATACACTCATAATACACTTTACGAAACATATTGCAACACCTCCATATCAAAAACAGTGTCTGCAGGTATCAGACACTTAAATTTGATGCTTGATGCTTGCAGAGTTTTACACATATCATCTTTTTCTTATTCAAGAAGTGCAGGTAAGTATAAAGACAAGTATAATACATGTGCAGTCCAATGCAGAGGTAGGCTTTGTGTAGGAATATGATGATTAGAGTGAGTAGGTTGATCTATATTTTGCCAACAGGTAAGTGCAAGTATAAAGTAAAAGGTTTAGAGGTAGGTTTAAAGATTCGTAACATCAGAAATGAGGACTTTCACGAAGACGAGCTTGACTCATTTTGACAAAAAGGAAATTAAAAGACGGATAAATTAAACAAAATCAAATGTTTGTGACAATTAAGACTTAAAATTTTGAATTTAGGAATATTTTATCATTTATAAGGCCTAATCCTTGTGAAATTTAAGACATTTTAAGGACCTGCAGACACCCTGAAAAATACACTCTGCCTAACACTGGAAGTGCTATGGTATCTTTATCTCGTCCTCTCAGTCCTGCTTACAGGTCTCCGATTACTGTCTGCTACATGGTTAAGGTCAAAAGAATCAATCTAGAAAGGAGACACTGTAATTATTAGATTATTTCCCATTAACGGATTGAATTTCAATTGATTTCCTGGAACATAATTGACCTGGTCTGTGGTCAGATGGATTAATAAAAGACTTACACTTCCAAGCAAAGCCAGTGTGATCTGGTATCAGTTGACCCGTCAGTCCATAGCAGCCATGTGATCCCTGTTCCTTTCTTGGTTGGACTTATCGCGGGGGTTTCTACCCTCAGTCCTTCGCCTACTCACATCCTCTCTGAGACATCAATAACAGCTCTGGTTGAAGAGATGACTGAGGTCGCTGGTGAGGCTTGAGGTCGTTTTGAGGGCTTTAGACTGGGATCAAGGCACAGGGGATCATGGGAACCTGGAAAATTAAGCAAAATGAAATAGTTAGAAATGTATAAAAGTTCAACCACAGCTATTCGATGTATTATATTGTTGAGCACAGGCAGATTTCCCCTGACTCACTACTTCACTCAAAGAAAAAGAAATACCCTTGAACTGCATGAATACACAGCAAGAGAAGTGGAATGAGTGGGAGTTTGCATCTGTGCACAGCATGTCTGAGAGAAACTCTGCATTTAATCAACTGGGTGTGGATATGCAACCATTCGAACCGCACATGTCCAACGTTTGTTTACTGTTTACTGCAACAGCCTCTGCTGCAACTTGCAGAACCCACTGTTGCAAAGCGAAAACATTACAGTAACAAGCTATTTATCTCCAGCCATGCAAAACTAATTCTCCCCAAATTAGTCTTCCAGTGTTTGTGGCACACATGAGGAGTTTGCACACATTCACGCGCTTGCCTCCAACAGTATAATTGTAAGAGTCACCTTCAGATCTAATAACAGTAAACATGGGAATGGTGATCACAAGCAATGTAGCCCAATTAAAGATATAACTAAACACAGCCGCAAATTTGTCCGTGAATGTAACTGTACATGAAAACCATTGCATTAAGTATGTTGGAATTAATTCCTCCCTCTTAACACAAAGACTTGACTGTGATGTTATTCTATCGCCTTGCTAGAGCCTGAGAAAGAAAGCATGTCCTTCTTGCCCCCTCACTCCTACACTCCCAGAGTCCCACTGCCCACAGGTGTGAGACACAAAGCCATATTGTTAACACTTGGCCGCTGTGACGCAGCCGAGCAGAAAGCAGAGGAGAAGAGGTGAATTAGTCACTGGACCCAGCTGGACGGGCCCACTCAGTCTGAGGCGGGATGAGGGAAATTAATGAACAAGGTATGGAAAACACCTCGTTTTCTCACGTACTGTAGGAGCCGTGCTCAACTTTTCCAAATGTTGCAAAGTCTTTGGCATCTGAACATAAACGTGTTTGCCACTAACAACACCTTTAACCTGAAGACTGTAAATCTCGTCAAAAGATCCTTCATAAAAGAGGCTTTAAAAATCTGCTCTTTTACTTCCATAGAGTTGGGGGACTTGTGAGAAAAAGGTAACAGTTTTACTTCATTGTTAGAAATAGAAAACAGGTTGTGAGAATAGTAGGTGACAAAAACACTAAAATGGTCCATGGGCCTGGCACACGTTCAGTACCACTCTAGGTGGCAAAAATATTTTTGAAAATGTATATTAGCAGTCTTGGAACTCTATCAGTCTGAATACCAATTTAGCTTCTGGGAGTAACAGCCAACATGTTGGGGGTTCCAGTGTAGCCAGCAGATATCCATCCACCCATCCATCCATTCTCATCCACTTATCCAGGGCCAAGCAAAGCACCCCAGACGTTCCTCTCCCCAGCAACGCTTTCCAGCTCCTCCTGGGGGATCCCAAGGCGTTCCCAGGCCAGATGAGATATGTAATCCCTACAGTGTGTCCTGGGTGTACCACAGAGCCTCCTACCAGTGGGACGTGCCCAAAACACCTCTAATGGGAGATGCCAAGAAGGCATCCTGATCAGATGCCTGAACCACCTCAACTGACCCCTCTCGATGTGAAGGAGCATCGGCTCTACTCCGAGCTCCCTCCAGATGTCCGAGCTCCTTACCCTATCTCTAAGGCTGAGCCCAGACACCCCATGGAGGAAACTAATTTTGGCCGCTGATATCAGGACCTCTTCTTCGCATTGTTTACAGTCCAATTTGAAAAGCTAAAAGCAAAATACTACGCTGATTAACAACAGAAACAAGAATGCCTCCAAGACCAGAATCTTGTCCCGCTGCCTAGATTTGGCTTTCATATGTTTAAAGACACTTTGTCTGTTGTTAATATTTTGATGTGGCAACCAGTTACCACACCACCGCCAGTGCTTTGTCACTGTAATTGGCTAAAAAAAAGTCAGACTTTTAACACTAATGCATATCATGTTTAAGGATTATTTATTAATGTTTTCCTAAACTACATTTGGTCCTGTTTTAAATGGTAAAATTGTGTTCATCTGACAAATAACAGAGCACACTTGTGCTTTTAAAACCTAATGACATATTTGAAAATCTGAATACTCATAAGACTGCAAGGATTCAAGAAATGTATAATTTCCCCATACTATTCAATTGTGTGGGGTGATTGTGGTCCTTATATTAGAAGAATGTGCACTCAGGAAAAATCTAAATCTCTGTTTTCATTGCCTTCAAATGTGCAGTTTAAATCTGCAGTCATTCAGTGGTGATGAGCAACACTAAAAAACAAAATTAAGCACTCTGTCTACTGCTCCATGTCTTGTCTTTGATCTACAGATCATAGAGATTCATCCACACACACTAAGTATACAAAACAGAAAAGTCCAAATTGATGCTGCAGAGTCCTCCTGACTTTTAGTCCCTAGTCAAGGCCCAAATCAGCGGATTCTGCCCTGCTATAATACAACTCAATAACGTCTTTTATGGAGACTCCCTGCCTGGTTAACACCCATGTCTTTCAAACTCCACACCCAAAGCAAAGGATTACTCAAGCGATGTCATTTCAGTAATTTTCCCAGACTTTCCCAAAGCTCCTCCTAAACCACAGACGACATTATACTGTTTTCAAAGGCGGTGTAGCTCTCCCTGTGACTAGTAAGTTGACATTGACATTTAAAATTGATGAACGTTTTCTTCAAGGTAACATGCCTCAAACATAGAAAAACATGGCTGCGGTTTGTCTGACTCAAACAGCAGGGCAACAACTTACTCCCCGGTCCATTTATTCTATATGTGGAACTCGTGAATGTACAGAGGGTACAAAAAGGTCGAGGTAAAAAAAAGGACAAACTGTCACAACAGGGCTCATGTGACCTTTGACCTGACCCGCAAACATAAATCTTGTTACTAAATCTGTCAGTCAAAGATGAATCACAGAGTAACCAGGCAGAAATGGCGCTCTTCTCTGGATCTGAGCACATTTCAGCTCCCAGGCTGAACAAATAGTTCTATAAAAAAAAGTTTAGTTACCATGCAGCGGTGCAATGATATCAATAATATATAAAATAATTAATGTGCTACAGTGAAGTAATAATACGCATCGAAGAATTAGGCTAGGCTTTTTGCTATGTAATATATTATTATTAATGTTAAGGAGCTTGAGCTAAATGATAATAGGCATAAAAAATGTATCAGATATGCTAAGTTATTCATACTGTATTTCACTTGCGTAAAAGTCATTTGGGAGACTTTTACGAAACCATCTTCATCTTTTCACACAGAGTATTGTTCTCCTTTCAGCTGCGTACATTCAGTCCAAAGAAGAAGGAGACATGCTCACGGCATACGATTACTGCAGGCACAAGCGCTTCCTTTCTGTGCCACTCTGTCCATTGACTAAGAGGGGAAACATGCAGGCCATTAAAGTTTTATGGGAGTGCAGTCATCACCCAGCACTCTGTGGTTCAATCATTAATTCATACCAAAACAGGCAACACTAAGTACTGTAGCTAAGCATGGCTGTGAGGTAAAGTTCTCTCTTTTCATTAAAAAATTAAATAGCATTATTGTTGTCTTATTTTATTATTCTAATCATGATTTGCATGATCAAAATATTTGAAAACCATATCCATATCTGATGCATGCTATTCACACCCTGCCACATATTCACTGGATTCAGTGATTCTAGCTATTCATGCTTTTTCCATGCTGCCTTTCTGACACATAAATCTAATATTGATGCCGTCGCGTGGCTTCCTGAGATGATGAATCCACCGTTTCATATAAAATGGGGTAAACTACTGTGGGTCCTAAGAGAGCACAGATGCATGCAGTAACCTTCATTCATGATGTTCAATGTGGAGAGTGAGCTGAGACTGTCAGTGCTTGTCAATGTCAAGGAAGGATCCTTAAATGGCAGCAATTCAAGGGTGCTACGTCATCAAATGTCACAGTAGGATCCTTCGAATTCAACCAAGGACCGAGTAAATTGTTCTGCGAATTTTCCAATATGCCTGTTTGTATCCTCAAGCACCCACAAGCCGATTCACACGATGCTTTAGTCCTGTCCCCTGATTTAGAAACAAGGAAAATATGCTGGTAAACCTTCAGTTATTTCACCTCAGCAGTCCACAAAAATCTGTTTCTGAACAAATTTAAGGCAAGAAATGAGCAATACAACTGAAGAATCTTCACTCATATCTACAAGGGCTAATATAAAACTTTGCTCTGCATTTTCCAATGCGAGGGCACTGATGCATTGCTGGTTTTTGGCTGTGCTTGTTTTCTAAAAATGGTGCAGAACAAGAGCGAAGCAACGGCATCGCTGACGGTGCAATATGCATTTCAGTGAAAGTATCCTCAGTGTCCTTGTGCATTTGTTGTCACCATAAATTTGGGAAGTAGTAGTAAAGGAAGCATCCTTGACTGTAAGAGGCACCATGTGTTTAGGAAAATTGCATGTTTGTGAACTTGATTCAGTCTGTGAGGTTGCCTGCTGAGAACTTACCTGATCACTAATACAAACTAAGATAAAGACAATTGTGTCTTCTGCAAAATACATTACAAGACACTTCTTAGCGTTTGTGTAAAGATCTGCCACTTTGAGACTTCATATAACTTTCTGCCACCACGGGTTCTGAACATTAAGGGACTGGTCTACTGAGCATATCACAGCCTGAGCCTCGGACACCCACGCTTTAAAGTAAGTGGCTACTCCCGAGGGAAATAGCTGAGAAATATTATTTTTATGCCTTGATATCAGAGGATGAGTAGAGTAATCTCCATCCTCAAGTTTGAGGACTCTGAAAATGACACTTCTGGGCCACAGTATAGGTGAAGCTGGGGACAAGAGATAATAATCATCGCAATTACAGCTTCACTACTCATCTACTCTTCTACTGCAGCTCATCCAAGGGTGACAAGTTTGTTCCTTTCACTAGAGTCCTGTATAAGTGGACTGAAACTGTAAGAACTGTGAGACACGCAAACAGTGAACCAACATTCCAGTCGTGACTATTATAGTAGGTACTTAAATATGTGATATAAAGTCATTGTTGGGTGTGATATTTTAAACTACAGTTTGATCCTGCAGCTGCATTCTGTGACTCCTTTGTATGTAATGAAACTGCTCTTTGTGTTTAAGTGCAGCAACACTTTTATTAAAATGAAGTCAATTTCCTCCCTCTCTATTAGACAAAGTGACCACACCAGCACTTCCTGTTCTCACAGCAAGTTACACCACAAGTCATAGCTTACTTATGAGCACTGACTTTGCACTTCACGTGACTACACCTCAAACAGATGCTGTGTGCTAAAGAAGCATGATAAGCTCGAGTCAGTGGTTAAATACAAAAAGGGAACTTTTTCAAACTGTGCTGTGATGGCGTCTTTAATAAAGTGTGCATGGATATAGTAACTTGAGATTGTAACACAGCAGTGCATCCCTGGCCTACATCCAGCTGCACTTATGAGGGGTACAACCAATTTTATTCAACACACTTCATGATCAAGGCTGAGGTCTCTTTCATCTCACACTGGTCAGTGCACACATGCAGACGGTCCAGTTCTATGGACACCACTTTTTCATTAACAATCAGTGGAAATGGTGACAGACAAGAGACGAAGAAGGCAACAGTGACAAAAGTTATCACAGTTCAGATCAGCAGATCATGAAGGATAATTACCCAGGCACCTTATGAAACATTTATACGGCTAAATTAACCTCTTATTATCCTGCATGACTGAACTTGCCAGCGAAGATAAAAGAATGTAATCAAGATAATACAATGTTAAAATATAAATCAGCTTGGATAAAAGCCTCGCTACTCTGTACAAATGCTCTCTGTCTTAAAGGGGACCTATTGTGCTTTTCCATATTATTTGTCATATATTTACATAATAAAAAATGTTGGATGTTCATATTAAACATGGCCAAAGTTTTGTGAGCAAAGACCTCAGACTTCAGACCTTTCTGAATACTCTGTCTCCAACTTCTTGTTCTACTTTTAAAACAAGCTGACGTCAGATTGTAATGAATGTCTTTATATGGTTATTTGCTCCCGGCACCGTACTGCAAGTGTTTACATTACGCAGCCTACAATGCAACATGCAGCTACATGCTAACGTCAGGGAAACGTGTAGTCTTGGTTGCCGATGTAACAGATGCGTGTGAAGAAGGCTTTTACTGGTGATTTTTCACAGTAGAAAGTGCTGCTACACGCAGTCCTTCCCTGGCTGCAAGTACACTGCTACATGTAGCTCCATGCTAACATCAAGGAAGTAGTAACACGCCAGGTTATGAAGATGTTGGTTTAGAAACTTTTATCTGTGGTTTGCCACTATACTTTTTTGCAGAACGGCTGCAATGATGGAGCAGAGATGCCTTGAGTGCAGTAACTGAAGACATGCAAACCAGTCAGAGCAGCCTGGGATTTTTCGGGAGGAGGGCTTAAAGAGACAGGCATTAAAACAGAGCTTCTCCTACGGAGGGTGAATACAGGTGTTCCAGCACAGATAGAGGAATATAACGTGCTTTTTTTTTTTTTTTACATTAAGGCATGCAAAAATATTCAAGTAGAAACCCAAAATACAAGTATGAGCCCAAAAGTGAGCATAATAGGTCCCCTTTAAATTTTTAGCGTGAAGCATAAACTCTCCAAAACAACTTCACCAGGTTTGAGTGCTCTCAAACATGATTATGAAAAGGAAGAGGTGTCACTTAACTTTTTATACACAAAACTCTAGGATGGAAAAATGGATTCAGTGACATTCCGTGACTGTGTGTTTGAGATTAAGATACTGCATTTGAGAGGACATTACGAGACTATCACTCATGTAAATGTCTCAGCTCATAAAGCCATCACATAGTCATATTACATGTTGGTTATCTTCCACTGCTCTTTCCCCATTCTTCTTTCAGGTGTTAACTAAACACCAATCTCATACCTGAAGCACTGAATTAGGTTTTATGAGTGTCATCTGATAGAGCATCTATGGCAACCTCTGAATTATCCCTCAAGCAGACAGACATCATTTTAAGCAAGAGAAACGGATCATGTTGACTCAACAGTGACTCATATCTTTCTACACAGGCTGCTGTCATATCAATGTCCTGCATTCATGTGTCAAAGTTTATATAAACTGCCCACCCATTCATACTCACGGCTACGCTTAACCGATTTAAAACAGGCCGCTTTGAACACATCAGCATCCCTCTCACCTTAGGATATTGAAAAGTCATCATCAAGAAATTAATCTTCAAATTAGCATGTGTCTAACAATAACTCACGTATTCCCGAGGTGACAAAGATGTGGGCGATGTAGCCCAATATTCAGACCACGGATGAGGAGTCTGAGGTAATTCTAAAATTAACATCAGCTTTTAGGCCATTTAATCAGGGATGGAGCTGAAGGTGAAGTTATTGTGAATGAGGTTATGGTGAGTGGGGGACATTTATAATTCACGTGTGAACACATGGCATTTCCACCAGTTTCCCTTGCTGCAACGATGATGACATCTCATTGTCACATTATTATCATACTAAGAGCAGAGTCTGTGTTAACCCATTACAGCGATGAAAATGCATCTGTATCACTTCTGTGCTCCTGATTCATGGGTCAGGTATTGTCAGTGGTGACACAATGAAAATGCTATAAATATGATAAACTGGGACAATAGTGTGAAATGGATGAAGAAACCAAAATCTGACCTGAATATGCCTTTGCATCAAAATAAAATGACATTATTATTCTCTGGAGTAATATCAGAAAGCAGCATATACTGTGCAAGATACAGCACCAGCATGAGTGTATGGTGTGCAGGCCTGTGTAGTAGCTACATGTGTACTACGTGTACTCGCCCCTCTTTGCATTTTCTGTCTAGACCAGTGAGGATGCTGCATATCCAATGCGCCCCATCCCCATAAAATCTGATCGATATGAAATCAGCGATTTCTCAGATGACTCTAAAATGTATGTAAAATCAATTATTGGTAAAAGAGAACATAATCACATGGGGCAAACTGGTGGTCGCAGGGCGTGTGGATTTGCTCCACTAACCCATATTTGCTGTATGTTGTCTGCAGGAATGGCAGACGGAATATCATGTCCAATCCCTGTGGCCTGCATGCTGTTTTTCTCTGGAGATGTGTTGTTGCTTTGAGCGAAATGCAGTGTGGTCTAATTATAAGAGAGACGCACGTCGGCTATTACATCCCAGCAGCTACACTGAGTACCGGGGAGAGGTTTGGAAAACGATGTTGGGTACACAACCCAGAGAAAACAGTTGGTGTTTACGCATAAATACGCAGATGGAAAAAAAAGTAGCCCGGCTGGTTTTCACTGCTGTTTTTTCTCTCCCTCCTCTTACCTTGGTTACTCCGCGATGACCTCGCCTCACACGGCGGCGCAGCGGCTGATGATGTCGGCTTGTGCCTCTCCTTGCACGGACCCCGACGCCTGCCTCTTGTGTTATGTCCTTTGGAGAATAACGCAGAACGCGTGAAGTAGTCGAATCATCTGATCGGAGACGAATAACGCGTTTATGTTCCCCTGATGATCATGTTTCTCTGAGGATGCGCTTCCCCCCGCCTGCCTGCCTGCCTGCCTGAGCTGAGCTGTGTTATGGCAGCCAGAGTGGAGACTGGAGACCCTCCCCCGGGCGCAAAGCAGTGTATCAGGTGGACACTCAGCATCCCCTCACATTCCTGCATCACCGGACGATAAAGGGCAAGCCTGTGCATAAAAAGCCTCTTGTGTTTTTCCCTCCCTTATGTTAGTTTTTACGGTTGACATTTTAGCACGTGACATTTGTTCAATACATTAAGAGATGCTTTAAGCTGTAACATTCCTGTGGTCTTCCTCTGGGGATTAACATCATGAATTCACACTGACCTTTATCAAACTTTATGGTATTATTTCATGTCATATGATGTTACAAATGTGTATGCATGTGACAGACTGTCTCTGTATTTTTATAGCCTTGTTCTGCTTTCATTTCTATTTCTATAAATAAAAGATACACGGTGCAGTTGAGAGTGCTTTATATTAGCTCAACACAAAATCACATGGACATCATTTACAGTAAAAATGAACTGGCCAAAGGTTTAACTACTTTTAGACCATGAATGTGAGTAGAGCCATCTGCTGGCAATGATGGACCTGTCATGCTGCCTTTGTGTGCTCACAAAAAGTTGGAAATATAATAAGCAAACACTAAAACAAGGTTACAATTTTAGATATTAGGACCACAGTGACAAGGAATGTAAAAAGTATAGAATATAAAATGAGGCCTCAGTGTAAATTTGGCATCGTTGGAGAGTATTCAAAACATTACTTTATTTGCTTTGCTGAATTTTATTTATTTTTTAATGCAGTTTGCTTGCTTGTCTTTATTCTGCTGCTGCATCACAGCTCAAGTCCACAGTCACTGTGTAACCAGGAAATACTTGTGCACAGCAAGTGGTTTACATGTGTGACTCATGAATCACAAATATGAGCTCCAAAGGAAAACTCGAGGGCAGTTTTGTAAAACGGCATCTGTGTAACAGCTCCTCTGCTCCCAGGATATGCAGCCATATACGAGCACATTCATGTCTGCAGAGGCTGTTCAGCATAATACATTTAGGGGGGGCATTGTTTATCACAGTTAGAAAATGTAATAAACAAATGTGCTTCTGATGCAGTAGGCTATATAGGATAATCCTCAGGGGGGTTTATTGACTTCCCAGAGACATGAAAACAAATCATTTAGTATAACTGGGCTGCTTTTGCTGACCTCTTGTGGAAGCTACATTCAGTTAATGGAGTGATGCAATTAGGGATGGGTATAGTGCTGCCAAGTGAAGACATTCATAAGATGGGACGAATTGTGTAATGTCTCGGTAAGATGAGTTGCACTCATTTAAAACGTGTACTGGGGTTTGTAGTTAAATGAAAAGTGAAAACAGGTGCTTCAGATTCATCCACAAGTCATTTCTTTAAAAAAATATATATATTTTTCATACATTCTTGAGTTCTGACTGCATCATAACCAGAAGAAGACTCCTGCACCAGCCAATAGTCGTATAGTTTTTATAATTCAGACAATAAAGTTGGTACGATTCAGCTCCTGTCAGACTGGGCCAGTCTACTGTCAACACTGAGGGGGGAACGAGCACCCCTTCCTAATTTGGACTGATCCTCCTGTTTGCTGAAATCTGATTGGCTCAGCCGTTATCATCGTTAAGTGTTTCCACCTTCCACCTGTGTGAAGTTTTTGTAGTAAACGTAATTAGCAAAAGGAAAGAAGACAGGAGCTGCAAAGGAAATGTGTAGTGAAGAAAAATTACGAGCTAAAACGCGAAAAATTCAGCGAAAAGTGTGAGATGCCAATTGCGCTAAATTGACAGATGTTTTCCGTGGAAGAGAGGCCAAGTTTGCGGATGACTGTTGGACAGCTGTGCACTGATGTGAGGTAGGACAGTCTCACCCTAACCCTTTTCTCTATTGGTTGTTTGTGTCTCCAAATATTAGCTTTGGTTTTGATGGTTAGCTGCTTGTTTTTATTTATTTTGACACAAACACACTTTTATTTGCTGTATTTGTATGGCACTTTGATTATGTATTGAAAAACACTGAGTATCTAACTGTGCATGTATATGTGTGAGCATTTGTAGCTGTTTTAGCATCCAATTGACTGACTGTTGATGTTTGGTACTGATGTTAGCAGTAGTTGGCAGTGTACTGTGGCTTAGTGTTGATGCTCACTGAGGCTGGCCTGTTCTTGTTTTTGGTTCAGTGCAGTGGTGATGTGCTTATACAACCTGAAGGAGGCAGGTGTCAACAAGTAATCCCAAATGTCTTTCAGGTCATTAATATCATCAGATTCTCTTTATAATACAAAAGCTGTATTAGTGTTAAAATTACTGCTAAAAAATTCTCCATCTCAAAGTCATTCAGAGCTGAATTTCAGTCCCAGTCCGCCCCTGATCATAACAATAAACTGTAAAAGCCACTAGATGAGTGAGCAGTGTGGTTGTTCAGGGTGTATGCAGGTCCTTAAAAAGTCTTAAAATATCTTAAATTAGACCTTAAAAGTCACTAAATAGTCTTAAATTTGAGGGAGGTCTTAATTGCCACAAACATTTTAGCTATTTTCATTTATTCATCTTTTAACTTATTTTTCTCACATTATTTTAGCTCTTCTCCGTCAAAGTCCACATTTTTGGTTATACAAATCTTTACCAGTCAACCTTATACCATATTTTTACATCATACTGCTGGCAAATGTAGATGAAGCTAACTCACTCTAATAACTATATTCCTACATAAAATCTAACTCTGCACAGGACTACATATAATACTTACATTTATACTCACCTGCAATGCTTGAATAAGAAAAATATGATTGTCCAAATATTGTTTTTTTGTTGTTGTTGTTGTTGTTGTTAAAAAACACTTTGAAAGGGTCTTAAAAAACATTTAAGTTTCTGTGTCTGATAGCTGTAGACACCCTGTTGTTCGGTTGTTAAAAATTTTGAGTATTGAAATTCTAAAATAAGAGACAGGACAAAAACATGTTGCGATTACTCAGCATCAGTCTAACAGTAGTTTTGGCATATTTGCAACCTACTGACTTGCAAACTACTCACAGAAAACTGTAAGAGATTATGAGTCATAAATCTACAATAATTCTAATCCTATACATTTCACTGAAAACAAAATCTCCTCGGACTCTACTGCATTTATTATGCACATATTTCAACACCTCGTAAGTGGAAATGGTCACAAATGCATTTACTAGGATTGAGATTATTAGCAGTAAGGGACTCTGTGGGAAAATACATTACAGATTTCTCAGTGAACCGAGGTATATTAAAGTCATGGCCATAACATTTTTTTGTTGGAGAACGAACAACACAGATGACAAAATAGTGATAATAAATTATATGTTTCAGTTCTAGAGATTTTGCAAGAAAATCACTGTTATCAAGAGTATGAATATGAGTCATCTGGCATTTGATTCAGATGGCTTAGTCAGTGTTTTGTGATTACTAAACATATGATTTCACAAGACATAACCTCACCATCAGTGTGTCACAGTCAGCTGAAATTTGTACTAAAGAAATCACATGCTTATGCTGTCAGAGACAATGTAATACTTTTACTAGCCCTGTATTGTGACTCCAAAAAGTAGCATTTCAGGAGAGTGGAAATAAATTCTGCCTGTTTAAAAGTTGCAAACATGGAGCATGACTGCTGTTAAACAGCCAACACTGTAGCAACAAAAAAGCAGAATTTCTAGTCCATTTATTTCATTGCTGTATCACTGGTTGTGAGTTATCAGCTAAAACTCAGACACATTCTCAGTGCTGGCACATTTTCAGTTTCAGAATATCTGAAGTCAACTGTACTGTAGCTTCATTTGCAGTGCACATTTCTTGGACCATGTTTCTGTATAAATATGCATCTTGACAAAGTGTGTTTTGGTTTGTTACATATGCACAGTTTGTGTTTGTGTTCACTGTCTTGCAGCATGTTTTCTGTGTAGCACCAGTAGCGCATACCACATTTCAGCTGGGGGCAGTGTTGCTCTATAAATACACATAAACATGTACAAATGCTGTACACTGCATGGTGGTTCATAAAGTTTACTGTGTGTGTGTGTGTGTGTGTGTGTGTGTGTGTGTGTGTGTGTGTGTGTGTGTGTGTGTGTGTGTGTGTGGGCCGCAACGACTCAATCACTTACCTAATTTACCCCATCATATAATTGAATTATTTTAGTTTCACTCTATATTGAAGTCAAAGAGAGCTCCAGCCGTCATGCTCGCCTCTAATTAACCGAAATGCATTGTGAATTATGTGGATCGCTTGCCCAGCTGAAGTTAATTGTCATGGAAGAAACACTTAAGCCTGCTAAAAAAAAAAAAAGAAGAAGAAAATATCTTTTAAATACAGCATACTCTTAGAGCATGTTTGTCCTAATCAGTGTAGCAGCAATCATTGTATTGTCGTTGTTCAGGGTTTAAATCATCAGTGCTTTGTGCAACATACAAACATCAATTCAAACTGACAAGAGGCATCGGTGTATCAATACTGCACCTGATTGCTTTGCTCCTCGGTAACTCAATACATTTTTTTCTTTTTATTTCCCAGATAATATTAAAACTTCACAGTGGTTTCACAGTGAAAAAGCACTGAGGCTTTTAGCTAAGGGCATTTCATGGATGGACAATGACGCACTATGTTGTGGGTACATTCACTTCCTCAAGGCCCTGGAGACCTTTAGTGGTGAAATGTTTTCTACCTGCATGTCAAATAGACTTCTGTCCCCAAAAAACAACTCAGTCTGACCTTCATCACTTCATTTTATCACACCTGAGAGTGAGAGTTCTTCAAGTGGATTATGTTATTTAATAAGAACATTCGTATGTTCTTGTATCTGCTACAATACATTGATTGATTACACTGATTTGATTTATTAGTGTTTACCACACGCGCACCCGTCTGCAACCAGTGATAAACCCACTCTACACATCTTACGCTGTGCCCTTGTACTCCAAGCATCCACAGTTTGGCACTAGCGGGTATATCGTTCTGAAATAGGCCATGATGACAAGTTGTTCACTAGTGACCGCTGGCTGCGATATAAATTTTTCTTCTGTCCTGCCTGTTGGCTCTAATGCCAGAGCCAGAGAAAAGGTGCTGCTGTGAGCTTTATGACAAAATGCTTTATCCCCCATTAACCTTCACAGAGTGGGTATCAGGAGGGGATTTCAGGTGGAATAAAGCACCGGTGTCAATAAGCAGGTGTGTCACTGAGCTCAAAGGAGACAACGGGCTAGCATAAGGCGCCCTCCGTCCTTCATTTCTCCTCTTTCTTTTGGGGTCATTCCTTAGCTGGGCTCTGACAGCAACCACTGATAAGAAAATGATTAAGTATCACGGACTCAACCGCAATCCAATTCACGTTCCCGGTTGCTCCGCAGACTGCAAAAAAAAAAAAAGCTGTGTCAGAAGATTTTTTTTTCTAATCAGGAAATTCTAACAGCTTTTTGATTGCTCTTCATATAAGCCATGTGTGTGTAAGGCTGCCTGAATCACATCCTGGAATTCATTTACAGTAACTTTGTGTGTGTGAATGTTCCAGACATGGAGGAGTGTAAAAACTCAGGAGCGAAGATCTCAATGAGACAAATCAGGCTTAACTCTGCGCTGTATCTGAAATGGATCAGGCTAAGCTGACTGTAAAACACCCACTCACCACCTCTGTGAAAACGTATTTACCAGGGATAGAGCGAGAGGTGGCTTCTGGGGGCTCCAGCCCCAAATGTTTTCTTAAAAGCCCCAAATCTAGGCTTTTCCCTAAAGAAATCCAATTGAATTGAATGTTAGGTCCACTAATGTCTAATGCAGTCGTTTCAGATTTCCTTCATTTTCAGGTTGGTGTTGTGGATTTGGAGCTAAATGTTGTGCCTGGGGCACGTCGTGTATTAATGATACTCGTTACCTGGAGAGGTTGGAAAAAGATATTCGTTTCTTCCCTGTTCCAAAACCAAAATCAAACCCTGAAAAGTGTAGGGTTAGCTAGCTAGCTACTGAAGATATAGCCTACTGAATGTATACACATGCTGCTTTTGCTTTGTAATGATTATTACAGTGAAACAAAGACTGACCCTGCTGTACAGGAACCAGTGAAGGGAAGCAGGGAAACTTTGCTCATATTCAGCCAGCTGTGTATCATTGCATTGTGTGCAGATGAACGTTTATCTGCACACACTGCGATGCCACACAGCTGGTTCAGTATCAGCAAAGTTTCCCTTTATATTCATTGTGTTCTGTGTGGATCAGCAGTGATGTGGTGGTTCACTTTTACACTGTGATCTGTAGCCTATAGTTGGGCTTTAGCTTCTAACTATCTTTGTGTTTTTAACCTGTTGTTGCTGCTGAGTCAGTTTGACATCCTGGATATATCCTTCAAACACAGACTGTAGACCCCTCTGTCTGCTTCTCTCTGGAATCACTGTTTCATTTTTCCAAAAATATGATAATACTTCTTCAGGGAGTGCAGTTAGTTACAGTGTGGGCTCCATGCTTACAGCTTTTCGGACCATCACAAGGGGCGGGGCTTAGCAAAAGGTCAATTACAAGTATTTAAGACCACATTTACTTGGCATTGTTGGGGATCCTTGTTTTTTTAATTGAATTGAATTGAATATACTTTATTTGAAACATGGAAAAGGTCCAGTGTCTAGGACTTAGTGGCATCTAGCTGTGAGGTTGCAGATTGCGTGTAGATGCACTATGGTGGCTGATGTGAAAACGCAAAAGGCCCCATCTAGAGCTAGTATTTGGTTCCGTTCTGGGCTACTGTGTGACAACATGGCGAACTCAGTGGAAGAGGAACCGCTTCGTATGTAGGAATACATTTCTCATTGTAAGGTGACAGAAACACAACAATTATTGTTTTCAGGTCATTTTAAACTATAAATAAAAACACAGTTATGAACATTACATACCACTTCTGGCAACAGATGCCCCAAAATCCTACACACTGGACCTTTAAATGTGGCAGCTTTGTCAGCTTAACATTCATTCTATGAATTCTTCTCAGCATAGTATAACAAAAATAGATTTCAAGATTAGTCATGCTGTTTATGCCAATTTCTTCTCTACCTATGTTGTGTAACTTAAAAATAGTAACATCAAACATTTTGTGCCTCTTTAAGGTGGCAGAAGTGAAAATTAGTCATCATCAGCATTTGTTGTTATTGCTTCAGAGAGATGAAAACAGTTGGAGGACAAAATAGGATGTAGGCTCTACAGGATGATTTTTTTCCTTGGCAACTGTCATGTTTTTTTTCCAAATGATGCACAGGTTTTTAGGCCTATTATCTCAAATGGCTTGAAAAATAGGGGAGCATGACCTCAGATCGGGGCTGATCCCTGAATGTTTACAACATCTGGCTTGGCCCCTGATAATATACGTACACATATACATATACTGTATGTGCAAAGGCATTTAGTCCGCAGGGATCAGCAATCAGCCATGAAATTCAACCCGTGATGCATCTGGGCACCCATGAAAATGGAAATGGCAGGAGCTGATCTGTCGATGGGGACCAATCTGTCTCCTCATCAGGGCTCTTCATTAAAGTCGAGCACTGTCCATTAGAGCCTGTAATCCTCCTCACCCAGTGCCACACACGACCTTGAGGTGTAACAGTACACAGCGTTTTAACAGCTCCTGAGCTCTCACAGAGGTATAGTTAATGTCAGAGGCACTTTGTCTGCTGGCTTATTTTGGGTGAAGTAAAAGTGTTTTGAAACAGGATTTAAAGAGTTCCCTTAACTCTACAATTCCTCACAGAGTCATCAGCCACATTACAGCCAATCATAACCAATAATTTAACTTCTCGTGACGCTGTCATCGCACAGTGTGACTTTTTTCACTGTCTACTACAGGAATGTGATCATTCCTTGCTCACCATAGTAGCTGCTTAATTGAGCTGGATGCGCGTCAATGATTTCACTTAGAGGGGATCATCAAGATTCAGACAAGCACCTGGTCTTTTATGTGCCTGTAGAAGCCTGGCAGGAAAAACGATTACCGGCCTCATTTGTTCTCTATAGACAGTTGTGACCTTTCCAATTGGCACATCCTCTTACGAATATGACAGCTTTTCTTTCCCAAAACCAGGAGTGATCTTGCATTTAATATGCACATAAATTGCATATTCGCTTATTGGGGAGCTTGGAGCGAGAACATACTGTACAATCAGTATGGCGGTGCTTTTTGACACTGGATGTGTCAGTTGTCAGTGGAAGTTTATGGAGGTCCCATTGTGCTTGCCTTTCAGCTCCATTCTCAATATCCTCTGAAAAAAGGCCCCCTTTAGCAAATAATTCCAATATATCCCTGTGAATATGCTGAAATATGGATTCATTTAGTGTCCAGTGTGGTGAATAAATAATGGTAAGTGTCTTATTATATTAACACTAGAGTGTGGGTTCAGATTGAACACAGATGCATGTGCAAGGATGAATCAACTGTAGCCAAACAGAGCAGTTAAACAGCTCTGGTATTATTGATGACTGACATGTGCGCCTTTTCAAGATGCAAAAAAGAAAAAATATTTCTCTGAAGTTCTCTGAACCCAACTGAACTGAACTATTGGCCTGTAAGATCTGGTTGCTGGTCTGTTAACTCATCCTGTAAGAAATCCAAGACAAAATACACACATGGGAAATACACAGCTTTTATAGTACATACCAATAAAATCCCCGGTCTCTCTTTGTACAGTGTGGTTAGATTGTATCATAAAATGAATTTCTGCTGAGAGGTTGGGGATAGAGGCACAGTGAGGGAGTGATTGGCGAAATCATTGTTTACTTGAATGGATTACCTTCCGGTGGAACTGTTAGGATGTGCAATCACCGGGAAATATCAGTGCAGAATGAACTGGCAGGACTATCAAAACAAAAAGCTCAAATATCGAGTGGATGTTTTGATTTGGAACTGGTATCCTCACCAGGAGCCACGGGATTTACGGTGAATGATCTTTTTGTTCTTGCTAAGTGCGGCTTTACAGCGCAAGTCCACTTGTATCATGTCTAACAAATAGATAACCATGTGACTACTTTAATTAATTAATGTAATGTAATTAATTAATGTATGTCCTAGTTAATGCCATCTCAGAATCCCTATAAATTACACCCAGGGCTTTGTAGCATTGAAAGAACTGGGTATTTACTGGGAAACTGCAAATGAAACTGTAAAAAGAGAAAGAATCAATTATTAGCAGCTTCAATTTTTTAAAAAAAAAAGTAAAACTTTATTTCTTTTAACCCAGTGAACAGGGGAAAAACTAGGGCTGCACAATCAATCAAAAATATTATTTAAATTACAATATGAGCAATTGCGATATCCAAATTGCAAGAGCTGCAATTTTTTTGACATAGGTGAAACATTTTACAGCCTACAATTATAAGGAAAGAACTGTGATGCAATGGAGATGCCCCGGCCTACAAATCATATTCCACATGTTAAAATATTTTTTATAAAGCGGTTCGTATGATATCCTAGGAATTAGTAGGGGTGTAACAATCTATTGATCTGCATCGTTATATTGATTCAATAATCAACAATCCAGTGTCATCGACGCAAAGTGAGAACATTGATCTATATGGTCATTCTTAGGGTTCACTTTTATTTTGAAAATCTGTGTCACCTTCAAACAGCAGCAGTCAGATGGCAAGCAGCCTAGAGAAAGATGATGAGGATAACATTATTTACTCTGGAACAAATCAGCAGTGTGGAAATATTTTAGGTTATGGAGAAAATACAGGTCAACAGAGCACATGCCATATGTAAGCAATGCTGTTACGAGATCTTACATGACGTAATGTTACCTGCCTGAATGGGCAACTTCTCACTGCAGCAACATAGCTGCTCTGTTTTAACAATGTTCAGCTGAAAAAAAAAAAAAAAAAACATGCTTGCAGGCTGAAATTCAACCAAGCTGTTCTGTTGGGAGATGCAGTGACTTAAACCATGAGTAAGAAAAAGCAATAATAGGTAAATAGTAGTAGTAAATAAATAAATATAATTTGTTAAGTTATGGATTAGGGAAAGTCCACTAACCGCTAAGCTAATTCATGCAATGTAAACATGCTTGAGCTAATAATGGGTGACTGTCAGTATAAAGTAAACTTTACTGCACTTAAGTGGTTACAGTTATTTACATTATTTATGTGTTGTTTTTATCTTTTATGGCCAAAAGCAAAAAAGAAAGGGATGGCAGCTTTTTCTGTAATCGATTGTGTTAAATGGGCACATGATACAGTCTCATATCGATCGCAGGCCCTGAAATCGCATCGTATTGAAATCGTATCATAGCAGACTTTATAAAATCGGCAAATATCATTGTCCACAGAATTAATATGATATTGTATCATGAAGAAATCCGTGGTTTATACCCCTACGTATTGGCGCCCCATGAATGACATTACATCATGATCGTACAGTTATATAATTAACGTAAAGTTACAGAGGTTAGGTTTAGGTAAAGAAACATGATTGGGTGTCTGTAGGTTTAGGCAAGTAAAGTTACTGTGGTCAGGGTTAGAAAAAAAAACATGGCAGGGACGTACCCTAAAATGGCTCAAAGTTCACTCAAATTTCACATGGTTCCAAACACATGACTCCAGGGGGAAGTCCTGGGGAAATTTCTGGGCTTTTGTGACCCATCCACCAACCCAACCTGCCTCCTCACAAGACCGCCTGGGACTGCTCTGCTGCTTCCTTGTTTACTCCCATCAGCAAATTGGTCACATGATTGCAGCCCTTCAATATATGTAGGATATGTATGAAAGTAGGTACGTTACTTTTTTCAGTGAAAAATAAAAATTTCTACTAAAATCTCATATCACTATCACAATATCTGTCAAAATAATCGCAATATGATTTTCTTTTTTGTTGCATATTGTGCAGCCCTAAAAAAGTCTATGAATGGCAGTGCCACAGACAGGAAAATGTGGGGTGGTGTTGACCTACAGAGCACAGCTGACAACTTGAATTACAAGCATGATGCAAAAGCAAAGACTTGATGAAATGTTTGCTCATTTCTGCACAACACAAAAGGAAAAAAATTCAATTTGAGCAGGTTATTGAGACGGATTCGTCTTTTGACTGCGGAGAGACAGAGAGGGAGAAGGCGGAGAGGAATATATTTCAGGCACTTCTGTCTCCCTCTATGGGAGTGTTAACGTTTTTTGTTGTTGCCTGTTTGTTGTACAGTGCCCGGGTCAATCAGTGTCTGCTGCCTCACTGTCTGTGGAGGCCATCTCTCGTGATGAAATCGTACAGACTGTGTCTCAAACACAAATACAGAAATGCCCACACATACATACAGCACAAACGCAGAAAAATGAGTTCATGGACACGCAGAAGGACACCCTCAGAAACACTCACTGTGTTTATACACCTCTTTCTCTTGCTTCCTCTATCTCTCACACTTTTGCATCACTGCTCCTGTTTCAAGCTTCCAGCCAAAGGCCTTTTTAAGTCATTTTTATCCGGGGCTCTTCTTGTCCATCACCGCTTTCATATCTCCAACCGGATTGGAGCCCAGTCCAAACCTGGGCCTTAGTAATGATGACCACAGGCACAACAACCATCTGTAATGTGTCCGCTCCTCCCTTCAGGGAGCTGGAGAAGGATCTGCTGTCACTCTAGCAGGGGAAACATCTGTTCCCATTAAATTACTGCGGCCCTGCCATGCAAGTTATCTCTACTGCACTCCATTTTACCGCCTGAGTCCTGCGCCTGTCGACAAGGGGATAAAACAAGATTAGTTAAATGACTGGGAACTGGGGAAGTAGTAAGGGAGGGACAGAGGGGGAGAAGAGAGAAAGAGAGGGAGACGTCTCTTCCCTTGTCGTCTGCTCTCTTACCAATTAGGAACTGGGGACTGTCCTCGAGTGAAGCAAAAGAGCGATATAATCACCTCATCCATCAGCTAAGTTGTCACCACACGGCCTAAACCCATTATGAGTAACACTGTGAGTGGCCTGTGAGAAGAAGCGTGTCCATACTGACGGTCTCTCAGCTTTTCAGATTTTAATGTGTGTGTAGACGTTGTTTTAAAATTTACTTTTCAAATGTTGCTGTATTGGTATTGGTCGGTATTGTGTTTTTCTTACAAACTAGAATCAGTTTTAAAGGAGCATTTTGTAGGATGTAGTGGCCTCTAGCTGTGAGAAATCAGATTGCAACCAACTGAAATGTGCCAAGCGTGAACTCCCGGTTAGAATTCCTTCAGTGTTCATTGTTCCAAGAGGTTTTTAGCAGGGGCCAAATTATCTGGAGAGTTCTCTAAAATAAATAGGACCAAGGCCTGCTTGCAAAAAACACCTTAGAATGTGGTTGTACAAACACCCTTAAGTCTTCTCTTTAAGGTTTCCTTAAAATGTTCACTTACAGTATGTGTTTCTGGTTATGTCCTTCTCTTGGTCCAATACTGAAGACATCCCTGGGCCGTTGCACAAAAGACCTTAGCAACCAAAGCATAAAAAATAAACGTAAGGTACCTCTGAATCTACCGTGATTGCAACTTGACTGAGTTTATGGTGATAAATAAAATAAAACTAACACACCCTGAGAAGAGTGTTCTGCAACCAGGAGAACCCAGCGGATACGCCTTTGATTTCACATTATAGATTTGACTGAATTAATTTTCATTTCAGTTTCTTCCTGAAGTCATTTTCTGTTTTCTGGTATTTGGGGATCAAATTAACTTTGTAGTTTGTGCTTTCTATGATTGTATTCCTCCAGAAGTATAATATTTTCCTCCTCTAACTAATATGATTCTCTTGTCTTCTCTTCTCCTGCCACTTTTTCACTATTAGCCAACTTTGTGAGACGATAACAGGCATCGAAAGTGCGAGTCCAAGCAAACAATCTCTGTGGAAAGTATTACCGCTGTAAAATATCTTTCAAACGCAGTAAATGAGTTAATGTTTTCCTTAGCTGAGGAAACCTTTTAAGGGATTCTGTGCAACTGTGTAATTCCCTTAAAGCCCATAAGTGTCATACTTATGGTTTTGTGCAACCGTTCCCAGGTCATTAAACCTGGTAGAAATACTGGATAAAGCAGTTTCACATTAAAGTGTTTTTCCAATGCTCTTGTCGTGGAGGGGCTGCTAACTTTAATGGCAAGTGCAAAACCACAAATGGCCCTATCTAGAGCCGGTGTTTGGTTTTTCCCTTCTGGGCTACTGTAGAAACATGGCGGTGCAACATGGCGGATGCTGTGGACAGGGACCTGCTCCCCATGTAGATATAAACAACTCATTCTAAGGTAACAAAAAGACAGTACACTATATAAAACATACTTATTATATTATATTCCATTTCTGCCAAAATATCCCCCTGTAATCCTTCACTCTGGCCTTTTAAGTAGCGCCCTGAATGTCACTGCTGCAGTATTGTGGCAGGACTGTAGCATGAATGCATTATGGAGAAGGTAGAAAAGATAAAAACCTGCAGCTGGGCATATGGCGCATAACCACAACCTGCAACATCTGGTGTTATGTGACTGTAGATGAAAGAGCTGCAACTGTGTCACATCCAGTTTTGTTCTTTTTCTGTCAGAGGACACATAAATAAACAAAGTGCAGCATCATTTGGACAGTTTGTTCAGTCAGCATGAATTAAATATAGCAGGGGAAGGTTTGTGTGTGTGTTCATGTGTGGCTAAGTGTTTTCTGTGACTCTAACCTTTGTAGCGCATTTCATTGTAGTTTTGACATTCTCCTCTGACAACGAGAAAAAAGCCAGAACAATCTTGATATTTATGCATCTGTAACAGATGCTGCTTGAACTGAAGCAAAGCAGAATCTTTTTTTTTTTTTTAGATATGCTTCTTTTGTTATGTAAACCTGTACCCCCATTCTTCACACAAAATGCATTCATTTGGTATTCAACAAATACAGATGTAAGCGAAATGAAAGGCTCCAAATGTCTGCTCAAAACCCTTAACAAACATTTCTTATGTCATAAAAGATCACTATGCTTTTCGCCCCAGGAAAAGTGCCACTGCGTTTTTAACACATCCTTAACAGCATGAAGTATAACCATATGTGCAGACATTTGCTGCTGAAATGCATTGCAAACACAAGTCACAGCATCAACTATCACTGAGGTTTATTTATATTTTTTAGAGACACTTGGCGCACAGCTTGGTCTTGTGAGATTTTTTTTTTTTTTTTTTTGCTGATGTGACTGGAAATTAGAATATTTCCTTTTTTTCCCCAACACCATGTTAAAGTAATGACACTGTCACATCACTGCCCAACATCATAGAAAATTATGTTATTTAAATAAATATGAAAGTCAGTGACAGATGATGTTTGATTTGGGGTTTGCAAGGAGTTTTAGCTGTAAATGACATGCATGTTAAGTGGCTCTGTTGTGCAGCAGAGTGCAGGTGTGGGAAGAGGATGGGGTGAGGAACACGGGGAGCGCCAGGTAAGAAGAAAAAGAGATATCTGGAGGGTAAAAACAGCGGGAGGAGAGGAGAGGTAATGAAGAATATTGGCTGAGAGAAAACCCTGCTGAGTGTCATGACAAAGTGAGGCGGCAACGACATGGGCTAAAAATAGAGATCCTCAAATGGAGGGACATAAACAAAATGAAAGCAATCAAGTGACTTTTGCATAGCCGTCCTACACACACACACACATACACACACATCGGATGACATATGTGTCCTTGACAAAAGAGAGAGGGAGACTAAGTACGCTGCAAGTCAGAGCTTGGCACGAAGATCTGGAGTAAACTGATAAGTCCAGAGAGAGCAAAAGAGAAGATAAAAAACAAAATAATATCAAAGGGAATGTTATTCATCATTGCAGAATATTTGGGTAAAACAGTGTAAAAGCGAATACAATAGTTTAAAGCAGAGGTCGTCAACATTTTCCAGGCTAAAGACCCCTTAACTCAAAGAGAGACAGAGCAGGGACCCCCTACGACATATATTGAATAAAACTGAGTTGCACTGTAGCTGCTTAGTCAGCAGCAGTTGTAGCATGGCTAGGTGCGTTAGCCTCCCCTCTGCACTTTCAATGGTGGTTTCCAAGGTGGACGGTGTGTCAGAGGCTAGTATAAAGTTATAAAATAATCCATTGAGGCTCACAAGATTGTCTGTAATCTCGACATAGTAATACAGCTAATTTGCTAATATGCCAAAAAAAGAGAAAAACAGGTGCCGCACAGTGATGTAGCATTAACAAGCTCATATGATTGCACAAGGATTCATGGGTAACAATCAACCTATCATAAATGTTGTGTACTGTCAACTAAATAGGTCTTTATGAATAGGCTGCTTTATCTTTGCAAATAATATATTAGATTTAAGTTAATGTGGATTTTCAGGCACATTTTACTTACTAAAACTTTAATTAATTAATCAAATTATTTAGAGGTCATTTTGCGGCCCCCCTGCAGTGACTCTGAGGACCCCCTAGGGGTCACAGACCCCCTGTTGAAGACCCTTGGTTTAAAGGCATAGTCAGTATTTTGGGATATACGCTGATTTGTTTTCTGGTGGAGAGTCAGACTTACTTGGGTCCAGACCTCTGAATCCACCTACTTTACTGAGTTCTAGTTGACTGATTTGTCGAGACATGAAACATCGATTTCTTGGTTAAAATGATAAACAGCCAATGGGTGCTGCGTGGGCCTCAATTAGCCAATCAGCACCACGGGCGAAACTAATGCCGTTTTCAAGCGGTGCGCCAGAGCCAGTGAGGAGTAATAACAACAATGCTGAGCTCTTTAGACAAGATAGACACTGCTATCAAGGCTGTTCTCAATCAACATGTCCTCTCAATATTGCAGTAAATTTTATTTATTTATTTATTATTTTACTTTGCTCCACTCTTAAAAGGTAAAATATAGGTATATTTGTGTGGCTACACAACAGTGTGAGCTAGGGCTGGGCTATATAACGACTATGTATGTTATATTGATATATATTTCTTTAAGCAAGACAATACTGTTTATATCGATATAGGGTCAAGTTGAGTTAGAGAACGCCATTCTTCAGAAAAGCTAGCTGAAGTTCGTCTCATATTCTCTGCACAGCTCCGCCCCACTCACTCAATCACAAGTTCTACAGAGAGAAACAGTGCTGCTACTCTGTTTAATCTGTCATTTAATCTACAGTGCGACATTGGTCTGTAAATTGCACGTGTGCAATCCAGCGCTGTGCTGCGTGTGTAGGAGACAGAGCTGCTTCATTGTGTCTGGTGAGCGCTTGTTGCGAGTTAGTGTGTGAGGTGGATCACAGCACATCGCTGTTCTTCTTTGTAGTTGTAGCCTATTGTGTGATGAGACAGTGTCTGGATGCAGGCGACGGATGTGTTTTTAAAAAAATGCAGTGACAACACTTCATATATAAGACATGTATATCGCAGACAAAGTGTCTCTCACTCCTTCTGTCCCTCGGCCTCTCTGTTGATGCTCTGTGCATAAAAAACGATTAATAGCCTAAATAAATAAAAATATTTAAATCATTTTCCAGCACTAAATACATTTGAAAGGCCATGGAAAACGACCCTCTACTCCCCCACAAAGATATTTAATTGCTCCAAACTACAATGGATTTAAGCCTACTTGATACTTTTATAGTGGTGTTATAGTTTTGTGTCCTGTGCTGCAAACCTTTAAACCTCTGTAGCTCCAGTGCTGTGTGCAAAAATGTTAATCTACAGCCCTGCTATTTATTTTATATAATCATTCATTTACATGTTGTGTAGCTATAACAGGGAAAAAACATCAGTGTCTGTGCGTTTTATTCTGATGGCAGTCTGTTTTTATAAAAATGTGTGTGACATCTGTGACATCTCAAATGTGGCTTTGACTTGCAAATAAACATGTAGCCCATTTCATAGAAAATACTGAGATATATATCGTGTAGTGCCGTTCAGCTTGTAAATACTGAGATATGAATTTTTGTCCATATCGCCCAGCCCTAGTGTGGACTTAAAATGATGTCAGGCAAAAGTCAGATGTAAGTTCAATATGAAAAGTCATGAGTTGGTTGGCTTAGCTTGGCAAAGGGATTGGAAGCAGAGGGAAGCAGCTAGCCAATAATTAACATGTTAAATCTCTTTGTTTGTATGTACAAACAAACTAAAGTATAAATGCAAAGAATGCAGATTTTACTGGGGGTTATGTGCCAGACGATTTCCTCAATTTTGTTACCTTTGGACAGAGCCAGGCAAGCTGTTTCCCCCTGCTTCCTGCCTTTATGCTAAGCTAAGCTAAGTGGTAACTCCATATTTACTAGACAGGTAAGAGTGGTATCAATTTACTCCTCTAACTCTCTGCCAGAAAGTGAATAAGTGCATTCCCCAAAATGTGAAACTACTCCTCTAACTCTATTGTGGGAATTTAGGGCCTTTTACACCTTCACTGTACTCATTCTGAGAACATAAACAGCATAGCCTTTCAATCATAAGGCTTTCTTTGGCATCTTTAAGTACTATCTCTTAGTTGTGATTCTGTTGATGTCTGTGACCCGCTCACTTGTGCAAGTACAAAATAGAAATTCTTTGATGATCACTCTGAATAACATCATAGGTGAAATCTTTCCCATACGGCTGATGGAATGAACTGTTTCATAATAATTAATAAAGCTTTTAATTATTCAGTGGAGCACAGCGGGTGTCATAAAGCTAATAGTAAAAAGCAGCTATCATCTTTCACCCGGATAGTTTAATTCTTAGCACTGCCTAAGTCTGATTAAAGCTCTGCAGCTCATTGCTATGCTTTTCAATACAATGACTGGGGGCTGTGATAAACAACTTTTTAATTGCAAATGCCTGAAGTGTGACCAGTGTCAGAAGTTTGCATTTTACATCAGCGTACTGTTTCCATTGCTGCATGGCTCACCTCGCCTAACAGATGGTGAAATGCATATCCAGGCTATTCAAAACGGTAAATGCTGCTTTATTCATTTACATGACTTATTTATTTATTTCCTTCTTTTCATATGATTTCATTAGAACAAATGACAAATTAAACACTATGTGGTTAAATCCCCCTCCACTCAAAAGATGTGTTTTTCCTGTGCCCACTAAATAAATGACCTTGACTACATTGGTTTGTTGCTAGAGAACTGTCTTCACATTATTCTACTGAAGGTGGCGATATCTGTACACTTTCCCAAAATCTGAGAGTCAAACATATGCCAGGAAGGCGAGATTAGGCAATTCACTAATTTGAAAGCCAACTGTCACTACAGACAGCGAGAGTTTTCATTAGCATAGTGAAAGTTCTGACAACAAACGTGGTTTTTGGCTGTAAACAGACATCATTGCAGATATTTTCTGTGTTTCACAACCCTCTAATACTGTGTCAGCCACTGTCGATTACAAGCTAACAAGCTAATAAACAAAATAAACAAATAAAAGATGCTAACTACACTGGATCTGACTGAGGCTTAAATATGAACGGCTGCATCTCTCTAATATTTCCTCTCATACTAATGCTAGCTATCTTAATGCACACGGCTCTTATATTAGTCTCGCATAGCCAGACCTATTTTAACATGTTGCTGCGCACCGGCAGAAGGCGGAACCTACTGTAAGCAACACTGCAGGGTGGAGGCTACATCCAAAATTTCTCAATGAGCCAAAAGAATAGATCGGCTTCTAGCCCCTTTTTAGATTTTTTTAAATGTACTTTTTTATGTGGGAAAACCATGTCAAACAATAACATCTCTGGAGGTAGACTTTAAAGGTCCAGTATGTTGGATTTAGGGGGATGTATTGGCAGAAACTGAATATAATGTTCATAATTATATTGGTTTATAATCACCCGAAAAAAGGAATCATTGTGTTTTGGTTACCATAGATTGAGACATTTGTATCTACATCATGGATATATTAGGAGAACTGGATATAGCATTGCTGACGGGGCATGGTTCATTCCTATGAAAGCTGCTCAATGGCGCACAAAGCCAAAATGGTTCAGCAAACAAAATTACTTGGATGATCCAGTGATATTTGGCTCTACTTCCGTACTGTACGGCCCATAGAGCATGTGCATTAGAGGCTTAAGGCAGCCGAGTGCAACCAAACAGCTACCTTCTGTCAATCGAACAGCTAACTGCCAATTTTGTGCTCCACTAACTTGACTGGAGATGAAATAATTTAATCTTGTTGCTTTTGTAGACTTTTCCAATGTTTTTGGACTGAACGGATTAAATCCTGATAGTGAAATGAGTCATTTCACAGGGGCTGTGTCGCTCAAAAAAATGCACCCACTGATTTACAGACATCTCTTTTCCAATGTAAGTCAATGGAAACAATTTGTTTGGGCTGCAGGACATCACATGACAGACCCTGGAAACTGCAGTACCACTGTTTGGCCACTACAAAAATTGGCTTCAAAGCTAGGCACACCTCCTGGGGGCATGATTTACATATAGAGTGGATCCTCTTGTCTGCCATGTTGTTCAACAGTAGCCCAGAATGGACAAATCAAACAGTGGCTGTAAATAGGGTCATTTACGTTGGCTTCCATAGCTTGCCCTACATGCTTGACAGTGTTGGCTCATGGGAGAAATTTCAGCTGGTTGCAATCTACAACTTCATCTCTAGATGCATCTAAATCCTGCAAACACTAGACCTTTAAAAGATGTTCTGTGTCGAATGTGAACATGAGAATGAATCATCTCTGAATATTCATTAGAAAACATCATTACCATCTCCAACATGTAATAAATCACAAACTATCTTTCTCCTGATAAGGACATAATTGTCTTTTGGGGTCTGCGGACACCATTGTGGGCTTCCAGAGAGTTTCCCTCTTCCTTCACTAAGTAACGATTGGCCCCTGGAGTTGGACATGGATAATCAATGTGTAATTATTCTTTCGACGTGAAACAAAATGAATATGCAAAGACTAGGACACAGGGGCTCAATCTTCCTCTTGAGTTTTAATCATTCTGATGAAATACTGTTTTGCCCTCATTCCCATGTGTGAATAAATCAATGACATAAAACAAGAGAGATAAGAGAATCTCTCTCTCTTTCCTCACTGTGTCTGTCTCCCACTCTTATAAATCTACCAGCCCATGACTTCCTCCATCATTCGTTTTACAGTAAACTTTAACAAGCGTGATATCTTGGCTTGTAATGAGACAAATATAGATTTTACAGGTTAGCAGTGTGTATCTCGTAGAGCATCTCCCCCTGCTGTGATAAACAACATTTTGTAATATGCATTTCACCTTGAAAAATATTTTCGCTGCATCATCACTGTGTCATAAACAAGCACTACCCAGTTTGAAGCAGTCTTATCATCCCACTTCATAAGAAATACAAAAAAGTGAAAATGAAACATGGAAAAAACAGCACCCGGCTTTCAGCTTTCATCAATATTTATTCATAAACAAAACACCGTATCACTGTTGTGTAATACAGGCACATTATGAAATTGCATTCCCAGCAAACAGCAGCAATACCTGTGTGCCCTTGATGCCCCATGGTACAGTATAAGACATTTATCTTGCACACATGCATGTGTAAGCATATATTTTAAGGCATGTCCGCACACAATATCACATGAGCACCCATGCAGAGCCTCAGTGCCTTCCTCACTCTCATATTACAGGGATGCCACTGAGTAACACAAACAGAAAGCATCATAACCTCTGCTGTGGCTAGTCTTTGTAAATTGTTCCCTTTAAATTATTCATCACTAACATATTTGTCAGCCAAATCCTGGTGTGCTGTAGAGGGTTTTTAAATATTGAATAGATTTCACATCTAATAACCCCGGAGTACGCGTTAAACTCCATAAAGTAACTATCAGGCAATGCATGACTCATATACGGGATGTGTCAGCGAAGCTCTAACAGCAGAAGAGAATCCCGCTGCATATGTCAGCATCACTCCCAGTCTGCCACTGTGCTGTATGAAAAATGGTAAACAGCGTGAGAGCATCCCATTGAATCTGCCTCCCACTCAGATTCTCTCTGCTTGGTTTTCTGACACTGTGCTGGTGGGAAACAGGGGGGCGGGGGTCAAAGGCACAATGCCCTGGTACTCAAGAGACCCCGTAGTTCAGGACTAGCTCTAATTGTGGTTCTGGAGTGGAGGAGTTTTTGACCTTTACTGATTTATTTACACACAAACAGCTCTATCATCATAGACGTGGCTAGTCATCTTCCCTGAGAGAAATCCTTGGATCCAGCTCCAAAATACCTCTTATAAATAAAAGCCTCTTTTATAAGACAACACATACACACAAGCAGCGCGACGTGCACGCTGACATTTGCATGCCCTGGCATACACACACACTCTTAGTCGAGCTCACAAACACACTCTCACTGGAGCAGAAACTCAGCAGAGTCATTTTTTATTTGTGCGGGGCAGAGTTAAGATGAATTAATTAAACTAACTAGTTTGGGGGTTACATTTAAATTTAAATCTTCCTTGAAGGGACATCTTCCTCAGTAATGTTTGCATTTTATTCAGGGCTAAAGATAACATTGTTCCACATGTAAGCCCCAGTGAATATATTCAAGTTTGAAGAGAGGTCGTTAAGTAACATTCAGTGTCTCTTGGTCTGATTTAATCCCCCAAATAGAAACTTCAGTTCTTTTAGTTTTTGTCCTTATTTGCTTGTTGTTCAGCTTCACTTTAACTCATGTTTGTTGTTTGACTTTCACCCAGTTGAAATTACTGATGGGACCATTCATCATGTTATCTGATATGACAATAGCTGATAAAGCCTTTGTTATATCACTGCAGCTATATTTCAGTGGCGTAAGGAAGACTTACACCAGCGACACATTTTCCCAAATCATATGATAAAATATAGGCCTATATTAATGAAGGTTCATTAGTACAGTTTTGTATTTCTCTGTAATGTAGCACAGTGTTAACAATGTTACTGAGACTATTCTTTCTCACACCTTGAACTCAAATCATTGTGTTGCCCCTGCCCAAAATATATCATTTAATAATTACATTATTTTCGTAAACATGCAGGCCACTAGTCAACTAATGGCCCTAAATGACGACTACAGCCCTACAAATTACGCTCTTTACATGGATTGTATCTTTTCAAAATAAACCTTTGTTTTTACAGGAAAAATGTACAGTTTCTGTTTGTTGAATACATATAGTCTTTCCCAAAATAATGTAAAACAGCAGTAAAAACTTAGTTTTTATCGTGTACTTCCTTAGGTTTAGGCAACAAAAGCGCAGGTTCAATCATGGTTTGGCTTAAAATGAGTACTCTTACTCACGTAATATAATGTCACTAGCACTGAATGCTACTTATACTAACATCCACCTCTACTCCTACCTGCCCTACGCAGACTTTCTTACTCTTTATAGTACAGTAGTTGCCCGAGTCATACGGCACTAAGGGTGCCTCGATGTGTTGGTGTCTGAGGCTGAGGGCCACTGACCAAGTGTTGGTATTTGACAAGTTGGGAGTGAAACCAGTTTGACACCAGTGATTCTAAATTTAAGGCTCTTGGGCCAAATCTGTAATGAGATGGGGTGCTGGGTGGCCTGCTGACCATTTTCTAATTCACAATGAAAATAAATAGTTCAGTCCAGGCTTTTTTTGTACTTTGAATGTAAATAAGGTGCCAGAGTGCATTAAAAGCATCAAAACAGTGCTTCTTATTGGGAAAAAAAATTGCCAGGGGAAGATCCCTACAGATCCACAAGGTCCAGGCTAAGCCCTAAATATCCCAAACTCCCAGAAACACCCTGCACACACCTGATCTACACAGAGCTGCTGCAACTGGATTTGCCTCTCGGCAAAGATTAGTGAGGACAGCAATCATCAAACTGTTGAAAACAGGCAGTTCATTTATTATATATACTTATACTAAATATTATTAATATTTGTTTATGAACAGGCCTCTGGTCTTCTGTCATTTTGCAAAAGGGGCCCTCGGGCAAAGCAAGTTGAGTATCCCAACCTGCACCGTCAATAATGGCACATAGGAATCAGCCAATAAAAGAAAAAGAAAACAACACTTTTACCAGCAGCAGTATTGCTGACATACAGCAGAACACTGCTCCATTTTTCATAATGTCATTAAAAGTGAAACAGTCTTTGTTTACTTCTCTCCTGTTACAGTGCACCACAGTATATGCTGCTCTTTGATGTGCCTGGTTGTTGAGGTCAACATTTTCGACCTGGAACACATTACATGATGGATTGGTGGCAGCCATCGACTGGAACACAACTGTAATCAACTAGCTGCCAAATAACATAACAGCTCGATACGACACAATGTAAAGCTTTTTCTCATAAAACAAATAAAAAACATGCAAATGAAAAATGTCAGATACCTTAAATCTGATTTCCAGCATGCCACACAAAAAATACGCTGCTCAAAAAAGTTAGGTGAACACTCAAATCACACATCAGATCTTGATAAACAAAATACTCAAGTTTAAAATCTTTACTGATGTATACTGTATAATTTCTTGAGAACAAAATTACATAAAAACAGGTCTAAAAAAAAAAAAAAATCATCAATCCATTTAGGGCTGGATTTAAAGTCTGTATGCACTCCCAGCAATGTCTGGGCATGCTCCTGCTGAGTCAGCAGATGGTGTCATCGGGGATCTCCACCACTGCACAGTGCTGGGCTGTGAGCACAGGTCCCACAAGAGGACATCGTTCCCACATGCCACCTTCATGGAGTCTGTTTCTGACAGTGTGGTCAGAAACATGCACACCAGTAGCCTGCTGGAGGTCATCTTGTAGGGCTCTGGCAGCGCTCCTCCTGTTCCTCCTCACACAAAGGAGCAGATACCTGGTCCTGCTGCTAGGTTGATGGCCTTCTACGGCCCTGTCCAGCTCTCCTCGGTGTAGCAGCCAGCCTCCTGGTATCTCCTCATTGCTCTTGAGACCGTGCTGGGAGACAGCAAACCCTCTTGCGACCGCATGTATGGGTGTGCCATCCTGGAGGAGCTGGACTACCTGTGCAACCTGACTGGACACTAGCAGAACACAAAACTAGAACAGAATCAATCAGGAAGGATAAGGAGGGAGCAGCTGTCTGTGCCACCACATGTAAAACCATTCCCTTTTTGGGGGTTGTCTTGCTTTTGCCTCTCCATTGCACCTGTTATCTATTTCATTTGCACTCGAGCAGGTGAAAGTTAGACTTGATGTTAGTTGATGTTAGACTGTGATGGTTAAGTGTTCCTTAATTTTTTATTGCAGTGGTTTTGAAATTATCGTCAATATTGCAAAATACAACACAATCAAACACGGCTAAGAATCATATTAAGTTTTCATTCAACATTTCTCAGTCTCAAGGGAACTTGGACCATTTGTACTTTTTTAGAAGACTCAAACCTATTACTGAGCTGTGTGAACTAAATATATGTGCTCTGAGAAAAGGTCAAGTCTTGTTTCTGTAGGTTTACTCTGTGCCCAATCTTTTTACTTTTTTCATTAAAAATTACATTAATAGCATGTATTTACATGCAATAATTTGTCCTGACGGTGGGAGTGCAAACCTGACAAATCTGATTAATATTATAAGGGTTGTAATTGTCCCTTTTAGTTGCTGCATTGCCACTAAAGACCTTGCGGATAATTTACGTAAAAGTTGCGTAAGAGATCTGCCACAATGAAAAATTGAATACTGGTCATGCAAAGAACAATTTAATTGGATGCAGCAGATATGTTGCAAAAATGATTAATTCATGAAATTACAGCATATAATGAGATACAAAGAAACACCATCTCACGCTGATAAATGCCTGCAAAAGTCTAATTACACAAACATAACAATCAGGCTCAGAACATTAGCCGTGTCTATGTGTTTGTCATCTCTAACCATTTACCATCAGTGAATGAATATTCAATCTTTGGAGAACTGACTTGTAGTCGCCTATGAAAGGAGAATACACACTGTCAATGATGCACAGGCCCAAAACAGTTCAGCAGCACGGAGCAACGGAGACAAGAATTATACCTGTTGCACCCCTGTTACTAGAAATTGCTTGCCCTGTATGTTGTAGAATTACTTTGTTACTCGAACACGTAAAAGCAATTTGTTTTTCCAATTATGTTGGCAAGTATTTTACTGTAGCTGCCCCAATTATGCTCACAGGCAACGAGGTGCTAGTGTAGGAATAAAAGGCATCAAAGAGGAGCTATTGTGCTCCTTTTCAGGTTCATACTGGTATTTTGGTTTTCTACTATAACATTTTTACATGCTTTAAGATTCAAAAAAACACTTTTATTAACCCATACTGTCTGTGCAGGAACACCTTGTCTTCACCCTCTGTGTGAAATGCTCTGTTGTAGCGCCTGTCTCTTTTAGCCCCCCCTCCTGAAAAAGCCCAGTCTCCTCTGATTGGTCAGTGTTTTCAGGTATTCCATATCTCGGCGTCTCTGTACCATCATTGCAATCTGTGGGAATAACTGTAATGGAGGATAGCAGCATTCTCACCTTGAAAAATGACCAATTAAAGCTACTAAACCAACATCTTTACACTGACAGGTGGAGTAATAAGATCTGCTGGTGTTGGTGTCTGAGGCTGAGGGCCACTGACCAAGCGTTGGTATTTGACTAGTTGGGAGTGAGACCTGGTTAACACCGGTGATTCTCGATTTAAGGTTCTTGGGCCGTATCTTTCCTGAGATGGGGTGCTGAATGGCCTGCTGACCATTTTCTAATACACAATGAAACTAAATTGTGCACACTGGGATTATTTTTTGTACTTTGAATGTAAATAAGGTGCCAAAGTGCACTAAAAAGCATCAAAATAGTGCTTCTGTATTGGAACAAAATGCCAGGGGAAGATCCCTACAGACCCCCAAGGTCCAGTTTAAGCCCTGAATGTCCCAAACTCCTAGAAACATCGCTGCATACACCTGATCTGCACAGAGCTGCTGCAACTGAATTTGCCTCTCAGCAAAGATTAGTGAGGACAGCAATCATCAAACTGTTGAAAACAGGCAATTCATTAATTAAATATACTTATACTAAATACTATTAATGTATTAATGTTAATTAACAGGCCCTTGGTTTTCTGTCATTTTGCAAAAGTGGCCCCCGGGCAAAGCACGCTCAGTATCCCAACCTGCACTGTCAATAATGGCACATAGGAATCAGCCCAAAAAAAACGGGGAGAAATTAACAACATTGGCAATCAGGATTACATGTTTCCCTAATAATAGCATGTAGCTGCATGTAGCTGTGAACTTGCAGCCGGGGAATTGTAATGGAGGATAGTGGCACTTTCCAGTAGGGCTGAAATGATTCCTCAGGTAACTTGAATAATTCGATTACTAAAAAGCCTTGAGGCAAATTATTTTCAACTATACAGCGCACTGTGTTCCACATGGATGGTTGTTTCTGTTGCACAAGCGCTCATGTTATTTTTGCTGTTGATAGCCTGCACAGCTCTAACGTGGATGTAGCGCAGTTCAGTGCGTGCTGCAAAATGGAGTTCACCGGGTGGACCTGACACACCAGGTAACGTCATCGTTTAATTTTATGGAACCTTAACCAGTGATTGCTAGCTGAGATTCATAATCCATGCTAAGAATGTACATGTATTATGTATCACGCACACTGATCTGTCACAGCTGTAAAAGTACACACTGCAGACAAATGTTTTTTGTATATTACTCTTGCCCTTAAACAAAGCTAAAGTAATTTAATGGAAACACAAAGTATTTCTTATCCGATTGCTCAATTAATCACCAGAATAATCGATAAAATACTAAAAGATTTGATAGCTGCAGCCCTGCTTTTCACCTTAAAAAAAATTACCTATAAAAACTTCCAAACCAAAATGTTGCCTACATGTAGCAGTGTAGGCAGCAGCGTGCCTGGAGCAGATGACCATAGAAAGACATCCATCACAAGCTGACGTCAGCTTGTCTCAAAAGTAGAAAAAATTTTGCACACAGAACTTTTACACAGGTTTACATCATAATTTGAAATTTTGGCCATGTTTAACATGAACATCCAACACATTATATTGATGGCAGGAAATAAGATAAAGCATAATGTGTCTCCTTTAAAAAAATGTGATGCAGAATTCTCCTTAATAAACAATGTAAAGACTCATACAGAAGTCTCAAGTGTCACTTACGACCCACTTGAAGTGTGTGGTGGTGTATTTATCTGCAGAGACTCTGCCTGTATTTTCTTTATATTCTGCATATTTGCTGTGTTCGGGATTTTTATGGGCATTTACCCCCAGAGTGCTCAGGTGAGGCCGAGGCTTTAAAAAATGAAGTGACCAGGTGCCAAACTGTAAGGGACATAGCACTAAAATAAGGCAAATATAACCAGGCGAAATGCAAAATGAGAGTGAATTTTACTTACACTTTCACTGGTGAGCACGTTTACACACAGTAACAGACAAATATACTTTTATTAGAAAACATTTTAAAGAGTAATATCAGCATTTTGCATCTTGCCAGGTATATTTATGAATTTTTTCTCAGCATGCTAAAAAAAAAAAAAAAACACACAATGTTATGTGTCCTTCAAAATGTATTTCTTGCTAAATTGTAGAGCTTTATATCAACCTAATTTCCCGTCATACCTTCTAATGTTTCTTACAGGGTTGATAGTTTAACCATGAATGAGGGAATGTCCTTCACTGACTATAAAATAAAATGTCTAATAGGAGACTCCTTGATTTATCAAGTTTTTGGTTATTATTAAACTTGAACTCAAAATCAGCACACAAAAATGTGTTCCTGATAACTGCCTGTCTATCCCCGTGAGACATAACCTGAGCAGATCAAATTAACAGGCAGTACACTGAGGATTTCGCCAGCGTTGCTCACCCACCAAGTGTGGAGCGGCCACGGGGGACAAAGTGAACAGCAATAAAAGAAGATGAGTGAGGGATTTGGATAAGTCACCCAGGATCACCCCATTATATGAGCTATTCCTTTTTAAACCCTCATCAGCATAGGAGGGATTTCCAGTGAGGCTTTACCATAGCTGAGGCAAGACTACAGTCCCCCAAGAGGAGAAAAAATCTATATAAGTAAAGTATATTTATTTCTTATACCAATGCATGATGCAACTGTCATTTATCAGCTCATGAAAATAAAGGGTGTCTCATTTATGAGATTTAACAAATACCTGATGCAACACCATTACAACATTAAGGTGATATCTACAAAAGCATCCTATGGGACACACAGAACACTCTTTTAATGTGCCATCCGTGCAGTGATTTTTTAAAAGTAATTTGCAGGCAACTGTTTATCTGCAAAAAGAAATTCAATAGGTCATCCTGGAACATTGTCAGCTTCCTGTGATCAAAACTAGGAAACACAACCGAGAGGGCAAGTGTCAAGTGCTTGTGTCAGACAATGCCAAGTGAACATGCTCTGAGGTCAGAAGGTGACAAAGTTGCTGTGAAAGCTATGGACATAAAAGGACTCTGACAAAATAACATAGTGCTGCTTGAGTGCTCTTATGAGGGAGAAAAATATGCAGTTTCAGATTCACTAAAACCAGCCGTAAATTCCTCTCTGTGTTGCTCATGTAGGCTGAAATGTTCTTCAAAACATGTGACCATTGCAGTGAAAGTGATCCCCCACCCCCCCTTCAGCTACAATATGTGCTTTATTGATCACAAGGCTGTTACTTGGATTGCTGTTGTAGTTAGATGTCATTGCTTTGGTCAACCGGAGCAGCCTCACAAAACAACACCGCAGACTTCTGGAAGCAGTACTAAAAAAAACGTACATACAATTTCATTTTGCAGGGTGTCTAAAATGCAACATATAGGCAGGACTGTGAGCTATAGAATACTGATATTTCAGCTTGTTAACCTCATTTTGTCCACTTAGATATCCTGGTGAAGAGGGTTTGCATAATAATGAGTGACTCTACAACTTAAATATTTCAGGTCCTCGCATCAGAGAGAGGAGCGCTTATGTCCAGACAAAGGTCCTTGCCATGTACTTGAGGTGAACTTAGGACATCTTACACAAAAGAGAAAGGCAATTAAATATTGATTGGACTTCGTCAAGAGGAAATGGATGTGGCCGGCTGTAGTCAGCAGAACAAAACCCACAGATAAATGTTGCATGTTTCCTTTAAACAAAGCTGACGATCAGTGGAGGGATGTCTTCAGATTTAATTTCCTTTGAATAACCTTTGCCAAGACTGTAAGTAAAAGTGCCTCTCTGTTGTCTTGCATTATACTTAAAGGTTCTTGATAAGTACTAATATTGACCAATGCATGTTTTGGCAACTGGCCAATGACACATTCAAGCAAAATGGATTTGTATTGTAGTGTTTTTTTTCTATCCCCACACTAAATGGCCACTGTCAGTGTGCATTAAGGTTTGAGGTTTATTGGCGACACGGAAACTGTTTTTTTTTTTGTTTTGTTTTTTCCCATTCACCGTTAACCCCTTAGTTACACTTGCTACACCTGTCAAGCTTTACAGAGCATTACAGTAATAACAGGTGGCAGATTGACCACTTAAAATTAATGGTCATTTTCTTAACAAGGGGTCCTTGATTTCAGACAGTGGTAGACAAAGGCAGGCTAGCTAATTGAGCCGAGGTTAGCTCCATGAGTTAGTTGAAAATGTCATCTCTGGCTGAGTCTTTATAACCCAGTTCTGACTAATGATTCACAACTAGACAAAACCCTTTAGAATGTTGCAGATAAAAGTTGCAGCGGTGAGAACTGGCCGGACGGAACTCGACTCAAGCTGACTGATGGTGTCACCTGCAACTCCACTGGTCAAATCACCAGTGGCTGGTTTTAAAGCGTAAACCACGTCACCCTGTTTCTACAGTCAATCAGCTTCTCGTGAGGTTAGCTGGTCAAGTCAAAATGACCCCAGACGGTGTGTTTGCTTGCTGCTAGAGGTGCTCCGTCCCCGTCAAGCCTTCAATTTTCGTCCTCATGGGGTGCCGGTGTCAGACGTTGGGTCACTGCTGCTGCTTGCTGTATGTGCTTGTGCTCTTTAGCAACTTACGCTGCTTTGTTTATGTTTTTTGACGTTTCATCAACACTACAAATGCAGCTGTAGCCAGTATCTCACTATCACTATCCTCATTCGTATTTTGAGAAGCTACAAATTATATTCAGCCACAAAATAACCCTGAGAAGCTGGAAATCGGAACAGAAGTACAGAGAGTTGTTGCATAGAAATGATACACCATCTCATCTAGTTGCATTGGTGTGAACCAGCAGGTTTTTAGGATGTTGTAGAATGGCGCATCGCAAATAGTTGCCTGTTTCAACTTGTCTTGGTGCAAATCTTTGGTCTAAACTGAGCTTAATGTGTCCTGCTGACACATTATTACGCACTTAGTGGCCACATACATCAGCCTATATGATGCTAAAACTGTGAGGCTAAAGCTGCATGTCCCACACGAGAACATATTTATTCTTTGGGCGCCCCGGTAGAGTGCAGGCGCCATGTGTCAGGGCTGAGTCCTTACTCCAGCAGCACATGATTTGATTCTAGCATGGGCCCTTCGCTGCATGTCATCGCCTCGCCTTCCCCTGCCTTTCCTGTGACAGAATCATAAGAAAAAAGTTATTTCATTTTAACAATCTGGCTTTGCAGTCTAGGAAATAATATGACTTTGTTTTCAAAGAGAAAAGGTTTTAAGGTGTGGTTTACCATGTAAGGTAACGCTTCCTCATTGACTGGGGTTGCTGGAGTGTAAACTTCCCCAAATCTAAAAAAGAGCAGGACAGAGCTGCTAACTTTAGCCCACACTCTAACATAGTAGGACTGCCTGAATACTAGTATTTTAGCCAAATGGGTTTTGTTTGGGAGGATGTAGCATTGCATGCTTCAGCGAGCTCCATCACCATCTTAGCCCGTGTTCTGAGTGCATGTTCATGCATCTAACATGAGATCAGTTTATTTGATGCATATCAAGTATGAAGGCACCCAGTATATACCATTCATGTTTTAGATTTGGTCTCACATCTATGCACGACTACTTGTAAAATGATTGTCTGCTTTGAAAGCCCATTTGGGCAGGCCTGTATATGCAAGATACTACATTAATATCAGGATACAGAACCCCCTGTCTGAGTAGATTTTTGTTGTTGGACATAATGTAGTCCATCTAAATGTCAATATATTCAAGCACTGTTGAGTTGTACATATTTTCCAGTATAATGTTATGATGGCAATCCTGAGAATTAATCAGCAGCCAGATAAACATGATTTAAAAATCAGCAGGGGAGTTAAGTTCCAGTTGCAACCATGCCAGCAGGACAAGGAGCAAAAATCTCAGTTTCTATAACCATAAAAAACAAACCAAAATAAAAAAGCTTTTTGAAGTTACAGTTAGGTCTGAAGTGCAGTCTAAAGTTAGTTTTTTTAGCCTATCCAAAAAGTTACAAGACAACCCAAAAAGACCCAACGACAATGCGCATCAGGCACACGACACACTTTGTGATGTAGCACGTTAGGCACCGCCCCCAGGCGAAATGCCATGTTTTTATCTGAAGTCCCCTGACATAGTAATCCTCATCCACATCCACACATGGGGAAACACTACACAATGGATGTGCTAGCAGTGCATGCAATCTATAACACTACCAACTGAAGTAGCTCGTAAATAATGTGCTTCTCTGCATTGGAAGTAATGCTCAATTACTACTGTAGGCAGCAACCTAGTTAGCTTGACATGCTAATGATTGCAGTGTACATTAGAGCAAATAAACAAACACAATGTTTAATCAATTTCTTACACTTTTGCTCTGCGGTGTTGGTTTTAGAGAGGCTAAAAAAAGGACACCACCCTCCAAACTCTTTATATAACAGAGTATCTCTTACTTCAGCATGTGGAGAATTACAAAGCTTGACAGGCCTGCTGTGCCTACAGTTGTTAAGCTATGATTGGACAATTGCTCTTCAGGGAAAGGAACATTCAATTGCTTACTAGAATAATTCTATATGTGTTTTTTTTTCTGCTGGCTCCACAGTGCACTTTATGATACTGATTCATTTGCCTGAATTGTGAGTGTACAAATTAGACTCAGATTTATTTCTCTCTAGGCCATTTAATCGCTCCACTGTAAATCTATTATGAGGAGGAAAAAAAAAAAACAAGAGGGGTAATTCGAGCACAGCAGGCTCAGCCACAGACTTCCAGAGCAGGTGTGAAGATACAGTAGAGAGGCTTTATTAAGTCGGTGTCAGGTAAACAGACTGCAGTAGAGAGAACAAGTAGCAGAGGTAGGTGTCATTCTGACAGGCAGCACACAGGAACAGGAGTAGCAGTGCCGGGATCAAGAAGCACCTGCTGCTCCCTCAAGAGCTCTTCAGCAGCATGGAAATACAGGGAAAAAGAAAACAATAAACACTTTGCTGTGTAATGAACGAACAATTCGGGCTGGGCGTTTTGAGAAGAGAGCCTAATGATGGCATGAGACGTGTTTCAAATTCCATCTCTGCTGAGACCGTAATCACATTATGCATAACATTTTTGCGTCTGAATACAACTCGCCCTTTTACCTGCACAGTGGGACACCGCAACGTGTGGGGCTCAATTTGCAAATACCAGCGCAGCTTCCCTCTCGCAAGCCAGGGTGGCACAGATAAAAACACACATCAAAACGTTGCACATTTATGTATATCAGTGTGCAGTTTTAGTGCTCTTGAAGCTGCAGATCACAAGGGCATATGATACTGCAAAGTCAGACACACACACACACACCCCTACATCACAAACTTAATAATTAAACTATGTCCGCCATATGTTAACTAAGAAGCCGTGCAGCAGTGATACACTACCACAAAGCCGAGCGAGCTCGCACTTGAATAGAGGTCAGCACTGAAATGATGACCGACAGAGGCAATCATGGCTCTTTCTGCCGATTGTGGGACTTTCCCACAGCACTGTACGTGTTCATTATGCACCCTGGGCACATCACTTTAGTGGGCTAACTCCTATCGATTCCTCAGCCTCACTACCCGCAACCATTTCTTTTTTAAACTCAGCCGGTACCATTGCCCATGTATCACATCTACTGCACAAATCAAAGGGGAATGACTACAGGACTCATGTGGAATCCCTAAATGTTATATTAGCACTTCTATCAACTCTGCCTCTCTAAGGAAGGAAGGTATATTGTATATATTTAAGAAGCAGGAAAACCTAAAAGGAAGGAAAGTGAGATAATTGTCTAGATTAAATGGTAAATTACACTTGTGTTTTGAAAGTGTGCTAAAGTGTTTTTAAATGCCTTTATCATTTAATGATACCTGAGAGTGAACATTATCTTGCTAAGTATTTCTTTAAGTGCTCAGATCGCTATTAAGACACACAACTTAGACACATTCAAAATAAAAAAAAATTAGCCAATCAATTTTCTGTTCTCCAACAGTAAGAAAATAGTCTGTAAACAATTCCCTCTCCATACCCGGTCATCTTCATGATATTTTCTTTTTTGTTCAAGCCACCCATAGTAGCCATTAAGGTACTCAGTCCACCAGTAAAGTAGTTCTCAAATAGTGGTGTGAATCAAAGTGTGCAGTATTCAACTGGGCCTATACAAAAAGTTATGATTAACTTTTTAATTGACTGTTTCAGTATGTTGTGCACACCTATTTCCTAAAAAAGAGGCAAACTACCTAAAAATGTAATGTAATTTCATTTAATTTGATTTAAAAAAAAACCTGGTGTGTGACACAGCACATTATCTTACATCATCTTACATTATTTCCTGTTTAAATGCTTTGATGTAAATGAATTCTTGAATCATTTTGTTAAATATTTAATGAGTAACAGTTGGTTGTCAATTGTTATTGCATATATATTTAAATAAAAACACACATTTATGTTGTGATAAGAGCAATAACACACCTTACAGGGGCTATCATGCACAGATATAAATAAAGGTGTCCCTTGAGATTTTAGCTTGCCCTTTGGTGTGCCTTGGGCACGAAAAGTTTGAAAACCACTGCACTCGTTTGTAAATAGTGATGATAGGGTATCTGTTTAGGTATTGTGCTCATTGAGCAATATCAAGCGGCAATCTTTAAAAAAAAAGCCAGAAACTGCAGTTCCTCTAACGGCCACTTGGGGCTGGCTCAAAAAGTGAGACAATCACCATAGACCCTCATGTTAAAATGCCCAACTTTACATCAGAAATATACATGTTTATTGCTTGGTACAAAAAATATATATATTTTCAGCTACAGCTTTTTTTCCCCCACATTCATGACAGCTGTACAGTGTTGTACTCTATTTTTGTATAACAAACCCAATTAAATTTTATTAAGGCTTCAAGTTATGCATAATGGTTGCCTTCAGTGACAGGAGGGTGCCATCCGTTGATGAGTTGATACCACTGCAACAACATTGGTTAGGCAACACAACCGTGGACCGACCCAGGATTCACAGAATATATTCATAGCCGTAGCTGTAGCTGTCGCTAGTTGTGTTTTCAGTTCTTTAAAGTAACTAAAATTTTGGTTGTATAATTAAGTCTCACTGGGCAAGAAAGACCAGATGTTTTTCCAGTTTTTCCAGCACACACATTCTGTTTTAATGCTTTTAAGCCTGTGTTTCACCAGTGAAAATTAGCATTAGCATTATCACAGTTAACCACAGACTGTAAATGCACTGTGATAACCAAGCTAGCAGCGAGCATAAGTGTTAGCGCCAACCTCTCTTCCAAATATGGTCACGTCTGGCTCCAAAAATTCAAGATGGCAACAGTCAAAATGCCAAACTTGTGGCTTCAAAATGGGTGAAGTCACCAACCAATGGGTGGCATCGTGGTGTCCATTATTTTTTACAGTCTGTATGAACTGCGATGTAGATGTCTTTTGCAAGAGATATATAATTTACACTGATTCCACTGAGAGTTGGCATAAAAGCCATATATTTTATTCCAACAAAGGATATAATTCAATCATAATAATCTTAAAACAGAATACTCAATGTATTCTCAATAAGGCCTTACATCATCAAAGCAGTTCAATGCATCACAGGGCAATTTAGTTGCATGATAAAAGGACCTTTTTCAGACGGAAATCGCCAAAACAGCTACGCAACATAATCTAAAACCACAGCTGCAGGACAGTATATGGCAACCGGCCCAGCAACAACATAACTTTTCCTGAGTTATACCCTTGAGATAGTTTGTGGAGTTAAAATTCAATGAACAAACAATAAAACAAATATTTGTATCTTTTCGATTCCACAAAACTTTACTGGAGAGATACAGTATCATGCTTAAGTGGACCAAACAGGATGCTCCTCTGCTTTTATGCTTACTAATTTTAAGTTTCATGGGTTTTGATGAATATGCAATACACATCAAACCATGTGCCCATTTTATCATATTGTATCAAAGGACAAGGTGCATACATCATTAATAGAGTTTCCACTGTGAGAATAACTGGAAAAATGTATCTCTTTCCAACCCTCTTTGTAGGATATAAGCCACAAACATGTTTGTTGATGAAATGGATGTTTTTGTATGAAAGAAAAAACATATAAATGTTTCAGTGACACAAGGTTAAAGTCAGAAGTCAGAAACCAGATCACATCTAATATGCATAAGAAGACAAATGGAAGGGGATAGAGATCTAAAAATATCAAATAACGTGAATATCCCTCTGTGTTATTAGTGTGAGTTCAGCAAACACAGTGAGGAGAACCATGAGACAAAATGAGGGCCTGAAATGCACCACGAACCTCCAGTTAATAGACTCTCATACTCCATGAATGATTGTCAGCGATAGTGGAGAACACCATTAAACATGTTCTCTCTTGCCATTCTTCATCATGAAAAGCGGGGTGGAAAGGGTAGCAGCTTGTGAGTAAAAAGCGAAGGCACGTCATTGATTCTCACTTCAATTGTTTCACTGCTTTTAAAATGAAAGTTATGCTCCACTGAGATACTCCTGTTGTAATGGATTGGATTCTCCAATATTTGGCTCATGTGCAGTTTGCCTCTTTATAATAAATCAAGTATTTTCGCAGGAAGGTACGGTTTTCTATTTTAGCTACTAAACAAAGTAGATAAAGGAGAGCAAGTTCTGATTTTTCCTAGAAGGTTTCTGGTATTCTAATGTTGCAACAGAAAAAGAAAATGCCACAGAAAAGTCATTTTCAAAGAGCCACCGACGGGCGCGATGCATAAACAAATCAACAACCAGTTGCCTGCACTTCGTCCAATCTGTATTCAGACCCCGTCGTCCTTATCCTGCATGGGTCATCTTGAATCAATGGACAGTAATGCACCAACAAAGCCCCTGTCAGACACACCTCCCCCTACAAAGGCAACAGCAGAGCGGCGAGATTGAAGATGGCTCGGCTCAGCGCTGAAATTGCCAGGTGTGACCCCCCTCCTCCACACGCACACACACATGTAGGATTTGTTCCACTTTATGCAAAGCAGTAAACATTATTCAAGCACTGGGTCGCTGAATTCAGGGTCTGATTACTGTATGTGAATTAGCCATGTAGAAAGGAGATGGATACAGGGTGTCTCACCAGGCTGCTGCATAAACAGTCGGCAGCTTTAGGTTACCTGGCTCTTTGGAGAGATGCTGAAAGCTTTAGTTACTCCTTGCTAACAAACATTAAACCTGGCATATGATTTCGCTAACAGAGAACATAAATTGCATTTAGAGACTGAGGTGTCTGAAAAAACCCAAATTGAAATGGATTATGATGCTCCCCGTCATTTCACTCCTCTCTGAAGACATTTTTCATTCTCAAGTGTGTCGACTGAGTTATTAATATAGGGACATCTCCTGGATGATGGGGGGAAAAAAATCCCCCTGTATTTTGAATTACAGAGGAATCGGGAAGTTGTAAAAGGATTAGTTTCCATTAGCAGGTCCTGCCAGGTATTGAGACTTCAAATAAACATGTTTCAACCTCAGCACAACTGACAGGGCTTAACAGTGGATGCATTTGCGGAGACGGCAATAAATTCCATTTTAAGGTCTTATTTAGAATATGTTGCTTACATGCACATTTAGTTTAGCCTCCTAAAATCCTTTTATCCGTTTACATCAGGAAATAATCGAAAGAATGTGGCTTGTTGTATGCTGGATATTTTCTTGACACATGGGTCTATCACATAACTCGAAATATTAGCAGTGGACATCACACACAGCAATAAGCAATAGCTGGAAAACCCCTTTATATTTCAAGAAAACTGGACCTAATGTCAGCTCGAGCAGGAACTTGCGGGGAACACTGTTGATGGTGAAGAGAAAACATGAATACTATCAAGGGCCTTATATTTGAAATTGTGTGGTATTATAGGAACTACAACAGCACCCTGGCCCCTTAAAATTACATTCACCAAAAAAAGAAAATCAATCATGCTTTATTTGCTATGAGTGGATACTAAATCACTGCAAGCACATGTATACAATGAAATACAAAGTCAACATTTTTCTCCTTACAACAGTAGGTATGCCACAAATCTTCATACAGCTGGTCATATATCTCATAAAAAGTTATGCCCATGGTTTGACATCTTACAAATTAGCACCCCTACCAGTTAGGTTCAGAAAAGGAATCATGGTTGGGTGTCATCAAGTAGCGTAACGTGACAATATAGCATGGCTTTACATATGTAACTTTAAATGACTCAACATTGACTTTTTGTTTTACACAGGACACAATCCCTGGTTTCCTGGGTCAAAGTCCTGTGTTTATTTAACCCATTCTCCACCCTAACCTACCTACGTGAACTTTGTAACTCTTTATACCACATGGCCTGACTTTCTACCTCACTCTTGTCACATGAGGGAGGACAGCCTGCAGCGTATAGGCCATGTGATCACAGCCTCCTGACTCACAATTGTATAGGTTATATACAAATGATAGTGCATTACTTTTCAGAACAGTCAGAACAGCCTGAAATATGTCACACAAACAGGGCAGCATTTTGCCGTTGCAAATCAGTCGTAATAAGGTATCTACGAAAATTACTCGATAGCAGAGAAGAGCAACATTTCATTCACTATACATGCCCCATTATCCCAGCTTTAGTCGACACATTACTGCAATCATATTTTGGCTTCACAAGCCAAGACATGTATAACATACATGTGCCAATTTAAACATTAATGCTGCATCCGAAATCACATACTATGCTCTACATGCCGAATGTGAGTACTATCGTTTGACATACTTTTGTATTAGCAAACAGTACTATGTAGCCTATCTTTTTAGATGCACTGAGCCGTAATTATGTCACTTCCCGAAAGACCTGTAACCATGGTAGCCCATACCAACCTCAGTTCTACTGGCAATATAAAAATGATTTTAAAAATGTATTACGCCTGCTAAAATAAAGTCTTAAACTTAAAATGAAGCTGTATTGAAGTTACAGAGTCATCTTAGTCTCTGTGCGCCATTGCCGTGTTCTGCATTGCATTGTGGAATATTTACTCCATCATAGTGTCTACTTAATCATCAGAGTATAACACCAAGTCAGTTAAACTTCAGGGATATCAATCTGTCCATTTAGGAAGCACAAGTGATTGTGAATCAGTTTCACCTGCTTTGTTGCAAATGAAATAGATAACAGGTGCAATGGAGAGGCAAAAAGCAAGACAACCCCCCAGAAGAGAATGATTTTCCATGAGGCCTTACCTGTAGCCCAGTCAGGTTGCACAGGTAGTCCAGCTCCCCCATACCTGTGGTCACAAAGAGTTTTGCTGTGTCTCCCAGCACAGTCTCAAGAGCATGGAGGAGATACTAGGAGACTAGCCGTTACACAAGGAGAGCTGGAGAGGGCGGTAGAAGGGCATCAACCCAGCAGCAGGACTGGTAGCTGCTCCTTTGTGTGAGGAGGAACAGGAGGAGCACTGTCAGAGCCCTACAAAATGACCTTCAGCAGGATACTGGTGTGCATGTTTCTGACCAGACTGTCAGAAACAGACTCCATGAGGGTGGCATGAGGGCCCAACATCCTCTAGTGGGACCTGTGCTCACAGCTCAGCACTGTGCAGCTCGATTGGCATTTGCCAGAGAACACCAGAATTGGCAGGTCCGCCACTGGTGCCCGTTCTCTTCACAGATGAGAGCAGATTCACCCTGACCACGTGTGAAAGAATCTGGAGATGCCGTGGTGGATGTAATGCTGCCTGTAACATCATCCAGCATAACCAGTTTGGCGGTGAGTCAGTGATGGTCTCGGGACGCATATCCTTGGAGGAGGGCACAGACCTCCATGTCATAGCCAACAGTACCCTGACTGCTGTTAGGTACCAGGATGAAATCCTCAGAGCGATTGTCAGACCTTATGCTGATGCACTGGGCCCTGTGCTCTTCTTGATGCAGGAGAAAGCCTTTCGTGGCCAGAGTGTGTAGGCACTTCCTGGATGACTAAGGCATTGATGCCATTGACTGGCCCTCTCGTTTCCCTGACCTAAATCCAACTGAGCACCTATGGGACGTTATGTGTGGGTGCATCGTACACCACCAAGTATCACCACAGACTGTCCAGGAACTCACTGATGCCCTGATCCAGGTCTGTGAGGAAATCCTCAGGAAACCATCCGTTGACTCATCAGGTGCATGCCCAGACGTTGTCAGGAGTGCATACAGGCACAAGGGGGCCGTACACACTACTGAGTCACATTATGAGTTGCTGTGATAAAATTCATGCAAGTTGGATCAGCTTTTGATTTCAATTTTTTACTCTGATTTTCAGTGTGATTTTGAATCCAGCCCTCAGTGGGTTGATGATTTTGGTTTTCACTGACTGTTGTTGCACCATTTTGCTCTCATCAAATTATACAAGGTACATCAGTAAAGATTTTCAACTTGAATAATTCGATAACTCCTTCATCAAGATTTGATGTCACTTAAGTGTTCCCGCAATTTTTTTTGGTCAGTTTAGTATGGAATTCACGCATTACTGCTTTCAAACTAAGGTTATACTTAAACTAAGGACCACCCTAAAAATCTCACATACTGTTTTAGCACACTTTATAGCATGTTAATGTGGAATTTGGACACAGCTCACGTGTAGACTGTGATGTGGAGTAAACAGTCAGAGCATCTTGGAAAGTGTTTTGTTTGTTCTTTCACTCAAGGGATCCCTGCATCACAGCAAATGTAGCTGCAAAACAAGTCATGTATTTCTTGTGGTTGTATTGTCACACCTGTTGTTTGAGTTTACCAACAAAACAAAGTTATGGATTTTCTTGTTTTTTTTCCAACTCAATATCCACATAAAAACTAGGAGTTTGGACTTTGGGGAGGTTCAGCCCAGATATCGGCAATTCATAATTGATGTGAATAAACATAATCTCCATATCAATAACATTCAAATGACTTTCACATTAGCTTCAATCTATTCATTCTCTGCAGCCTGGGCTGTTTGTCACATGTGGCAGTACTCCAAATGGTCCCTTTGCAACAACAGCGTGAGGGAGTCACTGGTGGTTATAATGAAGCAAGTGCTCTGATGGCAGTTTAAAGATGTCACTGACACGGGCGAGCCGATGGTTTCCGAGTAGTTTTTTAGTAGGTTGACAGCACCGAGACACTTAACACTACTCACATGTCATTTGAATCAGGCTGGTGACAGTTAATTCCACTCTGTGATGCCCGGCTGGTTAATGAGAAGCCTGCTTGACTAGTAAATCAAATGAAAGCTGAATCTGGAATCGTAGTAACAATAAAAATGATATTCATACTTGAAGGATGATGTTAAACTAGATCATAAAGACGGCATGGAATTTATATTATACTGGGTATCGGTTTTAGCTAGGGGGAAGAGGAAGTTAAGCTACATGTTGCATTTGCAAGTGAGTTTGTTTGCCTCATCAGTGAAAGACATTAAGTCATTGAACTGATGATGTAACTCATTTCAGCCGGGATGTTGATGAGTTACAAGTGCTAACAAGTGCTTCAACAATCCATTAACATACCAGCAGCTCACAACATCCCTGTAAAATGGTCCCAGTTTCACAGTTGCTTAATCTTGTAAATCTGTATTTGTCTATATGAAATGGCATTCATTATAATGGCTGACTGTTTATACAGGGACTCTATTCCTCTTTCTACACTCAGAAGAAGCCCAGGTAATTTCTAAACACAGGTGGCATCTGAATATGAATGTTTAGTTATTCGCCCTGTTGCAATTCCCACCACAAGCTGCATTTTTGAAAGAAACTAAATAGCTTCTAATGTGAGGATTCAGCAAACCAGGTTTTCATAGCGATAACGTTTCCTCCAATAAAGGATAAATAAATGAAATAACTTGTTAAAATTAGACACCAAATTAGACGCTGCATTTCGGCTGGTCTGGCTAAATGTGGTATAATACTCAGCCAGCACGCAAAAAAGATAAAGGGGTTATGATACTCAGCAGAGACTTGCCTGACCCTGGTTTTTAATAAGGGCTGACTATGAGCTGCTGAGATCTGTAGCGCTGTGTATTTCCACTGGGACTGTGCTGTGTATCGACCCCATACACTGACTCTGAATACACCCATGACTGAGTCTTGCTTGCTTATTTCCCTCACTAACCATTAAACACCCCATGCTTGGTTGCATCTCAGTTTACAGGATGTAGCTAATTATTTACTTAAATTAGAAAATGAAGCCAGATCTCTTCATCTGTTATCCTTGAACCATATTTTCACCTGACCCATGCACTGTTGTTATTTGCCAATATGATGCTCTTGTACTCGCACCAGTATTATCCTTGTCCTATTTTCATACATTTTTTTACTTTTGAACAGCAAATCCAACATTTTCATGTATTCTGGCAAAGTCATAAATGATTACACTGATTATGCAGAGCAGCAGAAGTGTTCAATTTATGCACCCTGAGATTGCAGTGAGTGGGATGTGCAGTCTCCCCTGAAATCCCATTGTTGGCTTTGCTCGTCAGATGTTAATTTTCAACCCACTTGTAAATCTATATGGACATTCTGGGGATTACTTGATCACTCGATAACTGTGAGAGGCTTACCTCACCTCGGGGACCGACTCCTCGCTGTGTTCTTGTTGCATAAATACAAACACATCCTGTCTTTTATAATGGCAACATGTCTGTGACGAAATGTAATATGTCTTAGTCTATCTGGATCCGAGTTTGTCTGAAAATAACCTTGACTCAAATGAGCGCCAGCATCAACCTGATTCGAAATTAGCCTGTGTGCATTTATGTGTTTGTGTGTACTTCTGCAAGCATAAGCTGAAAACCAGCCTCACTTTCACATAACTGAATAGGACCTACTCCTGGGATGTTCCATTATAAACTACAAGGAAGTGTTTGGAAAAGTGTCTTTTCTCGCTCTGACAAGATTTCCCAAGCAAATCTAATCAGCTTTCCAAAATAACTAAACCCTTGTCGTGGTGTTTGAAAAGAGAGGCAGTTAAATATGTGTCACCTTTGGCTTCTCCAATTCTTTAAGTGCATTAAAGATGGCAGCCAACTCTTTCCCCGGGCCCCTTTCTAACCATATTGGAAATTGTTGGTTGTGCAAGTAAAGGGCATAGAGAAAGTGTAGGTGGCTATTTTTGATCTACTTGAAAAAGTTTCTCGTCCAGCATCCAGACTCTGCAGCTGTGCAGTATTACGTGCTTCTTGCCCTGTCGGTGCAAATCACTTCCTGTCAGAACACTTTACCATTCAGAAAGCATTTATACATTTAGAATACATTGACCTTGACATGACTTATATCTTGTGGTAAAACATTTAGAAAGTACAAGAAGCATATCAGACTCACGCATAACATAGTTTAAGTGGCCAGTAAGATCACCAGCTGCTGTGTGGCCCCTCCTCTGCTTTAGCATCTCAGACCATGAGAGGAATACGGATGAATCTAAACCCAGTTATAAAGCTGATGTGCAGCAGCAGCCTCTCTTTTTTTGTTCTGTTGCTGTATACACAAGACGCAACAAAGAGACAAAACTCCAAAACAAGGATGTGCAAGGAACAGGGGAGCATTGTGCCTCATAAATGCATTCTTTAAATGTGGATTATCAATCACAAACATGATGATGAGATGTTGAAACTGTGAGAGCAAACTAAAGTCTATTTTACAGCAGGGTGCCTGACTCTCTTGATGAATGTTGCTTGACAGAAATGAAAGAGCCCTGCAAAGTTTTCAATTGATGCTTCAGCTAAAGGTTTCAGTTGTCTCCATCATAACCAGAAGCTCCACCCAGCTGGCCTTTTAAGTTCTATCATGCTGATTGGTATCCTTCTGATGGCTATTTGTGCTACTTTGTATCATTTTTTTATTTTGATAAAGGAGGGATTCGATGAAATCAGTGATTCAATTTATGTGGAAGGGATTTTAAATTTACTTTTACTGACAAGACAGTGGGAGCACAAGAAAAGGAGCTGGTCAGCACATCCATTGTTCCAAACAATAGAGCTACAGGGTGAATATGTTTTGGTCCAACAAACACAAACCACTTTGACGATCCGGTCAACTGAAGCCAACCCTATGTGATTCATGCTGGGACACACAACTCAATTGGATTTGTCAGAGAGGCTTACTGTGAACAACCAATCACATTGTGTGATAAAATATGAGGGTATTCACTAGGGCCGCCCCTAATAGTCGACCAAACGTTAGTTGACCAGAAAGGTCATTAGTCAAGATTTAACTGGTGGCTAAGTGGCAGGGAAAAAAGAAAGAAACAGAAAGGAGCTGCGCCTTGTCAAAATAAATCAAAACCTTTAATTTGAAAGGATAGTAACAGGAAGAGGCCATGCTCAGCAGTCAGACAGGAGTCATGTAACAAACCAGTCACAGCCGACATATCTTTCCCTTCTTCTGAAAATATCAGTCTGTGGTAAATACAAAATAGTTTATCTTTCCCTCGAATTTCCAGGGCTGGTACCTGCGGTTATTCCACAGGCTAGTTAATAACATGTCAGGCAGGAAATCCAAAGTGTGGGATCATTTTGAGAAGGTGAAGGACCAACCCAAGGTGATATGTAAACTCATCTTCATTGGTCGACTACAAACATGACGTATCATCTGAAACATGGAAGTAGCTACATGCCCATTAGCCACTTAGCACAATCATTACTGCTTTGCTGACAGCGTCATTAACAGGCGGCACGCTCAGTGTGTGACGTGCACTTGTAGATAAAATATAGGCCTATATTAATGAAGGTTCATTCGTACGGTTTTGTATTTCTCTGTAATGTAGCACAGTGTTAACAATGTTTCTGAGACTATTCTTTCTCACACCTTCAACTCAAACCATTGTGTTGCCCCGCCCAAAATATATCATTTAATGATTAAATTAATATTGTAAACATGAGGGTGACTAGACGACTAATGGCCCTAAATGGCGACTATTGGTCGACTGGGAAAATTCTTAGTTGGGGGCAGCCCTAGATAATAGATGAGAGTATTCGTGACATAAAAAAATTCTCTGGCTGTGTGACATAAAAGAAAAGCATTGAGAGCCCTACCATAAGTCAGGCTTAATCGGAAGAGAACAGTGGTGCAACAGAGTGAAGCATATTTTCTCACAAATGATCTTTGGCCGAGTACACACACACACAGCTTACACAGAGCATTGAATCCTGACAGACTAGTTCCTCTTTAGCATATGTACACCAATCATGGCTGATAATACAGAGAAAGGAACAGCAAAGTGCAAACAAATTTGTTAGCAACGGAGCGACAGAACTCCAATATCTGAACATGTTCTGATATGTCTGAAGGTTCAGGAACATTTCTTTGAAATGTCCAACTGCAACCAACCAGACTCACACCTGAGAAAAGTGCTAGCGCTGACCTTTTATTGTTTCTGTATGACAGCTACCCATGCTGCTGCCCTTTGACCCCACACCCCCAGCTGGAAATTTGTGACTCTCTGCAGAATCGGTAAAAGGTGTGATGAGAGCTGCGCTTTTTAGAAGGTATGAGGCAGAGGCCTGCTGGGAGGCGTAGACTGAGGAAGTGACAGTCTAAATGGAAAGTAATGGATTTACAAAGGAAAGGAGCACATGGGACTTTTTTTTTTTTACTCCAGGCTCTAACTTCAGCCACCTCCACTCTCTCTGTCATCTGGACCATCTTTGGTCCGCGTGACCTGAGTCCCAGACTGTTGCCTCCTCACCATTCATTATCTCTGCTAGTCGCTTTCTGTGTCACACTCAGTTTTGAACTGCCCTTTCTCTTAGCATCCCTGTTACCCTCTAAAAATCTCTTTCTTCTCAGGAATTTCTTTCTCCATTTAACTTCATTTGAACACATAGCATGCTGTAAGGAAGCAAAGGAAATGGCTCAGTACAGAGAAGAAAAATGGACTGAATGATGGATGAGTGAAGCTCAAATTCATATTGAAAATGTTTAAACAGGAAAATTACCTAATCATACCATTTACTAATTATAGCATTAATCCTATTGTCTTTGCTTGAAGAAGTGCGTGCAGGATTTGTCAAGTAGCTAAGAAAATTTTACATAATAAACTGTCATCATGCCAGACGTGTATATTTGGGTATGGGTGTGGAACTGGGTAAAGTGGTGCTGAATCATCCATCCCCAGCAATAATTTTTACAATCTCCATTGATCTTGTCTGTTAAACTCCTCACAGTGTTACCTGTGAGGTCCGAGCAGTGTTGGCAGGTTTGTGCTCTTTGCTTGCCAGGAAAGAGGATTAGATCAGACAGCAGCAGGGTTCAGTGACAAAAAGCTGCAGTCAAGACAGAAAGTTCTCACGGCTTTCACAGTCTGCACAGGAAGTCTCAGAAACATGCACATCCTGCAAGAAACAATCCTAATTTCATAAAGTAGAATGCTTGTTGTATGTTTTTGTCCTTTGTTATGTTTGTTTTTCTCTCTGCTGTACTTAGGTCTGTCTTGTATAAGAGATCTTGATCTCAATGAGATTACCTGATTTCACATGAAAATTTAGAAGCTAGATAATTTTCATGGAAAGCAGCCATCATATCAAAGTGAGCGGCCTAGACTTGATTGCTGGGCCTGTCCTTCTCAACACCCAGTTCAAATGTTATCAGCCAATAAAATGGGCATAATTAGTGGTTATTAGCCTCCTAGATGTTAGTTAGAGGGGTCCTGCTTCACAGACTAGTAGGTTCAGAATGCTGTTATCAGCCCATTAAATCCCCAGTTATTGTTATGTGGTAACAGAGGAATTTAGGTGAGGTGAGGTTAGTATTAGGAGCGAGGAAGTCTGCGTAGTGAGGTGGTCAGGGTGGTGAACGGGTCGAGCAAAGTCAGGTCTTTCACCAAGAAGACCATGGTTTGTGTCACAGCTGAGTTATTTCAGCTCGGTAATTTATATATGCTGCATGACATATGTTAGTAACAAACATACTTATTTTAAGCCAAACCATGCTATTTTTTCTGAACCTTACCATGTAGTCTGTACATCTAAGGGCTCATTTATGCTCAACCTTAGATACAGAGATGGACAGAGCCTTCTGGCCATACTCTGTGTTCATTTATTCTGTAATTGTGCAGTGCAGCATAGTTCAAGTGAGATTGGACAGGAGGAGAAGATGAGGAAATTAAAATAATGATGAAATGGAATGAATAGGTCATATGTAATTATATAAAGTGAAAATAGTGACAAGAACTCTCCCTTCACATTTCAGGATGTATATAATGGCTGCACAGACCACTGCCATCTACAATGCTGCCTCCATTTAAACGTACATTATTACAACCTCCTCCACCGTCCCCCGTTTGTTGTTGTGTGAAACTTCTGACTCCGCCCTCTAGTGCCATCTATTGTCTATGCCGACAGAAAGGAGGCATGAAAGTATGTCAACGGATGTATCTTTTTTTGTACGTTAAAGGAGTATACATAAGACTTCAAATAAAAGGAAAGTGAAACCTTACAAAAACGTTCACGATGACACTGAGTATTTAATGGCCTAATAAGGGCATTCTCAACTTATTCGTAGGTGTAGCAGGACCTTGCTAACCCTTATGTATGAGGCTACTGCAAATAACGTCAATTTAATCAAGTGATCGCATTTGAAATGGGTGCTCTCAAACTAAAGATATTCAAACATAGATTAATTGTTTAAATACATTAGAAGAGAAGTAGGCACAATACAGTAGTGTTCATTATTGATCCTTTATCAATCCTCATCCCACTTGTCATACTGTATATGTAATCATATTAAACCCCGCTATAGGCCTCAACTTGAATTAACTAGAGCATATTTATGTAGCAGTTCTCTTCAGAAAACATCAGATTATGGGGTGAGGCAATCCCAGTTCTTCCACTTTATCATGCTAAAAGTATGGTAAAAGACAGCACAGTATTTCAAAGAGAAATATAAACAACATTTGAAATAATTATATTGATGAGACACTTGTTTAACATTTCCTTGGCTACAGATGTTGGCAGATTAGCAGTACTTTATAGTGGAGCAACACACTTCCTCTGTGTCAAACAGTGCCTACAGCTATGCCTGCCTGACTCTTTCAAAACCCCCACATGCATTTAAACAGGAACACATTGTATAATTCATCAGATGTTTTCTTGATGGGGAAGCCCTTGAAGTTACAGTGAGAGATTTATGAATTGTAATACAATCTCTGTATCTTGTCAAATGCTTTAATGTATTACTTGGCTTTTGAGTCGCTAAGGAGCTGTTTACATAAAACAAGGACTCTTGCTATCATTCCTTTGGTGTGTCAACAGAAGAGGAATTGATCTGTACCTTGAAAATCATTAAATCAATTGGTAAATTTATTCAGACGTTCTAGGAAAGGGCGCGCATGTGTTAGGGTTCGTCTCACAGAGTAAGTGATGAGTTGTCAGTTCCTAGAAATCCTATAGGAAGACTATGTCCCCTGATGGTAAGGAGTAAATGAGAGCTCATTTCTAAATGTCATAGGGAATTGAAAAGGCAAAGATGGTCACCTCTTGTATGAACTCAGCTGCCCGGTACTTTTCTGTATTGAATATTTTAAGTCCAGTGACATAGTTAAGTGCTGACATCTTTCTGCTTGTTCAACATATCATATATAAAAAAAAAAGTGTCATTGTAAATAAGACTAAGGGTCTTGTGTGAAGCAGGGTACAGAGGTCGGGTAACCTCACCTCTTTCTAACTCCACACCCTGAGATTTCTTTCATTTTCACACTTGTAGTCTTCAGCTCCAACTGACATTTCACTCAAAACCACAAATGTCAACCTCATGATGGTGCTGGAGGAAAAGTCAGGGGATCACCAAAGTCATTAGGATTCATCATATGGGGACCATAAACCAAGAATTGGACAAACTGAAATTTTGACTTGCTGATGGCGCTTGACAAAGAGTTAAAGGCTCAAAGTGATCCTGTGGGGGGCATGACTGTCTGCACCAAATTTTATGGCATTGCATTCAATTGTTGTTGAGACATTTCACTCAAAAGCACAAATGTCAACCTCACAGTGGTGCTGGAGAAAAAGTCAGGAGATCACCAAAGTCATTATGATTCATCATATGGGTACCAAAAATGTCTCAATCCATCAAGTTGATGTTGAGATATTTCAGGGGAAAAGTTTGACCTGCTGGTGACACTAGAGGAAAAGTTAGACGATTACCAAAGTCAGGAGGATTTCTCCTCTGGGTGCAATTGATATCTGTACCAAATTTTGTGTCAAACCAACCATAACGCCACAAAAAACTGTTGGCGTCATACAGTTCTGCAAACCACAGATACATTACATTTGCACATTATGAACTACCATCATTTGAAAGTAGTAAGGTACATTACACTATTACTCTCTGTGTAGAGTAATAAGTTACTTATTACACTACTTTTTCATTAGTTAAACCAAAATTAGCACAGAAGAACTAATGTTAAATTTAAACGGATGAGGGTCATGTTCGTGTTCTGTGCAGGTCTAACCCTGGCATGCATTCACATACAGTGCTTACCACTTTGTATTAAAATCTCCTGCTTATATTAGTAATAGCGTGATGACGTAGAACCATTAAATAGCCTAGACTGTTTAAATAAATGATTAGCCTTGGACACATGGAGGGTCATGCGGAGGATAAAAGTCTGATAATTATGAGATATGGATAAATATTTGTGGGCCTAAACACATTAAACAAATATTGATGTTAACACAACAAACAGAAGGGGAGCACTGTGAATCAGTGTGGATGGATGAAAAATGAGAACACTTTATTTTGGGTGGTAACTTGTTACGTGACATTGTAAATGCAATAGTATTACCTGAAATCCCGTTAGTAACACGTCATATTACTTTGTTACTGCTAAAATGTAACCTTTCGTAACACATTACCTCCAACACTGATTATATCATGGATACATTTAAACATCATGTTCCAACAGCATTGTAGTTAAACCACACAAAAAAACTTGGTTATGGTCAGGAAAAGATCATATTTTGGCCAGTTTTTGGGAGACACTCCCGGCAGGAAAGCAGCAATGTCTCAGTAAAAAAACAACTGATTTTCGTGGTCCTATGCTCACTAAAAGGTTGCCACAAAACACCTGCAATTGGAGCCTAAAAAGCCAATGGAAACACTGATTGGTGGTGACAAAACACTCATGTTTGGAGACTATAAGTTGATGGAAACACACTGATGGGTGACTACAGAACATCTACGATTGAAGCCCAAAAAAGCCAATACAAAAGCAATGACTCGCTAAAACACAACTGGTTTTGTCTCTAATAGTAGTCTGCAGCATGGTATTTTACTGTAGAAACGTTGATATGATACGAATGAAACATGCACATGTAAGCATTTGTAGTTCGCAGAAATGTACAATGCCAGCATTTTCTTCCAGCGACTGGGCTGCCATCCCACAGCTGCGGAGACATTTCACTTGCAACCAAGAATGTCAACCTCATAGCGTTGGTGGAGGAGAGAGTAGGATTCATCCTCTAATGACCATGATTATCTTTATAGATCATTACACTTCTAATAATAGTACTTGAGATATTTTAGTCTGCACCAAAGTGGTGGGCTGACCAACATTGCGTCCTTCAAGCCGCCCCATTAATGTTTCTAAAAATGCTTTTAACTTGGAATATTGTCATTTCAGTTGGCAGGAACACACACTTTGAACTAATTTGTCTTTTTTGTTACACAAACTGTAAAATAGCATCAACAGTCAAACTGAGTATGTCAACAAGGTTTCCAGTCTCTGGTATGAAGTAGCGTGAGCTGAATTTTGGGGGCATTGTGTGTTATGTATCTCCAGTGGATCCAAGCAGCTCTGCCTCCACTCTGTTCTGAGATATGTTGTCACATTAACAAGACAAATTAAGAGGCAGTCTCTTTTTGATCATTAGCCACTTTGGTTCAACGTTCAGCGTCTGCGTGTGGGCGTATGCACTGTATATGACTGACTGAACAGTGAGGAGCCTTGCAGCCAGGAAGAGGAGCTGCAGTGTTGCTTTCTGGTAAGCTCTGCTTTTGTTGGACTCAGAGAGAGCGTGCCTGGCTTAAGAGGGGGATCAGACTGTTGTGCAATTGATCTCTTTGACTGGATATCCAAAGCTGCAACATCAACAGCAAAAAGTAGTCACAAAAGAATGGAGCAGTGCAACAAAAACTTACTGTTTAAATGTTGAGAATGGTTAGTCAGCTAGTTAAAGCAGCAGAAGATGAATGTGATAGCTGAAGTTGCCCTGGTTCTAGCTGACAAAGGGAAAAACAAAGATGACCTTACATCAACTCGTTAAACTGAGGCTGTGTAGCATCAACTATGACAGTAAAGAAATGCAATGCACATTTCTTTTGCAATGCATGTTCAAAACTTTTCATTTAACGAGCTACCAGTGGAGCTCGGATTTGGGAGCAAAGCTGGTGGAGGGGGGACAAATATTCCGTTGGACATTTCAAAACACAGATTATCACAACTCCAGAGTTGTGTAGTGTGAAATTGCCGAGTGGTGTACTGTGAACGATTCGGCAACTGAAAAGACCCTCACCATAAAATCATAGGACGCTCGCCTTCTTCTCTTATCCGGTCTGTGAAAATAAAATGTCTGTAGTTGCTTTAGATGATAAAAGTGCTCAAGTTCTAAGAGATACCAAACAGCAGTGAAGTGCAACAGTAAACACAACATTTTAAAACTCAGGCCAACGGCTGTTTCGCTTGTCTACAGTTACTGCCTTTTTTTCCCCATGAAAGGTCATGCACAGGACTCGCCAGAAAATGATTCAAAAAAAGCAGATGAAAAAACTGTCTGGATCTCTCTGCCATCTCTAGGGAGTGTCATTTTAAAATCAAAACAGGATCTCAATGCCGCACAGCTATGCAAAACTAAAAATGTGATACAGAACTCAATCAGAGCTTGTGACACGCTACATTGAATGTTTGTTCCTTCTGCAGCTTCATCACAATACTGGAACACGGAGTTGTCTTTTCTAAATGTTTGTCATTTTCTTGCTTGATTATTCACTGCAAAGTGCAAGAAAGAGACGAGCTTGGTGAAACGTAACAACCAACCTAAAAAACAAATGTTCCATTGAGGCCAACTTTCAAATTAAGACATTTAACTGGTGCCTGCCCATCTAGTCAACCAGAAGCTCTTTTTTTGGGGGGTCCTTCTTTTTTGAAATATACATCTGCATCAATGACAAACAGTGATATAGTAAAATAAACTTTAGCAGATTTTCCATACTCACTCATCCCACTGTCCTCCGTCTTTTTTCTTTCCTCTCTACAGTACTTTGAAAGTTCAATTTACTGCCTGTCTGCATTTGACAAAAAAGCCAGCCTTGAACTGCAAAGATAAAGGGACACATCTGATCTCTTATTGTTATGCCAGCAGAGTGTGTAAAAACATTGGTACTTCTGAAGTGAAACACTCTCAGCTGCCACAATTTCTGAAGTGTTATGAGTAAAGTGTCAATCTTTCATGAGCACGCACATTTACACCTCCATGTTCTTGGAACTCCCATGCTACAGGAAATGTGTCACAGACTAAAAGGTAAATGCTCTTCCTTTAGTCTATCCAACAGATGAAGTCAAAGTTCTGACTGTCAGTGCTCTGGGGATACAACCACACATATTTTTGTATAAGATAACTGATTAATACAAGTTAAACTATATCTAAGTCCATTGTTTGAAACTAGAAAACACCTGCGACACTGCCAAAAATGTCAAGGGAAGGCTGTAGATCAAGAACTAGATGGTTTAAAACTGAAAACTCTAGTGAAGTTAAACCTCTGGTGCTCTGTGTCCATGTCATCCGTGCTTTATTTGCTTGCTGTCCATAGGGTGCTTTTCATTATGCTAGCTTGTGCTTATTATATCCCTGCTGCCATTATGGAGGATCTTCCAATCCCTTAATTGTACCTCGAGGAGATGAGGAATGAGGAGAGGGAAGGCTTCTTGAGGAGCTTAGAGCAAAGAGACACAGGTGTATCCTACTTGGAAATCTTTTATCAAGTGGCGTGACTTATAATGCCGCACTTTGATGTGTAGCACCGCACGTCATAAGTAGCTGATGTCGGTCAAGATGGCGCCATGGAACCAAGTACTTCTCATTTGGCAACTTCGGCTCCTCCATCCTTGTGTCTCTTCCTTGCAATGCTCTCTCACATCTTCACTGACAAACTAAGACACAAGGGAGAGATGCAAGTGAGGGAAGCGAGGAGACATGTTAGCATAATTACAGCACCCTTATACCCTTGTTTTACCAAAATTAGCACGTGTGTGCAAATTTTTCAAACGCGGGACTTCTTTTCCATCGCCAGTAGTGTACTAGCTGTGTTCATGGTTCTGCAATAGATGAGTATACCCTTTTGTTTTGTCATGTTTATTTCCTTCTGGTGTGTCACATTCAGCGCTACGGATGGGCTGGAAAACAGGGTTACTAAACAGTAGAAAGCAGCATGGAGTCCAGCCAAAATGTTACAGTGGTTACTTCTATTTTACATCTCTCATATTCTGTCTCCCCCTAAATATATTGCAGACTAAATTTTGAACAGTGTTTGAACACTACTTGGACTAAGATAGATGGTAATTTGTGCGGCCCCTCATATCGCACTGGAAAAGGTGCTAAAATTATGTCACTGCCGATCAGAGATGGAACTGATATCTATGACTATTGTCCCAGGAATGAATGCCAATTGTAACCATTCTCATTAAATACAACTCTAGGGATGAAGGGAAAAGAACTGTTTAGGGTTGGGAGAATAGAAAACAGCTGATGGAGTTGGCAGCCTACAGCTGAGGGGGAAAAGAGTTTAGCTCCTACAGTTGTACCTCATCCATCTGAAGTGAAGAAGGAAGTCAGTGAGCAAGGAAATAAGTGAGGACCATAAATATTGAGCAAAAGACTGGAGATCAAGTCAAGGCCAGATCACCAATTCCCAAGACTACGTCAGGTGAATTTGATTCCTCCGAGGGTTTTGAAGCATTGCATTGCTTTTTCTGGTTTTAGATTTTTGGATTTTGGAGGGAGAACATGCATATTTCATTTCTGGATTTAGATATTTTCGTTGAAGTTCAAGTACGACAAACCTTATAGACATACAAGTGGACATTACGGTTATCTTCTTGTGAACTGTTGTAGAACTGTGTTGGAACATACATCTGATTTTCCTTTAATTGCATGTTGTTATCAGGAGGGCATTAAAGGCACAAAAATTCTTTGATTTTTTTCTGTCCACCAGATCTTACTATCACTGTAGCTCTTGAATTGCAATTCTAACTAGGCATAAAATTTAAGATAATTGCTGCAGACTGACTAATGTTTATTCTCAGCACAACCACAACAGATTGTGCATCCAAGCTAGCACTGCATATTCTGTCTGAAACTGAGAAAGAAAAAGAGCATGTGCTTTTGGAGTCTCAGTTCATATGAACTGTAGATTCCTCCATGACATTTGACAGAATCCAACACCCTGGGCTATCACAGTCAACAGCAGAACCTCAAAGACAAAGGTCACAATGTCTAAATTAATTCACATTGCTAACACCTACAAATCCACAAGTGAAGTACAGAAGCCCTCACTTCAGTAAGATAACCTTTATCTAGTGTTACTGATTCAGTGTCACACTAGATTTTGTATGGTTTTTCTTGAGAGTGTGACTTCGGCTTCAGGCCAACTCTGAAGTTATAAACCACTGACCAGCATGGCAGACGCAGAGTCAAAGGGCTGCCAGAGTGGTGGTGGTGCTTTAAAACTAGCCACTGAGGAATCTGTGCTGTTAGAAATACAGTCTCCTTTGCTGTAAAGCTGGAAACAGCTTTTAGAAAAGAAAGATGGTACATGCATCATTGAAACTGTGAAGACAAATAGAGATATTCTCACTTCTTGACCAAGGTTTTATTCACTGTTTGTCTATAATCAAGTTAACACCCAAATGTAGTGCGAATTTTAAGAGAATTTCACAGGAAATCTGCAGAAGAAAATGTGATTTAATGTACCACTACATGAATCCACTACTGTTGCATGCATGTATCAGGGGTTGTGCAGGTTATTTTGCACTCCAGTGCCATTAAACCACTGCAGAAGAAGAAGGCACAACGTGTATTTAAAAAGGGCCAATGCACCCTGAAATGACAGAAAACATCTGACATTTTTGCTTGTTTCATGTATTAATATGAAGCTCATTACAGTCTCCTCATCGATCCACACAAGATGTTTTTGTCTGCTGCCATTTTTCATCTCATCAGTAGAGCAAACGCTTGAATGCACATTGAAGTCACATGCTCCTTGTATGTCATGAATATAATGCCAAGTCGGTTTCAATTGCACATTGTCCCATTTTTGTATTGATCTATACACCAACTTATCCACCTCAGCCAAGCATAAATCTTTATTACCTTGGAGCAGACCCTTTGATCAGGTGGGGTCAAAGGGTACAGACCCTGGCCCAAGGCCAAGGAGGGGCCCATAAAAAGGTTGGTTGACCCTTAAATTGGATGAAGTACAACAATTAACTCACTGATTTAATCACTGACAAGACAGGTTAATGTATTTACATGATAATAAAATGTAATTTTATAATTGAAAAACATTTCAGCAGCCTATCTAATACCCCCCACCCTCCCCAAAGTGCCTCACCAAAAATCAGGAGCTCCTAGAGGAAAATTCAGGGTACAGAGAGAACAAGACAGTGAAAGGAGCGGAGAGGCGATGACCAAATGTGTGGGGGAAAAAATGTGAAGAAGCCGCAGGTATGACAGGCAGAGCTGAAGGTGAGAAGAGAGGTAGAGTAATTTTTAGCAAAGAAAACCTGCTGTATCGGGCTCAGCTTTTGAGCTGAAGACACTGGTATCATATTAAACTAGAGGACTTAAGGCATCCATTGGTACCAACCATGCTATGCTATCTTGTCAGAAAAGGGGCGAAATAATGCTCCAAAGTTATGCTAAATTTTGGTGGGGGAAGAAGGAATTTTGCCATTTTTAAAATGGTGTATTGAAATATTTCTGCATAGTGGGGTCCCTAAACAGTCTGGAAACTGCATAAATGGAGTATGACTGGAAAACTAAGAGCAGACAGCCATATACTCTTTACACTATTTCAGCTCTGCACACAATTTGAGCAATATTGGTTAAAGTAACCCTCAAAAAAGAATGAATAATTGAATAGAGAAAAACATATATATTCATTCACTCCTGATTTGATCTTATGATTTAAAACCTTGCATTAAATTCCTCAATAAATGTTTGATTTGACTTTTCTCTAATCAGTCACTGGAGGGCATTTCTTCAGCCCAGGACACACACATGACTATCTCTGCTTTGTAAAATAAGAGAATAAGGTCATATCAGGTACGAGTACACACACAAGTAGACACAAAATACACATGGAAATATGATTAGTTGGATTATATTCTTAGGAAGTATAAGCAGAATGTAATAAGAATGGATGTGGAAGAGGCGCCCACTTTTGAAAATACCCGTATTTCCCAATGGCTTGCCTGACTTGGAGTCATTTTATAGACAGTAAATAAATTGTGATTTTTGTTTTGTTCCTGTTTAAATAATGTGGTGTTGCAAAAGGACAACTCTACAAATCCGGGAGTCAACACTCTGCAATACAGGGAAGCAAGTAGTACCCCTCGCTTTTGTGTGTTGCGGCATATGCTGCTTATAACAACATTATAATGGAGCGAACATATATTGATCTCTGTGTGTACATGCTATCCAACTCCTGCTTACATGTAACTACCCTGAGCTCTGATTTAAGCACAATCAAGACAACATGAAATTCAGGGCCCAGCTTCATTTTGTCCTTCTTGCCAGTAGTTGTGTGTGCGTGCGCCTGCAGTCCCAGCCAAGAGAGAGCCTATTTATCAGGCTGCTATTTATCAGACTGCTAATCAACCTGATAACCTGCAGCTGTGCCTGCTGCCTGGCTGAGCCACCCTTCACTCTTCACCCACAGTCAGTGTTAAACCACATCCCTCCGCTATACTCTCATATTTCTCACTCTCATTACAAAGTAAATCCTTGAACAACCTCAAAGACTTGTAATATACTACCCGACTGTGAAAGACAGATTAAAGCCTGACTTTTAGCAGATTACAGTCATAGAAAAGAGTTATGTCTTCAGATTTCTTATTACCCACTTATTTTTCATACCCAGACAGAGATCTGAGTCTTAATCCCAAACTAATGTCTGTGTTAGCTGTCTGTGGTGAACCACCTATTTTGTCTAGAATCCCTGTGATCCTGAAAATGATTTGTAATGAGGGAAAACACTGCATTCACCATGTTATTGCAACATTTGTCAGGGGTAACTGCCAATGGACACACCATCTGATTTCATTATTTATGTTAAATTGTTGCTCTTGTGTTAAATTGCAACTTTAGCATGAACTTTGTCTCAGGCTCCACAGGTCTTGCAAAACCAAACAGGCGTTTCCAATTATTCTAGTTGATTATAACTGCCCAGGTTATAATATGGATAGCGGTATGTTGGAAAGTGACATTTTGACTTGTAGTCGAAAAAGCGCAGGTGTCACTGATAAAATTAACAATGGTTTGTTCTTAAAATTGTCCCAGTAAGTCATGTCAGCGAGACAGTAAGCCAGCATGCACAATTTGCACAAAACATATTGTGTGTGTCCTTGAGGTGTAACAAAATATATTTCTTTCCTCGTAGAAAAACAGCTCCATAACGCTACGCGAGGTCTATAACTCCACAGGGTACCTTTAAGCGGTGTCGGCACACCCACAAAGTCCTGCGAGGAGGTCTAATCAGCTAAAAGTGAAAACACCTGTGGGGATGTACCATAACAAAAAGCCACAAAAGATCACGACAAATTAAACTATAATTTTTTTTTTCCTTTTGCAGCTGCAGTCATTTACCTAATTAAATTGTCACAAAAACACAAATCTTATCTCTGATGATAACTAGATGATTACTATGGATTAAACAAACAAATTCATATTTTTTATAAAGGAGAACTTCACTGAATTTACACATCAAAGTGTGAGCAGAAGACTACTTCTGCATATGTGAAATAAAAGTTTTAAAAGTCATTTTTGGCTTCAGAAGCTGCATAAAATCTGATAAATTGCCTCAAGTGATTCAGGGTTATGACTGAAAACTACAAATTTGAAAAAAATCTGGGAATAGGGATTTTTGCTGTGTACTGATGGACTGTTTTGTGAGGCATTTCACAACTGGGGAATATTGCAACTAACAGCTGTGCTAACAAAAGGCAGCTAACAGCTGACTTGGTTTTTAGTAAAGTACAACTGATGGTTGGAATCGAATGATGTGAACACGGTAAACACAGAGAAACCATCAAATAACCACAGACCAAGACTGGAACAGTCTTTATTATTGTTATTCTTATTATTTAATATTTTTCATATTGTCCATGGCAGTCACAAATAATTTTCAATTTCAGAACTTTTTCTCTTTTGCTCTGTTTTTGTACAGAGAATGAGTTGTAAAGTTTTGGCTGCCTGGATGGCAACAATAAGTTTGTCCTCCATTTTTGATTCTCGGTAACATCAGGACAATCTCAAGCAGATGTCATCCCTGATAGGCTTTTGCGACGCAGCATCATACAAAGTTCTCGTGCAAGTTGAAAAATATCAACTCATATATCATGTATGTCTCGCCGCACGAAATGCTCGTTAATCGTGGACACACCATCAGTATTAGTGAGCTTACTAGATCTGCGTAGCAACAAGTCCTCCAACCCATGAGACCACAACCATGGGGTGGCTGTAGCTCAGTCCATAGGGACTTGGGTTGGAAACCAGAGGGTCACTGGCCCGAGTCCTCGTCCAGACCAAGTATGGAGTGTGGACTGGCAGATGGAGAGCTATAAGGTTGCCTCCTGGACAGTGCCGAGGTGCCGTTGAGCAAGGCACCAAACCCCCAACTGCCTGGGGTGCCTGTCCATTAGCAGCCCCCTCACACTGACATCTCTCCATTAAATGCATGTATATGTCCTGATTGTGTGTGTGTGTCTATTTCAGGCCTGTGTGTATATGACAACAGAGTAAACAAACTGAATTTTCCCTGGAGGATAAAGGATATATTTTTCTTCTTCATCTTCTTCTTCTTCTTCTTCAAATGTTGTTTGTTCCTACCGTCTCATATGACCTTTAGGTGTTTCCTAAATTAGTACCCCTAACGGTTATGTTTAGGAAAAGAATCATGCTTGGGTGTCGGCACATTATGTACCTAACGTAACGTGATGTACTTATCTGTATGTTACATGACATCATCATATTAGGTACGTAACATGATGTTATGTACACATGTTACTTAAAAAAAAGAACTTAACTGTTCGTGTTGTGTGTAAAGCCAAAAGTCAATCTCCTGAGCCAAAGTCCTGTGTTTTTTGACCCATATATCCACCCCAACAACCTCCCTACATGTCGCCGTTTCTGCTACGTCACCAGATTTCTTCCTTTGTGTCTGTCATAATTACTACAGCCACTAGAGGTCGCAGCCTACACCAAACGTAAATATGGGTCGCAATAAGCTGCTTGTACAAATAAAAAGTCTTCTCCGTAGCATGCACCTCATCTCTGCTTGAGACTAGCAACTTGAGGCTACATTAGCCACTACTAGCATATTGCATACATATCCCTGACCAAAGTATTAGCACCTGAGTTGCACTGTGGGCAATGTAGGCACCAGGTTTTGACAAGGAGGAAGAAAACTCAATATCTTAGGTTCTGCTGCGCCACTTTTGATCCTTTGTTTTTGTCCATCGTGAATCAGACAGTGTGATGCTAAATCAGTACTCCTTTAAGTCACACATTCAGAACATGTCACCCTTTGTGAGAGTATACATCCATGTCATATAACTGATAATGCTACATTTTCCCAAACTCAGTCTATTTTTTTACACCGTAATTGCAAAATAAGAGACACTGAAGGGAGACTGCAGTAAAGCATAATAGACTTGAATTTCATTAGTGACTTTAACAATGTGCTGAACAATTTGATAGGCACAAACACAATTAACCCTGTGCTATCCATACAGTTCACTTCATTACAGAGTAATTGAGAATCAGACCAATAGAGTTCTTTTTTTCACACACTGTTTAATTAATCTCTATAGCTGAAGACTCAAAGTCATCACGGAAAGGCAAATTAAGTCAGACAAAAATCCTCATTGAGCAATTTATTAGTTTTATTGTTGTAGGAGTATAGCATGATGTGTCTGGTATTGCCTGAGTGCACTCTCACAAAACAATGGTGTCATTCAGTATTCATAAGCACTGTTGCATTGGTGAATTAATGGCTTTTTTTTACTGTGTAGCAGGTCGCATGTATAGACCTACTGTTTTTGACTTTTAACGCTTTTAACATAGCTGTTCTCAATTAATATTAAGGAGTCTTGTTTCGCTTTCACACACACACTCACCCACACACATCCATCATTGTCCACGTGCATGCATTTTGATTCAGTCCCTATAGATTCATTGTCCTTGTAAGTACCCTTGAGTCCAGTCAAAAACAATATGGCAATCATCAATTCTGCATTAGCATTCTGATGCCAAGAAACATATTTGAGAGGCTGCAATCACACCACTATACACCATCTGTTTCCTTACATACAGTAGAAAAAGCACCAAACCACATACCAACCAGTCCATCAACAGACCCACAGGACTCACTGGCCGGTATAATGACATTACACAGAACACGAGTCACATAAACCAGGACAACTGGGAGCAAAAGCAAAGTGAACAGAGCTGCTTTTATCAAATCACAATTTTGTCAAACATGCAGGTCTCACAAAAGCCAGCTTGCATGTCTCCAATATCTCAGCTCACTGCTCATCTGAAAGAAACTTTAAAGAGACATTATAACATGACATTGTAGAGTAATAGAATTCACCATACATAAAAGATTAATTTACCTCTGTCCTAATGTACATGATAATGGAATAGTGAATAGGTTGCCCTAAAAGGAAACGGTTGTGCCTTTCTGTAATATCAAAGACTAAGATGTATGATTAATGTCCGTCAGAATAAAGCACTCTCAGATATGTATAAAGGACTGTTTAACGCAGTGAACTTGGCTGTACAACCTTCCCTGTGTTTGTGTGGAGGGCGTATTACGAAGGAGATCATCTTAACTTTTTTGTGATGAATTGGATTCTAAACTTTTGTGTGAAAGATTGATAAATGTGTGGTGTTACCTTGAAAGGTCACAACAAGTTATACATAAACTGAATGATTTTATAAAGTAATGAGTAAGTAGTACAAAGTGGTAGTAATAAGTGTATGTACATTGATTTTCTTGCTTCTGAAAAATGAAAACTCGGGAAAACATCTATCATGGTTACTGCAGCTCACACAGTACTGTATGTGCTACAGGATTAAAGAGGTTATAATATAGAGTATCTGTCAGACCCTAATGTATGCACATTTCTCTGCCATACAATGCAATCATGGTATGGACTGTATTGCCCTTTTTTTTAGAATGTGGGGCAGAGTAATTAGCTCTAATAGCTAGGTAAGTAGCTTTTTTCCTGTTTTGATTTTCATTTCAAAGAAAAATGTCTTTGTTCAGTCTTCTAAGAAAAGTGGCGTGTTACTCAGGGCCTTTGTGACTGTGAGAAATACTATTAGTGTTAATCCATGTCACAAAAATTATGTAAATACCTCTCAGGGTAGGTTATTAAAGGAGTCCCATACCTCCTTTGCTCTTGAGGGACCCCAGAGCTCCAGTGTTAATGCCACTACTGTTCTTATTATTTAACTTTGTGAATTTAGTTGTGTTATATAACAGTTAAGTATTTCAGATGCATAAAATTCAGGGAGACAGAGTGAACCAAATAAAAAACAAATGTTAGAATAACCAGTATTTGAATGCACCATTGACACACTGCAGTCAGGTCTAAGTCTTGGTTGGTGTTTGTTTTCCTGTAACTGTGCAGTTAGTGATGAGTATTAGCCCGGGAGCTAAAACACCAACCCACTGCAACAATATCAGCACCGGCATCCAATAGCTTTTTCCACAATTGGCTCAAATAGACTCGAAATGGAGTCATTTGGCTCTCTTTGGCTGTCCAAGCACATGCCTGTCTCCAGGAGATGGCTCGAGGGGATTTTTAAGTCTGTCTCCTGTTCCGCATATAACGATAAAAAGTAGGCTCAATCTTGCCGCATCTTAAAAAAAAGACACATTGAAAAGGGAAGCTGTAATGAGAAGACTGGCAGATGGGGTAATCCATCCTGGTTGTCCAAACAAAAAAAGGTTAATAGCTTAAGTGTTTGGAGCTCTTAACAGGAGAAAAAGTGACCTGCCACAAACTGTCTGGGGCAGCCCACAGCCTAACTTAATTTCCTGGCTACTGATCAGGATGGGATTGGATCAGCTTAACTTGATATAGGTCAAGAGAATAGCAAACATCTGGAGCCAGTGGTGGGTCATGACAGTATTAGACCCCTCCTTTAGGTGCAAGCAAGGGTGCACCATCAGGAGAGGCAAAGCTGGCAAATGTTTTGCCCCCCCAAAAAACATCTGGGGAAAAAGAGCCCCTGATGACCACTCATTGGCACATTTTACAATGACAACTATAAACCCCCCTAAATCCACCATAAAGGCACTAGACACCCTAAAAAACCCTACATGAGGCTCCTTATAGTTACCATATGACAGCTAGATATCGTTCATGGATGTATAAAGAGAGCTGGATACGGTGTTAAAGGAGGAACCTTGTTAATTCCCATAAAAGTTGCAACTGCCCTGTATTTGTATTTATTTTTATTTAACCTTTATTTAACCAGGAAGTCCCACTGAAAACCTCTTTTACAAGAGAAACCTGGCCAAGGCAACAGCTGATCAAAACACATTAAAATGCAACCAATACAACATATAATACAAAACTCCACAATAAAACAACAACTATTCAAACCTGTGATCCTCTTTAATTCATTAACGGATATAAGTGTAATTTTAGATGTTTTTTTTAAGATAATTTAATGCCCAAAGTGCATAGCAGAAAAATGCAGTTTTCCTCAGATCTGTTAAAATCCAGGGTACATAAAAAAGCAACCACTTGGAGGAGCATAGCTGGTAACTACCACAGCTGACACACAGAAGGGTGAAGAGGTAGGCTGGAAGTTTACCCAGTATTGCTTTATATATAAAAATATACCACTGCTGTTGTCTGTGAATGGTCAGTGACGTCCAACCCACCAAATAATTAAGAATACAGTGATGAATACAGGACTTTGCATTTGTAATAACACATAGAGATGCATGATATACTGAATTAAGGCTACATTAAACTGGGAAGGTTGCATGCACAATATGTCAACCACAGATACAAAAGTATCTTCCACAAGTTTTTTCTTAGCACTGAAAGTAAAGCAAGATTTATTTCTAAACTAAAAGTATAAAATAACCTGGATGATTGGCACTGCTTCTGCATTATTGGGTCTATAGAGCAGGCGCACTAGAGACCACTTCCTGTTTAGTGCTCTGCTAAAGTGAATTTGGATAAAATGATTTAATTGTGCAGCATTTCTAGCCTTTCCTATTGTTATTGGGTCAAGTGGATCAAATCCTGATAGTGACATGACTCATTTGATGTGATGCTCAGAAAACAAAAACAGCATAAGTCCATTGGAGAAAAGACTTCTGAGCCCAGTGGCATCATGTGACAAACTCAGAAGTTGGCTTTAAAGCCCCTGTGCACTTCCTGGGGGCCTGATACCTGTCAGTAAGGACAGTTAGCGAGCTACCTGTAACCGTCATACATACATCTTAAGGTGTAACCACCAGCGAGACAGTATTTGCCTAGGTTTTCCCAAACTCTAGGACCTTCACTGGTTGCATTTTCATACCACATCCAATTATTGTTTTAAATTAGATAGAGATCACTGATCTGTGATATTCCTACTTTTTCTTTGCCATCAGTGAGTCTGCAGAAAGCCCCTCATATATAGAATGACTGTTGTGGGTGGAACTGTTCACACATATAGTCAGAGGGAGTCTAATTTCAGAGAGGAATGATGAAGTCCTGCTTGACTTTCACCCTTTTTTTAGACTTAGCAGATATAGCAGCACACTGTAAAAGAGATGTTTGGTTCTTAATAATTATCCTCTGCTGACAAATCTCATCACGACCAAGGCCGGGATAAGATTTCTAATTTGTTGGAATTTCTAAAATAAACCTGCTGAATCATCCACAGCAGATATGTAACACCACGTTAAGGCAAAATTGTGTTTTGATGTCTCAAAGCTCTAGTTCTACACAGTAGTATTTTGTTGCCTGTTCAGGGACACAAACTAACAAAAAAGTAAAGAGACAGGAACAAATATAACCACTGACCAACTCGTAAAATATTAAGTTTATGTATTAAGTACTTGTGCTCATATATGGATGCTGTTTGAATTAAGGAAGCCTTGTTGTGAACTTAAAGTTTCATGTAAATATATTTTTAAAAAGTGAGAAATATTTACAATATGGGAAAAAAAAAGTTCCAACCCCTGTCAGCAATATTGCTCCCTTCTATTTGATAGTGTTGCGGCTAATAGGATTATGCAAGAAGAGGCTGCGTGTGATGGAGAGGAGGGGAGACTTCCATGATTTACAAGCCTGACAGGAACAATTAGGAGGGCACACTCAGTGGGCTATTACTCAACACAGACAAAATGAAAAGCCTGCCTTTCATTTGCATCAATGCAGCCATGAGGGAAGCAAGTAGAAGTGTAGCTGAAAAGCGATACTCTTTGTTTCCAACTAGGGAGCCTATTAAAAGCTAAAATAGCCTCTGCTGCATTTATATTTTTGCATGATTCAGTCGAGCATTTCTGGCCCAGACATGCTCTTTTTTTGTTTTCGTTGGGTGCTATCCTGGTGATGGACTCTTGACACTTACAGAACACAACATGCTACAGATATAAAAGACTGTGTATTGTTAGTTGCTCATTATTATCTGAATGTGTGTAATTGCCATGCGCTACAACTGGTGGGATGATACGTAACATTACACTGTACAGGACTGTCATTTTCTGTTACACGCCACAGAGTCTGTAATTAGGGGCTTTTAAATGTCTTTTCTGTGAATCGTAACCAAAGGGATGAATAGGCTGGACTTTAAAGTAAAAAACTAAAAATAAGATGAGAGGTTGGGCATCCATGCCACAGCTACATAATGATTATTAGTTTAAGATGATCAGCATTCATTATCATCCTTTCTATGAAACATATTCTGGCAGTATTTACTTCTATAAGAGTGAGTGGAGGTATAGATGAAAGTCTACAAACAGGACAGCACAGCAAGAGGCAATTAGAGCAGCTGCAGTATTTCTAGGCTGGCCTAATGGGTCACGTGTGAATGCAGCAACGAGGGACTTCCAGCAGCTCCCGTCCCCACATCTGCTGAATAAATGAGAGATTCTCTCCAAAAAAGCACAATGTGCGTTGACAGCTGATCAGAGTGGTGGGGAATGATGCATGTATATGTGTGTGTATGTGAGCTCGCTGAATGGTTGGAAAAAGGAGTAGCATACCGATCACTGTGGCACCCGGCATACAAAGACCTGGGCATACTGATCAGGATTCTGTGCACACACTCATTTTTGTCATAAAGTAAGTAGAGGAGATGGAGGTTTAAGCAGGACTGTTTTCGTTTAATCCCACACCCACCTGCTCCTGCAGGATTTTGGACTATTACCGCCTGCTCCTGCAAAAACCCCATCCCATCCCCCACCTTGTTCCTGCTGTGATTTTGATCACTGCCGCCCTCAACAAAGTTTTCAGTTGAAAATCTGTCTCCCACTTCCCACAAGGAAGATTACATATTATGTAGCCTTTATGGAAATGATGCAGTAATTCAGATACTCCGATGTTGAACAAGTCACCTTTGGAAGAAGTGTATTGAAAATAAGCCTCAGCAGTGGTAACAAAAAGTGGATTTAAAAACAAAACTGTAGATCCTGTCCTCATACCTTAGCTTTAAACAGTATGTTGTCACATGGCGTTGCCAGGCAACCAGCAGATATTACAGGAAGTCAGAGGACAGAATAGGTTAATTTCCACTGACTTCTAAAACAACTTTTATGACTGGCCCTAAAACAGCATACATTACCAACACGTTGTCATCCCAAGTCATCAGATATCGCCACTTTGTCCACATATTTTTTGCTAGTTGTCAGTGTCCACTGTTGACGTTCCAGGATGAGACATCAACAAAAGCACATGGTTAGGTTAAGGCAACAAAAGCACGTGGCAACCAATGCCGGAATGTCAACAGAAGCAGGTGGTTAGGTTTAGAAAAAAACATCATGGTTTGGTTCTACATTCATACAGGAAGTGAACACCAGTCTCCCGGGTGAAAGTCCAGGGGTCCAGGGTTTGTTGGACCCATTCACCTCCCCTCCCACCTGCCCAATAAGGACTATCCAGATCCTTATATTACCTTGTTACCAGCCGTGTTTCCAACTGACACCATCCAGCGGCATATTACATTAACGTGACCACTGTGGTCCAGCCACATTATAAACTGACACCACCCAGTGGCATATCGTACCCCCGTGAAAGGTAGCTTTTGGCGTCTGTGTCTAACGCTGAAATCACTGACAAAGTGGCGGTATTTAATGACACTGGAATAAGAACGGGCTGACTTTAGCATTCTAGCAATCACAGTTTTAAACAGTCCTCAGCATCATAAAATGCTCACAGTTCCATTCCAGAACTACTTGGGTAGGTTTAGGCAACAAGAGTTTGTTGTTCATTGTCATGGTTTGGCAATAAATAAGTACTTTTGTCAATAACATAGCATACCATGTGACATGCCTCACATATCTCACAAGCATAGCGTACTACACATTAGAGCTTAGATCGGGCCTAAAAAATCCGGCCCGACGCTTCACCGAGCCCGTGCACGTCGTGTCCGAGCCCGGCCCGGCCCGGCATATTAACTGTAATTATGAGCCCGAGCCCTGTTAACACCCGACTTTTTTTTTTTTAAATCCGTGCCGTGGTGGGCTGTTTAAATTCGGCAGCGGAGCTGTTCAGGGTCCTGACTCTCCCGCATCTCTGTACCTCCGACTTTCCTTCAACTGTGATCAAACGCAGCTCTCCTGACTTAATTTTTTTCTTGATACTTTCCAGCTCCATGCTGCTCAGCTGCTCCAGCCAGGTATGAGCTCGGGTGATGCTTGCCGTGTGTGCGGCTGTGCGCACGCGCACCCTGTGTGCACGTGAAGGAGACGTGATGCTTTTTTTCAACACTCGTTGGCTTTCTTAGCGAAAAATAAATAGGCTAAATAAAATATTGCTGATTAGGGCTTTGCGGCCGGCCCGGCCTGGACCCGGCCCGCAATCGGGTCGGGTTCGGGCCGGGCTCGGGTACGGGCCGAGAATCTAAACTCTACTACACATACTAGCATATTAGGCTACATTGTTATTTTAAAAAGTCAACCTGGACTTCAGGCTGTAAACATCGGTCTCCTATGTGAAAGTCCTGTGTTTGCTTGACCCACCCACCTTCCCTCCTGCCCACTACAGGAGCTACTTTGATATTTGTACAGCATTACTTTGACTTTGATTTTCAGTGTGCAAATACTCAGGGTTTTTTTTTTTTTTTTTTTTTTTTTTTTAATTCATTTTTTTTTATCCTTTACTTGCAAATTCAGCCACTGGAGGGCCTGCTGTGCTTACAGCTTTGCTAATTAATTGGGAAAGACAATTAGCACTAACGTTAGTGCTAAATAACTTGGCTTGTAGTAAAGCTGATAGCTGGAATCAAGTAGCAAATACATATTTTCAGAACTTACCATGCAGCCCTACAGCTTTACTCACTTTTATAGCTTATTTATAGTTTTATAGTTTATTTTTTGCACAATTAAAACACAAAAAAGGTAAGGAAAAAGAATAATGCAATACAGTGCAGGGAGAGGCAAAAACCCAGAGGGCTTATTTGAAGCCTCCACTTAATAAAATTTTGACAAAGTTATTAAAAACTCAAAAGTACATAAAGATAAAGAACAATAAATGAAATAATACAAGTGATAAAAAACTGCTAATAACAAAATATGTTAGACTGCAACACCAACAACAAAAAACTTTACTGACTTTTCTTCAAGTCCTCTCCTTCTCTGTTCTCTCTCCGTACAGTACTGATGTTGAGTCATAGCGTTCCGAGTACCCGCAGACGAGGACAAAAAGTTTGTCCTCCATTTCTGATATTTGGTTACGTCAGCATTATTTAAGTGCTGAGAGGCTTTTTTTCTGAAGTTGAATCAGTACAACTCACATGGACAGGTATTCATGCCTGTCTTTGCATTGACTTTGTATGAAATAGCACTGTGCAAAAAATGTGCTTCTTGTTTCATGTAAACACACCCTTAAGATGCTTTAGCCTCCTACAAGTGGGTTGGAAATACTTACATGTATGTTTAAGACCAGTAATGACAGCCTCTTGTATGACATTATATCTAATCGTACATATAAAATGTATGCTGCAATCATCCCAGTATATCCCACTACAGTCCACAGAGGGAGGTTCAGCTCCATCATTGATGACAAATAATGCAAATAAAAGACACTCACTTATTCTAATCACCAACAGGAAATGATGCCATTCATTTCTCCTCCGACTTACCTGTATGAAAGGTCACCAAAGTCATTGATGTAACACTGTAACTACCATTTACCATTACCATTATCAAGCATTGTTAAAGGGAGCAGCTAATACAGTAGGAATCACCAACATTTATTTTTCCTGTACCTGAAACAGATACAAGCCACAAGCTAAGCGGAGCCTTTATTATTTTCTTTCCTTAAAGAACTCTTCACGCAGTGCCCTTCAGTAACAGACAATCAAAAGCTCTGCATGGCATATAGACCCAAACTTTTTGGTGTTTGGCATTAGTGTATGCTATTAATAATGTATTAGGTGCTTTTGTTTTCTGTTTGCTTTGAATTGTATACCTAAAATATCTGTATGCCACCATTGTCATTGTTTCTAAGCAACCAGGGTACCCCAAGACCAAAGCAGTATTTTGCTAAAAGAGAGCGAGACCAATTGGATCTGGGTCTGCATGCACAATGATCATCTTCACAGATTAGAAACATATTTTTGACAGCGACCACAGTTTTTCCAAAGAAACCCCCCTCGGGTGTCATGTATACAGTAGTTACAAGAGCTCTTGTTAATTTTGTTTTCAACAGAGCAACATCCATTTTTAATTCATGATGTTTAAGCTCTCAAATTACCGTCATTATACTTCTTTTATTGTTATCCACTGGAATGAGCAATGCCAAAGTATACTTTGTAAGCTGCAGCACATAATGAACTCTTCCAACTAAATCAGTGTTATCAACTTGTTTTGGAAAGTTGTCCACCGAACTGCTTGTTTATGCCTTTCTTATATCCACATGTTACACACTCTCACCTCCTTGAGGCTAAAGAGTGACACTTAAAATCAGTTTGACGGCGGAGATGCTATAATTTCACAACCTGCAATCTGCCTGCTGTTTGGATATAGAACGTTGTGTAGAAAATCCATCATTGCTGAAGCACAACTCTCAACAGCTCGCATCGCCTCTCCCCAACACTTTGGTAACATTAGCAGGCAGGCTGAAGCTCACTTCTCCCAGGTTTATATCTCTGATAGACCAAATCTTACCTGAAGCACCTTTTAGCAAGACTCTGATCTGTGATGTTAGTGCTTCTCCAAATTGATTTCTCACCATTCAGGAAAACCTTAAACCTCCCAAATGTGTTTACTGTATTCCCTCTCCCGTTTGATCTATAGATCACACAATGTCTATAGTTATGTATATCTAGCCTAATTGTAAATACACCTCCCCCTGTATGTAGGGGCGGAAGAAAGAGGCAAAGGCTGGGGGAAAACACTGCTTTTATGGTTACATAATTGGAAACCTCCCGCTTCTCATGCTGGAATAACCAATTTGCCTGCGACCTGTGTCACACAGCTATAATTACCTCCATCCAATTAGAGACAGATCTTTAGCTCAGCCTACAGCAGGTACCTTGAATTTCCTTTGCCAGGAATATTCCCTTTTGATTTCGGATCTCTTTTCATCAGGATTATGCCTTCCATCAAAATCACGGTCCCAGCCCCCCCCCCAAATTTAATTGGTTGATATTCTGCTGAGTCACAGCAGCTGGAGGAAAAATGTGTATGTGTGCGTACATCTGTCTGGATTGCAAGAGACATGAAGCTAGAGAATGATTGACTGATTTTTTTTGTCTGTTATTGCCAGATGCACATTTAGAGCAGGCAGCCTTTCCTCTGTGCCTCTGGCCGACGTGACAGACATACCACATACAGCTAGACATCCTAACGTACCGTACAGTGTACATATTTTGGCAGGAAGAAGTCACTGGGCAGTGGGCAGTGTATGTCCAGTCTGTAGAGAGATCAGCGATGGGTGTTTAAGAGCAGAGTGTGTAAACCCAGTGATGAGTAAGCACTTCCACTATTGCTCTTGACAGATCTGACAGCTTCTCTCCAGTAATACCGAGCCGCAGCTTCATCTCAAGGGTGTATGAATTGAGACAGATTATTTGGGGAGTGATTCAGAACTGTCATTATTAAGTCCTCAATGCAATCTGCTGCGATTCGACGGGGCCGCCTTGAGCAGCGGTTCTGCGAGACAAAGTCTGAAAACTATTCCGGCTAATGTAGCCGTGCAAGCAGCATTTCCGAGAATAACCAGTGTTCCACTGCATGTGGTGCGGGACAGAGTGTTATGACTGAGTAGCAGGGAAGTGAAGAATGCAGAGAGATGGAGGATTGAAATAAAATGAAGAAATGGCAAGTCAGTTAGAAAGGTGGTGGGGGAAGCGGCTTCAACCCTAGAGCAGCTGATATATTCATGCACCACCGTGATTAGAATTTATATTCTGCAACTGCAGTCCTAACAGCAAAGTCTTCTGTTCCAGGTAATGTGTGTTTGCAGGTCTGTGTATGCACTGACTGCATATAATATGATACTGTGATGTGAATGTGGATGTGTTTGTTTGATGTGTATGAGCGTGTGTGCGTGTGCCTAATGCTCAGCATGTCTTAATGGCTGGCTGGCTACAGGTCATCACACATCATATTAAGCGTCTAGTTAAAACAGACTGCCATATGGTGCGCTGAATATTATTATTATTACAGTGGAGGCATCATATGATTTTTTGTTTTTTTAACTTTAACCACACAAATTAAAATATGCATTCACTGTGTTTTCATTCATTTGTGCAGTATTATTTTTGAGCACCAGCTGCTTGAAGGAAAGCAGTGCCACCCCCACACACACTCCATTGACTTTAGCTGTTTTCTATTTCACAAGAGACATTGGAGAAGAAAACTTCCTTAAGAGTGTAATTTGCCCCGAAAAATAATTGCTGTGAGTAGCAGAAGAGCAAAGGCGATTTGTAGCAAGAGCTTGGGGGCTTATTTAAAAAAGAAAAAAAAAAAGCAAATGCCTCCCTGGCTCCTTTTACATTTTATAGACAGGTATGCTATAACTGATACAGTATGGGTTAGTAGCCTGGAAATACATGATAAATAACACTGAATGTAAAAGTCATCAAGAAGTGGCAACAATATGAATAGATAATGTTACATCATGGGGTGGAACAGAACAGTGATATAGGAATATATTGTATAACTTCCTCTTGCACTAATTAATTAACACACTGATGACAAATATTTATATTTTAATTAAAACATGAAGGTGCTTTAAACAGATTCCCCTGCTTGTTTGACTTACTAGTGTCACTACTCGATGCAATGTATCCTCATACAACAGTTTGTATAATATCTAATGAATTAGCACCCCACCACTTACGTTACATCCTTGACATAAAGTAAGTTACTAGGGAAATGCACACACAGCAGTTGGCATAATATTGTACGAATTGGCACCCCACAAATGACGTTACAAACTTCCATAAAGTTACAAAGGTTAGGTTTAGGCAAGTAAAGTTACATATGGTAGGTTAAATTCAGAGGTAGGAGTAATATAATGACTTAAAGTGCATATGGTTCCAAATAAGGTGGGCAATATGGCCCTTAATGTAGATAAATAAAAATAAAATCTACGACAAATTACACATTTAAACAGCTCCCAAATACAAAACAAATGTACCCTGGGATCTCTATCTATAAATCAACAAGCAATTTTCTTCTCTTTTAGCAAAATCCTAAATGATTGAGTTAGGTTTTTTTTCCACCTGGACCTTTATGCTCTGCCATTTCTCCTCGAATAATCACGCTGTAACCTGTGACAGGCTGTTATGTTATGATACTGTCACACATTCGTCATGTAGATTTACATTCCCAAGGGTTTATGAAAAAATGACACAGACTTCTGTGTGCGGACGTCGAGAGAGGAGAGGGAGAGATGCTGTGCTGCTGCCAGAGGAGCCGCTGAATGAGTTCCCTCTGAGCAGTAACTCGCTAAAAGAGACTGAGAAGTCCGGGGCTGTTCATAAAACATTCAGTTTAGTCGACACTACTGAAGCTGCTCCTCTTTTTGGAACCACCATGGAGTTGGTAATACTTTTGCTTTCAGCCATGCTTGTTGTTGCCTTGGGTAACAGTGTGATGTCAATATGTCAATAAGTCGAAGTATCACAATATGAATTTTTCATATCATATCGAAATTTTTACCGGTATATGAGGATGCGATGATATAGCGCTTCCCTAATGGTGATGATGTACTTTATAATGACTTGAAGTGCACATGGATCCGAACACTGGTTGCCTGGGTTAAGTCCTGTGTTTTGTAACTCATCTGCCACCCTAACCTGTGTCCTAGTGTGGACCACCTCTTTCTTTACTCCAGTCAGCGCATCGGTAACTTGATCACAGCCGTCCCAAATTTGAGGTTTATCCACAAATTACTGCCTCACAATCATGTTTGATACATACAAATTTTTGTACATTACTTTTCGTAGGTATATGTTTAAGCGATGCATGAGGACAGCATGCCCTGTGACTCCTCATGGTGGCACTTAAAATGAATGAGGTGAACAAAAGTTAACTAACTTGCAGTTAATAAGAAAGTTGCAGGCAGAATATGGCGGACAGTGCAGAGTCGAATTGCAGGGTAAACATATATATTGCATATTCAATAGATTAGAGTGCTCAGAGCACTGAATGGAAAATGCCTACATGTCTGCATGGTCTTGAATGACATGCCAAATCTAATTTAAATACACACCCGTGCTGATGCGGCCCACAAGGTTAAAGACACTAATAGTTATGTGGGAATATTGGATTCCACGGTAATAAAGTATCATAAATCATGGCTCAAAGATGCTGTGTCAAGGGTTAATCCCCCGGTATTCCAGCTGCATACAGCACAGTCTGTATGTCTGCTTCACTAAATGGCCAGTGGGGTTAGTTACCACTGAGATAGCATATGAGCTCAAATGGAAAAGCTGATGAGTAACAGTGATTTAATTTGGATGAGCAGAGATGACATCTTCACGCATGAGGAAACTTCAAAGCCATATTTGGTGAGTCACAAATGATGGCCCACTGAGAGTGGTGTTCTGGAGCTCTTCTATTAGCCAAGATATATCAAAGTTCTAACTACACGTGTGATTAACATTTTTTCATGAACCCTATTGGATATTGTTGGAAGCTCATCTCTTTTACAGAGCAGCACACAGTGCATATCTTTTTACTAATTCCACATAATATGTTCTGTTCTTCTGTGCTATTCCGAGATGCATAATGTTTTCTGATAAGATAAAACCGCTGCAAAACGAATGCATATCTGAAAATATCTGATTAGTCGCAACAATATGGGCTGCCATGGAAACAAACATCTTCCAGTTTAAAGAAGTGCGTGTGAAGAGAAATGGGAACCAAGCACATCCAGCAGGGGCTCAGAGATCATTTCTCACTTTGAAGTGTGTCGTCGACCAGAGCCTGCAGTTGGTGTTGACACAAACTGGGAGCAAACAAAATCTGGGCCATTATGTATTTAATGATGGAAGAGGAGGTACAGCCCACCCACCCCACACACCCCGAGAGACCGTAACTGTTACTCTCCAGGCTCTGTGGACAGCGTGTCAGCACTACTGCAGAGACTTAAAAATAATATTGAGGCCGATATGTGCACAGTGTGCAAATATTGAAGTGGCTGCTATGCAGTGTGATTGAAAACCATCACTAGAAAGTATATAGACTGGATGATTGGGCTGCAGCACTAAGCATTTCTTTGTTTTGTTATGGGTTTTTACTTCTTCTTTTTTTGCCAATATTGTGATTGGGAGCAAGTGGTTTTAAATTGTTTGCCTCTGAGATTTTATTGGGCATGTAGTCATATTCTGCAAAAGGTGTCATGCCCACAGAAACTCAAACCATTTGCAGAAAGGAAATAAACTGTCACATCTTGAATCAACTCGAAATGCTGGTACAATATGTTTACAAGAAAAGTAGCAATTATATGAAATCAAAGCAGCAGTACAAGTTTAAAATATGAGTTAATACCTTTTTTTATAGCCATGCTAGCAGTGTGTCAGTCTGTCAGTGGGTCCACTGCTTTGGTCCAGACTGAAATATCTCCACAGAGATTGTCATGAACTTTTGTACAGATAGTCATGGTCACCAGTGGATGAAACCTACAAACTTTGGGGATACCCTGACTTTTCCTCGAGCACCACCATGTTATTGAAATATCTCATCAGTTAACAGATTGCTGTGCGATTTGGTCCAGACATTCATGGTCCCCAAGGAAAGGACATCAGGTCAAAATTCCTATTTGTCCAATACTTGTAACCAAATACCTAGATAACTAAAAACATTCCCATCAGCCTTAGATGTACTTTGTGTTTAGTGCAAATTAGCTTATGACAGCACGCTAACATGCTAAACTAAGACAGTTACCATTAAACTCGCTAAACATCGACATGCTAGCATTATCAGTTTAAGCATGGAAGCATGCTAACATTAGCATTTAGTAGGGGTGTAACAATCCATCGATCTGGATTGATATATTGATTCAATGATCAACGATCCAGTATCATCGATGCAAAGTGAAAACATAGATCCATTTCGTCATCTTTAGGATATGCTTTTATTTTGAAAGTCTGTGTCACCATCAAACAGCAGCAGGCAAATGGCAAGCAGCTAAGAGCCAGAAAGCTCTGAAGGTTAACTTATCCCATGTGCTGTTTTATTTGTGTTAGTGGAGTGAGTTTAAAGTAAACTTTACTGCACTTAAGCGGTTACAGTTCCTTACATTATTTATGTGTTGTTTTTATCTTGTATGGCCAAAAGCAGAAAAGACAGGGGTGGCAACTTCTTTTGTAAGTGATTGTGTTAAACGGGCATTTAATATCGTCTCATATCAATCGCATCAAATCAAATCATATGGTGGCAGACTTTGTAATATCGACAAATATCATATCGTTTTCCAAAGAATCAGTATAATATTGTATCATTATAAAACTGATGATTTACACCCCTAGCATTTAGCTCCAAGCACCACTGTGCTTAAAGTTCTAGTGCAGAGGTAGGCTCCCGAGCCACATGCAGCTCTTTAGCCCCTCTCTCCAGTGGCTGTACGTGGCTTTCCAAAAATTATATGGAAATGAATAACAGCTGTTTTTTTAACATTACAATTTTCATTTTTCATTGCTGTAGGCCTGAAGTGATTCTTACATTTTCCAGCTGTAAAAATATAAAATAAGTTTAAACATTCCATCACCCAAAATATGTGTCATGCGTCTGCATCCGACACCTTACCCTAAATTTGATGAACCTAAATAGGGGTGGCTAGTTAGCGGTGGAGTCTCCCTCTGCTAGAAAAGGTCTGAGAGGAAAACAGAGAACTTTATAATGAGTTGATGGATTTCTTTGCTTTCACTGCCACCACTGCAACATTTAGGTACTATATAATCATAAATATTCTACTGCAGAGGAGCCACCTTGTGCTAAAACACATCAAATATGAATGCCCATTTAGAACTATTTTTAATATTGAAAGGCTTTTTTAGTTACCTTTATTGTAAAGCACAAATATGTATTGCGGCAAGACAATCAAGACAAAAGACAAAAAAACAAAGGCCAAAAATGGCTCTTTTAATGGTAAAGGTTGCTGACCCCTGGTTCAGTGGCATCAAGGGTGAAGTGACTGGCAGAAGTGAAACTACATCTGCCACCACGAAACTGCAAATGGCCCTATCTAGAGCCAATGTTTTGTGTGGTTGGTTTGTGGCTATTGTACAACAATGCGGCAGACTCTCAGCTCATTCCAAGGTAATGAAAACACAAAGGTTCTTATTTTCAGGTGATAATAAACTAATGAAAACATAGTTATGAAAAAAATATGCCATTTCTGCCAGTAGATGCCCCTAAATCCTACGCACTTGACCTTTAAGTACAGCCTCACTGAGCTGCTATAATAGGTGAAATGGACTCTTAGTGTTGTATGTATATATTATTAACACTAGATCGAATGACAGCCCTTTTAATGAGTGGTTTGCTACTGCCAAGCCCACTCTCTGTTTAGTCAAGTGTTACAAAAATATGTTCCTGTCAATATTTCTCCTAAAAACTCCCCCAAATTATTTCAAAGTAAACAACGATCTTGTAATCTAATATTAAATCAACTTTGTGCAAAGATTAAAACTCTCTCTGAGGCTGTTACAAGCTTACCCATTGTCCTAACTGAAAAAGAACATAGTCAAAAACAAATGGAGAAGAGATTCGTTCCTCATTCATGTCTGCCGTTTGTTGATCCAACGAAAGCATGCCGCTCTAAGTCTCCAACGCCAGATTAGCTGTGTTTGAATGTGGTCTCAGGAGGGATGGGCACACAGTGCATATGCAAATAGATTTACAGACAACCAATTACACTGAAAACTCCTCAAACAAAAGTGGGCCACACAGGAGAGACCTGTCACTTCTGGATGGAGAGAGCAAAGAGTCAAAGAGTGACTCAGATCATACCCTGATTGGGTTGTGTTCCTAGTATGGATCAGAGGGACGCCAATACACACTAGTGTATTATGGCTGATTTGTCATTGTATTCATGCATCATAATAGTTACCCAGTAATCATCTGCAGCCAACGGGGAAATAATGGGCTATGTAACAATTCTATATTACATTGATTATTTATTTTGTGTTTACGTGCCTGTGTTGTATAATGGAGATGAGTTAAACAGCATTAGCGTTGGCTTCTCTGTGGGAGTTTTTACAGATAGTTAAGCCAATTTTCCAGAGACATAGTGATTAACGGTGCTGTGTTTTTAATGCTATTTGTTGAGATAAAACCGGAGTGGCAGTTTGGTGAAAAGAATCCTAAAATAGGACAGGAGTCAATGCATTAAGAACTGTTATCTCCTTAACAAGGACAATATCATTTAACATTATGGCAGTTGGAGAATGACCACCATCTGTGTTCAACAAGGCGTACAGTTCTTATGTATGTATGTGTGTGTGTGTGTGTTTTCGGAGTGGGAGGTGGATAATGTGTGTGTGTGTGTCCATGACTGCATTTGTTACAAATTCACAAATAATACGATTACTCTGTAGAGATGGATCATCTGGAAGACCACAGCCAGGGAAGTGTCTCTGTGAGGCTGTACTTAGTCACAGTGGTGCTTTGAGTTAAATGCTAACATGCTCACAATGATTCTGGTGTTTTGCTGGTTGTTTATGATGATCGCCACCTCACTTTAGCATGTTAGCATGCCAAAGTTTGCTAATTTGCGTTAAATACAATGTAGAGCTGATGTGAGGTTGATGGGAATGGCATTAGTTTTGTGGTATTTGGTTGTAAATGTATATAAAATCTTGACCTGATGATGGTGCTAGATGAAAAGTGAAGGGATCGCTACAGTTACAGTTCATTCTGACCTGAATATATGTCCCGAATAAAACTGCAATCTATTCACTCAAAGCCACAGTGGTTAACCCCATGGTGGTGCCAGAGGAAAAGTCAGGGGATTACCAAAGTCATCAGGATGCATCATTTGCCAGTCATGCTTTTCCGTCCAAATTTTGTGCCTGACCATCCAGTAGAGGGGAACTGACCTGGCGGTGCAAAAGGAAAAGTGAGTAAATCACCAAAGTCAGTAGAGTTCATCAACTGGGATATTTGTACTAAACTTTTATAGGAATTCATCCATTTGTTGATGACATATTTAAGTCTGCACCAAAGCGGTGGGTAGACAGACAAATGGACCAACATTTCCTTCCCTTTTGCCACACTACTAGCTTGACCCACCAAAATTTGTGTTGTATTTGCATATGTAGGTGTTTTAAATGCAGAACACTCTAGAAATAGGTGGTAAACTCCTTCCCAGTAGATGAGTGTGCCTTTGTTTCATGTGTTTCATGTTTGGCATCACAAACATTCCAGAAAACCGAGTTAGCAAACAGTACAAAGCAGCATGGAGGCCACTGAAAATGTTAAGGTAGTTACTTCTGTGGCTTAGAAGGCACAGCAGGGTCAGTTCGATCCCCGGCTCCTCCAGTCCACATGTCAGCGAATCCTTGAGCAAGATACTGAGCCCCAATTTGTCCCGATGGCTGTTCCATCTGTGTGTGAGTGTGATAAAAACTGAGTAGCAGGCGGCACCTTATATGGTAGCCTCGGCTACCAGTGTATGATTGTGTGTGTGAATGTGTGAATGTGACTCGTAGTGTAAAAAACGCTTTGAGTAGTCAGAAGACTAGAAAGAATTTGTCCCGGAAATCAATGCTGATTGTAACCTTTTCCACTTAAGACAAAAGCTAAATGTAAGTTGGTGTTAATGGTTTTTTTGTCCAGTGGATAAGGGGGTTGAGAACTGCAGTATCATCAGATGTGATTTCCTCAGCTGTGATCATTGTGCTCAACACCTTTAAAAGCACAAGTGTGTGTTTAGTGCTGGTGTCCCATAGGCGCCAAATATCAATCACCGAAAAGTATTTATCAGCAGGTGCAATCAGAATGTGTGGGAAGCAACATCTCTAGTGAGGAAGTCCTTGTTTATGCATGTTTGTGGCTATATGCAGTGATCTGACTTGTTCCAATCCCCATGTGTTTGCTGCACACAGTAGGAAAATACTCATGAATAATTTAGATAAGAAATAAAAGTGTATGTTTACTGCCTTGGCTGTTTCATAAACTAATGCAACCATTTCTCTTTCACCTAGGGAAGCTGTGTGGATCTGAGGGAAGCATTTGACAGTGCACACTCTCCTCACCTATGAGATTTCGGAGAACTCAGTAGAGATTGGGGAAATCAACCGGAAGAAATAGAATAGTGTTTGTGTCTGAACCTCAATATTCTCCTTCAATCTTTTATGCAACATCTGCTGTTTTCCCGCTCACACATTTTCACTCTCCCAAGCCTTCATTCAAATACACATTTCCCCGGTTTCAGTGGTGTATGACCACTTTAAAGTCTCTGCATGTACAATCTGTCCTCAGGGATCCAACCATAATGAATGGTTAAGCTGACAGTCATCGGCGAGCAGTGAGGGCTTTTTTGCATAAATCTGGACACTCCCCTCACAGCCTTTGGCAGGTCAATAAACGGCGTAGTAGAGAGGAGATTAAGGAAAGTGGTGGAGGGGGGGATTTTCCCTACTTGTCAACTCTGTGTTGTTCCACTCATTAAGCACAGTGAGATTAAGCTGGTGTTGAGGCTGAGGGGGATCTGTGGTTCGTGGTGGGTTGGATCGGCATGCATGCAGTGGGCGCAGTCAGAAGCTCGTCATAGGCCTATGAACAGGCAGGGCTGCGAGGAAAACAGACAATTAAATCAATAACACAACAGTCAGCAGATCACCGTGCCGGCTACTGCTCCCCCCTTGCTGTTTTCGAAGAAAAAACTAATTTTAAAAAACCTTTCTCCTCTTCAGCTTCAGGTTACTCACACAAGTAAAGAATGGTAAAAGTTTGGTCCTGTGGTGGAGTCAATTTATGATATCTCTATTCTTCAACCTACACCTCCAAAGTAATCAAAGATAACCCACGTTAAATCGACAGGCGTGACAAACTTTGCTTTAAAATATGAAATTGACTTTGAAACACTTCAAGGTTTCAGAGCTCTATAGTATTTACTCTGTAGTACATTACTAAACTGGTATCAACAATTACTGTGAAAGAAATTTGGCAAGATTGTAATTTGACTAAAATCTCTTGGGCAATCTTCTGAAGCAGAGTGCCAAACAATGAAACTCCGTATGACTCCCCAGGAAATTAATAGAATTATTTCATTGACTTTACTGCCAGCTCGCTCAGAGTTACTTCTCCACCTTTTCACCTTGTAAAGGTTTATAGCACGAGTACTTAAATCAAATCGAGGAAGATTTTATTTATCAAATAAAAAATAATACACAGTATGTGCAGCACGATTATTTTGTGCCCATAGCTCCAAAAAGCAACTAACAAATAGAAAAAAAAAATAATACAGGAGAATAAAATCCAATAAAATAAAATATTTTATAATAGAAACAATAAAATAATATAATAGATGTTTTAAGGAGGTGAAACAGCGAACAATGAAACAGTAAGACCATGACCAAATATTGAAACAATATAATCAGAACATATATCATATGCAATACATGATTTATAACAAATTATAATGATGAATTATGAATTGTGCGTAATGAGTTATTGATGAATGAGGGTCACCAGTTCAGGACCCTGATACAGAGACACATATACATACAGTGCAGTATATGCATATGAAAGCATAGCATGTTGCAATGGTGGCGGCTGGTCAACCATCAGCTCAGGCACCAGGAGAAAATGTTGGCATTGTACGTTTCTGCAAACCACAGGTACGTTAGGTTTGTACGTTGAATACGTATCATATCAACATTCATAAAATGACATGGTATATGAGCTGACTGGAGGTGGAGGGGCTGGTGGGTAGCCTGGCATCTAGGCAAGACGCCGGCTAGGCAAGACGCCACATCCGAGATCAACAAATTACAAAACTGGGATTTATTTAGCGAGTCATTTCTGTATTCGCAGCAGCTTTTTAGCCACCAAACGTGGATGTTTTTATCACAAGGTGGGTCTCCATCCCACCTGCGCTTCCGACTCCCCCCATGCTTATAAAACTCCAACCTTAAGGCCTGTGACTGTCTTTTCCCTTCAAAGATGCCAGGCAGGACAAAGAGTGGACTGATGTGAGTGGTATATGGACTTTTCACCTTTATATTGTTTTACTTTGTTGACCCTGTATGTATTATTTGAGGATATTGTTCCAAGATTCCTGAGTTTAAATAGTCGTTAAGAATAAAAGTAACGCCATAGTGGATGCACTAATGACATCCTTTAAATGATAACCTCATTTACTAATATTATTTGTATTATTTTTTTTTAACACTGCAGTAAGAGGTACAACTGTAAGAGTTTCTTTTAATATTCCTTTCTACAGAAAAAAATCATCCGACAACCACCTTCGAACTGTTCACCCACCATGTCTGCAAACAGCAGCTCCCTGGATCCTGTGTTTGAATGTGCACCCCAACATCAGATGTTCTGTGAACCAACATCAGCATAACTATACAGTTTTTTCACAACCACTTGCTGCGTTTCCAGCTGGGATTGTGCCAACCAAAGCAGGTATTGTAAGCCAAAGCATGATCTTTTCCCAACCATAACACAGGTGATTTTTATGCCTAAACCTAACCACATGTTAACCACAGTGTTGTTAAAGAACCCTTAAGTTTCAACATATCCACAAAATAATAACATACAAAAGCAAATGTAGTTACACAAATTTACACTGCCAAAACTTACTCTGGTGATTAGGTTGTGACTATGGGGCAACTTTGATTTACTTAGAGTTAATGTTTTTTTGCCAACTCCTGGGAAAAATAACTAGATGACTTTGGTTTGCTAAATGACTGAATTTCTTCATTAGCTAAAAGGATTAAAGGTCTTTTGTGATTTTATCCATACTGAAACAGCTTTCATCACTGAATTTAGGAACTTTTATTTGTACTTCTGCTACTCTAATTGGGTGAAAACATTCAGCAGTTATTTTTTACTCCTTTCGGAGTTGTTAATGAGCAATGTTTCACCACAAATAAACTAAGCTTAGTACTCTGTTGTTTAAAACCTTTATGTAATTTTTGAATCTGTCACATTTTTCTGGTAGATTAGGCACCCCATGTACAACAGCCATGTCCCTGCCGCAGCAACCACGGGCTCGATTCCAACTCATGGCCCTTTGCTGCATGCCTTTCAGCGTCTTTCTCTACCCTTTCTACACTGTCAAAAAGCCTCAAAAATATCTTTTAAAAAATCTGATGACAGTTTTTTTTTTGTACAAAAATTTAGTAATCCAAATAAAAATTGGTGCAGTCTATGTGCACCTTTAAGCAGTCCCTCCGGAAAATTGCGATCTTGCGATATCAATAATTAACGCAAATTCAACGCTTGCAATTTTTCTGCATTTTCCAGCAGACTGGAAGTCGTGGCGCATGCGACGTCATTTGAAACGTCATCAAATGGCGCTAATGACATTGCAGTATGGAGAAATGCTCTGTATTGACATAAGAATTGTCACTTTGTTTAAATGCATACAATATGTGTTGAATTTATTAAAATGTTATGTTTACAGAAGATGTAGCTTACATGTTGTTTTACAGTCACATTGTCTGGTTTGAGAGCTACCATAATCACTCAGGATTTTTTTGTAACATAATTGGAGTCCATGTTTTGAAACTAATTAAATAAAACTAAAGAGAACTGAAACATTTGCAGCTGTTTTGTAATATTCAGTATGATTATTATAGCAAGTGATTACATGACTCATTTTTTGAAGGCAGTAGTTTAAAAAAAACACTTTTTTTTCTCCTGACTTGCAATTTCTGTCATTAGCTGCAGTTTTTGCCATTTGCTGCAATTTCCAGCAAAAAAAATCACATAAAAATGCCACAATTTTTATCGCAATTTTTCACAAAATTTGGCCACACATTCAAGTTTTTTGGCACAAGATCCTGGAGGGAATGCCCATCCATTCTCAGTGTTTCCAGGGTACTCTTACAATGTCTTTTTTGAATACTGCCACTATGAGGTGCAAAGAAAGAAAATTCTAAATCCTACACACAGGAACTTTAAATATAGGAAACTACAGAACTGAAAACTTACAGAAATAGATAAATAACTAAAGAAAGCATTATTCATTGAGGGGCAAAGATGTAAACTAAAGAATATTGGCTTTCACACAGTAGCGTTAGCTATGCTTAAGCTGTATGAAGTTATTCTCATGACCTTTTTCTCACAATACAGTCTTTTGTTTATGCATACCGTAGCACTTTTACTTCTATGACAACAGCTTGTTCACAGAGAGTAATATCGTATTGCCACAAACTAAAAGCTTGTTTTCACGATGTATACATTTTCAGTCATCTTTGTGACTTACTGCAGGTCTTTTCTCTTGTATATTAAGTTTACATGTTGTTTCCACTGACTAAAGAAATGTAGTATTTATTGGAGTGCATTGGGCAGGACAGGTTAAGAGGACTTTATACACCATCAGGCAAAGCCACGAACTTCCAAGAAACTTGGAGAAATCTTAGAAATCTGAGACGCTCGTATAATCAATACTCCTCGTTTTCCAGGGAAGTACATTTCTCTCTGTGCCTCTCTCACTGTCTCACTGTCTCTATTAGGCTACTCCCTCTCGTCATTTCATTTTCTCTCTCGTCTCAGTTTCTCATTAACACTGCTGCCCTGTTGGCTCCTCGCCTCCTCTGTTCCCCCCCTTTGTGCAGCTACAGAGCCACTTCTCTTTTCCTTTGCTCGATTCAGCCCCCTTCACCATCTCTCATAAACAATGTGTCAGATGTATGAAAGTAACGGGGGGGCAGGAGACATCCAATTAAAAGCACAATGCATTATTATTTCACAGCTCCCCCTCTCTGCCGTCTCCCGAAGCCCTTCAGATTATATAACAGCTCAGTGTCACCGGAGCCAGCCTGTGGAGGACAAGTTAAGGGGGTCTTCGCCGATGATGCAGCTCAGCGACTCTGGACTTTCCCCAGCAGCTTGCGTACTACCCCTCACTCCTCCTCCTTCTCCTCCTCCTCCTCCTTCCTCCCTTTGCCATATCCACCCACCCATCCACCCACCAGCCCACCCTCTCCCTGCCTTCCTAACACACACATACACACATACACTCAATCACGAATGCACAGGGATTGCAGCAACAGCAGCAGCACAGCGAGATGGAGATCTCCGCTGCGTGTGTGAGTGCCTATTCCCGGTGAGTGCGGGGACAAGAGCGAATGAGTGTCAGTGATGCTTGAATGAGGTGTATAAGGGAGAGGAGAGCAGAGTAAAAGGCAGGAAGGGGGATATCAGTAAGGACCCGATGAGGTTTTGAGGCAATGTCTTTCTGCTTTTTCCCCTCTCCCATCCCGATAACCTGAATCTTTGCCGGATGTGCCACAACTACTCCAGCTGTCACTGCACCGGCTGCCTCTCTCTCGGTCCTCCTGCAGCCTGTGAGAGCTGCTCCAGTGGCTGGACGGTACCCTGGCACCCACTGAATACATGGATGAACACTGGCTCTACAGGGGATCTGCGCTTTCTTGTCCTTTGCACCTCTGATCTGTTTCTCAAGGTAAGAGTTGTGCTTCCTTTTCTTGGAGTTGCACACATATTCACAGGTACTGCAAAAAGAGTGGGGGATTCATCCGGTCTGCCTTTTAAAATCTTAATTTAATCAAAGTGGATATCAGAGGCATGTGTGAATTGTGATAAAATACTGTTAAAGTCTTTTGGCTAGTGATGCATGCATGTGTATGATCCCTGTGTGCATTAGATATGGATAAATTAGGGAGGGGGCATTTCTGCATCCAAGCATTGAAAGGTTTAATGACTAATCAGGAGAACACGTCAAGGTTTTTCTTCACAACTGAACATGAAGATGAGCAGTGATGTAATTTGACTTTGATTTATATACTTATCATAATGCGTGTCTTTGCAGCCTTTGACAGACATGCAGTATTTATCTGATGATGCAGAGGCTGATTATCGAGATAGCTGTACTTGTGAATTGTCTGGGCTTGATAGTGAGGAATATTGATGAGCGCTCACTAATAGACTATTTTATATTGTGCTGTGATGGACTGCCAGGATGATGATCATTTATTGGAAAACACCTATCGCATTAAGTGGCAGTGGACTGTATGACAAATTCATATGCGATGAGTGATTTGCTCCTCAAGGCTGAATTTCATAAAAGGTGGGTTCAGACTTATCATGACTAATGACATGTGTGATCTAGGAAGCTCTGGGGTACTGCATCACATAGAGAGCTGCACTTATATTTGCTCAGTCGTTGCCTCTCTCCCTCTCTCACCCTCTCTCTGTTCCTCTATTTTCTACACGTCATTCCTTGACTACCTGAATTTACAGGAAACACTGACAGGGTACAGCTTTAAGGTGCCAAACACTCTGTGGCTTGTCTGTCTCAGCATCTTTTTCCCTTATAAATCATCTTTTACATTACACCCAAGTCAATCATCACATCAACCTGAGTACACATGTATTCCCATAGCCCAGCCCCTTATTAATCAATGAACTCATCAGGGTGATGCACTACAGATGTAAGCTCTCGCGTGAGGGGCAGACACTGTCGTCTCCATCATTTTATACAAAAAGAGGCCGACAATAGCAGGAAAGTATGTGATCACAAAAAAAATGCCCCTCTGCATATCAGCCTCTCCAAACTTACTCTTCCCAAGGATCCATTTCACAGCCAGTGCTCTCATCCAGGAGATAGAGGGATGGGACCCTTTTAAAACCTCCCGCTATTCCCCATAACAGAAAGTGCTGCTCAGTGATAAATCTTTTAAGCCAATGTCATAAAGCAAACTTTCACAGGTGTAGCCGGCAGCCCGGATAGATACAGATAGCTCTGGACGACTGCTGGAAGAAGATGGTGTGTGTGTGTGTGTGTATGTGTGCTTGTGTGTGTGTGTGCGTGACTGTGGAGATCTCAAAACAGGCTGGGATTGGTTTCAAAAATTGAACAAAAGACAATATAAAAATCTGGGACCAAAGGGGCTTACATTGTTGCTGGAAGAAGAGCGTGATGGTGTGTTGAGAAAAAGATTACTGCAACGCGGAGGGTGTAGGGGCCGGAACCTATACTGTACAATTGCACAGTGCGAAAGGAATGCATATGACTACGCACGCACATAACCTTATGGATCGGACAAAGGCAGCGATATCTCGTCCTTTGCATTGTGCTTAGTTGGTGCAATGTCACGCTCTGTAATTTATGCAAATAATGAGAGAAAATTCCTCATAGAAAATGGATACATTGCACAGCAACAATGTATACAGTAGAATGCTCGGGGGATGACAAGCACAGCAGCATTTGCCTTGTGATACACACTTGATTGCACACATTAGTAAAATGATGAGCTGTAGCATTGACAAACATCCCTTGATGCACTTAGATTGAATAGATGGTGCAGTGGGGGTTACTGTATGAGGCCACTATAATACCATTACTTAACCATTAATGAGAGTGGCTAGACAGTGTTATCCTATGTAAATATCCTACAGATGCACTTCAGTAATTATTGCGTTGATGCAGGCTGTCAAGGATGTAAGGCAATCTAAGCCGCCTCTTTCTCCCTGCCTTGCAATGGGGCATAAATCATGAGTCAGCAGTGTTGTAGACCTGCTGTTGCATGGAAAATGGATCCAACCTCCCTATTAACAATTTTTACACACAACCACGCTTCAACATTGTGGTCATAAGAAATCAATCACGATACTGTAGCGAAAGGTGCTTTTTTTCCCCTCCCTTGTACATGCAGCGTTTTAGCGTGAAGAACTGAAGGGCAATTGCAACAGACAACGTGGTCTGCCAGGGTACATAAGGAGATTTCAGAGGATTACTTTTGCAATTTTAGAGTCAATGCATTATTCATAATCCTTTGGATAGCTGAGGCCAAATCAGGGAAGGACCTCAGGTCATTAGCAGAGATATAGCTTGCTTTGAGAAGAGGAGGAGGAGGAGAAAGAAGACGACGAGGAGAAGGAGATTCTCGCTCAACCATGTGAATATATTCATGTGTCACGTCAGTCTCTCCACTCAGTCTGCGTCTATCTGACTTCCAACAATAATAAGTCATTGAGGAGCTTTTCTTGATTCCCTTTGTGTGACTTACCATTTAGCTGCTTTACATGCCTTACATGGCTGCATGAGAAATTGTTCGCGCTCAGAGGAGACTTCCTGCAGATGTGATTACCTTTTCAGTGGTGTGAGATTGGTATTTCTGAGTGTGAAATAGTATGATCCCGTGTGAATCAGCCTCGAACAAATTTCTTTTTATCCGTGGAACCGCTTCTGACAAACAACTTACGTTAAAATCAAAGTGCATACTAGGCTATGTTTCAGAACAAATACCACCCCCAATAAAATCCAGCTGCTCCGAAATTCCAAAACAACTGCGCGTAAATTCATGACACAGCATACCATATTGTTCTTGTATAATGAGATTGAACTAGTTGCTTGTTATTTTTTTCTCCTCATCTGGCACTGAATGCATCGTGGCGACTGAAGTGACACTAGAAGCGGTTGGCATGCGGTTTCTTTGCAGCATTAATGGGAAGCAAGATGAAACATGGTTGCCTCTAAATATATTCCATTTCATCAACACTTTGAGCTGAGGGTTAGGTTACAGTGGACAGTTTGCAAGGTGAAACGCATGGCAGGACTCCCAAGAAATACAACCTCACGCTTTTTATTATCAGCCCCTGTCTGCTGTTGTGTGTGCGTGTGTATGTGCACACACTCCGTAAGATGCTGGCAAAGGCCTCTCTTTGAAAAGGTGACAACAAGGCCCACGCACACTAATACACACATATACTGTGCAAGTGCATGTATGCACACTCACACAAAAGACAATGCAGAGTCACCTGGCACAAAGGCAGTTTTGCCATCATTAAAAAGGTGTGTATTCTCTTTCTGCTCTTTACACATTAAGTCATTACTGGGACTCAACATGCACTGCAGATGTGCATCAGCTGCAGATCAGAAATTAACATTAATCTTATCTACCCGTTCCTTTCCTTTTACTAATTTCACGGGAGTAGTGAAACTGACAGTAAGGAAACATCTCTTCAGTATAAATTTCCCCAACAGAACAATCACATTGATGGATTTACAATGTCTCCGAATGATAAAACATGATTACTTTCAGGGAAGCGGCGACACCATGAATAGCTTGCTTTTGTGTGGTAATAAATGATTCATTGGAGTTTATTTATCGCGTGGTGTCTTGTCATATGAAAATGATTAACCAGCTCTTTCTGATGTTTCCTTTCAACCATATCAGACATCATTTCATTTCCTTGTGCTGCTTGATATATTTCATGCTCCAGCTATGAAATGTGTTTCTGCGTGGATGAGACACAAAATGCAATATTTCTCATTTGATCATATGGACCTTAATTTGAAACTCTGCATGGGGGGGTGACTACAGCGGCAAGCTATTTTACTATGAAAGTAAATTTTAGCTCCTTTGTATGATCAAAGCAGTTTGTGATTTATTACATAATCAATATACATCGAGCTTTGCCATTGGAAATATGTAAAAATGGAGGAAAGATTTCATAATGATGACATAAAAGTGATTTAAACTATTTGGTAATCATGAATTAAACATAAGAAATTAGTCAGGCTGCTAATAATATGAGAAATTCATGTTAATGTTCGGTGCATCATTAGTCCCGTATGACAGCAGTTAAACAAGATACATCTTGTAAATAAGCACACTGATTCCAGCATCATACTGCTGCATTCACAAACACAAGAAGTTATGATTAGCCCATCCTTAGCCCCTCCAATAACAGGCTTTGAACATGGCAGAACCCCGGCCAACTTTCCCTTTTCCTGTTGCAATAGATATACACCATGCTTAGCTCATATATGTTGAAAAGACGACCAAACTTTTGATCAAAAGATGCTGATGGTGGACTGTTAGAGTCTTTACGCACACATAACATAACATGACATGAATTATTAGCCAGATCAAGGCTAACATCCCTTTGCATTATCTTTGTAAGGCTACATGCCGCCCCTCAGTAACTACAGTAACTTTCTATAGTAAAGAAGAACCAACGTAAGGTCAACACCATGGTGTGTATTCAGTAATAAATGTATGGAGTACTTTATTGCTCCCAAGAAGGGGAAGGGTGGCTCAGACCAGGCTATGCAGGAGCAATGTTAAATGATAGTCTTGTCATCCTTGGTCTCTACTTCTCCCTTTTTCGTTGAGACTGGAAGCTTCATTTTACGTCATTTTGCTGTGTTAATAATAGTTACTATGGTGGCACAGTGGTACAGTGATTAGCACTATTGCTTCACAGTAACAGGGTTCCTAGTTCCAACCCAGGGTGGGGGAGCCCTTCTGTGCGGAGTTTGCATGTTCTCCCCGTGTCAGCTTGGGTTTTCCTCAGGTTCGATCCGGCTTCCTGCAGTCCAAAGACATGCAGGTTAACTGGTGACTCTAAATTGTCCGTAGGTGTGAATGTGAGCGTGAATGGTTGTCTGTCTCTATGTGTCAGCCCTGAGCTAGTCAGGTGACCTGTCCAGGGAGTACCCCACCTCTCGCCCAATGTCAGCTGGGATAGGCTCCAGCCCCCCTGTGATTCCTAATAGGATGAGCAGTTACAGAAAATGAATGAATGAATAATAGTTAACACTGAATATTTCCTGTCATTGCATGCTGTAGTCTCTGCTGTCGGCTTCTAGAAGCTGTAGTGCCTGATGCCCAGAGACTATCTAATAAACACTGCAGCACCCAGCAACACCATATTCCTTTTTGTCAAGTTTGTCTGAGTTAGCAACAGTAACTAAGGGGGGAGGTACTTTGGATCGGTCAATTTTATTGATTTACCCATGATAAACAACCATAGGTGCATATTCCTGGGGGGGACGCAGAGGACATGTCTCCCTCAATATTAAGAATGAATGCATTTGTCCCCCCAAGTAGACGTCAAAGTACCAGATGACCTTTAAATTATTTATAGGAAATGCACAAATCTGCAGAGTGCATGAATTAATTGTTAAATGTGAAACACCCCCTAAAGTTGTGTCCCCCAGATGTTGAAGCAAAACCTACGCCCTTGTAAACAACTGTGGTTTGAATGCTTCAAAGCAATTATTTCAATTTCGATCATTAAACTGTTATACAAGCCCAGGTTTTATAAACCATATGCTAAAACAGTTGTTAGAAAATATGCCTCACATTTCTTGGAGACTTTAACGCTCCTAAACACATTACTGTGTGAACTGTGTGTCTCCCAAGCTGCCTTCATAATAAAAAGTTGTCACAAACAGTAATCTGTAAACATTTAAAGTTTAAGGTCACTTCAGCCAGCCAACTCACACGGAACAGATTTATTATGTGATCGCGGAGTATGTACAGACTTTAGATGTGATGTCTTGGCTCTGACCTCGTCACTCCGCTCAGCACTGCAGAGATCGGGGAGTGAAGATAATAAATTTCCCCCTGGGGACTTCAGACTCAGAGCCTCCAGGTGGATACAGGTGGAGAAGCCTCACACCAGCTATTATGTAGAGTCGAGTATGTGTGGGCCACAGCTGCTGTGTGGTCATTTGCTCTTGCAGGAACCTCAGACCACAAGGGGAATTTATTATACTAAACTCCTGCTACAAGTGTGCCAACTGCTGCACAGCTATACCTTAACAAAACACCTCCAACCATTGTGGGTAAGATACTATCAAGTAATCTAAACGCATAAGAATGCACAAACTATATCTTATCAAATGTCATGTAGCATTGATAAGGAGATGACCATAACTATGTGTGTGTATATAGGAAGCTTGTGGTTGGCAGTGAGTGTGGCTGAGTGTACCGGTGCAGAGCAGAGAACAGGAGCTCAGATGTTTAGATGTAATTATGATATGACGAACAGTAAAGCGAGCTGTCACATGAACCCATTTGTTTGAGTTGGAATGCTTCCCTAATGTAAAGCCAAACAGGATCTGTGTGGATAAAATGTAAATGTGACTCCTGTGTGCAACAAAAGACTTTCCCATGAAGCCAAGAGAACGGGCTGTGTGTGAGGCCGCAGTGTGTTTAAACCATTAAAGCTGGTATACAGTGTTACCCTCCAAAAGAAATTGGAGTCCGCAGTGATCTGATAGGAAACCCCAAATATGACATGAGCCGAGGGGGAAATAAGCCACAAAACCAACTGAGCCCAAAACACTTAATACTGAAACATGAGTACTGCTATTTCACCACAGCATAAACAAGTCATAATGCATTTGTAAAACCAGAAGAAAAATAAGGTTTGCTACTCAGAGTTATCCTTCACATCTACTGGAGAGCAATAACAGCCAGCAGCATTTGCGGTCCTATAGTTTAATGACATTGTCAAGCACACAAACATCTCCTAAAAAGCATAAACCCACATTCTCACGTAAATATATGTTAGGATAACCAGCAAATACTTGAGTTGATTAGGTGAAGCAGTGATCTGGCACAACACCCAGAGTTTACGGCAAAACTGTGTTTCAAGCTCGAGGTGTGTATTCGAGGCTGACAACTGACATAAGTCAGTATACAGACTTTCTGAATGGTGGCGGCAGGAGCAGTGAGCGTAGCGCAAACACAATTATTATTCCAAAAAGGTGTCCCGAAGCAAATGATCAGACTTTTGGCAGGCGGGCTTGCTTATGAAAAACTACTGTACATAACTAGCAGTTGCGAGTGTTGTCAATGAGCTGTGCAGCAGAAGGGTTAGCACAATAAAAAAAAAAGTTCCATTCATTTTCTCCATAGACAGTTTTAGGTGACTCAGAGTTGGAGGACCTCTAAAGCCTGGACGGACAGGAAACTCGCCAAGTTGAATCATCAGAACAAAAAAAATGAACAACTGTGTTATTAAATATGTGGCTCTTTAATAAAAATTTCAAGGCACAAGCTTGGTTACATAAAAACATCAGGTGAGAAATTAACTACAACTTCAAAGATGCATTTCCAAAAGAAACATCCAATAAAAGAGCTTAAAATTATGTGTTGCAGAGTTACAGTAAATAAAAGTGGTGGCAGTAACATAAACCTATAGGCTGCTTATATTATCTGAAAGAGTCCTGTGTTTTTGTTTTTTATTTGATCACAAACACTGAGGATGTCATTAAATGAGACATTTGAAATGGGATTACAGAGTAAGGAAAATAATAATCTGTGTGACAAAGCATCAAGTATATGTGGCGCCCCCAGAAATGTGTCATAGTGGTGGCCAGATGGGGCCACTGAGAATGTAGGGGTGGCACACCAAAACCAAAAGCCATAACTAATTTCAGGAAATTGCTTATGCTGTTAAAGTATATAGGCTAGTTGAAACTGTTTCAATATAGAGTGTTAAGGAATCACATACTGATGTACTATAGTTTGTGCATCAGATAATTATCAACTGAAAATAACATAGACTAATACAGGCACAGTTAACATTTTGAGTTCTACAACAGTCCTGATTAAAGAGCAGTGTTGGGCAGTAGCATCTCTACAAGTAGAGACATTTTGACTTTAACAGCATTTCTCAGTAGCGCGGTGGTAACGTCACTACTTTCTGAGTCAAATAGCTTTTCAGTAGCCAAGTCAATTACTTGACTAAGTAGTGCAGTGGTGTCCACAAAAGTTACAAGCTCTTTTTCCCAGGAAAAGCTCTGAAGTGCAGCAGACTTTTTTCTTTGGAGGTCTGGATAAAAGTAAGGATTAAAGAAATGGTTGGGCGATGTGGCTGACGCCAGCGCCACACCAATAGTGTGTCTCAAATCACATACCTCCGTTAGTACACTTCCATGTATTATACTATGTGCACTATGTGCTTATTGGCGTAGTGCGTGAATTTCGACAGGGTAGTGTTGTCTCAAACAAAACACGGCCATTGTGCACTTACTGGAAATGACGACTGGAAATGTGCAGCTGTTAGCTAGTTAGCAAACTAGCATTAGCATTCGCGTTATTGTTCGCGGCACCAAATCATTACAGACTGCTAAATTAACCCAATAAACACACTGCTGGCTTATATCCAACAACAGTATAGTGGTGCTTAGTGCAGAAAACACATGCATAACTTACATTTGTACAATGCAGTGACGTTCACGGTCGCACAGTCCTCGACCGCCATTTCCAGTTTGGAAAGTGGTCCCTCCCATTCCGCTATGTAGCCAAGATGGCGGCCATTGAGGCTGAGAAGTGTCCATAGTTCCACACTCAACTTCTTGACTGTTTTGAGTGCACCATCCGGGTACTCATAGTGCACTGCATTTGTCCATACTTCTCAGTGCGAACACACTTATGCACTCAAAATATAAGTACAGAAGTATGCGATCTGAGACACAGCACAAGCCATGTAAACAATAGGAGGCACATCCGTATGACATCACGTACTAATCCTTCAGTTTATTCTGCTTGCTGCTTCGCAATTGGCTTCTCTTGGCAAGACCTGCCCTACTCTGCCTCTGATTGGCTACATTGCACCTCTTGACGCATCGCTCGCGTGTCTTGCCCATAGACCATAAATATTTGGTGGAATTGCAGTGTACACTGGAGAAATAGACACAACCAGGGCCAAGAAAAGAGCTGAGAGACAGAACAGTATCAAGACGGAGGAGAGGGGAGACAGTAACATACTGACATCACGTATAATTCCTAGGACATGTTTGTGTTCTAATGTCCTCAAAAAAGAAAAGTTTTATTTAAGTCTGTTATTTCTATTGTTTATTTTACTGTCTTTTATTTATTATGCTTTTATTGACTGAAAAAAATATATCTTGGGAGTTTTGTTTTTGAATTACTGGCAGAGCCAGACAGTCTTCTGAAAGCCAAGAAAGAGAAATGCATTAAGTAGGAACTGGAGAGAGAGAGAAAGAGAGCAATAGGCTGTCTGATGATGTCATGTCTTTGGAGGACATGCTCAAATGTCCCAAGTCTTCAAAAAATGAAGAAAGTTTTAATTTAAGTCTGTTATTTTATAACAAACAGTTCAACTGAACATTTTTTCCTGCCTATTTGTTGGCTGACATCACTGAGACAACACTGATTTGACATAAAGTAAAGAAGTAAAAGCTTTTATTTTTGCCATTTTCTCATAGCTTAGCTTGCTAGATTTCTCTGAGGGGTAGCTTCAGTGTAGTGAAACTTCATTTTGATGAGGAGTAACTAGTAGCTAAGCTCACTACATATTCCAAGTAGCTTGCACAACACTGTTAATGTGTTATGTATTTGTACTGTATATACACATGTTGCAATGTCTTGCTCGTCAAATAGGCTGGTTGTCCTTTTTCTCAAAAAGACAAATAAACAGCTTTCATTTGAAAGACTATATTGATTGTAAGGAACAAAAAAATGTACAAGCTTTCTCAAGTTTAGGGGACTCATGGGTACCCAAAGAACCCATTTTCATTCAGATATCTTGACGTGAGAGGTCAAGGGACCCCTTTTAAAATGGCCATGCCAGTTGTTCCCTCGCCAGTGTTTAGCCTAACTTTAGAGAGTTCTTTAGCCCCCTTCCTGAAAAGTTTTGCTGACATGATTTGCTCCAATGGATGCCTTAGGTTTCACAAGACACCAATTTGAGCACTGCACAGCCTAGACAATATTATCAGCCTACAATTATTTTAGCTGGAAGGTTGCAATAGGGAGGCCACAGTTGTATCATATTATATCTTGTGTACACCGCTGACAGGTGTGATAGTTTGACTTGTAGATGAAATATGATTTGTGTGCATGTGTGTGTGTGTGTGTGTGTTGGTTTTCAATGTTTTACTTTTGGCACGTTTCACAGTGTGTTTTAATAAATGCTACGCTATAAATTTTGGATCACAGATTGTGTATTTAATAAAGGTTTATATTGTGTTACCAGAAGGTAAAGTTATGGTCCCAGATGAGAAGAGAATCATTTGTTACAGTATCTTACTGAAGCGATTTTAGATCAAATTCCCTCCCAGATGATAACAGAGTAACACACAGCCTCTGATTTTTTTTTTTCTCTTTTACTTTTTCAGGAAATATGGTGAGCAAAGAGGACACCAAATGCGTTGTTCTCTCAAATTCAGATGAATCAGATTCAGAGACAGGCCCATCACAAAGCCTTGATGCACAGTCTGGACCAGAATCAGGCAAGCAACAGGTGAAGAAGAGAAACAAGGCCTTACAAGTGCGTTTTAAGGATATCTGTGACGCTCAGAATGAGCATCGTGGAAAACGCTCCAGATCCATTTCCTGCAAAGTGACACACAGAAAGTACATGACCATGCCTGCCAGACGCTCTATTCCAAACGTGACCAAGAGTACGGGTGTCCAGACCTCACCGGACCTCACTAAGAGATACAAGACTTTCCCTTTTGAGAGGAAAAAGGGACATACATTTAAACATACTGCTTTGGTGGAAGATTATAAAGGACAAAACAATGGTTTTTTGAGTGACATAAAGACGGGAGGAGAGGATGGACAACCTATCGGGGAGTCCTCTAATTACAAGGGTAAGATTGTGGGCCAGACAAAGGCACTGCTTCACCACACTGATGACAGCAGTGATACAGAGGATTTGCTTTCCAGTGCCAACTGTGTGGATGGACCCTCTTGTCCAGACTCTTCACATTTCTCGGAAGAGTGCCATCCCAGCAGCCCTCCTTCCAAAAGAGAAACAGAGTACCAGGTTTGTGGGACAAGGACCAAACACAAAGGATTACCCAAAGAAGACATGGACGCTGGCACTTCCTCAAAGCGCCAGCTGGCTAACTCAGAGTTTTCACAGGAAAAGTCAAAGGGCACGGGCCCTGTCGCGTGGAACTCTTTGACACAGGTGGAGTCTTTAGGAAGCCCGTCTGTGAGCTGTAAACGGAAAAAAGGCACACAGCTAAACGAACAGCAGTCACAGACACTTCCCCATAGTGCCAAATGTTCTGTGCAGTCACAAGGGCAATGTCGGACAAGGCATGTGTCAGCCTCCTCTAAACTCCAGCAAACAGTTGGGGGGGACGAGGGCTTTCCTCCAAGAGACACAGGAGCCCCAGGCATGGGGAGCAGCCAGCAGATAATGCCCTTATCTGGAGACAAGGATATCAAAGCACAGCTGCAGGCCATGGAGAGCCTCATCAGCTCAAGCCAGGAGACCATCAAGGTCCTACTTGGAGTCATTCAGGAGCTGGAGAAAGGTGAAGCGCAGAGAGAGGGGTGAGTAGAATAAGCTTTACAGAGCCATGACTTGTATACATGTGACCAAACATACATGAAGCACACAATGCACATTTCACAGTGAGCGGTCAGGAAAAACTATGACAGAAGGTAATTCAAGTCCCTTACATTGTGAGTCTTGAGTGTTAAAGCTTTGGTCATCATCTCTATTGGTTATGAGAACAATGACTCACCCAAGTGTTTACAATGGGCAGTTATGGTAATGACTTTATAGGATCCCTTTGGTTTCTCTTCCAGATAATTAGAGCTGTGATGTTTATTTAAATGAAAATTGATATCTGACTGCTAGTGTTTCTCACCTTGTCGATTTTTTTTTTTTTTTTTTTTTTTAGTGTTATCACTGTGTTCCCAGATATCAGCCAGCCCAGTTGCCAGAAGAAAACATTGGCATTGTATGTTTCATATGTATCATACCAATGTTTCTAAAGTGATGTGGTTCAGATTGCATGTATATATGAGCAGAGGAGGAGGAGAGGACAGTAGATGGCAGAGACCTCTGTGAGATGGCTGCCAAGTGGCAGACCAGTGTTTGAGTCCAGCTGTGTTTGTGGTGTCAAAAGTGGGTATTTTTAAACGATACTCTATGATATTTCCGGAGGTGTTTGTGAAGACAAAAGCTAATATTTTATATTTTTTTGAGGAGACATCCATGACGTGTCCACCCATGGTTATAGTGACAAATCTGAGTATTTTAAGCCAAAACATGATCTCAACCTAACCCTACCCAAGGGGTGTTTGTGCTTAAAGCTAATCACATGTTAACCACAGCACTGTCACAAAGGTTAAGTTTCAACATATCCGCTACACATGAAACATACAAATGTAACGTATCCTGTGATTTGCAGAAATATACAATGCCAAGATTTATTCAAGCAATTGAGTTGTTTCAGCAACTGATCTAGTAAGTGCATTGTTATTGTGAGTAATTACAGAGTAAATACAGCCTGAACTACAAAAATAACACTTGTTGTTAAGCATGTATGTTTACTATTTAAGTTTAGCATTTTAGAATGCTAACACTTGCTATTTAGCACCAAAAACAAAATACAGCCATGGTTAATGGGAGTGGCTTTTGTTTTGCAGGTATTTTGATGTAAACCTAAGTATTAGACAATGAAAAAAATTGACCTTCATGATGGCAGTAGATGAAAGGGCAGGGGGTCAAAGATTGGTACTGTGTATAATGAATTTGTGTACCAAATTTTACCGCAGGTCATTCAATATTTGTTATATATTTCAATAAAAACCTAAAAAGTTAACTTCATGGTGGCAGTAGAAACTCCAGGTTCATCAGGCTTTATCCTCTGGGAGCCATTAACATCTGAGCAGAATGTGCTGCCAGTCCATTAAGGACATGTTGAGATATTTTGTGGAAAGAGTGAAGACTTTGATCTGCTCATAGCGCTAGAGCAACATTCAGAAAAAATCACCAAGCCATGCCTTTAGCATGGCTATAAAAAAAATCTCCTCATGGCGTGATATGATCAACCATCAAGGTCTAATGGGGCACTCCAGACACAGAGCGTAATACATGTTAGCACTGTCTCTCTTTGTAAATGTAATGCAAGAGCAAGAGCACCTCCAGTGATTCTTTATGTGTCATATTTCATTAGAGATGTACCTGTAAAGGAGAAAATGCATTAACAAGCCTCATAAAGTCCTCATGCCATGTCCGCAGCCAGACTCACAAGCAACGCAATTGTAAGAATCAATGTACTCCATCTCTAAAACCCATAGCAACACAAAGCAAATTGTATTTAAGTCTTATCCATATCCAGTGGAGAACAAGGCACCCCAGTGTGGCTCTGTGGAACTTGGTTTTAAAGGCCCAATTAGTGCAGCCTCATAACGCTTTGCCTTTCATCTCCGCAAAACTGTGCCTGCTATAGTGCCTTCACTGTGTTGTGTTCCTTCAGCGTTATTAGAGAGGTGCAGTTACAGGATGCAAAGCCTGCCTTCCACAGTATGTTCCCAATACTCTTCCCTTTTCTTGCATGGGTGGACAGACAGATAGCCTTCTTTAAAGCTGCACTTTGAGATGAATCCAAATAAAAGCCTCACTGTTCTCACCAGGAATAAATACATGATGTCCAGTCATTTTGTAAGCCACTGATTTAAGCATACATGCAGAGTCAGTAATGTATTGGTCCAGCAAAGGTATAGGCACGATATCTGTCACACTTCTCCATTGTTTTGAGTTTTACTTGCTGTTACGCATGTGTCCCGTGAGCTAATTAAAAAAAGGAAAATATTTCCTGCAAAAGTACCACAGGAAGTTAAAATGCACACACGTGTCATCTGTTTCACTTCTCCCTAAGTTTGATGAAGTCACGCTTATCAATGACATCCTGCAAAAAGGAACTACAAACAACACATAGGCATGTCATCTGTTTCACTTCCCCTTAGATTTTCCAAACTCAAAGAGAGGTGGGTCAGTGACACTTGCTTGTGCTTGATATTAGGAACTGATGATATTACAGCTGTTTTAAATTTTTTACTCAATCACAGCATAATGAATATATCTTAAAATCCCGACCAGCTTGTATGCATTATGTAAACTTTGGTGCTCAAGGTCTTTGTCTTAAAGTGGTTGCAAGACAAACAACACAGTTACACACAGAATATAAGTCTGTTGCATGACCTTGTATTTTATAATAGCAGTGCAAAGCTTGATATGTGGGATGCATGCATGCAACTCTAGGTTGTACAGTATTGATAAAACTGCCATAATACTTAAATGCATATGTAATTATACACAAATATAAGGGTATGTGCCCATAGTTGCAAAACAATGTCTGCTGTATCTGTATACTGTGTACAAAATGTGTATAGCAGAGGATGACATGCACTATTTACCCCATATTTAAAGCAAAGCATGTCATGTTAGACAATGTGTTCTGATCTGATTATAGTTTTTACTCTCGGGATATCAATAAAAACACAAAATACCATGCAGTGCTCAGGCAGGGAGAGCAGCAGGCACGTAGGCAGGGGGTGTGGACAGTAAAACTGGAATGACGAGGGCAGGACATATCCCAGGACAGCTGACGTGGGCAAACAACACAGCAGTGAATCTGTGCCAACAAACAGTCAGCTTAGAGAACGACTTTCAGAGGTGCAGTTATTTTTTTTTCCCATGGAGCATCTATGAAATCATCCTCTGTGACATTCTGTGCTTTTTAATGCAGTGACATTATAGTGGGTCATGAGCATTTTACCCTGAATGGGAAAGGAAGTGTGTTTTTTTTTTTTTTTTGTACTGAGTACAAGCGGTGATTATGAATTTAGGTTAATACCCTTTGATTATTAGAGCGAAGCTCTTTAAATTACAAGGATGTACATGAAAAGCCGGGCAGCAGCACAGCACTAGTGTGGACCTTGTCTGTGCAGTGAGTTACTGTCCTTGCTCACAGCTGTTCAGAGAGACTTCATTTGGGAACAGGGCAGGATGGATGAACTTGTTGACCTTGAGCTCCCATCAGCGTTTTCGATCCACGCGCTGTTCTGTCTCCCCCAATGAGGTCACCTCTCATGTCATGGTGAGCAGTTGAGGTCCAACCCCTCCACATGTCACCCAACAGGGTGAACGGCTGCTGTGACAGCAAGCAATTACATGTGCAGCTCTAACGCAGCCCCTCCCATCATCCCCCAGCACTGCAGCCTGCCATTGCATGCAGTGACTTATAGCTCAAATAACAACATGCGGACCTGCGTGCTTATATCATGAGGAAATATAAAAGAAAAACTGCAGATATGGACAACGCGGACTGATGCAACAAAACCATTGTATATTTAATGTTTCATCTTTGACATATGGATGCATAAGCCTCCGTCGTGCCCGGAGAAATGGCTTAAGTAGGTCCTTTGTTGAGGTCTTTCAACATAATAAATTACAACTCTTATACGGTAAAGACAACAGACCCTCAGGGCTGTGTACCTATGCCATAAACAGAGCAGATACAATTTGTCTTGTTGATTGCTTTTTTCGAATCCTTGATGTTCATTATGTCCACGGCAAATTGAGTTGCATGGGGAATAAAAAAGATGTACAATATAGCCTCGAATGTAAAGTATTGATTTTTCATTACATATGATTCATGCAGCATTGTGTTTGTACTTGCTTCCTATTTCCTATAGAATAGAGACACGGAGTACATTTTAAAACTCTGTCGTGGCAAAGTGAAATAATCCTGTTATGTAAAATCAGCAACTCTACACACTTGATTAACCAAATCTGAGCAAACTGCAGGATCAGAGCCCTTGCTGCATTTTCAAACTGTTAGGGAAAAACAACACCAGGTGAAAAAAAACAACAAAAAAACAAGCTGAACAAATTTTGTCTGATAGCTGATGCCCACAGGTGTTGAAATATGGAAGCTCAAGCCTGTCACTGGAGATCACATATATCTTTTTCATCTCTCTTTTCACAGACTCACCTACCGAACAGGACAAGACACAGCCAATTGTGACACTTGTCGAAACAGCGCGTGCATCATTTACAGGTGGGCTATTTTCTCTGCCACTGTGTCGTTAATGCTGCATTAAATGCTGTTTTCTATATGATAATTTGGTTCAGTGTGACGGGGGATGCTTGGAGGTGTTTGGTGCAGTGATGCTTTGCTTTGCAGAAAATGTAAAGGGTAATGTATGTACGTATGAGTATTGCATTTACAGTGGTCTGACTAAGGGCTCATATGTGCTTAACGTTGGATAAATATACAGACACGGACGGTGTCTTCTACCTGTACTCTGCATTCATTTCATTTCATATTTGAGCACGTTTTCTGAAAGCATATGGATACAGACAAAATAGAATGGTACCACAGAATATTGCGGGGCAGTGTAGAGTGGTCCATGCAAGACCCAACCATAGGACATGACAAGTAAATTTTAAAAATGGCAAAGCAGAACAAATTGGTAAAACATTGAAGAGAATTGAACATTTTGCTAAGCCCCGCCCCTTTGTGATGGTCCGACAAGCTGTGAGCGAGCCCACACCGTAACTAGCTGCACTCCCTGAAGAAAAATGATCACATTATTGGAAAAATTTAAAAATTAAATTTGTCGATATTGAACCAGCTGTGTGTTATCGCAGTTTGTGCAGATGATGCAGATGTGTGTTTGACTTCGACCCCGTGCTGCTCCTAGCACCTGGATCTCCACTGCCAGACGGGCAGGGATCTCCAGGGGATGTCAAACAACGTTCATCTACACACACTGCGATGCCACACAGCTGTTTCAATATCAGCAAAGTTTCCCTTTATATTCATTGTCTTCTGTGTTGATCAGCAGTGATGTGGTGGTTCACTTTTACACTGTGATCTGTAGCCTATAGTTGGGCTTTAGCTTCTAACTATCTTTGTCTTTTTAACCTGTTGTTGCTGCTGAGTCAGTTTGACATCCTGGATATATCCTTCAAGCACATTTTGCAGACACCTCTGTCTGCTTCCGTGCCTCCCTTCACTGGTTCCCGTACAGCAGGGTCGGCCTTTTTTTCACTGTTATAATCATTACAAAGCAAAAGCAGCATGTGTATACATTCAGTAGGCTATATCTTCAGTAGCTAGCTAGCTAACCCTACACTTTTCAGGGTTTGATTTTGGTTTTGGAACAGGGAAGAAACGTATATCTTTTTCCAACCTCTCCAGGTTACGAATATCATTAATACACGACGTGCCCCAGGCACAACATTTAGCTCCAAATCCACAAAACCAGCCTGAAAATGAAGGAAATCTGAAACGACTGCATTAGAGTCAATGGAGCACAGCTGTGTTGTTGTCAGACCCTGGTCTGAGCCGGCCCGATGCTAGGTTATGATTGGCCAGTCTGTATCCAGGGGCGGGACTTAGCGAAGGGTCAAATGTCAGTCCATATGTTGCGATGCATTTAATGGCTTCACAGACCACCATGAATACAATGTGGCCTCCTTTAAAGAATACATCATGACAACCTCCTCCAGCATCGTCGCCTTGTTTGTCGTTGTCAGAAACAGTTGAATCTGCTCTCTAGTGCCATCAGGTGAATGTATCTTTGCCAGCAAAAGGGATCCACGGAAGTATGTGGGCAGTGCCATTTACAACGTTTGAAATATATGTAAAGGGAACATAAATTAGCCTTAAGGCAAGAAAGATGTTATAAGGAGAATTATAAAATAAGCATCAGGGATATGGAAAAAATAACTCAAAGGAGTCAATGTGCAGTACTGGCAGTGCTGTACACAGTATATTGGGTGTTGTACTGTAGCATGTTTTCCTACAAAGGGTGATAAAATAGATAATACCTCCAATATCATTTGCTAGGGTTTGTGGGGGATGTGTGGCCTCACTGTAATGAATAAGTAATCATACACAGCAGTGGGAAGTAAATAAGCTAGGATAGGAAATACAGTTGACCCGTCGCAGACAATATGAGGACCTACAGTTTTATCACGTCCCATAAAAAGTGTCAGGTGTTTTTTTTTTTAGAAACAAAGGCCAGAACTCTCTGGTTTCTTTCTTTTTGTTATTTTTAAGAGACACAGTATATCTGTCATAACACAGTGGATTTTTGTGTGTAAGTGTTCTGATATGTTCTTAGCTAAAAGAAAAAAAAAGACTCAGAAGCAGGTGGGAAATCCACTCAAGCTGTAACCTCGTGTCATTTGTCACTTCAGTCCAAAAGCCTCTACCGCTGAACCCGCTTGTTACCTTGTTCTCTAAAACAGGAAACAGACAGCTGTTTGGAAAATACACTGCAGACGATTCACTCAGCACAGTGGGACTCCTGGGTTGTTTCCACATGGGCCAGAGTGAAAGTAGCTTAAAAACAAAATCACAAATTATTGATGGAAACTTTGCATACTCTCTGAAAATGAAAGTTTGCTGCAGTAAAGGGATCTTCCTCCCAACTTCTGCTTCTCTATTTTACATATTATACTGCACGATAACAGAGACAGCAATACAATAAGGGCCGTCCAGTCTTACTCAGGTGTCCTTTTGGACTATTTTTGGATAGATTTCAGATGTTAACAACACCTAGAATACTCTGAACTCATATCTGTGAACATTTCTTACTGCAAAGAAAAGGAGAACTGCCCTGTCCTGGACACGTTTTTCAGGATTTTTGCTTTATGTAACATTTTCAACAAGATGCCTCCTCTCTCTTTTCCCTCGACGGGTGCATTGTTTCAAGCTGACCCAGATTGTGCTGTAAAACCATATTGGAACTTGAAAGCAGGATCTCCATTTCATATCAGATACAGGGGGATGAGAAATCATTGAGCCTCACAGATTTGTTCTCATGCAAGTGTCGCATGACAGGTCATGTCGTACAAGTCATGTACAGATAATCTGCCTTTCTCCGCCGAGAGAAGAGAACTTGTTTGACTCAGAAATTATAATGCCTGCATTTGAATGAATTGTGAATTTAAATGAAGTCCTAAAATCTGGTAAAACAAAGAAAATATAAAACCTAATTCGATATAAAGGGAATATTCTCGAGCTACAACATCTGCCTCGGGGTTTAATGAACCTCCTCCGTTGCACCCGGCACTATAACATCACCTGTAATGAAATGTATTCTCTCGTCCATCTCCATGACTGTCACATCCCCTTGACCGCCTCCCATCTAAGTCATGGACTGCTTTGCTCTTGCAAGGCACTTTTTGGCATGTCAAACCATTCTTTATGTCTGTGAGTGTGACTCTGTCCAGATGACAGCTATTATAATATCTTCTCATTTTTTTGATTCCCTAATAGCATTACTGACATGGCAAAATTTGTTAGCTATAAAACTCTGGACTTTAAGGTCCTCGATTATGCTAACGATTGAGTGGTGAAGGCTCAAGAACAGGTGGTAATTATCATGTTAACTTGGAACACAAGAGTTAGATAAAAAGGTGAAAAGTGGACAAACTTAACATCACGATGCACCTTACATTAGATCTGGGTTGCACACTAATCAAGACCTACTGGTTATGAACCCCTAGCTGACCCAGACATTAGCTGCTGGAGCAAGACTAAACATTATTTCATGTTTCTCTCCAGAGCTTTGGTCTGATGTTGGTCTAAGTCGAAGCAAAAAATATAAGCAAAAGGCTTTCCTCCATCAATATTTCTCCAAAACCACAGTGGGATAACAGAGACAGAGTGCTGCAGAGCGCCTGCTACTCTCACCAGTGCAAAACAGAGAGCAGCTGTGGAATGTAGTCAATAAAACTGGAAAACAGATTTAAGCCTCTACAGAATGAGCCTGAGTCACCATCAAAGACTAAGATTCAACAACCGAAGGCAAAAAAGGGAGATCACCACTACTCAGCAAGAGCTGAAAAACTGACTCAACACTCTGTGGTAATATACCACATCTCAGCAACGCCAACTTATTGGACCTAAATCTGATTCTATCCTCAGAGACAGACAGGCATCAGGAGGAAGAATTTTAAGGCCTGTTGCTTTCCTGATGACCTGGTGTCTGACCTGCCTAAAAAGATCCTTCAAATCTTGTCTGCCCACCGATCTGTGAAGACTCTTGTGGGTTTAATGATATTTTTAAAACAGATGGAGTTCACCCAAATAGAATGAAGCTGTTCACCTTCAACCTGTTCCTACACGCAGCTGTTCATACAGCTCCTAAAGATATTAAAGTGAACAAGGGCATGATAAGTGACGGGAAAAGAATGTCCTATTTGTCTCAGACAAATTGTGTGATGATTTTCACAGTTCAGGCAGGAACACTTTAGTCAAAGAATACTGTATTTCCATTTGCAGTATTATATTTGGCTCTGTTCTGGCACTTCTCTGCCTTTCCTCGGGCGTACGCAGAAAGCCTCTTCCACGCGCCTGCGTGAAAAGCCATTAGGCAGAGAGAGCACGCCTCTGCACTTCCATGTGCAGATGAGAAAAGCCTAAGACATGGAGAGCAGCAAAGACCCCTTTAGAAACAGAACAGAGCAGCATCAATGACAAACAGAAATGACATTGATAAGTCAGACACAGCATGAAAAGGAGGAGCTGGGGTGGACGAGGAAGCAGAGGAAGCAGCAACAGTAGGCAGGCCAGAGCAGTTTAAATAGGGCGCCCTGAACAGGATTTGCCAGTTGGTTGCATAGAAAGGATTCATGTGATCAATCAGCTGACTCCCTTCATCGATCAGCTGCTCCATCAGGTGATTGGCTGTTTGAGATCAACTGATGTAGCTGGGATGTGAGCTGAGCTTGACATTGTGTCCTGCCTGAACTAACGCTATGCTCAGTTAAATAAATATAATCCTTGTAATTTCATTCAAAATCACAAATAATTTAAGATATTGTCTGCAGGACTTTGTCTAAAAAAACAAAGAAATAATCCCTCTCAATCATCACTCACGACCCAGTAGAGCTTTGTGGTGGTGATTTTTTTCAGCAGAGACTCTGCCCTCTGCTTTTATTTTCTTATTTTCTTCTTATTTTCTGTGCTCTGGACGTTTATGAGCGTGTACCTCCACAACTCTTAGTTGAGCTCAGGACTTTATTAAAAGGTAGCGACCAGCTGCCAGACCCAGTGCCAAAGAAACAAACAAAAAAATGAAAAAGCAAATATAGCGAGGTGAAACAGAATGAATCTGGGGTTGGCTTTTACTTTCACTTTTACATGCTTACAAACACTTACTGACAATCCTGCATAGTATACCTTTAATATGACAAGGAATACAGAGTGGGGCTACATCGAAATGTTTCTTTCATTTTTAAATGCATGGTTATGCTCTGAAGTTTCTTACTGAGGGAGGCTCTGTCTCTTATTTTACAGCCAGAATACTGCAGTGTGCCTGTGTGTGTATTTGTGTCTCTATCGATCAGACAGGCCTTTTCTTTGATTTGTTTTCGTGAGTTCAGCCATTACTGTAAGTAAGTGTGGTTTTCAGTGTGAGGGTTTAAGCAGAGATGCTCTGTAAAAATATTTATAACTATGTAAATTAATGCTCACGTAAGCCTGTGACCAGGGGCGTTTCTAGTCACCCTGGGGGCCCTAGGCAAGAGTGACCATGGGGGCCCTCCCGGCCCAAAAACACCAAGAAGATCATTCAATCCAGAAATCTTTTATTTTAAATAACAGAAGTGCACAATCATGTAAGAAAACTTTAAATACAATATAACATTTTTTTTGTGAAGAGGACGTGGTATGAAGATGTGGTGTGGCCTCAAACTGTGATAGTGGCGGGGCTGCCATGCTGCTGCTGCTGCTGCATGAAGGCATGTCCTGCTCACCTGAGGCTGATAGAAATAATAATAATAATAATAATGCATTCAGTGTTAGTGCTTTTTCATGACACCCAAATATCCACAATGTAAAAACAAGAAAAAACATACTGTAATTGTTTGACATTTATTTGTGTTATTGCATTAAATCAGATCATATCATGATAGATTTAAAAGGAGAGCATATCACTGTAATCTTAATTTGTTTAAAAAAAAACAGTTCCTACCTTCATCTGTAGAGGTAAATTCTTGTTGTTGTTGTTGTTCTTGCTGTTGCTGTTGTGGTCCTAATAATTTCAACAAAGAACCTCCGGGGTGGAAAAAACAATGGGAGAAGCACAACGTATTTAGTCAGCTGGCTTTATGTTCATGCTGCAAGAATTGTGTATGCTACACACTCAACATTAAGATCTGTTTGGAATAATTAATGAACAGCCAACTTCACTGTTCCTGATAATATTTTTGATTAATGTGACATACAGAAAATTCAAGGAGATATATGATATCGCCCTCTTCCAAATACAAATTAGTTACTGGTTAGCTTACTGTTAATTACTCTTTCAATAAGCAAGGCTAAGGTGCAGTAAACATGTCATGTGCAGTTGTGCTTTGTGAGACTACAGACTGGGACAAAGTGGCATCACAACTTTTTTTTAAAATAGTGTCAGATTATACATGTTTGAACTTACCACTTCCCCGTTTTCTTTTTTCTTCATCTTCTTGTTTTTTTTTCTTTTTGCATGCCCTGACGGGTACGCTCGTGACACTTCCTCGAGTTTGAAGTACCGCAGAAAGCCGGCCACGGGCAGTCGGGGCCCCATTAGGGGGGGGTTCCAAACGTGTCGCTGCAGTGTCTATGGAGGTTTCAGGTTGTGTCATTGATATGGATTGATATTGGCCGTGTCTCGGGGTCCCTTAACACACTAGGCAGTGACAGTTAGTGGGGGCCCTATGTGGGGGGTTTCCAATGCATCGACGTTGCAGTGTCTAAAGCAGTTCAGTCATTTTGTCATTCACAAAAGGACCAATGTCAGCGCTGTCCTGGGGCCCCTTCCAGCTCGGGGCCCTAGGCAATTGCCTAGTATGCCTACCCCGTTGCGGCGTCTCTGCCTGTGACAGGTGTCAATTGATTTTGACCTATTGTTTACTGGTGTCGTACTTGTGTCGGGGCAACAGAGTGCATTTGGGTGTCATCTAACTAACATTATAGATGTAACTAACAGCAACATAATTTGTAAGACTGAAGCAATAAGCCCACTGTGTAGAGGAGCAGAAAAAGTCCCAAAGCCTATAGCTGAGTTTCTCTTTTTTCGCCTCACTGATCTTATCTTGTGCCAACTCTATATGTCAGCGAAGCAGCTTGGCTTAATTAACAAACTCCGAACAATTTCTGATGGCAAAAGAAGTGCCCTCAGTCTGTCGCCACTAAACCAAAGCATGTGGTGTGGTAATAAAATCACATTGAAGGCGCACTCTGTGGAGTACTAATAAAGTGGAAGATTATCATTTCATCTGTGCTCTGTATCATTGAATGTTGTTTATTTCAAACCACCCAATTGGTTTTTAAGTCATGGAATAGAGTCTTAGTTGGCAAGCAGGGTAGTGCTCCATCACAGTCCTATCTATCTCTGCCAAGGCAATTGTCATAAATATCTTAAATTCTGCAAATAGTGTTATTTAATATTCCTCGGCTGCACGAATCTTCCTAGACTGAATGGTGTTTTCATAGAGAATAAATAAAAGCATTTATTTGTTTATCTCTGCTCATATCTTCAGGTGTACTTTTTAATGTCACATACAATGACCACACCTCATCACCAGCATCCTCATTATTATAATAATGTATTCATACAGTGAGTTAAACTGCTGATAGAGCAGCAGTAATCACCTTACTGGACAAACCACTCTGTGTGACACTGTGATGTGGAGGCCTGAGTACAGCAAGGAAAATTAAAACCAAGAAAAGCAAGTTGGGACCAAAATTGACTCCTCAGAGTTAGACAGCAACTGCGTATACCAACTGTAACCAAGATTAGCAGCCCCTGAGATGCAGCCCTTAATTTCAGAGCAGTCCAGCATCTCCAGTACGTCCGATAAATTCAGGAGTCGAGCACTTGCTGAGCTCAGGTAGTCAATCTATGGGTCTTATCCAGACTTCGGTTCTCCCCTGGCAGTCTCCACCCACCCTGGGTACATTGCAGCATCTCATACATCACTGCAACAAATAGGGCATACATATGGCAGAGAGGGAGACAGAGGCTGAATGTATGGACTATAAATTAGGGGAGTAACTTACTGTCCATCACATCAGGGGACAAAAGGTATCCCTTAAAGGGTCTCTTCACCCATCTGGCAAAAATCCCCGTTCTTATTATTTCAGCTTTGTCTCTGACAAATGATGTTTTGTCCATAATTTTGGCATGGTGGACAGGTCCAAATATCAAAATACTCATGAGGCTCGGCCACCGTTGCCATGGAGAAGAGGCCAGTGAGGGGCATGAAGCAGAGCGGTAGCAAATTCAGAATGCTTCATTATTACAGAGGAGAATAAGAAACGTCGCCATAGTGGCTGCATTCACCCACTACTGACCTAGAATTTTAAAGTGAATTGATTTGAGCTGCACATTGTGTTTTAGGTTTCTCTACACTGTAATCTTTAGCTTCAACCTGCTGTTAGTGGTAGATTTTAAACATGGTGATTGGATGTTGCTTGTCGAATTGCACAATGGGAGCCAGAGTTAACTTCCACCTTGAAGTTTTTATGTACAGAAGCTTGTATCGTCTACTTTAAATCAAAGAACCAGTTATTTCTAAACTGAGTTCTTGCTCTGTTGTAATGGTGATGTATCCAGCAGAGATGCATGTCCATCCAAGCAGTAGAAGTGCTCCAACTGTAAGTCATGTAACATCGTATATGGGAAACATTATTGGGACTTTGCTATTACTATCATACTCCTGGCTTGCTAGTATGTTAGCCATTAGCTCACCAGTTTATCTGACACACTCATGTGGCCATTGTTTCTGGAGAGGCAAATTGTTGTTTAATTTTTTAAAACTTTTTATTTACCATCATTGTACTGTGATGCAGGCAGAGATCTTAGATACAAGTAAAACTGAAAATAATCAGCCTGGCTAGATACCGATAGGGGAAGGTTTTTCTTGATCGTTAAAACCCTTAAACATCCTACTCAACCATTTGGTAGAGCACATTTTGAGTCATTGTATTGCAATGAAAAATGTGTTGAATTCAACTCAACCTGATTGAGCTATCTCTACCATTTAGTTTAGGCATCTTATCCTAAAAAAATTCACTAAATGTCACTTTCTTTAAATAGTATGCCTTTTCAGTTCGCCTTCAACAGGAAGTTAGTGACAAAAAACTCACTCAGAGGTCTTGCTGAACAGATTTATGTTGCTTACTACAAAAAATAAAATCTAATGAGGGTAAATAATTTTTTAAAACCATGCTCTACCTAACGGTTCATTTGTCCTTTTATGGTAGAGGTAGTGAAGCTAAGCAAATGTAAATAAGACTATTTGCTAAGGAACAAAATATCTTCTGATCATTCATTGTTGTTAAATGATAAATTAAATATTATACATCACATATATATACTGAAATAGTTTTAAAAGTTTGATTTTTTTACTGTCTGAAGCCATGCTCAACCAAACGGTTGAATTGTCTTTTTATGATAAAGGTAGTAATGCCAAGATAATTAATTCACAATTTTTATGAAATAAAAAAAGGATAAATAATTGTTGTTATAACCATAAATTTAATGTTATTTCATTATAAATTTAATGAAAAAAAAGTATAGTAATGTGATTTTTTTCACCATTTTGTAAATGTTTTCAAAGTACTGTAATGGTCAATATCTAGAATAAATACGTGGAAATAATATTAGTACTGGTACCAGTACTAATATTAGTAGCACTACCGGTAGTGCTACTAATTCACAAATGGTCACAAATTGATATATGTTGATGTACTAACATAATACCAGCATTGTAACAGTACATGACTTTAGTATTTTCTTACTGTTTTATCATTACCACAAAGGGCCATCTTAACTGTGAAAAACTATGAAGTCTGTTAAAAATAAACAAATAAATAAACTATATTTTTTGTTGATGTAGCCCCAAGGAAATAAAAAAGCAAAGAAAAAAAAATTCCATTGCTTTTTTCTTGGTGAGGACATTAAAGAGGTAAAGGAGCTCTATACCACATTCAAAGCCTTAATATAGCAGCAAATAACTAATCGCTGAAGATATAGTGGAGGAATGGAATCCTGAGCAGAGATGCAGTCAGGCTCCCTGTGTGTGTGTTGTAATTGGAGCTTCTTTGTCTACTGTTGTGATAGATGGTCCAGTGGCAAGTGCCTGTGAGTCCTGAGGGTGTGCGCCCACCCTCTGGTTCCTGCAGGTTATCACCGTTAGCTCTGTCAACTCTGTTGCTGTTGGTAACGCTGTTTATGGAGTTAGCAACGTTAGCTGCTAGCTGCCGGCTCCACCAGCTCCACCGCCTCCATGTTGAGAACTGTGTGCAGACAAGCTGAATCGGAATCCTAACCATAGATATGCTCTGAACATTGTGAACAGCTACTTTAATATCAGTAGTAGTTGTAGTAAGTAACCCTGTAAAAGAACCATTCGACTCAGACATGGAGACTGTATGACAGCGCTGTATCTCCCTTCTGCTCTTCATATTTCCTTGCTGTACTTCTCCACGTGTGTAGTTCAAACGAGATTTACAAGAGCATCCGTTGCAAATTATATGAGGCCTACCACTGAGTGAACCTAGAGTGCAGCAGGAAGCCCAGTTTAACAAACACGCTCGGATAAAAGCATTAAAGGATTTTATTCCTATCATGCTGTGTTGAATAAAAACCAGCATTTGAATCAAAGTATACGATGTAGTTGTTTCCAATTTGGAACTAACAATGACTTTGAAAAACAGTTAAGTTCAGGGAAAGGCAACTGCAAAGCAATATGATGAGACGCAAGGAGCTAATTAGCACTTGTATCCCACGCTGAGATGGCAGAGCCGTGGTTGTTTTGGTGAACAATTGTCAAGATTGCCTATTCTGTTTTGTTCTCATTAATGAGATTGGGTTTTTCTTTGTGCGTCTCTGAAGCAGAAAGCTATGTAATAGACAACGGCGATGGCTTTTATATCTGATATACATGACAGGGGAAGAGTTTCAGCATCGGATTTACATAACCTGTGGGAAGTTTCTGCTTCAACTGTTGCCTGTCGGTGGAGGAAACAACTGTCAGTCTCTGGTGATTCAATCTACTATGCCCCGTCATGTAGTTCTGAAGATGTTACACTGTACTGGGCCTGAACCGCTCATCTTGTCAAGTGGAGAGTTTGAACTGTGAATGGCCAAAGGGGAAATCACGGGAGGAGAAATGACTTTTACGTTGAAAGGTGCCAGCAGCAGGAAGAACAGAGAATAGCGGTGAGCAGGTATACACTACTGAATGAATAGAGTATGCCGTGCTAAAAAGACATCTCACAGCAGCAGAATCCCTCCCAGGAGCAACAATCATTGAATGGTGCTCAGCGCACCACGACCACAGACAAACAAATGGCTCGCCACTGATCACAGCAACAGCTACTCACACTGCATAGCTAAAGAGATGATTAATCTGCTTTGCTGAATGCCCTAGAAAAGCCTCCCTGTCTCCAGCCGCTTCAATCTGTTTGTGTACAGAGATGATCTTAGATATAGGGCTTTTGTTTGCTGAAGCACCTGCTCCCCAGTGCCACCCGCATCGTACAGTGCTGCCTCTGGCTTCCCACCGAGGCATTTGTCCACAGCGTACAGTAATTGCAGTGATCTGCCAAGTGATTAATTGCTTAATAATTGCCGAGGCTATTCTGTGTTGCGCTGTGCTGCTGTGATTCTGCTGCTTTCTGTCAAGTCAACATTCTTTAAACAGCTGTAAAAGACAGTTTTTTTTTTAATTTTACATAAAACAAAAGATACAAATAGCGATAAAAGCTGGAGGAAATCAAACAATAGATAGTATGAATAAGAGATGTAAAACTAGTGCATCTCATACTGCAAGAAACAGCACTTCTGTCAAGATAAAGGCTTTCAGTCTACTCTAAAAACTGAATTTCTCATTGTCAAGGATTCAGTGTGCACCTGCAAGTGTTAGCTTTTATTTGATGTGGGAAAAAAGGAAAAAGCACATAAGGAAATGAAGAATGAGCAAAGCGCTGTGCAGAACGAGCTTTTGTTTTGATACAACAAACATGCTTAAAAATTCCTTTTTTATTCTAACAATGATGTTGAATTTTAGCCAACTGGAGCCCATGCAGGCACCTGTATATCCTTAATTTGCTTTTCATTTGAAGGTCCAGTGTGTAAGATTTAGGGGGACATACTGACAAAAATGGAAAATGATATAATAAGTATGTTTTCTTTAGTATGCTAGCACCTGAAAATAAGAATCATCGTGCTTTCTTTACCTTAATATGAGTCATTTATATCTACATAGGGAGTGGGTCCTTGTCCATGGACTCCGCCATTGGCTCTAGATAGGGCCATTCCATGGTAATTAGCAGCCCCTCCGTGAAGAGCAGTGTAGTAAAACTATGACTTTTTTTTTTTTTTTTTTTTTTTTTTTTACATAAAACTGCTTTATTCAGTGTTTTTACTGGTTCACATCACTAGGTCAATTTGTTTCGGAGAGGAAAAGACCTCTGCAGATACTTCGGCTCCTGATTAAAACCTCTTGAATGTCTGGATCCTATGTTATCAGGGAAAACAGATGAGCACACGTTAGCAGGTGCTAGGTTAGCAGCCTGTCTCCAATGCCCCAAACAGCACCGGACAAGCATTGAGTTTTTAACATGACACTGCTCTATTCTATTTGAAGGAATTCTAATCAAGTTTCAGCTGGTTGCAGTCTGCAATCCTCACCACTAGATGCCAGTAAATCCCCCTAAATCTTACAGACTGCTTCTTTAATCCAGCATATTGATTCATTCGAAGTCTAAACCTGCCAAATTTCTATCCGGCCCTCGATCCAGTTTCTCCCCTGAAGGCTTTAATAGAGCTCTGTTCTCAATCGACACTTATCTTAAGGGTGAGGACAGTTCCCAGGATTCATTATGTCACATTGAGTATAGCATATCCTTCAGCCAACTAATTACACTGCCCATCAAAGCTGTTACCCTATCAGGCCGAGCTTTGTACCTTAACGTCTATTTGTGTGCCTGCAGACAAGGAGAGGAGTACATGTTTGACCTTGGCGTGTCAGATGTCATCTCTTTCAGCAGCTTTAGTTCTCCCTTCCACCTTTAATCCTCCAGACTTTGAATGACAGGAATAAGCTTTGTAAGTCCTGTGCTTTTAAAATGCGGCGCGTTAAGTAATACCGGCGATGAGAAAAAAATAATAAAACGAGGATGAATCAAAAATGCCCCAAACCAAAATGCAACAGAACGTTTTATTATCAGGTACGGTTTGTTGAGGAGTGTCACTTTGGCAGGCACATAGCAGATGATTCATTCTCTTTTATTTCCACTCGGATGCTTTCAGAATTTATTGCATACCCCAGGAATAAATACATTAACAGAGCACTACAAATCAATAGCAATAAAGTGAAAGGAGATGGTGTATAATAATGCATTTATCCCTTGCTTGAATACAGGCAGTTAATCAGGGCCTGCTTGGCCTCTCAATGGTTTCATTTGGATGGGATTAAGCCCCACATTTCTCCCAGGCCTGAGAGATTTAATCGGAGAGAGAGTTCAACTATGGTGCCGGAACAAAATCAGACGATGACCAGCCTGGGATTATACTGGCGGATGTGGAAGTCTGATGTCAGGAGCAACCCACATTCTGGCTCTTTTTTTTTTTTTGATACAAATATAATCTATGCAGGAAAAGCCCTTTGACTGCATGCATAAAAAATACAGAGATGATGCAAAGGAACTCTATTACTCGGAGGAGTCTCTGAAATGTGGATATGTGCCGCAAGAGATATGTGCTGCCAGGGTGTCTGTCAGTGCATTTGAACTGTTTGCCTCCCTCCCAGCCTCCATCTGGACATCAGTGGATTACTAATATAAAAAAATAAGTAAAAAAAAACTGAGTCATAAATGTTATAGTCATCCAAAAGATAAATGGCTAACTTTAAATACAGACAGATGAATGCACTTGATTTTACTGTAAGTCAAGATATCTACAATTAAAGCCTTGTTTGTGAAGCACAACGATGAACTGAATAATGTCATTTTTTGTAAAAACTCTACCTCTTATGCTTGTGTTGCAGTGTCGAGCTGGACTTCAAGCTGCAGGAGGACAAGCTACAGCCCCTGATAAAGAGACTTTGCCCCCTGGACAGCCAACAATGCCCCGCTCTGCCTTACTCCAATGAAGTGTTCACCTCCACCCCAAAACGCAAGTCCAAGACAGAGTCCAAAAAGCATGCTCGTTGGAAACTCTGGTTCCTTTGAATAAAACATGAAGGCTTTTGGAAACAGCCTTTTTGTTGGGCACATTAATACCCCTGTTAATCTCGAAATGGATGAGGGAATATTCAGAGGGAGTAATCAACATATGAGGATGGATAACGGCAGAAACCGGTTCATTTGGGGTTCTGAGTTGAGACTGCACATTAAGTCAGCCGGGGGACAGCAGAGACAAAAAATAAAGAAAAAACATTTTAAATTCTGTCAAACCTTTTTCTGGCATGTTTCGCTGAAGAGGATGGACACACACCTGCAGAAACTAGGTGAGCTTTGGGATGCATTTTTGTTTCTAAGCTGTGTAAAGATGGATGTTATTTATACTCTGGCACCTCTCACTTTACATTTACGTCTTTTTATTGCCTTCTCCAATGCAATGCACTTTTGGTTTTTTTCCCCATAGAGCATATTGCTTGGCAACAAGAGGAGGCGCCATGTGGAGGGCCTTTTATGAGTGAAGCTATAATCTTTGAATGGACATCAGCCCCACCTCCGGCAAAGCACAAACATTTGACTATTGAGAGGAACACGCGTAAAAGACTGAAACACAGTACAGTACATGGCAGTGTGTCAGCGCTGTTCTTATAACCCCCGTCTATTCTCTCCTCTTCCTCCTTATCTGTTAACATCCTGCCCAGATTGTCTGTCCGACTGAACGTCTGCCTGCCTTTGTTAATAACACCTGTCTCCTCCCTCTCTTTGTAACTCTGTCTCTTTATCTCTTTCTGTCTTTCTCGCTATCTATCTCTCCATTTAGCTCACTGTGCAACCAACCTACTAGCCAGCCAACTTTGCCTCAGTCATGCTGTGTTTTTCTGTTGGCTACACTGACACATAATGTTCAGAATTTATATTTTAGAGTATCTGCATCTTTTTAGCAACGTACTGTGAAATGAAATTTTAAAACATATGTTCGGGGCTCCTCCTCTTGAAGCAGGTACAATTGTTGAAAATGCAGACGTCTTCTGGGTTAGGTCAGATTTTTTTAACAACATATATAATGTTTGACTACTTCCGAGGCATAATATTTTCTATGATAACTTAAAAAGTGTTTTTTTTTTCTTTTGAATTTCCAACAAAAAGTAAAGGCTATTTTGACATTTCTCTTTGAGTCCGTTAAGAGTTTGCCTTGCCTCTCAGTCACTCCTTGTGTCACAGCAAAGCTCTGATGTGAAGTCTTGAACCGAATCTACTTCTAAGTAATTTGTTTCATGCCCAGTTAGCTGACACTTGAAGTGTTGTTTTGTAATATTAATTTATCTTCCCATTCAACTGCAAGTTCCATCTTGTAAAATGAAACCACTTACAGAACACCAAACATCTGTTTACCAACCCACACAAACAACTGTGCACTGAACTTGCAAGAGTAGAAGGGCTATATACGTACAGTGCTAATGGAGTATGGTAGCAATCTTACAGCAGAGAAGACTTGTAGCCACCAGCTTTGGTTAAGTACAAAAAAACACTGATGATGTAGCAATGACACTGAACTTGCACGCTGTTACAAAGCAGGTATTTACTGAAGTCTTAAAGTAATTTTATAACAGCAGCTCTTATGTAGATTATGGTACTGTTACATGTCTGAGAAATGTCAGGAAGACTCGCCTCCCATCATTAGACGACGCAGTAGGTTACATTATTCAGGTCACCGATTTCCATGCAAAGATCTGTACCCTGAGAAAGTGCAATTTAGTGATTATGTGCAATATTATGCATTTTTCTACTGTTTCTACATCACAATTAAAACATTTTCAACTGAAGGTGATTCGGTGTGCTCCTATGTCTACTGATAGCTAGAGGCAATAGAGTTAGAGTAAGAGGAGGTATTTGGGGCACCCATACATTGTCTCCAAGAACAAACTTTTATGAGTCACAGTTGGAGAACTTCTATAGTTGACCATCAGGACAAGAAATAAATACGTTAGACAGTATCTCTTTAAAATTAAGTAATGTTTTAAGTAAGGTAACTATGACTCCAAAGGTGCATTTTGGCAAGAAGTATCCACTTATCTGTCTTAAAATTCCTTAACCTGTGCTATTGAGTAAACTAATTTTGCCGTTTGCTACTTAAATCAAGTTTTGTGTCAATAATAAGTTCAGCAGCTATAACACTGCACTTTGTTAACGATTGCATCATGAATTGTCTTCTGCTTAACCTTTCCAGAGCAAAAGTGGCTGAGGCTCATGGGTATTGTAGTATTTAGAGCCATCCCCATGCCAGAAGGATGGACAAAGCATGACATGACATTGCAGAAAAAGTTGAAATAAGTGAAACCAGTGGCCATAGGCATAAACTCATATGATCTCTCCACATATCCTCATATGCCGGCTTGTATTGTAAGAATTAGTACGCTAAGTTACGTAGGTTAGGTTCAGATAAGGAAACATGGTGATGATGTGCCTTCAAATAAGTCAAAGTTTATTTGGTTTCACACACACACTGTTCCCCCTAGGGAAAAATCTTGTGTTTCTTTAACATATCCTCATACAACAGTTTGTATGATATTCTATGAATTAGCATCGCGGCGATTGACGTTACATACTCAACATGAAGTTATGTATTTACTGTAAAGTCATGTACTTAACTTATAGTTACAGAGGTTAGGTTTGGGCGAGTAAAGTTACTGTGATTAGGTTTAAGAAAAGGGAAATAGTAACGACATACCTTTAAATGACTCACAGTTCAGTCAAAGTTCACACGGTTCCGAACTCTGGTATTCTGGGGAGAGTCCCAGAGGAAAGTCCTGTAGTTTGTGACCCATCCGCCACTCTAACCTGCCTTTTTACAGGGACTTTAGCTGTTTATACTACTTCCTTCTTTACTCCTGTCAGCGCAATGGTCACATGATTGCAGCCTTCCCAATTACATGGATTACATACAACGTACTGACTCATGATTACTTGGGTGATTTACAAAGTCTGGTGCATTGCTATACATACCAACAGTGTATGACAGCAACCTGAATTGTTATATTATCCTGGAATGTCCTTGTGCTTCTATGTTCAGTACAATTTCAGATATCGTTGAAAGTAAAAATTGAGATACAGATGGGGAAAATACTTCCAGAGCCACCGCCCCTCCTTTACTTTGCAACTCTATATGATAGCAGACAGCTACACCAGGACTAGGTGTAGTCACAGTCAGAGCTGCATTCACCCAGTTTCAAGCAGTCCACATTTTACATCTTTTGTGCTTTAGTGAAGCAAAGTTGGACCATGACCAGGGCTCAGCAGCAGCAGTGTGGTTGAGCTCCTTCTTCTCTCTTCTAATGTGATTAGTGCTCAATAGCAAGAAGGGACGCAACCTTCAAGTCAAGACCAGGAGGCTAGTGGGGGTTCCAGTCCATCAAACTAAGTGACCTGATCCCACATCCATCCCTGTCCCCTGATCACCCCCACTGTGTCTGTCTCTTTCATTCTCCTCAGCTGATTCTCTTTCGCTTTTATTTTACCAGTGTCCTCTATCACTCTATTCCTACAGCGTTTCCTTCCTCTATTTTTTCAATAGCTCATGGTTCTCTCTACATTTATCTGCTTCCTCTGCCATCTGCCTCTTACTCTCAAGCACGTAGGAGTTCCCATTTTCAGTTTCTGTTTACAAAAGCCAAATTAGTTTATCGATCATATGCAGTTTAGAAAAATGCTTCTCTTCCATTTGGCATTATTTCTATCATTGCATTCATATTATAAGTGCATCATTTCTTAATAGAAATAGTTTTAAAAACAACATAATCAGGCATTGTTATTGTAACTGATAAGAGTTTTATACATTTTAAGATATTAAAAACAACAACAGTTAAATCATTTATCTCAAAAATAAGATTCAAGGGTGTACAGATTTGAGGTTTTGCATATTATACATTTTTTCATGGACACAAATAAAACCAGAATAAATTAAAAGAAACACTTTCTTTTTGTAACATGGTCTGTAAAACTAAATCACGTGATTATTTTGTGTTATATCAGAGTAAAGTGCAGTTCATTTAATGATGTTAAGGACTGTATGATGGTGGAAGCCCATTTCTGCCAAATGAAAAAAGAAAACATTTTTGTTTTTGTTTGAGATAGTGGGTAAAAAATGTACTCCCTCATAATTTGGATTTAGTATCTCATCACTTTGCTTACCATGAGTATTTTTTATTGTCATCATGCATTACTTTTCATCCATTTTCCCCTTGGAAGAAACGGGCTTCTAAAGTGTGGCAGTAGTTATTTTCAAGTAAAAACATTAAGGAAAAGAAAATCCTCTGATTTATTCCCAGATTGGAAAGTAGTGTTTCACTGTCCTCTCTGGTTCAAATTTTTGAGGCAGTTTTGCCACACTCAGCTATGATGTCACAGTGCACTGACCAGACGATCAAATCACTGAATCATCACTGTAGCAAAATGAGAAGTTGAACCATTGGAGGTCAGAAAAATAACATTTCCACCTGGTATTAAACAGCTCCTCTTTTTTGGGTTTATCTGAGGTGTTGTGGTTATGACAGAGCACCCTAAATATTTACCAAGCAGTGAAATACAGGAAGTTGCTAACCCAGCAAAATTACTTAGTCTTGAATCTAATAACAACAAACACAGTTGTCTGATTAGAATAATTGAGGCGATATTTGTTGATACTTGTAAATGTTTCATAAATGCAGCCTAAAGAGCATAGTGCATAAAGAGCTTTTGGATAGTATAATATATATGCTATCAATTATATTTCAGTTTCTCTTGACACAGATGGCCTCTCTAAGATCAGTGCTTTCTGAGTGGTGTTACGAACACCCTTGAGGAAGACCATGAGGTTGGATCCGCCGGTCCCTGTGGCGTTCAGTGCAGTGCCGACTCCTCTCAGCGGGCAGCCCATGGTGCGAGCCTGATTACCGGGCACAATGACGTACTTGGTCACAGTATTGAGGTGGTAGTTCCGTAAATCCACCAGCGCTGAGACACAGGACTTGTAGGCCTGGCAGAGATCAGAGCTGGGGTTGGACAGGATGAAGTCTCGCAGAGATGGACAGTCAGACAGAGTCTCTATCAGCTGACGGTGGGCAGGAGGCATGTAATCCCTCATGCGTGTCAGGAAAGCTCCTGGATAGGCCGAATCAATGAAGAGAACAGAAAAAGAGACTTTGAAAGAAAGAAAATAACAACCTTTCCCGGAAACATTTTCTGTCAGAGCAATCAACTGACTGCACAAACAGACTGATTCATTCACGAGAGACATCAGATGGGGTCGAAGGTTGAAGGAAATGCATCTTTACCTGTCTCGTCCTCATGCTTGATGCACAGCAAAGCATCAAAGCACTGAATGGTTGAACTCTGGGCTGCACTTCCACCTGATAACAAAATTGGCTCATTGCTCACACCTTCGTACACCAGCCCCCTTGGAAGCATGGGGTTGTCTCGCCACCTAAAACATGTTCACACCACATGCATGAACTGTGAACGTACTTTTTATAGATGCAATTAGGATCACATGGTTCCATTTTACATGTTATCCAGTCAAGCATCCAGCACAGCAATAGAGAAAAGTACAATAGTAGGGTAGAAGCAGAAGGGAATTTCATCATTTCATCTGCATGAGAGATAAATATTAAAAGCATTAATAACTTCAGTATGCAGAATATTGTTAGCGGCCTTAAAACTCACCCTGAGACAAAAATTCTCAATGTTCCATGAAATTCAGTTGGATCCACATGATCTGGAAAGAGCCAAATTCAGTTATTCTAATTACCTTGAATTTCCTTGCCTCCATAAAAGGCTCAGCGTGCAAATCGATTAAATTCAGATTGGGATGGGTTTAATTCAAACTTACTGTGCATGAGTTTGAAAGTTTCCTTCATCTTCTTCAAAGACTGAGTCACTTTGGCGAGACCTTTCTGTATGCCGATGAGGTCTGAGATTTTCATAGCGTGCATCACCTCCAGAGCCCCCTGGTTAGAGTTAAAAAAAATACCATCGCTGAGTGATAAGGGACAAGGACACATGCAGTATGTGGATGGGACACATAACAAGGAAGGGGGCAGATGGACAGACAGCATCAGGCTGAGGTTCAGAAAGAGGAAAGAAAAAATGAGGAAGGCATAACAGCATATAGTACTGACCGCTATGCCTGAGCTGGCAGCCATCTCGACCAACAATGACACCATGAAAAATCCCCTGCAAGTCTCACCACCAGGAAGGGAGAATATCAAGTCCATGTTCCTGTTTTAGAAAATGATGTTTTTAAAATAAATTAGCTAAACATCACGAGTATCACACCACAAAATCATGTGGAAGTGTGGTTGAGAAATTCAAAATAATGTGACAGGATGTCCCTTTTGTTTTCCTTGTACTCACTCAATTTCCATGTCCCTAAAATGAAAATGAAAAGAGAATTTTTAAGCGGAGAAAGAGGTATTATTTCACTGTAATATTGCTATTATAATAACAGAGGATCTGTGGACAGTGGGCATAATGTGAAGACATTAGATAAGGCAATAAAACAGCATTACTCACCCTGTGGGATCCCTTAATTTCCAGTTGGCTAAAACTGAATCTGCATAAGTCAGGATTGGTGGAAGGCCGAGCCTACGAGATACCAGCCAATAGGGCCAGGCCAGGGCTTTTGGAAGAATCTATCAAACAAGCATCATAGTCAAGTTTCAACCCAGGAGTGCTGCCTTGCTGAGATTTACGAGATTTTTCAGTCACGCTGTGTCTCTAGGGATGGCAGTGATCAAAACCACTTTGATCCACACTGAAATATCTCGACAACTATTAGATGGATTACCATGATATGTTGGTGCCCAGAGGTTGAATCCTACTGACTTTGATGATTCCCCCGACTTTCCTACAAGCTTTCACTTATCCTGTGAGATATCACGGCATCTACTCGACTGATTGTTTAAAAATGTATCATTCATGGTTACCGCATGATGTATCCTAGTAATTTTGGTGATCGCCCAGTGACATTTGCCGTTTTGGGTGAGATGTCTCAACAACTACTGGATGGATTGCCATGAAATTGGCTCACACATTAATGTCACCCTCAGCAGCCAATTTGGCTGTCATCAGGCCATTAAAAGGCTGTTATCAGTGGTGATATGTATCAAAGATAAGGGTTAGTAGGGGCCTGCCAAACCTACTATTAGGTTGAGAGGGCCATTATCAGGCCATGAAATAAAACTTTCTGCCCATAAGAGCTTTCATGGTATCCCATTTCGGGGAAATTCACAGGTAGGATGACAGGGTGGGAAGAAGTGGAGGACGTAGTGGCAGATGAACAACACAGGACTTTCACCTAGAAGATTAAGGTTCGAGTTCCATGGGAAACAAACTTTTACGCCCAACCATGACCTTCTTTCTAAACCTAGCCATATCATTTTGGCTCCTACATCTAAGGAAAGTGAAAGTAAAATGTAACTAACAGGTAATGGTCAATAAATGGGCTGATAACAGCCTTCTGAACCTACCAGTAGGTGTAGCAGGCCCCTACTGTCCCATATCTGTGAAGCTTATGACCACAGATAACAGCCATTTAATGAAGTGCACAATGAATGTACTTTGATGAGTGAGTCATGACCAAATACCTGCAAAACTGTTGACATTCCTGCCAGCTGTACCTTGTGTTTGGTGTCAATTAACAAATGTGCCAACAAGCTTACATAAGATGGTGGACTTGGTAAACATTCTGCCTTCATTGCATCAGCTTGTTAGCATGTTGACATTAGCAGTTAGCTCAAAGCACCACTGTTGTCCAGCCTCACAGAGCTATACAGTAAGCATGACTGTAGACTCTTTCTTGTAGTCCTGTATTGTCCAACTGCAGGACACCGTTGACTGCAATACATCTCTTTTTTTTTTTTTACCCTCCCTAATCCCATTGCCCTGTAGTGTTTTACCTGAGCAGGTTCACGTTGTCCTTCCTGCCATACGTATCCCATGCTGATGAATCCCAGCGCCAGGTGAGCCAGCCTGAGCTCCCGATGGTTACTCAAGAGATGGGGACTCAAGACCGGCATCTGGATTTTTATAAGATGTTCTCTTTTTATGTTTCCATTCTCAGCAACAATGAACACAATCAAGGCTTCACGAATGAAACTGTATGTCCACATTTACATTAACAGGTTCTGATCTCTGATTTGCATCAGGCAGAACGCTTTGCTCATTCTCACCTTGTGAACCAGATCCCGCAGTTTACGTGTCTCTATCAGATGTGTGAGATTGTTCGCCAGGTCCAACCACACCCGATAATAGTCTGGAAGGTTAGTCTAGATGATAATAAGAATAAAATGACTTGCTCGTTGATTTTTTGATTGTTTTTTTTTTTTTTTTTGCATGGGGGATTTTCATGTAGAGTGTAATCAGTAACATCATCAGCTCGTGTTTGCCATGGTGCCTGACCTGCATGTCAGGGAATGACTGGTGCTATCAATCAGAGAGAGAAAGCAATTTAAAAGAGGGAGGCAGCAGAAAACTGAGAAAATTAGCCAAGCAGAAAACAGGGGCAAGCCCAGATGGAAAAACACTGTATAAACAGATGAGTAGGCTTAATGCAAATGTTTAATTCTTAGTTTAAAATTGTAAAATAACATCAATGCTGACGAGTAAGCTTTGCAACATTTCAAAATCCATCATTCCCAAAGGTTACTGACTGATCTCTCATTGCATTAACTGTCCAATTTGAGCCATATGTGTGATTTTATTTGAACCAAATCTCTCCTTAAGACATGAAAGAGTTTGTGTAACCAGAATATCTGAATTTGGCATTTTAAGTGTAATGAACCACTTACAGGCCAAGTCATGTGAATGGCTCAATAGAAACTTGAAGAGACAGGCTTTCACCAGATCAATAACCTTCTATAATCCAACTCAAAAACAAGCAAAGTTATCAGTTTCAGCCTTGCCGTGCTACGTGTGCTGCTGAATACTGAAAAAAAGGCAGTAGATAAAGAGGAAATAGTCTGCAGTGGTTAAAAATAATGTCCATGTGTACATACAGTGCTGTTATTGTCATCTTTTGAGTGAAGAAATACTAACAGACAGTAAAGGTCTGTATGAGAAAAGATGACAATAAAACTTACCAGTGGCTCTTCAAGGAGAAAGCCAAGCTCCTCAGAAATATCAAATGCATCAAAGTCTGCCTGCAGTGTGTCTCTGCTGTTAGTCTCCATATGCTCTGCCCTGTACTCTACTGCAGCAGTTTGGCTGTGAGAGGGGGAATCACTCTGTGTGTCTGACACAGATATCAGTTGTTAAACCTGCTCTGAGCCTGATTTCTGTACCTATGTCACATCCCTTTTTATTGCACACTCCCAACAGCAATGAGCCAATCAGATTTCTCGTATTGTTATGTCAGGGGTTCACAGAGCAAAGCTGAAATTCCCTGTTTTTTTTTTACAGCGTGTAATATAAAGGATATCTTCCTTCCTATTTTTGGCAGCTGATAAAGGAAACTGAAAACAATAGCTGCTGCCAAATAACAGAAAATGTTACGCTTTACAGGCTTCACTTTCTGCTAAACAAACCAGCGACATACTGCATGTGCACATGACTCAATGTTTTGCAGTAGTGATGATTATATCTGAGTCAGTTATTGAGACAAATACCAAACAGTTTAATAATACACACAAGAACTGTCTGTTCCAAATTCAATGTAAAGTGATTAATTATTGAAAAGAAAAACTGCTTATGTTGACTCCTCATGGCTGAGAAACATTTCTGACTCTCAAATGTGTTACATAATATCAGAAAAAATGTCTTTGTGGATATAGGCTTTGAATAATTCTCCTTTCACCCCACCATGCCTGAGACTGAGACTAAATTTTGCAAACTTAACCCAAATACCTCAGAGAGTCAAAACTGTCCCACCAGCTCATTAACTGAAACTGGAGTGCTTCCAAAAATCAAACTTTAATGTGGTCTGTTTTTACTGATCGTTGTGCTGGTGGATGACGGCTGACCAACAGAGGGGGTTAGTTTGAGAAGGGTGTCTCAAACAATGTCACATCTCATTCCCAGCAACAAAACACAAAAATGGTGATATGAGGAGCCATGAGCTGATGACAGTCAGTGTTTTTATTTAATTATTTAAGAGGGGTCAGTGCACCAAAAGTGCTAGTATACCTGTCATGTCATGTCTGAATCCTTTACAGTAATATATGTATTTGTCTCCTGCATTTTTGAGGTGGGTGGCATGGTGGCAGTTCCTGGTTCAAACACAGGGTGGGGGAACCCTTTTGTGCAGTTTACATGTTCTCCCTGTGTCAGTGTGGGTTGTCTCAGGGTACTCTGGCTTCCTCCCACAGTCCAGAGACATGGTACGTAGGTGTGAATGTGAGCATGAATGGTTGTCTGTCTCTATGTGTCAGTCCTGTGATAGTATGGTGAACTGTCCATGGCGTACCCCGCTTCCCGCCCAATGTCAGCTGGAATAGGCTCCGGCCTCTCCCTCCGTGACCCCTAATAGGATAAGCAGTTATGGAAAATGAATGAAGGAATGACTCCTTGAGGTGCAAAGACCAAGAAGCATTTTGTTATTTTTGAACTTCTTTTCATGGCCCTGTGTGACTCCAGAGTAAGCTGTCTTTGTCGCTGATGAACCTGCACATTCAGACAGACCAGTGTTTCAGAGTTAATTCTAATTCTATGAAATTATCTTTGATGTTTTTCCCACCATGAGCGACACAAATATTATCTTTCATCATCCAACTGATTGCAGAGACAAACATTATATTTGCACTGTATGTTTTTGTTCCTCCGGTTTATGATTTTAAGTACAGCTGATGCTAAACAAAGAACATTTTTCCGACTAATAATTATCTGAGCTCTCTCTCTCTCTCTGCTCTCTCTCATACCTCTGTAACAAATTCATCCGTCGATGAAGGCCATGCATTCACTAAATGCATCTCTCCTCCAACCTGTATTTGATTTTTACAAATCTCTTTCATCAGATACCAGATATAGTCAGACAACAACGCTCAACTGAAAAAGACTGTAATATATTGACTTTAGCCATCTGAGCAGCACTTCATTTTTCAAATAATGAAGTGAATCCTTTTTATATGGAGGAAGGAGAAACACACTTTCGCACTTCCAACTCCTGGTTTATATGATATGCGGCATTTTAAGACCCTTATCCTCACTAATGCAGATAAAGATACAACACTTGAAACAGTTTTTTACTTCTTAGTATTGTGAGTATACTTTAAATGTACATTCTGTTTGGTTACAATGTATCACTTAAAGGTTTAGTGTGTACGATTTAGAGGCATCTAGTGGTGAGCTGAAACTTCCCCCGTGTGCCAAGCGTGAAGGAGAACTATGGTGACTGGCGCGAAACATGTAAATGCAAACAGCTTTATCTGGTGCAACTGTTTGGTTTGTTCATTCTGGGCTACTGTAGAAACAACATGGCAAACTCCGTGGAAGAGGTCCGCTCTGTATGTAGATATAAACTAGGGCTGTCAATCGATTAAAATATTTGATCATGATTAATCACATGATTGTCCATAGTTTACTCACAATAAATGAATGTACCTTAAAGGGATATTTTTCAAGTTTTTAATACTCTTATCAACATGGGGGTGAATAAATGTGCTTGCTTTATGTAAATGTATGTTTATTACTATTATTGCAACAATCCAAAACAATGACAAATACTCTCCAGAATAACCTTAAAGGTACTGTATGCTCAAAAAATATGCTGAAAGCATACTATGGCAAACTAAAACCCAACAGGCAACAACAGATGGAAATATTGACCTGAATGTAACATTACTTAGTAATACTAACATAATGTGGTGTCCAACTTTACACCTGTAAAGGCTGACTAAACATCCCCTGTATTTTTAAGCAGCTCAAAGTACTCCGGTCTTAACTCAATTCACATCGACAGTAAATGCTAATGACTTTGGTCTTGTCGAGAGAACCATCAGGCAGAGCTCCGAAGCTGAACTTGCCATTCAAAAGACCTAATATAAATGGCTCATTGTACGGTAAGGAAAACACAATCATTCTTATTTTTAGGTGAATATACACCAAAGAAACCATACTCATTACAATTTATTTCATTTCTGCCAATATACTGGACCTTTAAGTTGTGTGAAAACTAAGCAAATTAAGTTGTAATTAGCTCACTGAAGGACTACAGATGTACTAAACTGATGCTTTTGTGTCTTTTGAGGACTTTTCTACCAATGTAGTACAGTTTGAAAGCATAAAGTAACAAAAGTGTGCCTTTGTACTTGTCAAATATTCTAATACTTCTCTACTACTAAATATTTATATCACATGCTGTGCTTCTGCATCCGTAAAGTACATTATTATCATATTAAGAAGACAGAGAAAGACAGAGAAGGGTGTAGACTGTGCTGGTTGTCTGTTTACAAGGCTCCAAGAAGTCACACTGTCTGACCAAGGAAAGCTCACAGAATGTATCTCCTTGTAGAAGTACAACTTCTTGCTTTTGCATTTATGTTTTTTGTTTAGAATTTTAGAGATGCTGGTAGCATTTCATACATACACTTTTTCTGCTGTGGTGGAAGTGATGCTAGAAACATCTATTTGTATTCTACGGGAATACTGCATGTAGGCTTGTCCCACTGCAACATCTTAATCTGATTTCTTTGGAGCTCATATATATAAAAAACTTTTTATTGCGCTGTCACAAATTTACAACAGCATGAAATTAAACAAATGAGAATGTTGATCTCCAGTAACATTTGTTTGGGATTTTACAATCAACACAACAGCCCTATTATGCTTCCTCCCTGGCACATGTCGTGTTCATCTCTGTTTGAAATGCGTGTATTATATGGACTCAAACGCATCTGCAGTAGCTCCACAATCAAAGCCCAGTGGGGTGTGCATCGAGATGCCAAGTGAAATTTGTAATGTTGACCGAGGCTGTGTACCAAATGTGAGCCTTCGAGAAGGTTGTGCCAGTTTCCTTGCATAACACATCAGCGCGAGCCCAGTCCAAATAATGTGAAACGTCCCATCGAGAGAATGAATTTCCAAAAGGCTTCATCGATGCATCATTCACTTTCCCTCTGACAGACATCGATTTCCTTGCTGATATATTTTGTTCTCTGTCGGGTTGTTTATATATATGTGTGTGTCTTTATATATTATTGCATATGTGTGTCTGTTTGTGTAAGTATAATTTTTATCAAAACATATTGATGGGAAATATTGTATTCCTAATATTTTGTGTTCAAAGTTTGATGACTTTCTGAAAAGGTAGTGCCATTATTACCTCTGAAAATATCAGATCACTGCTATGGATACACTGTATTTAAAATTATATAACGCATTATGCAATGTGCATGAGTTGGAACTTATCTTATAATGCATACCAAAATACTGCTTGATATATTTTCCGGTGGCTAAACCGGTTTCATACATGTGGCTGCTTTATAGAGGCTGCTTTGTCCTCTGTCAGCGGGAGGTGCTCAGTTATTTCTTTGGGATTTGATCAGGTCAGGAGCTGAGACCCATATCTGAGCTGCTTTGTCAAACGGCTGCATCATAGCGACATAGAGCAATCGCCTCCCCCTCACCTATCATGCGAGCCCTCGCTTTCTGCCTCCCATTGTCAGCATGCTTTACTGCCATGGCCAGCAATCTCTCAAAGCGTTTAACCCTCCAAAGAGGCAGGAGAAACAGACAGGAAGGAGAGAGGAGCAGGAGGGCGATGAAAGCTGTGGTGATCAAATTAATTTCAAGACCACTTACCGAGTCATCAGACACAGGGGGCGCAAAGGGACAGTAAATTTACTCTGTAAGGGGACAAGTGGATAAATTGTTAAAAGGGACTTGAAATCAGGGCAGCATCTGCGCAGTGTTATACTTCAAGGTTTGAAAGGGGGGAGCAGCAGTGTTGAGGTTCATCTTGTAGATTTGCACTCTCTTTCAGTCACAAATCCTTCACACTGCCATCCCTCATTTCTTCTTCTTCTTCTCGCTCGCTGTCTGCTTCTCTCAGACTTGTTTTCTTTGCTCTCCCACATCCACGTTGTCTGGAGGCAAAAGAATGATGTCCAACTGGCACATCTACTGATGGAAAGAGAAACGCTCAGAGAAATGCTTTCCCTTTTTGCTCTCCTCTGAGTGTTAGCTGTGTTACAGCATGTATAAGAATGAGATTAACACTTTTGGAAAATATTTAACATCTTCTATCGTTAATATTTTTAGAGAAAGTCCCAGTAATACATACTATTAATGGTCTAAGTCTTCCTCACCATCTACATGTATGATGTATGGGCCTCTAATTCATCATGCGGTTGCTAATGAAGAACATTTTGCATTTATTTAAATCCATCAAGCATTGCACCAGTGAGCAAAAGCTAAATCTGTCTATAATTAGATAATCCAAGTATTTGTCTGATTAAAATGTAGAATTTTTTCCCTCTTTGAAATGGTGTCACATTTACAGTTAATCATAAACATGTATTTTAACATAAACCGCTATTTTTAATTAACAAAAAGGTCCACAAGGTCTTCGGCTTTGTCATCTCATGTGGCAAGTTTTGCAAATTGCCTTATTTGTAATTCATTCAAAAATAATTCCCCATGCACGGTCACCCTGGCTTCAGGCAAGCTGAGCAATGAAACTAAGGTTAAGGACTTGTCTAAATGTTCCCTGCAAAAACGTGTCAAATGATGCACCGTCCAAGTGTCAAACATAAGCCTGTTTAAGTCTGACAGTCCTCGGGGGAACTTTTTCAAATGTTGCATAATTCCAGTTTTTTATTTACCCACAGTTGGACTAATAACAAAGTCAATTTCACAGCAACTCACTCCTACACACTGCTCCTCTTGGCTTTAACCACGTTATGTGAAAGTGGGTTCTGCCTAAGAAAGTGCTGTACCATACTTATTGCAGAGGGGCTCGTTAACAAAAACCTGGCAGATGCTTTTTGGATGTACATGAGTTTTTCTGTAACTCATCAAACTCCAAAGCTGCTGCAATAATTGGCTAAGTTTTCAAATTCTTTGTATTTTGAGAAAGCCTATGAGAACTATCACATCCTGAGATTTAGAGCTCAGCCTTTTCAGCATGCTGAGGAACGCTTAATTGGGGCTAAACTGGGTCAAATTAGTTCAGACAAAGCATTATAGTTAAGATGTCAGAAAATCCTTGTACAGTGTAATAACTGAAAAGAACTATGTCAATCATATGACTTTGTGACAGGGAGTATTTTTATGAAATGGCACATAATTTTCCTTCGGTTGTTATATAATTTCATATGATTAAGTGAACTGTGTGAACATCTGAGAACAATGAATGTCACACACCTGTCGTATATGTGGTATTATTTAAGCAGAATTTATACTTGTGCATCAGCTCTATGCAGAGCCTACACCATTGTGAGCATTTTTACTTGTGCCATAGTGTGTCTGTGTCACTCTGCAGTTACACCTCCAAACCACCAGTCAGCGGCAGGGTTTCTGTGAAATTTTGTAAAGTTTAGTTGATTCAAAACACACATTAAACACACATTAAACATGGCTTAATAGCAACAATTTCAAACACAAGTACACAAATTGGCTTCACTATAACTCGCAGCATTCACAGACAAAGCATTTGTCTTCAGCTGGACACATTTTCCCCACAAATACAACATTCTAATGTTTTTAGCACGAGCCAATGGCACACTACATTGTATAAATTAGCCTAGCGGCTAGCAGACTCTTCCTCTGCTCATATGAAGCCAGGGACAACAGCAACATTTAACAAAGGCTATGTTACAAAATTTGGTTCTATTACATTTCACAAGGTTTACAGACAAAACAACTGTCTCATACTAAACACGTTTTCCAAACAAACATGCTAACGTTATTAGCACAAGCCTATGGCATTTTACATTGTATTAATTAGCCTGGTGACTAGCAGAGATTTCCTCTATTTGTATAAAGCCAGGATAAATCACTCACAAGACAAAGATTAAATGCTATTTTGTGGAGGCTTTATTGTCTTCACAATTTATTGTCTCCTATCCATGAAATTGAAGTAAATAAAAGCTTTATCTCCACTGAGAGAAATGGTTTCAGCTTACAAATAAAGACAAAAGGTCTGCGTTGTCTGGATGTGTAGTTGCAGTTCTGTGGAAATACAGTAGTCATAGCAGCAGGCAGCTTTGCTGCAGCACCACAGCAGCAACGCTGTCTGTGTGAACATTGCACATGTGTGAGCTGCAGCAGTTCAGTGAGAAAGCCTTTATACTCTGCTCACACAGGCAGTGTGGCCTGAGCGTGAAATGACAATTGTCAGCTTTAGCTAACTGGATAATAAAGCTAACAGTAGCTGGTTGGAAATGAAGTCTCACTCCTAAAAGTTTCCAGCTGATTCATTTCAACACTGAATTTTGTTCAAAGATTCTCAAATATGCACATGATAGATACACACATGATGCTAGAAGTCTGAGGCTAAAGCTGTATGTCCTAGGCAAAAAGTTAGCATCCTCACCAGCTGATGATCCATGTTGGTGACATTGAAATAAAGAAATGTTTGCTTGTATTGCATCACCATCAAACATCACCACTGAATGGCGTGTGTCAAAACAGCAGCCGTTATTATATATGTACAACCTGATAGTAGCAGGCATGTGTCTGTGTGTGTAAAGTGCCACTTCAAGACATTTTGCACTATTGTCCTATGTCAAGCCTCACCGCCCCCATAAAAAAAACTCATGTTTTTCCCCCGCTTGCTTCCTGCTTGTACATCCCAGCTTCAGTAGCAGCTCTTCCTCCCCTGCTCTCGTGGCAGCTCCACTCCCCCTCTCACCATGGATGTAAAGAGAACTCTTACCTCTTGCTGTCACTGTCTCTCTTGTGTGTTGAAGAGAGGATGAGTTGTTGAAGTTGAGAAATATCCCAAGCTATACGGCTCACAATCCCATCATTATAAAGACAATAAAAAAGGATATTTCCTGGTGAGCCATAGCTCTGGAGATTAGCTCTTCAGGTGAGAAATCATGTTTAATTATTGGGTTTCGATGCATGATTTTAAGCTAATGCAGACGTGGAGGAAGTACAGATCTTTTAGTAAGAATAGTGATAACTGTGTGTGGTCTTTTGTTGGCATGCTGTGGTACGACACTTCCTTTTGGTGTTAGGGGCAGGCACTTGACCAGGTGTTCAGCCACAATAGGCCACCATTATAATAGAGACATCTCTAAAACTGTTGGCAGGACACCACGAACTGTTAGCAAGGCCAGTTATGATTGAAAAATCTGTGATGTCATCACAGTTAAGTCTATAAACTGAGCAGCAACTCCTTGGCGAGGCCAGCAGGAGAAACACAACTGCGTATATTCAGTGGGCTGCATGCTGCACTAGGTTTTGGCATATGCACCAGGCAAGTCGCTCTCATTGGACTGAATAGGAGCCATCTCGGGGTCTATGCACTTGACACTTATCATAGTTAGTTCAAATATTGTAAGTATGACAGGAAAAAGATCAGACCTTTATTCCATTCTAACCTCACCCTGTTTGCCCTCTCAGCTCGTTTAACATTTACTGTTCTTTCTTTCGAACAGTATGTTTTCTCTTTCATTGTTCTAAGAGAAAGGCTTTTGAATTGAGGACTAACGGATGTGTTCGGTAAATGCAACGCTATCTGGGGCTTGTGGTTTTAATTTTTGAAAGGCTTAAAAAACAAAGCTCTATCACTTTATACAGGCACGTACACGACTAGCTATGATTGGACAGTCGCTTGGTCAGGGTATCAATTTAGCAAATGGTCAGTCAGACCTTGAGTATGCTAATGGGCCACTCTGTGAAACACTGAAGCAATAAACCGCAGACCTCCAACTCTCTCTTTGTAATTATATAAAGAATAAGAAACAGACTTACATAACAAACGAGCGTTTCTGGATCTTGTTGTTTTCAGTTATGTACTGTATTAATAATGTATACTTTTTAAATAGATTCTTTTTAAAATAAGTTAAGGCTCTAGGCCAGGCATTCATTAAACATTGTGAATGTTATTGCATTATTCAACCCATATCATTAAACTTAGATTATTTTGTTGTAGGACCTTTAAAACAGCGTTATTATGCATGTAGTATCTTTCTATCTCAGTCGTGAAAACTGTGACTCTGCTGAACAATGAGAGGTATGACAAATTATGACAGCCAATTTATCAGTCTCCCTTGTAATCCACTGTAGCCAGTATATCTCCCGGAGATGTCACCGAAGACAAGCACAGAATCCATCCTGCTTCTGGTCATGTCTCTAACATATGGGGCATGTCAACAGAGAAAGAAAACAAAGACTAAACGTTTTGGATAAAAAAACACGTCCACTCGAAGTTCTCGTCATCTGTCTTTGTAAGTTTGGTTTCAGCGTTTCACCACACAAGAATGTGCACACACATGGGCATGCATACACACAAGCAACTCCCACTAAACTACCCTCTCCATTACTTTCAACTTCCACATGCTGCAGCTCCCCAAACGGACAGCGCCAAGGGTGGGTCATTAGTCAAAGCTGGAGGATGAGTTGGTACGGGTGTACGGGATCTATTCTGCACTAGAGCATGATGTCCTTCTGTATCAGTACAGAACTGATGCTGGGATAGGCACAGAGTACGTTTCCCCTTTCTGTCCCTATATGCATATTTCAAGTGAACTGTCACAGAGCTCAGAGCTGAGGACAATACTGCAAGCAGCCAGTCACAGTGTGAAGTTCAGCACCACTGCTGCTCCTGTAACAAAAAAAATGTGGAGTAACCACGGAGTGATCGTTGGAATGACTTGGTGTAGTCAAACAATTCAACAAGGATGGTGCAATTTCAATATTTGGAGAGGAAGAGTTCACCATTATGATACCACAAGAAAATGAATGCTGAGATTTGCTCTAAGTAAATAATTGATGATTCTCGACAGAGTGAGAGCAGCGCAGATAAGCTCCAGGGAGGTTAAGGTTCACAGTTCTCCAGGTTACTCTATCTCTCATTGGGCCTCATTCATCAATATGTTCAAACGTGTGTGTAAGTCTGTTTGTGTGATTTAGGGGCATGTTGTCATGCCTTTCACTTTTTGTAGCTTTAGTCTATGTATTCTAATGGAGAAAAGGGTTAAGCAGTGGCGCACCTAAGGGAGGACTGGGGGGCCCTGGCGTCCCTGATACAATTGCTGCCCCCTCCTGGCAAAAGCAATTGGAGGCTGATATTACTGTCTTTAAGAGACTGTGGTGCACTCATTTTTAAGATAGCATGAAGATACTGGTATCTTGTGAAACTACTTAACCTACGGCATCTATTTGTAATAACCATGCATATCCTCCTCATATGAGAACATTTTGGGTTGACTGGACCTTATACATTCTGCTTAACTTAGGCCTGTTGTCCTCATTTGTGGACACTTTTTGTGTCATCTAGTGGTAGTAAGAGCACAATATAGTAATCCATGTAAAAACAAGATGGCAGCCATCTCTGCCAAGTCAGTCTGCAGCCAATCCCGACACAAAAATGAACAAGGCACAAAACGTGCACAGGTTTAACGGTTGAAAATTGTTAATTTATGATTAATGATGTCCCTAGTTTGATATGCCATACAAACTTAACTAATTTTAGCAAAAGTAACAAGCTAAGATGCTGTTAATTAGAAAGTATTTGTTTGAAAATATTGGGAATTTAACATCAGCTCATTGAAGGACATTGGGACCTTATTATTGTCTCGTTCAAGGGCATTGGGACTTTATTATCCTTGACAGTGTTTCGTTTTTTATACTTATCGGGTCCAACTAATCCAAAATTAAAAATGCATACCAAATAAAAGTTCAGTTCTTGGGAGGATATACTATCTTGTCAGGGAGGGGGCTAAATAAGGCTCCGAAGTCAGGCTAAATTTTGGTAAGAAAAAAACTGGAGTGGCGATTTTTAAAGGGATCCCTTGTACACTCATCTTGAGATATCTCAGTAAAAAATTGATTCTATGGGTACCCATTCCCAACGGTACTGGTATTAATAATTGGTAATATTAACTGTAAAATAAGAAACCAATGCATATTATTATGGGATTCTTTAACTCTCATATTGACATTATTTTCAACTAGCATGAAAGAATTCATGAAATTCAGTTATGAATTAAGTAAGATTTCCAGTGGCCCCGTCTGGCCACCTCAATGAATAATTTCTGGGGGCGCCACTGGTATTGGCCCTCAGAAATAATTGCTAAAGCCACAAATATCAGTCACAGGAAAGAACAAAAGAAAGCCAGATCTACAAAATATATGAGCTTATTGGTGCACATCTGTAACGTCCCTCTTGTAGCACCTTTCATAAATAATTTGAGAAGTGATTTGCAAAGATATATATTTAGAAACATTTAAGAGTAAAATATAAAAGTTGGGAGGCAATAAAAGTAAAAAATAAAATGGAGCAGAATATAATTATTAATTTATTTTACATAATTTAAGTTAAAGCAAGTCTACATTGATGTTCTTTTAAAAATCATTTAAAAGTAGATAAAGAGCTGAGTTGCATGATCTTATTCCTAAGTTAAAAATACGGTCTCTGGTTCTTAACTTCAACCTCAGAACCACTAACAAGGACCCACCGGAGGATCTCGGGCTGCTCTCAGGCTCATCTGGGGTTATGAGGTCAGTAATGTAGTCAGCAGCTAATCCCATACACACCATAAAAATGGTCATTAAAATGTTAAAATCTTCAATAAGGCACAAGGGTAACTGGATTTAGGGTTATGCAGTCTCCTATTAGATCTTGTGGGTCACACCTTTCCATTCAGACCACACATTTTAAAATGGATAATCAGCATAACATTGCTCAGAGGGGCACTGAGGCAAGTGTTAGTGAAAAGGTGAAATGTATTTGTTTAGATACTCCTCTTGACATTGCCATTAGCAGTGCCTGTACATTTTTTTGTTTTACTAGAATGGTTATGCTGCATAAAACCGTTAAATGTTGACCTTTACATTATCAGTGTGGAACCTCTCTCATAGTACCACTTGACTGTGACACCATGTGGGATGTTTTACACTGGGCCAGTTTTACCTTGCTCTTTACAGTGTGTAACAGGAGGGTTTGTTCTGAGGCTGATTTCCTCTCTTGAATGATACTAAAATGTAAAATGTGTGATGGCGAGACCCCAGAGCACTCGTGTTAGGTTAAAAGGTAAGCGTGCATGTTTTATTTCCACGCTGAAATGGAAGGTTTAATTGGTTTGACTGTCTGTAGGAGTAATTAATGGTCATGTTAGCTGTAGAGTTTTCCCGTATCTGTATTTTTCAGTAGCTTTTACATCATGCAGTTGTGGACTCACGCACACACTGAGCAGATGATTAAGATACATCACAAAATTCATCTGCTGCTGTGCATCACATAAGCATCCTTAATCTCTTATTTATGGCCATTTATATGTTCCATATTTAAACCAGATCCAAGAAAATCCACTTGAGATTGTATACACTGATATGCTAGCAAGAAAAAGTAATATGCCTTAATTAAAGAAAACTATAATACCATGCCATATGCTTTGGTCTTGTAATTGTAGTTATGCCATCTTTGTGATAAAGGCAGCATGTTGTTATTGGAATAAAGAACACACCCAGCCAACATATTGTTTGGTAAACTACTAATGATGGTGTGAAAGCCGAGGGGGCCAAAATATCTGCATGCAGAACAAAAAAAGTTTTAAAAAATATGTTTAATTAATGCTCAAATGAAAACAATAAATGCAGTCTTTTTCTTTAAAGGCTGTACAAGTGGGTACAAGTCCTGGACTTTTATATATCAGAAACGCATCTGGACAGCGAGTGATTCTGCAGCGGCTGATAAATGCAGACTTAATAGTTGCCCTTGAATAAACTCTGTGATGTGCCATTTGATTAATGCATCCAGAAGTCACAGTGTAGCATTTATTGTAATCCACTATGTGAAAAATAAGTTTCTTTCTCTGCGTGCTTCAGAAGTATTCTATCTAATGGCTGCTGGCTGTGATAAAGTAAACATCACACAACAAGATTTTTGGCTGACTTTCAAAAAATGCACCTACATAGCTGCTGCAGCATAAACAGAATATAACACAAAAGCAAAGCAGAAGTTTCCGTTCAAAGAGATATTAGGGTGAAACACCTCTGCATGACCTTGAAAGAGAACTCACCAACATGAAAACACATCCAAGGTTATCTTCAGTCTTACCGTAAGAATTATCTGTTCATCCACATCGTTTTGATGTTGGTTGTTTAAATTTGGAGATGCATATCTCCTCATTGCAATGCACTGGGTGTCATCGGTCGGTGGTGTTCTACATAGCAAAAGATTACATCTGACGACAGCAATGCGTCTTTCCAAATTTAGTGACACCGTCACACATGATAATCCCCAGACCTGTTAACAGGTTTTGCTTTTCTACTAAGTTGTTTGTCTGTCTCCAGGCACATGTAAGAGCAAGTTCTTGACAAAATATAAGCATTAATGTGAGCGACTTTGACGCAGCAAAACAAAGAAAACTAGATTGCGCTCTGGGCAATAAACAAACTTTCTGGGGGGGAGGTTATTGTGTTTTTAGATGACTGTCTTGTTGTTTACACATCAGATTCACTCAGTAACACAAGGAAAAGGAAAAGAATAATTGAGATTGCTTATTCATTTTTTAATATTATCATCATCCTTTAACGCACAATTGCTGCAGCCCATGAACTGCGTCATACTTACTGACCTGTAGGTATCATTTAGTGGCCAGGCTGATCCTTCGTTTGTCTTTGGAGGAAACAACAGCTCTGAGCTGTTGGATAATGAAAGCTTGTTGTCTGGGATCAGCACAGGTCCCTGGAAGCCAGTTCTGACAACTTTGACGTGAAGCCTCCCAGAGATGCACTGGACCAGATACTGTAGTCTGTCTTTTCAACATCAGGCTTGCAATGCTGCAAAACAAGTAACATTAATCAACACTAACGGCTAGTGACACGCCTCAAGGAGGAAAAGTTGCACAAGATTAAGAAGTGTAATCAAAGATTTAGCAAAAAAATAGAAATTTCAGATTATATTCTCAGAAAAAAAGAGAAGGAAGACAAGTGTGAGCACTAAATAATCTTGGTTGTGTTCTCACTTGTAATTGGATCAGTGGTGATTCTCATCTGTGAATCAATAACCTCAAATTCATGCATGGAAGATGTGCAAGTTGATTCTTGCGCCTCACGCAGTCCAAAGCTCTCACATGAATTTATTCATACGTTCTGTGCTGACAGCAGGTTGTAAATAATCATTTGGCTCATACAAGTGGTGGAAGCATATTGTCTGAGGGATAGATTGCTGTCTGAGATTCCTCAGCTGTCTTCCTGTTTTAATTCCCAAACAAATGAGACGTACGCAAGTTTTGACAGATTGTCTGTCATTCACTGTGTGATAGCTTTCGGTGCGTGTGTGCGCGCGTGTGTGTGTGTGTGTTTGTTTCTGGATATTTGGGGACAGTGTTGTCATCTCACAAGGGAATATTCCCTCAAAAACAAATGCGTAGCGTTTGAAAAATGTCAGCTAACAGAGTGGTCTCTTGCATCCAGAAGAATAACCTTGAACAAGACATGAGTGAATTTTAACACGGCATGGGTAATCAATTATTTATCTTTTATGGGCTGTCATTCTGACCCAGAACAAAATAAACACTTTATGCAAATGCTGACTTAAATGCAAAAGCATTGTGCGCAGCACTTTACAGCAAATGCACATTAAGATTGTGTGAGTCAACAGTCCTGCTACAGTAGTGCTTCCTCGTTTCTTTTTACGTATTGACTTTTGTCATTACCTCACATGAGTGATGTTAAATGGAAGCAAATGGTGCAGTGAAATGTATAAGACTGATGGCCTCCCTCAGGCCATGAATAACTCAGAGACCTTCACAGTCAGTGAATCTATCTGCAGGGTTCTCCCATATACTGTAGGATACATGGAGGGTGTGTAATGGTAATGTGCTCCCACACTTTGCACTTGCGCACACCAGTGTGTTTATGCATGTTTTGTTAGTCCAGCTCTTCCAAATTGATTTCAGTAGGTTTAGACCCCAGCTCCTGTTCCAGCCCTCCTCCCTCACCAATTATCTGCCACCATGTTGGCTGCTGCTCTCTGACATGTGGGCTGCAGATGGCCGTCGTGTGTAACACTGCCAGGACAGGGGCAACTGTTCCCCGCGCAAAACAATTGTCACGATTTGCCACATGACACTTTCACTCTAATGAGTCCCATTCACTAAAATTGCTGTGTCCTCAGAGGGCACGCACACACAACAGGACTCTCCGTACTTCTGCACAGAGAACATTAAACTCTTAGTGCACAGCAGCAGGCAGTCGTGTCAGGAATCAATGTGAGAGAAAGAAGGCCAACAAATGTATTATGAATCTGCTGCTTGTTGAGACGCTTTTAAGTTTTGCATTGGAGAGAAACACTCTACCATCCTGTGAAAACATATTGACCTCATGGGACATTCACCTGCCATGCGCAGTGTATCTTTCTATAGCTCTCTGTCGCTCCATCACCATTATAGAGCTGGAACTATAATGTAATTGCCCACCATATGGGCAGATGGTCCCTTTACTACATGTTTATCATGTCACCCTGCACATTCAGCTATCTTTCAATTTGTGAAACCTCTGGGACTTAAAGCGATCATGATTAGCCGACTCTCATCATAGCCACAATATACTGTATGTGTTTTTTTTATGCTTTAAGTAATAAAGGAGAGAAGGGAGAGCTGTTACTGTGATTCTGAATCGCAATGTCATCTGGCCCTCCACTTCAATCCTAATAGGCTCAATGCTTTGCAGTCTGTGTTGCGTGAATATGATTGTAATTCAGTCCTAAAACAGCAGACAGAAATTGGTTATGACATTGAATTTGGGAGAAAAATTATACAAACATCGTCACTCGCCTGACCTTCACAGGAAAGAATGAGCCGTGTAACAACCCAAAGAAATACATCCCTTAACAAAAAGGCTTCAATTCAAGATGTAGTTCTCAAATTGATTCATTTTGGATTTAAGTCAAGCAAAGAAGTACCTGTTACAGAGCTCATTGTACTTAATTTCACCACTACCTGGTGCCAGTGTCAAAAATAATTTTTTCGTGTTATATCATCACTGACTAAACTGCCAGAATTATGACAGACAGATTCTGTACTCCAACCTCTGTGATCACCATAATAACACTGGGATAATGTGCTGTATAATATGATGGATTCACTGGCTTGGTGGTTTATTTGGAGGTTCATCAGTCAAATCAGTTTCCAGTAGATTACTTCCTCTCAGCGGGAGCAAGGTCTTATTAAGGCTGACAAACTGATTAGGAGCTCTCCTGCCTCCCTTACACCTTCAGTGTAATTACTTGTGCCACTGAGGTTATGTTTGCCGTCCCGTTTGTTTGTCATTTTGCTAGTTAGCAGGGCATCGCAAGAGTGTCGAAACAGATTTCAACGGAATGCAAGTGATTAGTTTTTGGTTGGGGACCTGAATTTTATATTATTTTTTAGATTATTTCTTAATAATGCAAGACACAGGCGTTTTGGGCCATTTTCTTAGATTGCACTTTCTGCACATTTTCTATTATTACAACAACAAATCTAGAGGGCCGTGCAGCCTTGGCAGGGCTGTGCACTCACTCACTCACTGCTTTCTAGTATTGAGATGGTTTTTGGAAGAGCTGCCGGCCTGGCACTGACTCCTGAACATAATGTAAGAATATCAGCGATCTGCAATGCAACAATATTGTGCATTCAACTTTAAATGTATTTCACATTTTTTGACTGTTCCTAGTTAGTTTTAGTGAATATCAGGAAGCTTTCCATGTATGACCTCAGCATTATTTTTTGTGAGACAGTCGAGGTTTATAACACAGACTGCATAAGAAGACAACAAAAGAAAAAGAACAGATGGCACATCTCAAAGTTGTCCTCATGAAAAATGCAATACAATGCAAACCAACCCTTTCCTAAAAACAACTATTGGGAAAAGTAGAGCATCACTGTGCAATACAGTAAGAAATACTGTTGTTATCTAGCACAACATTTTAAAGATTCATCTTCAGCAAGGCAACGCACTGATAATGAACCAGAGAGCTGCCAGTGTTGAGGTATTTGTGAGTATGTGTGTGTAAAGTTTCCCTCCCACATGCTGCAGGCGTGACTGTCACAGGTGAGGAGTGTAACAAGCAGCCTCCGTCTAGACAATTCAAACACATATATATGCCCCGTGATTTGAGCTGGCATGACAGCCAATCCTGTCAGCCGCTCACAGTGTCACGCTTCTTATCTGTGTTAACAACAGCTGCTCAACCTCACCGCAAAGATGAGGAGGTGTACCGTGTATAATCTGCTGAGTTAAAGCAATTACTGTAGCACTAGTTAATGAGAGAATAGAATAGAAATACCATATACAATTACCAAGGTTGATTGTGAAGCATGAGAATTGTTTTTGACTACAGTGTAGCAAATAACTATACCATCATTAGGGATGCATAATTGTGCAATAAAGTTACAAATGACATGGACCTTACAGATCACAGATGACTGTGCAAAAAGTGACCGTACAGGTTACAAAGGCTTGTACGTGCATAATGAGTTATTGAAGAGATGTCGAAAATATAGCTGTACTGATTCTAAATTTTTTGGGTGGCCCAAGCTGGGGAGCAAGCACATCAATACTGCCTCTCCACTGATGTAAAAATCCTATACAAGAAATGTATTTTTTAAATGCAGTGTGTGTGTTTTCCCCCATGTTTGTTTCCCTCCGTGAAAGTTCATAAGCTCGTCTCTGCCAGGGTTGTCAGGTCATTGAAGCCTCATGCCATATCTCCTCCCCGCCTGTCAGTCAAACAAAAGAAACTTCCACATGCTCTGCTATCCAGTGCACCTGCTGTTTAGTCACGAATGTTGTGCCATGGAGAGCAAATGAATGACATTTACACCGCCGTACCCCCACATCGGGATTTATATTAAAGTTGGAAAAGTGTAGCGACGTGTATAACCTGCTAAGCATATATTCCTGATAGCAGATATCCAAGTATTAATCTTGTAAGCCATTCTCAGGTCATAGACTCACAGCAGGAGAAAGAATTCCTTTTTTTTTTCCTGTCTCCTGCAGTCAGCTATCACACCAGCATATTCAAAAAGTTGGTCTGTGCTTTATATGATTTGCATGTTTTACAGGTTGCCCTAAAGAGTAATTTTTAAAAACTGGTTCATAGCTCCAAAGTCATCACCTTTCAGCAATATATGCCGCACATTGGCACAATTTTTGTCGATTTAAAGATCCACCTCAAAAATCTGTCATTTTCACTATTTTCTCATGAATTACTGCACATGAGTGAAAGTCATCCACCTTATTATTAAAACAGCTCATGATGTGAAAAAATAAAAAACATACAGTCTACTAAATTACAGGACGTGCTGGACCAGGTGCTGGATTAAAGGTGAACAAGAATCCATATATTATGGAAATATTACAATGACAAATTGGAGGTTTGTGCAGCCTCTGTGGAGTTATGTGCTCTTTCTGTGCTTTCTAGTTCAGGTTTTATTCTGCCTGTCAAAAAAAGAAAAATCTCAGCACTTTTTTGGCCTCAAAAAACTTTTTTTATATTCAGGATTTTAACCACAGCACTCAGATTGCTCTTGTAATGGTTTTAAATGACATTCAATGTCTGTTACATATTACTTATTTGTAGTGCACTGCGACACAGTCATTCATATCAACCAAGACTAGATAACAAAGATAGATTTTTGTAAGTGTCCTGAAATGTTTTACATTCTGTTAACAAGAAAGCTTATATGTTACTTCATGACAGATTGTCTGTTCAGACCAAACTGACATGAGGAGTACCCCAAGGCTCGATTCTTGGGCCTCTGTTGTTGAATTTTTACATGTTCTCATTGGCTCAAATTGTACAAAACATCACTCATATTTTAGCTATATTATCAAATGATCATTGAATTCAACACATTCATGTTGTGAGTAACAAAGTTAAAAAGCTCACCTTGAATCACCTTTACTGAAAACTAAGCGTAATCAGACTTCCTCAAAGGAATACTTCAGCCATCAAACGGCCATTTAAACACCCTGTGTTACATTGAATTTGTGAAGGAAACTTTTTTCTTGTTCAGAAACTAACCTAACTAACTCTTTAAAATACTTAAAGCAAAAAAACATAAACTAACTAACTGGTTGAGGCAGCGGTAGACAGCAGCTCCGGTGATCAGCCAGGTAAAATTATTGTTTTTGTCAAATAGGTCTGGCTTTGAAGAGAGCATAGATAAGTTTCACCTTAGTTCAGTTCCCTGTCACAATGGGCTGTGTGTTTGGGAGGCACTCCGTTTACAACTGGATATGTGAGACTTGGATTATGCTACAAGAGTTGTGTAAATGTATGTAAATGGATGTTTTAATGTAGTTTTGCTGTTGTTAAATGAGGTCATCTATGACTTCAATTCATCCAGAATGTTCCCTGGTTTTAGATTCTTCATTCAGCATAGAGGCATGCAAGAAAAACAATGTTCTCCTCATGATTTCAACATAACATGGGATGAGTAATTGATAGACAAATGGTCATTTGGGGGTGGAAGTATTCTTTTAAAAGGATGGTCTTAAAAGAAATGAAGCTGTTGTATTCAACCCACTAACAGCATCGTTACAGATCTCTCTATAAAAAAAAAGGCTCAATTGGCAGAGTTCTTACCAAACGAAAAAAATAAAACAAAATTATTCCACTTCACAGATCATTGCACTGGCTATCTGAGTGTCCAAGAATTGATTTTAAAATTGTATTACTTGTTTATAAAAGCACTTGGTGGTTTGGGACCAAATTACATTTCTGATGACCACTACAGACCTCTAATCACCTGGGAACTGTTTGATTAGTGCCAGAGGATTGAAACAAAACACGGTGAAGGATTTTTTTAATCAGGCTAAAAACAAGAGACTTAAAGCAAAAGGCAATGCTCAAGTCTATGCCTGTAGTACTGAATTAATGTTAAAATGTCCAAGTTTATAATGTTACAGGAGCCTCTTGTATGTTGTACAGGCTTCCAACTCTTCCCCCAAACACCTGTCTTTTGATCTTGGACTGTAAAGAACATAGTTTCCTGACTTATTAAATATTTCTTGTTGATGTGTGTGTCACATAAGAATTCGTGACAAAAATAAATTAATCAGATGAATGAATGTTGTGATAGAATGTGTTGATTGTGTGCTAGCAGTGAAGCCCTTTTCAGGCCTGCAGTTGAAATGGACATGTGTACAAAGGCTTCCTCTCATCATTACCAAAAAATCTTCTGATCTGGCTCAGAGGAATCATCAGTGCTGGGCTCTTTTCACACCATTTAATCACCCTTTGCACCTTGTTATGATGATCAAGTGTTTGACCATGGCTGTTACAATTTTTACTGCAATTTCCAAAGAAATAACGGTTTAACCAAACATAATAGAAAATAGTTCATGTCCCTCTGACTGTCAACAACTCTGCGTGTGATGAGTTCAGGGTTTTGACTACTTTGTTTGTTGCTTCATTTGTCACTGTTTCATCTAGTTTGTCATTTACTCGATTTGTATTTCCCAGAGGCAAAATGCAGGATGTTTGTTAAAGATCAATAGGCCACATACAGCACAGTGTATCTTCTCCAGGATACATTCTGTAAATGTCTGACAAAGAGTAAGGGCTTTTTACTCAGACTGATAATTCTTCATTTTCTGGTCTTGATATATTAATGATATTGTCATTCAAAGGGAACAGTGGATATGAGATGATGCAGAGTGTGGAGGTGGTGGAACACACATAGCACCTGCCTACCTTGTGTTTTAGCTCCAATTTTTGTTGTTGTGTTAACCAACACTACTTTTTCTTGAGAACAAAACCACAGCAGGTTGCACTATGCTGCTGCTGATGAGAAATATACAACATTAAAGGTCTGTCCAAATGTTTCATACATTGTGTGTGAGCATACACATACTCTGCTTCCTGTGTTTCACAGGCTCTGTGTGTGTGGGGTTATGTTTGTGTTTTAATGGCCAAGTTTTAATGACATCCACTATTTTGCCCAGAGAATCAACTATGAATTACTATGAATTATATAAAAAACTTCTGGTCTACCCTGTCAAACTCTAGCCAGAGTCGTCTGAGGGGATTCTCGTTCAGAGATGACAGCATAATTACCAAGCTCCTGGGACACTGCAGGTTTTCATAGCAGTGTGTGACAGCCACGCATTTAAGGCCATTCAAACTCCACTTGTTTTGCAATAACTTGTTAAATCCTGTCGTCTTTCTGTAAGATTTTGCAAGAACAATCAAGCGATGACGGCATCTTGACGGGGGGGCTAACATTTTACAGAGAAATTAAAAGTGAAGGTGCTAAGAACTTAAAGACTCAGACCACTTTTTTCAGTTCCCAGCTCTGTGTATGATGATTCAAGCAACAATATACTTTTTTAAATGAGCTGTGGCTAAACTTGAGCAATTTGCTGTCATACATATGTGCATTTTTTCATTTATAAAACTAAATGTTCACTGCAGCAGAACTTTAAAACGTACGTGTTGAGGATGCTTCATTAGAGCAGGTGCTACCAGCATCTTCCAGATCCAGGCCCTCCACATGACACACAGTCCTGCTATCAGCTGCCTCTGTTTTTGATTAGGCATAACTGTGAAATCAGGCAAACTATTGTGAAATCAGGTTCTTCAAAATCCAGCTGCCTCTTCTTTAAATTTCAGAAAATCAACAGAAAAGTGTCAATTAGATGCCTGGAGGACTGCTGACTTCCTGGTCTTTGCTGTTAGATTGAAGATTGAAGATTTAAGATCTGAATTTTTGCACAGTTTTCTACTGTGTCACTCCTACGTTATTTAACTAAATTCAGATATACCATTCAGGATAACTCGTGGAGAAAACAGAAGTCAGGATCTGGACTTCTGGATTAATTGACCAATTAAATGTATTAAATGCCATATTTATGTAGAGTTTAGAAGTGATACAGAAGTTGGAGGAACCAACACATTCTCACTCTGACCTCATCACATATCAATGTTTGGTCATGGACTTTCCACGTCAACAAATGACATGCATGGTTGTTGACATTCTGGGACACTATGTCAAGTTATGCCTGTCTGTTTTCAAAATACACGTCCATTTTCACAGGAAATGTTCAGTTTGCATACAGTATCTTTCAAAATAAATGCTCTGCATCGGTACAACACCACAATTTAACGTTTTTTTTTTTTTTTTTTTCCAACAACATACACACATGGTAACATTTTCTCCATAACACACAAGTGGTTGGGTTTAGGAAAAAAGAATAAGGTTTGGCTTTACAATCTTACGGGAAGCCAACACCGACCTCCCGGATGAAATATGGCGGTGGTTGTTGGATCAGTCCACTAACCCTCATGCCTGCCCTACTCGGACTGCCGCTGTCTTAACTTTCGTTGTAGTTTCCCCTCATGCTGCGCATCATGCTGACGAGAATGGACGGCTTTTGTCTTTGGTGTCTGTATTCGACATCTTCGGAGTGAGGTCAGGTTGGAGGAACCTACATCACCTCACCCTCCAGCCCTCTGCCTAAACAATACTTTAGAGAGCCACAGAAAGAGTCATCTTTAGTGCACAACCAACCCAGCCATTTTATTTCCATATCAGCAGACCTAAACTTGAAAATGAAAATGCAAACTGGACTTGTTGCAAATGAATTCAAAGTGGCCTAAGTGTGGATGACAATGATAACCCCCAAAGAAAGAACTGACAGGAACCAAACAAGCCAAGCCAACAATCCTTTACAGTACCTTTCTTTTCCTGAGACATTGAAAACAAGTCCCAGACAGTCAAATGAAAATGCAAAATTTAACCCATTTTCATTTAATGTGCTACAATTCAAATTCTGACAAATTCAAATGAGTCCTTTAGGCTGAACTACAAATGGAAAGCAGAAAAAATGTTTTTTCTTTGTAGTGCTCTTGTTTTGGTTTGATGTGACAAATCATACCATTTTGCTGCAGTGACTGCTGTACATTTAGTTTGAATTTCCATTTGGATTGGACACAAAAAAGCTAAATTAACCAGTACGTTCTCTTTCTTTCTGCTCTTGCTTTAAATGTGGTTATTATGTTTATGAAATGCTTCTATATTTTGTTACGCCAGTGCTTATTAAATATATGAAGAACGACACGAGTGCTGCTGGCCTTTGGTCTGTTTGTTTCACACGTTGTTTTTGGCCGTGCACCTCTTTACTTTTCCTATAATATATTTTTTTTGGAGTGTGCGTGTTTTCCTTTTTTCCATGCTTCTATATTTTGCCAGTGCCCAGAAGCACGGTGGGGCAGTGGTTAGCAACAGCAAGAGAGTTCCTGCTTCGAACCCAGGGTGGGACAGCCCATCTGTGTGGAGTTTGCATGTTCTCCCCGTGTCAGCGTGGGCTTTCTCCAGGTACTCCGGCTTCCTCCCACAGTCCAAAGACTTGCAGATTAATTGGTAACTCTAAATTGCCCGTAGGTGTGAATGTGAGTGTGAATGGTTGTCTGTCTCTATGTGTCAGCCCTGTGATAGTTAGGCGACTTGTCCAGGGTGTACCCTGCCTCTCGCCTGTCAGCTGGGATAGGCTCCAGCCCCCCATGTGACCCCTGACAGGCTATGCAAATGAATGAATGAAAAGCAAAATAAAACAGACGAGTCATAAAATTAACAGGTTTTAAAAGAAAACAGATAAAAATATTTAGGTGTATAAAAACCAAGGAAATGAAAGAGAGTTCAAAGGATAGTAAAATTTAAATAAAATCAGCTGTCCAATAAAGTATGATTAAAGAAGGGACTTAAAGTGATCACTGCCTGCGCCGACCTTATTTCAATCATGGATTCACCACAAATATTCTACAAACAGACACACTGAGTGTGGATGACACAACATCCATAACAGGGGCAGGGCCAGATGTCGTCAACATTTGGGGGTCAGCCCAAACCTGGGTGGATCAGGAGGCATGCGCCCTCAGAGAGAGTTTTTTCCCCATTTACGGCAGCTACATGCACTATTCTTAAGCCATTTGATTTTAAAGCTCAGCGTAAGTTCAATCAGGAAGACTTTCTTTGTGCTCATCAATTCACAATTCTCTCCCTCCCACTCCCACTGCTTCCTCTAATCAACTGACAATGGGTGTTCACTCTTCTAGTTATCCAATCAAACTTCTCTATCTCTATCAGCCAATCAGGATGCTACTGCAAAATTTTAAATCTGCTACAGTATCTCCTCTGCTGCTGTCAGCTGTCATTCAAGGCAGAACATCCAGCCATCGTATCCTGAGTCCAGGACAAGGTCAACAAAGACGTATTCCTCTACTCATCCAGATCATCAGCACTTCTGCATCTTCTTCTCATCTCATCTTCACCACCTTTACCACCACCAGCATCAAGACCCCTGGGGCAACACATTCTCAGTCCAACCTTGTCACATATTGACGTTTGGTCATGGACTTTCCACATCCTGATACGACGAGTAAGGTACCCTGGGTTTGTTGGTTGTTGACGTTCTGTGACGCCATGTCAGGTTACATGCATTGTCTTGTTTAAAAAAACGTAACGTTTACATACAGTCTCTTTCAAAATAAATGCACTACGTCAGTACACACTGCAAATTGATGGGTTTTTTTCTTCAACAACAAACACATGGTTGGGTTTAGGCAACAAAAACATGTGGTTAGGTTAGAAAAAAAGAACAGGGTTTGGCTTTATAACCTTACAGGACGTGAACACAGCTCTCCTGGATGAAATCTGGTGTTTGTTGGATCCATCTACCACCCCTCCTGCCTGCCCCAGTCAGCCTTTTGCTGCCTTGACATCCTTATCCCACCGCTGTTTCCCCTGACGCTGCTGGGTGCCATTAAACTACAATGGCAACCGGCCATGTGTCATGCCTTTGTTAAAGGATGCCTTTTTCGTTGTTTTTTTTACACCACAAGTCACTGCCCCAGCACCAGATTTCGACGACTTCAGAGTGAGACTGGGCTCCCAGGGGTGTATCTTATTCGCCTATGGATTCATCACCCTCCTTACATCGTACCATCTCGATGGGTCCAACCGCCAAAGACCTTTCACATTTTTCATTCATATGTGCACATGTTAATAAATATTCTTTTTACTATTAAAAACGAGTCTCTGCTAATTGAAACAGATCTGGACCTTTGAGAAAACATTCAGAACTGGAGCCCCCGGGGCCACCACCACGTTCCACCCCTGGTCTACAAGCTTACATATGTCATTCCAGTCCAACTTAATATAATCTGCGTTTCCCTTGAGTCCACCTAAAGGAAAAGACTTGAGACAGGAAAGCACACCACATTCTAGTGATTAAAAGCTGACATGATTGGACAAGGCTGGAGTTTCTTTTGTATGTACCTTTATAATACAGATCTGCATTATTAAAATTCTTCCAAGCAGTGGTCTTAAACCAAACCAGCTCTGCATGATAAATCCAACTATGCCATTGTGAAAAGCTAACATAGCAGGCCTGAAGGGAGCTGGTGCAGTATACCCCTGGTGTTTCTGATGTAGGCAAAAGGGGTCCTTTGGGGTTAGAGAGAAGAGAAATTGCTTAGATTTTCTCTAATGAACACAGCATAGCTTTAGAGCACACTATTGATTGCACAAATCCCCATGAAACTTGAAACAGTGGCAATCAAATGAAAAGTGACATTGCTGGAAGACTTAGGGTGGACATACTGTACAACATGAGAATTTTAATAGGATTAGCTCAGAATAGACTCCCCTACACATATCTTGAGGCAGGGTGAAAAAAACCCATTTCACACTTTCTCTCAGGTACTTTCTCAGGGCTCTCGAACTACAGTGCTCGAAGTGAAACTGCAACTTTTTGTGTTTATTTCAAGAGATCTTGGAGGGTCAGTCCAACCATAGAAAAATTTCAAACAGGAATAAAAAACAGGTTTAAAAGGTTGAGGTGGGAGGAGGTACAAGGATGACTTAAAAAGACTTGGCTCGGCTCGATGCTCTGAAGCTGGATACAACAGCAGCGCTCATGTAGTTTTCTTCAAAGAACAAACTGTTGTTTGAATGAATTTGACTTGAATGCTGATACACTGCAGGTTACTATTTAAGTTCAACGCACTAAAAGGCAAATTATTTGTATTTAAAATCAGCAGTGGAATCAATATATTAATATAGTATTTGCATCAGAGATTGAACATAGTTGATATATTTATCACTGAACTAATTTAATATGTTTATTCAGGTTCAAATATTTCCAGCGACTGCTCTGGACCAAAGTTAAACTTCCAATTCATTCAGTTTAAACCCCATGTGTGATCACTGCAAGCAGAACCAAGCCGCTATAATTCACATGTTCTGGGAATGTCCAAAATTATCTCATTGTGGCAATTAATATTTAATTTGCTTTCCAAAACTACAGATAAATCCTTAGAAATATCAACCCCCCCTTGCAGTATTTGGAGTGGTAACACAAAATCTGACTTGAAATCACAATAATCTAAATCTTTTGTCTTTTGCCACGCTGGTGGCCAGAAGACACATTTTGATTAGACAGAAAGATTGTTATCCCTCAACATTTGCAGAATGGATTTGGGATGTGTTGTCTTTTATTAGGTTGGAGGAGATTAGGCTTACTATCAGGGGGTCAGCAGAGACGTTCATATTGATATGGCGACCTTTCTTTTGCTGTGTTAATGCTTTGGGCTATGATAACTTTTAGGCTGATGGTATAATATGTAACTAAAAGATAAAGTGATGGAGAAAAAATCCCTGATATGTTTTCATGTTTACACTTTTCACCTTTCATCTTATGCTTGTTTTTATGTATCTTCATCATCATCATTATTATTATTATTATCAATAAATTCTTTTCCGTACCCGCTTATCCTGTTGGGGGTTGCCGGGGGGCTGGAGCCTATCCCAGCTGACATTGCACAGGGCTGACACATAGAGACAGACAACTATTCATGCTCACATTCACACCTACAGCCATTGTAGAGTCACCAATTAACCTGCATGTCTTTGGACTGTGGGAGACAGCCAGGGTATCCAGAGAAAACCCACGCTGACACAGGGGAGAATATGCAAGCTCCGCACAGAAGGGCTCCCCCACCCTAGGGTTCGTAGCAGGAACCCTCTTGCAGTGAGGTGACAATGCTAACCACTATACCACCGTGCCACCATTATTATTGTTAGTAATAGTAGTTGCTGTAATAGTAGTAATAGTGGTGGTTGTACTGTAGTGGTAGTAGTAGTGGTAGTATCATCATCATTATTATTATCCATCCATCCATTTTCGAACCGTTTAACCTCTTGAGGGTCGGGGGGATTTTGCAATAAAGTCACATGACTTAGCTCCACTGTGGTCCTAATGTTGTAAGTTTATTTATTTATTTGCTTAGGTTCCCTGCAGTTTAAGCTGTATATCCTCTAAATGCTGTCATAATTTGGGGAAGTGGGATATCTATCCAAATGTATTACTGCAGTGAATTGTCAAAGCAGCTTTTTTAATTAGAAATAAACTTATGTTTATTCAAAACATGTAATTACATTCCTTAGTTGCTACAGCATAACTGTGTGAAGATGATAAACTAGCATGGAGATGGGTCAAAAGAGATACTAAGTTATGAAGATAAAAAAGCACCATAGAAGAAAACCACTTGCTATCCATGATAGATCACAAAAAATGATCCCATCAATTCTGCATTACTGTAAAATATATACCCATATTTCCAACTATTTAGAAGTGTGACAGCACATGGCTCAGATTAAAAGCTGGAGGTATTTAAGTCATTGATCATCACCTTGCTTCATTCAGTGTTTATATCAGCTTAACCACTGGGTCATGAGTGGTGACAGGAGTGAAATATACCTCAATGTTTTTACTGTTTTAGTTGAGTAACTGGGTGATTCATCATCACGACAGTGTAAAGTTACTGTACTTTACTGTGATTTTTAATGCTACCCTACTTTGGGTGCATAGGGAGAAACAATGACTTGAATATTCAGCACTTTTTTCAGCGCTGTACCATATCTAGACATTTATTTATAGTTTTGCCTTTACTCTTCCTGTCCTTTTGTCCACATGCACGTCTACCTACTCCCGAGAAGATGTATGTGTCTTTTCAAAAAAGCTTTGGGGGGACATCTGTGGAAAGTATTGGTTTGAGTAAGCACTGGAAAGAGTAAAAGTGGGAGCAAACAACCTCAGTTTTATTTTATCTATGTTTTTTTTTCTTTGCTGCGTCAGTACGGGAACTGCAGGAGCTGTTGAGAGCCTCTGACTCCATTAATAACTTGTGCAGTGGGGACCTGTTATGCAAGGCCTGAAACCTGAGAGCCAGTCACCTGTTCTGCTACCTGAGCCTGGGCTCTGGGGACGGATGGAGGAGAGAAGGAGGGTAGACAGCCTGGCTGAGCTGCCTGCCAGAGGACTTAACTCATATGGACTCAAGGCCTGGGGTGCTGCTGGAAGCTCCAGAGATCCCTGTTGGGTGTTTTTTAACCAGCATAACTAACCCAGAGGCGTGTGTGGAGAATGAATTAACTGAGAAATACCAAGATCCACTGAAGTGTGTCCACCAGAGCTGTTTAAGTTCTACCAAGGACACAGGATCGCGTTCTCTAGCTTGGCAGAGCATATTCAGCTCTTAACGCTCAGACGGCTGACATAAGCTCACAGGGTTATTTGTATAAACATATTGACTCAGTTGATGAGGTGTGCTTTGCTCCTTGATCCCCTGTCAGCTGAGAGGAGTTTCCACCGAGGCTTGAGAAAAGACCACATAGCGCTGTCGGCTACCTGATGACTCGCTGGGTGCAGCAGAGCCTGGACTGTGGCCTCTGCTGAAAGAAGTGGATACATCTGCTCCAAAGAGAGAAGCGACAGCTGATGTCCCGGCCTTGACACGCTGCTTTATCAGGTAAGAGGGCTCCACAATATGTGCTGTAAAGGCTGGGTGGTGGATTTCAGAATTATGCTTCTATTTTTTCTCTGTTACAAGTCTGTTTTGAACAGTAATCATTTCAAACTTGTCTTCCTTAATGCAAAATATGTATAATAAATGTCAGTGTAAAACATTAGGACAATAAGTCCTGCTGCATTTAGGTCAGAGGTATAAGAATATATCACATGTTTTTAGATATTATGTTCACAATTAATATACTCTATCAAATCAAAGCAGACTTTTCAGCAGTGGTACTTAATTCACACCACTGCGAATATTTTAAATACTCATAGTTTGTTCTTGCTGTCTCAGGTGGGCATAAATGTTCAGTATTAAATACAAATAACTCTTGGGACCACTGGTATGTTTTCCTGCTGCGAATTCACTCAGATTATGGCCCATGTGACCACATTCCAGTGACCCACTGTCAGGACTATTACAGCACGCTTGACTCAGTCTGACAAATTGCTCTAATACACAAACCAGTATGTAACTGCTGCCGAAGGAGCAGGTACGTCATTCATACTATCCATGATACACTGACCAAAACTGCACGTGTGTTCAGAAAGTGATGTGCATCACTTATAGAGGTACATATTTCTCCTACAAGAGGCAATTTAAAGTCAGTAGGTTTCTTTGTAGGTACAAAGGACACCATGCAGAGAAATAAATCGTGCACAAGAAGTTAAAAAAAAAAAAAAGAATAGGCGAGGATTACAAGACTAGTCCATGACAAGAATAACCTCAGCTAACACCAGCACGTATGACACATCTGAATACCCGCGTTTTGTCCCAGTGCTCTCTCAATGAGCCGCATTTCTGCACTGGCTGTGCTGATGGGTTTATCTCTCATATACCCCACAGCTCTGCACAGCCTGTCTGCTTCCTAACCAGCTGTAGGTCCCATGGCCTCCCTGTCTGTTCCTGGCACTGTCAGGAGCACAAAGGTTTACTCAATCACTGGTTTCCATGCATGCAACAATAAGCATATGGTCACATTAGCCAAGTACGAACCCTGTTCGCTCTCTGCGTGCTGTCACTGTGTCCCTCTCACAAGCACACACTCTGTTTCTATTTTCCTCTCAGACATGTCTTGCATATTTTTCTCCGTCTCTCACAGACTCTTTGTTTGGTATATAAGATTTACTTTCCAAGAAACAGGCTGGCTATATTCTATATTTTTATGTCAACAAGATGAAAACGTGTCTGTCTCTCAGTGTTTGCCCAACTTTGTCTGTGGCTCTCAGCCTCAAGACATTTTGTTCTGCCAATGATAGAAATCTTTTTTAAAAAATGGTCACAAATACACAATTTTTATTTTTTAAAAAAGGTTTAGTAATTTTCTAAAACAGTAGGGCACTGTAGATTTTAGTAAATATTTCTCAAACAAAAGTGAACAGTGCATTTATTGTGTTTCATTCGCATATGCTAGCCAGCATGGAAGTAGACTGACATGTATTTATGGCAGCAGGTTTATGTGGGATTGACTCAATATGCTAGAGTTCCTGCATCCATTCTAATGAGGGAACGTGTATCAGGCTTTGGCTACACAGACAAAACTTGTAAGTAGGATCAAAACATGTTTGATTATGGTTCTTTCATGACAATAACAAACATTTTGAACAGCACCAGACTTTCCTTTAAAGAGGATCTATTATGCGTTTCCTTATTTTCTGTCATATATATAAAGTTGCAACGTCGGATGTTCATAAACATGGTCAAAGTTTCAAATAAAAAGATAAACATTTGATTTTATTGATTTTTCTCAATAAAAAACTACCGCTATGCTCCATAACAGTTATTTTTCAGCTGCAAGTACACTGCTAGATGTAGCTACATGCTAACATCAGAGAAACATGACCTCGGTTGCTGTCTGGTTGTGAAGATTTTGGTTTAGAAGCTTTTATTGGTGATTTTCCATGGTAGAAAGTGTCGCTTTATTCCGTTACTCCCATTCCCCAGCTGCAATGATGGTGCAGGGACAAAGAGAGCACAGAAATGGAAGACCAATCAGAGCATACTGGGCTTTTTTGGGAGGGGGGCTTGAATAGACAGGTGATAAAATGGAGTGTTTCATACAGAAGATGAATACAGGCATTCCAGCACAGGCAGTTTGAGGAAAATAAAACCCACAATACAACTATTAACCTTAACAGATGAGCATAAAAGGTTTTCTTTAACAAACTTCTATTGTTAACATGAGCACTCTTTATCATTTTACCATGACTTTAACATTTTTAAAAGGTGAGTTAGTCGGTGAGTGAGGTGAGTAGTGGTTGGTAGAAAAAGTGGAGTGAATCAAAGTATTCCTAAACATAAAATACTGTGTACAGATGGCTAAACAAATCAGGGGAACAACCAACATGCCTTTTTTTAATAAGATGTTGGGCCGTTACAGCGTCAATAGATTCTACAAGTCTGCGGAAGTCTGTTAGAAGGATGAACACCATTCTTCAAAAGATATTCCTTCATTACAACAATGGTGTTGTCTAGTGCTGTCTCACATGTTTCCTGAATGCGCTGAAATGGGTTGAGATCTGGTGACTGTGAAGGCCATACAGCAGCATAATTCTCATCATTTTCATACAACGAAACAATACAGTGAGCCCTTTTTTCCTGTATGAAAGCATTTGCATGTGCTGTGTTTCCCGACTCATTATTCAGGTTTGTCCTTCATACAGCAATGTAGAAAAACCTACACACTCGTACAGGCTATGCACATATATACATGCACAGTTACCTATATATATAGAGGAGTATTTGCATATCTCTCACACACTGCACTGTTCACGCCAGCTGTTTGATGTTAAAAAATATCCCTCTCTAGTTAAAAGACTCGTGTCACCCTCTGCCTCCATTGTTTCAGTGCTCATTCTAGTTATTTTGTTTAATTCCCCATTTTAAGCCAGATGTCCTTCAGGGTCCTTTCCTCCCGCACAAACAAACTCCTAACCAACCTTCTTTTGTTGAGTGCAACATTAGAAAAATGCTATTCCCCCAATTACACTTGCTAGCTGGGCAAAAAATAAATCAAAGGAAAAATGGGGTGAAACTGTGAATCTATAAACTTCTATTTCAGTGTTGTTGTTGGAGCCAGCATTCCCATCCCATGTGACTCACCTCAAAGTGGAACACACGGAGTAAACATAATTACTTCCCTTGTATTATATGAACTGCACCATTCATGCAAACATATTAACAGGCCACCGACATGACTTCAATTTGCAGGGTCTCACCGTGACATTGTGTAACACAGAATGGATGCTCTGCACGCTTGACAGGTTTGTTTAGAGTAAATTATGCCTCCATTTGTTATAATCTCAGTTTTATTAACTGTTAGGGCTACACTGGGCTGAATTGAGAGCAGTGCACTTGGTGTATCATGATTAAAAAACTGAATTACACTGTGTGGTGAATAAAATGAGTCGATAAGCCTCTTCCTATGCCTTCTGAAACAATAGGCCTAAACATTTAAGCTATTGTTTGGTGTTAAGGAATAATCAAAAATGTGCCAGGCAAGCAAAGCAGATAACTATGTTAGGAGAGTCGTCATCAGCTGAGCTGAGCAGCAGAAAGCCAGGGAAAGAGAGAGATTGATTTTTCTTTTCAGTGCTGATGGGTGGGAATGAACATGGCTCTAAGCACGGAATAAATGATGGAAAGATAAAGTGAAGTGAATAATGCGATATTGAAGCATTACCAGAAAGACTATTTTCAGTGACAGGATAGCTGTACTTTTGTGATGAGTAGGTAAGTCTGATAATTGTGTTTCAAGTTGCCTTTGAAGTGGACTTCCCTTTCATGTCATGTGGTGTGTGTAGCCTAGTTAAAATCAAAAGCTGCTGTGATCTAATGTACAATAAACTCCCTTCTCTGTTTTGAACTGACAGATGAGAAAATAGAAGACAGCTGGTCGATGTCAGTGGGTTTCCACAGTCAGAGATTCCCAAGCTTATCGACACCTAACATCAATGAGGTAAACAGTGCTGGGTGTACTTATCTGTTTACCCAATGTCTTATGACCTGGAAAGTTACTTAACACTGTTTCTGCAAATACAGGGTGGATACACTGCTGCACTGTCATTGTGTACCTACGCTGTTTGTTACCTGAAGATGCAAATGGTTTCTTGCCTGAGGGAAGAAAACATACAGTGAAATAAAAATCTAATTTTTATGTTTTCTGGAAAAGCTTGTTCAGGTAGATTTTAAAATGATTGTTATTTTGGATGCCTGAGCCAGAGCACTATGACAGTCATCACTGTCCAAATCACATAGGCTATTCTGTGCACACTTCATACCTAGTGACATTAACGAGGCATTAACAAACTAGAATTACCACCTTGCAGTTACAGATTATATTCATATCTGTAAAAACATGGATGCTTCACACACATTTTCAGCCCGGCAGCACAGAAGATCTATACAATCAACCAGCCCGTTCTCATTCCGAAGTCGCTGAATACTGCTGCTTTGTCAATGACTTCAGTGTCAGACATCTGACGCTTAAAGCCACTTTTCTTGGCGGTATGACACACAGCCTGGTGGCATCATTATGTAACGTGACTGGACATAACCATTCACATTGTTATGATATGCAGCAGTCAGCTTGGACAGCACCTGTCGTGGTGGTATGATATGCTACTGGACAGCGTCAGGTTGAAATACTGCCAGTAACAATGTAATATAACAACATATTCTCATTCCGACCACATCACATATCAACAACTGTGAATGGACTTTCCACATCGAGATGTGACGTGCAAGTTAGTCTGGGTGTGTTCGTTGTTGACGCTGTAGGATGTTAAGTTTACATGCATTATTATTTTTCAAAATACATTTCCATTTTCACAGGAAATGTACAGTTTGCAAACAGGTTCTGTCAAAATAAATGCACTACGTCGGTGCATGAATTGCAAACACACGCACATGGTTGGGTTTAGGAAAAAAGAACAGGGTTTGGCTTTAAAATCTAATGGGAAGCAAACACAGGCCTTCTGGGTGAAAGGTGGTGGTTGTTGGACCCATCCACCATCCCTCCCAACTGCCCTACTCAGACTTCCACCACCTTAACTTTCGTTGTTGTCCCGCCACATTTGTCCCAACACTGATGGGCAGCATTAAAGAATAACAACAACTGCCCATGTATCATGCTGAGGTCAAAGGACAGGCTTTTTTTGTTTGTGTGTGACACCAGAAATCACTGACCAAGCGCCGCATTTCTGTGACTTTGGAGTGAGACCAGGTTGAATATAAGGAGCTGCGAAGTCCTTATCAGTGTTTTTATGTGTCCAACAAAGCCCAGACTTTTCCACTGCATCCGTATGCTAAACCAAGATGTTGTTTTCTAAACCAAACCATGTGCTTTTGTTTACATCCTAGCGTTGATAGCGTGGCCTGGGACGTCAATAGCAGATGCAGAGGGATACCTAGTGTGTAATATGCAGATGTAAAAGGGCACTGACAGCGGCAACATGACACGGCGCTGAGGCCTAACAATGTATATAAAGCATGCATGTTATAATTCGCATGCTTGCTATAGTAGGCCTAAGGCACATGTTCATCTTACTAAACACACACACTTGAAGTAACTTGCACACACACTACAGTAAGACACACACGTACACATACACACACACACACAGTTTAGCTGGTGACACTGTCCCCCTGCCCCACAGCATTTCAGTGCTCAGGTGACTGAAGTTTAATGAAGTAAAAGAAGGTCTCACATTACATCATCCTTTGTCAGATAATATTATATTACATATCATAATGGACTTAATTTATATAACACTTTTCTAACAAGGTTACAAAGTGCTTTACAGACAAAAAGGGCAGATAAAACCCAAAAACAACAATAAAATAAAATATGAACCGAGGGATCATAAAAACATCAAAACACTGGGATAAATTCAAGTTTAAAAAAATATATAAAATAGCCAGTGAGGGATGATAAAACCCAGCAACATATTAAATACTCATAAATACTTTCATGTGCAAGAAAGTTTTAACAAGGCATTTAAAAGACGCTAATGATGTAGCACGTCTGATCTCAGTTGGCAGGGTGTTACACAGTCGGGGGGGGTCTAACAGCAAAAGCACAGGTCATGTTTGGCCACAAGCAGAGATCTAGGAAAAACTACAATAGCAGAGATTAAATTACTTTGTTAATAATTAATAAAATAAAAGGACCAACAGTGGGAAATACCTGTTTTAAAAACTTTGTTGAGATACTATCTAGAACACAGAGGAGAGGATTTCATCTGTTTACTCAGGTTTACTGAGTGCTGAGATATCACTGGTCTGAAACTAGGTGAGAGAAACAAGATCATTGTTGAGTGTGGGTAGATGTTGAGGATCAGGTGAAATTCGACACTGAATGCTCTCTATCTTCCGAATAAAGTGAGCAGCAAATTTCTCTGTCCAATCATTACCACGTACAAGATCTGAATTGGTTGGTCCATCGAGAGCAGAGCTCATTACTTTAAATAGGACTTTGGGGTTATGGTTATTGGATATTAGATATTCTGTCTGAAATATATGCTGATCTTGCCTCTTTCACTGCTCTCTGTTAGTTTGCCTTATATTCTTTGAGAGCGTTGTGGAAAAACTGCAGACTTTATCAACTTCCATTTGCATTCCAATTTTCTGCACGGTTGTTTCAGGCATCGCGTGTGATCATTTGGCCAAAGCAGGGTGTTTGACTAGGTTTCTGATTTTCATTGGAGCAGTGTGGTCAAGAGTGTTGTAAGAGGTTAATGATTCAAGCGGACAGTTGTGGAAGTGTTATAACAGGGTGGATGGACAGATGGATGGATGGATGGATGGTAATGAGCAGGAAGTGAGGGTATGTTGCTTCATTATATGAGCACAAAGTGACATCATGGGCTCAGTGCAGTATTTCATAATTCATTTCATAATAGTGTTTCATAATTATTGGAGGTGAGGCCTACAATGGTTGTGTCATGTACATGTTTAATTGTTTTTACCGCTGGCTGTATACACATAATGGACAAAGCTACCGTGATGTCACCTACTGACGTTGGAGACTGTTTTAAAGCCTCAAGTTTGGTACTTTGGTCATTGTCATCTTGTTCTTTTTGGAGACAGAAGTGACCATGTTTCGAGGAGATTGGAGTTGTGGGGGAGCGAGGGGTAGATCTGACTTACAGACAGTAGCAATGCCTTGCAGACAGCCTGTCACTTAAATATGTGTAACTTTAAGCCTTAATGAAATGTAAACAGGTGAGTTAATAAAAATTCACCTTCTGTACAGTTGTCAATAATGTTGAGATTTGTCATAGAGACCAAAACCGTTTTATTTTTGCTGTACAGTTGGTAGTTTAACATGGGGGTCTATGGGGATTGACTGGCCTCTGGAGCCAGCCTCAAGTGGCCATTTAAGGAACTGACGTTTCTGGCATTTCCACAGTGGCCTCATCTCTCAGCCATGGAAGCTGCAGCTTGGTCAGAGTAGAGGTACAAAAAAATGAAAGTGATTCATTTCCAGCTCAACTCAATGCTTGTTAACATAAAATGGACAACACATGTGGAAACGAATCATGTTAACCAACATGTAATGGGAGGCTTTCTTCTGAAATTGGGTGATGCGTCTCTCGTGCTAAGGCGTGTGCACCCTTAAGGAGAGCATGCGTGTGTAAATGAGGCTCTTCGATTGGATGCAGTGTGCACTGCATGTGCTGCATGGTTCAGCTCAGATCTGAGCAGATGTTCTGGGGAGTCATGGAGGCGTGTGCATATTTATATTTATCTCCTGTCTGTATTGCTTATATTTGATATATGATGTCTTCATATTTATTCACAGGGTGGCACAAAGGCATGCAGGCTAGGTTAACTGGTAACTGGTAACTAGCCATAGATGTGGTTGTCTGTCTCTATGTGTCAGCCCTGTGACAGTCTGGGGACCTGTCCAGAGAGTACCCTGCCTCTTGTCCATTGTCGGCTGAGAGGCTCCAGCACCCTGCAACCCCTAAGAGGATAAGCGATTAGGGAAAATGAATGAATGAATATTTATTTTACATCATAATACCACTGTCTCTACTGGTTATATCTTCTACGATGTACTCATATCATCTACATTGTTTCCACTTACACTGTTCATACTGTACATCCTGTCAGTGCCTGTTCATATCTTAGCTTTTTCGTATCATCTATATATATATATATGTACATTAAAATGGACTTTAATGCGTCTTTTGCACTTCTGGTTATCTGCTAACTGCATTCTGTTATCCCTGCACAGTGACACTGAAGTTAAATCTGATCTGAACACCATGCATTTTTAAAACACACCTGAGATTCCAACTTGGTTGGAGACCATTTTCAAACTGTAATATCCTAAAAGAAATTTAATTTCCTCATTTCTGATAACTTGTTATTCTACTCTGATGTATGGCCTGATGTTTAAAATCATTCTCGCACCCTCTCTTAGAGGATGTCTTTCCTATCTCATCTGCAGCAGCAGGACCAGAGCATCTGTGGCTGAGTACAGAAAGACAGCCTTTGGTCAATATGCTCTCCCTGTTAAAGTAGTGAGGAAGTGGAATTCCATGCCCACAATCATTAGAGACTCAGAAAGCGTTACAGTGATTAAAACCAACCTTAAGCTCTGGCTAAAGTCAGCACAATAGTGTCATCTCCAGTGATTGCCCTGTAATTATCACATTTATCATACTGATTTTATTCCTCACACTGATGGACTTTTATGTATTGTGCTGTCTTGTGTGGTGTATCTGCTGTTCTGTTGCTGATGTGTTTATGCCTACCTGCCCAGGGACAGCAGATGCAAATTAGCTGATAGCTAACTCTGGTGCAATTACTTTTAATTGCACGCTGTCCCTGTAAAAATAAACAAACAAACAAACAAACAAAAAGTGTACTTAGAGTGCCTGTGTGCTTTACTAAAGCATGCATGCGACTTATACAGTGCACACTCGCTTTTTAAAAAACTTCAGCCATGTCTCGTCCCAGGCTCCATCACTCCATGTCTGAATGTGTCACAGAATACTGTCTCTTCCATAATTATTTGTTGTTTGATCTCTGATATAATGAGATGATGTCTTCAGATTTCCATTACCACAGTTAACAATAGCACTCAAACAAGAGACAAAATTACTCATTAAGCCAAATTATATTTGTGTAAAACTCTCCTGACATTTGGGTCTTGGGAATGTGAGCCAACACAAGAGCTGTTTGAGGAAGATTTGTAATTGTTTGCCCTTCAAACAGAGAGAAAGAAAAATGTTAACCAGCAAGGTATCTTGGGTACAAAAGCAGCAGGAAAGAAGGTATAACTCCAGAATACTCTATAGCCTATGTGACCAGAGTTTGCTGGATTTTTTATAATTGATTCGAAAAAATAGAAATACTGGGAGAATGGTTTTTGTTTTTGTTTTGTTTTTTCAAAAGACAAATCTTGATTGTTCATTTTAAATGTCATGGCTAATTTGTCCCCAAGTGCTGCCCATCAAGTCACACATTGTCATGGCAACGGCAACAGATCAAGAAACAAGTCGGGCAGAAAATAAGTCCCTCCAACCACATCACAGCGGTTAATATCTTTGAATTTGTCGTCTTTCTTGGTTTAATTTGAGTTACACAGTCTTTCAGTTTGCAGAGGAGTAAATTGCGCACTATGAAGTTGTTTTTTCCTTTTCTCTCTCTTTTCACAGGCCTCAAGTAAGGATGTCACTGCTTCACTGCACAGGAATGTCCTGTCATGGGGTGTGTGGCGGGGGCAAGAGGAGAAGGAGAGTGTGTCTCTTAGAGCAATAACACACTCTGCCTCCGCTCGTACTGCAGATAACCGATCTTACAGGGGAGTTTCCAACCTGTCCAGGGTTGTGAGTGTCCCAGATGTGGTGGAAAGGAGGCCAAAGTCAGCATTTTCCTCCATCACCATCGCGGCCCAGAGGATTTTGCCGTCACCTCAGGACACCGTGCATTCATCCTCTCCAGCACAGCCTGTGACGGCATCAACTGCATCGAAACTACTGGAAACTTTTGAAGGAAGAGCCTCATCCATACCCACGAGCACAATGAGAGTGTCAAACTCCCATACGGACGTGTGCAGACAGAATCTTTCTGTCTTAAAGCCAAATGAGTTCAGACAGGCCTACTCACCAGCTGATGGATTGGCAGTGAGAGATCAAGGGAAGAGGAAAGTACAACTTGTACAACGCAGACTGAGCTGCACAGAGAGCAACAGAAAGCTGGACAGGATAGGTGGCCCGTTAATGAACCTGTCCTCACAGCCTTCCTACCGGTCTTGTATCCATCTTGAGGTGCCACTGAGGTCCACTAGCTCTGTTTTGTTTTTGGACAAGTCACTTTCCATTTCCCTTGTGGAGCTAGAGGAAAGAGGAGCAGGTCAACCCCCTTTGTACAGGTCCACCTTGTCTGTTCGCCTCGGTGTCTCATCCTGCCTCAGATCCTCCGCAGATAACAAACCAACCAAAATAAATGAGGGTTATGGGAGACCCAGAGTGGCCATGTTGGGGCGAAACAAGCGCAGTGGCCTAGAGAGTGGTTCGGATCAGTGCAGCAGAAGCCCTCTATCAAAGCACAGGGGCCACAAGGTCGAGCAAATAGCACCCGCTCATGGTGTTAACAGCAAGGCTGATGATTCAGACACGCAGCGCCACAGCACTACTTTGGGATTATTGTCATTCAGAGGGCCAAGCCCCTCAAACACAAAGGCTGGCAGGCAGAAGGGGAATGCAGATGAGGCAGCCTTCCCTATCCATAGCAATTTCAGGCACAGGCAGCACACTTCCAATATTGGCCCAGGTATGAATTTCATCCCCTTGCTTCAGAAGTGAGAATCTAAAGTACCTTTTGCAATTGATCTGTGTATTCCTTTCAGTGGCTCGTATATTCTTAAGCTATTTTAGATAAGATCGCATTTCCGAGGCGTAGCAGCAAGCTAAACGCGGTGCCAAGGTGGTCTTAGAGGCCAGAAAGTCTTTATTTTTTTCAATCTGCCTCTCTTTTGATTTATACCTCATGCATTGTTAATAGACCACACCCACTCACCCACCACACTGCTCCTACTGTACATTCACATTGTTTAAGATAAATCCCAACTTGTACACACACAATCAGCCCGGCTGCAGATTCAAATAAAGAACAAACACTTTCATTTATCCTCCCCTGACTTCCAACACTTCAATATAAAATCTTAAATAATGAACTGCTGTATATATTAACAGTGGGCTGAACAGACTGAATTTGCATGATTTTAAGTCTTTCTCCAGGTCTCTTGGTACAGAAGTGAGGATAAGATCGAGGTTATATGAGGGCTGTATTAAGAAATATAATTTGGTTTATGCCACTGTGGAGCTTCCGGTTTAATTGTTGTGGCAGATTGTCTTCAGGGTTATATAAATGGGGAGAAGCACATGATACTAGTCCCAAAGCAACAGAATTGGATGTTACACTCCAGGTTGGTCTTCTAAGAGGTAGCTGATTAATTCATTTATGCCATTTTAACAGAACAGTTCAGCATTTTGGGAAATATGCTCATTTGCTTTCTTCCTGAGAGTTAGATAAGGACGTCAACATCACTCTTGTGTACACATGTGAAGTATGAAACTACAGCCAGCAGTTTGTGGTTTTGTGGAGGGTTAGACCCCAATCACACAGAAAGTACACCACACTGCCTCTTTTTTAAATTGAATGCCATTAGTAAAAGAAAAAAACCTTCCTGTGTAGTCAATCTACTGTTTTTTTTCCCCAGTAATTATTAGCTAGTTCCTAAAATGGACAAGCAGGGTGTTCTTGCTGTAGCTCTGGTTGAGGGTGAGAGGTTGTTGGGCACAGGGAAATGGAGATCTATGTGGGTACATGAGACGAGATGATGTGGGGCGTTTTTCTACCCTAAGTTGGAGTTTTTTCAGAGTGCAGAGTGCTCCGGCAAAAACACCAGGTGTCTAAAGTGCAGAAAAACGAGGTGCATTGCAACGCAAAAACTGCGAGCAAAAAGCTTCATTAAAAACAAATATAATTGTCTGTGTGATCAGGGCCTTAAGGTGAGGAATATGTGACTTAGCTTCAGCTGGTTGTCTGGAAATCTCACTCAAGGAAGGACTGCCCCTGACCAAAATAGTCCAGCTATTTGTTTCCCCTGTTTACATTCTTTAAGCTGCACCAAGCTAAAGGCTACTGGCTGTAGCTTCATATTTAATGGATTGCCAAAGGAGAAGTATCATTTTTTTGCATCCACAAGAAAGAATACAATAGTACTTTCCAAATGCTTAAGCTATTTCTATAATATTAGAGTTTAGAAACCTGATTGCCAGAATAAATGTTGGCATTTTTATGTGTCTGCAAACCACGTATAGGTTACATTTGTACACAGATACATATCTGCTTCACATTTCAGCAATGCTCTGGTTAAGGTGTGGTTAGGCCTAGGAAAATGAAAGGATCACGTTTTGGCTTTAAATACTTTTAAGCGGCACAATCCCCGTTCGAAAGGCAGCAATGTCTCAGCAAACAGCAATGGCTTCACGTGGCACTATCCTGGCAGGAAATGCAGTGATGTCTCAATAAAAACAATCACTTTTTGTGCTATTATCAAAATGCAAAATACCCATGTTTGGTGATGAAAAAGCCACTGAAAATACAGCTAAAAAACAGTCAGTTTTGCTGTTTATTAATCTTGAACAGCAGACCGCAGTGGTCAGCAGCTTGGCATCGACCTTCACCTCCACCTTACAATCACAAAGTCACCTCATATATTACGTCTCTTCAGAAACATTGATATGATATGCATGAAACATACAACTTCAATGTTTCTGTTGTTGGCCAAAACATACAATGCCAACATTTTCTTCTGGCAACTGGGCAGGGTTTACTGTAGCAGCAAAGGTAAGCTGAATGAATTAATATTGATGAGTACAGTAAACCTACTGTACCTTATGTACAGTGAGTAGGCTCATACTGTACCAGCACTCGGCACTCACAGCCAAAATGACAAAAGAAAAAAAAAGTGATGTCACTGCCTGAAGCAGTTTTACCTGCCTGCCTCCCCTGTTACTTTGGCTGTCTCAAGAAAAACAACTGCAACACGACACTTTTTAATAATTAAAGCACTCTCTACACTCATTATTTATTTTCTGCATCATCCCATACTCTCATGCCTTTTCTTCTTTAAACTTTTGTTCTTTTCACCGGGCACTTCATTTACGCCGATGCCTGAAGGGCAAGACATATCCTGTAGCAATAACTTGACCGTCGACATTACATTTTTGCGTGTGCTTCGTGGACCATGTAATGATGCTCTTCCAACGTGCCACATGGTCATGGCAGGGAATTCTGCGGAGATATGTATTCCACAGAAGGTAGAGGAATGGGGTTACGGGTGCAGGATGGATGCACTGTCATCTTTTGCATTATTCATAGGCCACACTCATGTTCCCTCTGGGTTTTTTCTCTCTATGAGTTGTGGGGGTAGAGTGTGTGTGTATAAGGGTCAGTGTGAGGTCTGTTCATTTTCCTGCTTTCTGCAGATCATAAAAGCTCGGATAGAACTCGAGAACATTGTGCAAATTGTGCCATAACTCAGCCTGAGAGAAGAGAGAATACAGTCTTCTGAATTACATTCACTGTATGTCTTTTATATAACATCAAATTGTAACAAACTGCAACACAAACTGCAAAAACACACATCTATTTCAAATTATTTCTCCCTCTGAAAGTTACCCTGTGAAAACAATCTTGTTCTTTGCTCTCCAATTCACTTTTACTTTTTCTTCCCTTTGTTTCCTTCCTTTTCTCTTTGGAAATGATGCGACTTTCAAATTAAACTTTACAGTCATTTCACTTCTCTCTGTGTCTCTCAAGTGGACTCCAGAACTTGGAGCAAGCAAGCTGGGAGAGAAAAGACAGAGGAACAACAACACGACTGTTCCTCGGAGCCTCAGAAAGTCTCAGATAAGCCCTGTTGTTCCCGACTGAAGGCTGATTCTCTGGAAGGCACACCCAAGACTCTCAGCCTCAAAGTAGGAGCCACAATTTAAATAATATCTACCTATACTAACTACACAATAGGAACAGGCTAGAGGTGCTCCAGAGCAAACACTGAGCTTGAACGTTCGTTATTGACCTTGGAAAAAGCAGTTTGACAAAAATATTCCTATCACAAATCACACATTTTCTGCAGCTTGTGGCCACCTCATGGCTTTTATTAACAGATTGAATTTGCTGTGTCGTCATGGAGATGGACAGAGTTTAAGCCTGTCATGATAAATACTTTTGGTGGACAATATATTTTTCAAAAGATAAATGCTATAAAAAATAGTATTATCATTTTAAGACCATTTCATGCCACTGATATAACATCACAATTGCAAAATAATGCAAGTACACCCTTTCAAGGAGTAATAGAATTTGAATTCTTAAAAATATTCAGACATTTGAGATAGAAATATTTAAATATCTAAAATAAACCAAACGTAAATAACCAGAAATTACAGCAAAATTTTGCAAAATGTGTTTTTTTGTTTGTTTGGGCTTGTTGTTTGTTTTATTTTTTGTTCATTTGACTTACGTAGGAGTTCCCAAGTTTTATAAATGGTTGAAAAAACCCCTCCTATTTATTCTGGCATTGTGTTTGCTGAAATGTTGCCGACATTCTTATATAAACAAACATGTATGTAAACCTAAAGGGCAATATTGTATGCTATATGGACATGGCCTTGATTATTATTGATGACTTTATCCATGACATAATTATCGTGACCGGCCTAGTCATCATGTGACATGAGTAGACTACATATCATAGGATAGGATATGATATGTGGGGGAGGTCAACACAATCGCCAGAATAAATGTTGGCAGTGTACGTTTCTGCACAAGCCAGAACCACAGATGCTACATATGCACGTTAGTATGTAGCGGATATATTGAAACAACACTGTGGTTAGTGTGTGGTTAGGGTTAGGCAAAAAACACACAATGTGGTTTGGTAATGGTTAGGAAAAGATCATGTTTTGACTGGAAACACAGCAACGTCTAGATAAAAAACAAACTATTTTTCGTGGCACTATCCCAGCAGGTACACAGTAATGACTTTGTAGAAAACAATCACCTTTCATGGCACTATGCCCAGTGGAAACAGAGCGATGACTTGCTAAAAAGCAACTGGTTTTGTTATTTTTTGGCCTTAAACAGTGGTCTGTAGTGGTCTGGAGTTTAGCAGGTGTCTCACCATCCATCACGCCATAAGTTTCCAAATGATATGATACATATAAATCAAATCAAATCAAATCAAATCCATGAGGCACATTTAAAACAACAGAGTTGGTAACATAACATGGTCTCAACATAACATGGTAACACTAAAACATAAGAGAAATAACATAACAAAGCCAAAACATGCACAAATAAACAAGTAAAAAAGAAAATAAAGCACGGAATAGTAAGATCTGACAATAGAATTTGAAAGATAAAACAGAAACCTTAAAGACAATCAAAGGCTTTAGAAAACATGTGGGTCTTCGGCTTGGATTTAAATGTGTCTACAGAGGGGGAGCACTTCTTTGAAAAGGGTTGGCTGTTCCAAAGCTTTGGGGCGACTACTGCGAATGCACGATCGCCCTTCCCCCTTAGTCTCGATTGTGGAACTGCCCGGAGCAACTGGTGTGAGGATCTGAGAGATCTAGGGTTGGAAAGGGGGCAGAGGAGCTCAGAGATGTCCTTGGGTGCCAGGCTGTGTAAAGCTTTAGAAAAGCATACACGTGTAACATATTTGTGGTTTGCAGAAATGTACAATGCTAACATTGTCTTGTGGTGACTGGGCTGCAGAGGTTGTAACCTGTCTCTCAGCCCGTGGCATTGAGATCAACTGAAACGTGTTATTATGCCACACATTCTTCTACCTTGTCAAAACCTGCTGCCTACATCCCCCACAATGCCACTCAACTGCAGCTGGAGACACTGATGTGTTATGCTAGTTGCAGCTAAATTAGCCCTGAGCTGCTAGTCTCAAGCAGAGATGAGTAGCGTGCTACAGAGGTCTGGTAACCTCCCTTCTCTCTCTACCTTCACACCCCCAGATGTTTTTCATTTTTAAACTTTTAGTCTTTAGACCCAACTGGCAATTTATCAGATTTTGCACAGTTCCTCCTGGAGCCACAAAAGGCTTTATACAACTTTTTTTTTTTCACAGTAGTACTCTCCAAGACCTGTAAACAGACTTTGATGTGTAAATTCTTGAGAGTTCACCTTTAAGTGGAGCTTGTGCTAGGATTTTTTTTGTTGTCAAGCCCTGACCATTTTTTAACTGTTTTATATGTGCATACGGCTACAATACAGTATCACAATAAACAAGTAGTTTAGTTCGTTATTCCTTCTGAGAGCATTTTTTGGAGACTGTGTCAGCTCTAACAAGAAGATTATTTCATGCAAGTTCAAGCTAAAAATGAATAAAAGTCCACAGTGGCGAATTGATTTCCAATTTTCTACTTGTTCCACTGCTTTTGATAAATCAAAGTTAAGAAGTATCAAAGAACGAGTGGAGCCGCAGAGGATGCAAATACAACAAATAATGGTTCTACAAAGTACAGAGACAAGACTGACAACATAAAGGTCATTTATGTAGTTAAAAAATAACAGGAGTAGCTGCTCAGTGTCACACACGGTTCAGCCACGCTGATCAGATGTGGAAAAGTGCAGTGTCTGTGCCATATGGAACCTTTAAACCCTCAGGAATGATGTATTAGACTATTTCAATTAAGCTTTCCCACACAGAGAATCTTAATGTGTTTACTCTTGGAATAAACATTATCACAACAGAAGCGGCATCTCTTGAGGGGTGATTTTTACACTTGGAGGGATTTTTGCTTTAGTTGGTGTTTGACACAGCCTCTGCCAAGTAGAGGGGGAATGAAAAAAATCTTTTAATAATTACAAGGTTTTCCGTTTTTTTTTTTTTTCTCTTTCCCTCTTTTAATTTAATTTTCGTTTTCCTTTCTACCCAGTTAATGTAACAAGTTTTATCTCAGCCTTGTGAGAGGTAAAGATCCAGTGAGGTTTCTAAAGGATTCAGATTCCCCCTCATGAGTAAAGCTCTCTTACCTTTATCCCCCTTAAAGCTGAGCATAGTATTACCATGTTGCCTATACCTCTCAGCTATTACGAGGCTGCGAGGAGGATTTTCCAAGGTTAAGGAATAGATTACAGATATGTTCAGAATAGATTCGAACCCAGTGAAGATTTTTTTTCTTTCTCTTTCCACAGGATTAGTGTCTATGAGTTGTATTCTTCCCACCAACAGGCAGCTTACTGTACGTATCCCTCTCCCCCGCCCCAGGAGGCTCTGGAGCTCTTCAGGCCAGACTTCATCAGCCGATCTCAGGGTCGGGTGAGGAGGTTGGAGCAGAGGGCTAGGAGAAGGAAATCGCTGCAGAACTCCAATCCAGACCTGGTGCAGGGCCTCAGGGAGGATCGAAGCAAGCAAAAGAGGAACTGCACCACCCCAGATCCACTTAGTGGTAAGTGCAGCTGAGTAACCTAGAAAAATACAATTTCATCCCCCTGCCCAACCAATCAGAAGGTTTCTGTTCTGCTGTCAGACCACCCATGATGTCAGCAGTAGCCGCCAGCTGGAGATCATATGTAGAAGTGGAAGTGTGACATTCAACCTATAGTGACGACAGCAAGCAATTCACAGTCTCGCACTTGAGATAGTCTCCCAGGAGTCAGTGCAGTGCAGGCCCTCATCTTCTACATTCATCTTGTTTCCCATCTGTCGTTACATCACTTCTGCAGGGACTAACACATTCATCAAATCCATGGCTGTTTGGACGAAGGCTACTTCAGTGGGTGTATAGTTTTCTGGTGAGAAGGAACCCCACACATACACTGGGAAATAACTAAACAAGGAACTTGTAGTGATGCCATATTGATCTGTTTCTCAAATAATTCATGTTCACCCCTACAACCTCAGCTGATGTGGGAAAAAGCTGTGATTTTACATACTATTCTCCTCAGATTGTCGTGGCAATTATCCAACTTTGCTCTCTGCTGGCCATTATCTAGTATTGCAGATCAGTTGGAGCATTTTTTCCTCCTAGAACTCTGTATGCAGGGAATACACACAAGTTGAGACCAGAAGTGTCTGGAATATAAATGTGATGTTTTCTTTTCTATTTGTTCCAACTTTTGCTTATCCCACACAAAACTGGTGTGCAGCCAGGAATTAAAGAAGGTCAAATACAACAAACAAGCATTTGTCATATAGGGGAAAAGAGAACATCTTATATATAAACTCACAAACACAGATAAAAATGAAATCAGAGCACAGAGGCACACCGAAATGAAGAACTGGGGGCCAGATATGATGCATAGCCGGTCATCAACAGGGGGTCTGGGACCCCTAGGGGTCCTCAGAGTTACTGCAGGGGGGCCTGCCAAATTATTGTTTGATAGTTGTTTTTTTCTTTTCAAAAATTAAACTATGTTTGAAAATATGTATTAGCACAAATGCTATCAACTTGTCCTTGTGAAAGTGGAGTTAACTCCCTCACCAACCTGAAAAGCAAATGCAGGTCAAGACTGCAGCCTGAGGCTGATATGGCTTTCTGCCCGACAACCTCCATCCACCCAGTTTAATATGCAGTGCAATTTTACAACATATATGAAGCAGGAGGTCCCTGCTGCATCTCTCTCAGCAGCTAAGTGCTCCTTAGCCTGAAAAATGTTGAAAGCCTCTGATGTAAAGGGCATTAAAAACATATTTCTATGCAAAATGCCTGGTTTAGACATGCTTTTGTCCAAAATTGGTATGATTTAGATAATCTGCCTACAGATAATACATACAGTGTTTGTCACATTTCAACAGCTTACTCATTGATATTCAACAATTCAAATGTTTCTCTTTATTCTGTGGATCAGGAGTGTCAAACATACGGCCCGCAGGCTAGAACCAGCTTGCCAAAGGGTCCAATCTGGCCCCCTGAATGACGCTATACACCTAATATTGATGCACTTGTGTTGCTAAAAGGGGTCAGGTTAAACAATGAGTAGCCTAATTCATGTAAAATGCTGCTTCAGAGGCTTTTCCTCCCTGACCAGAATACAGCTCTCTGAAAAAATAATGAATACTTATGTGGTCAAAGATATTCGAAATGTTGTGCAAAATATTGTCAGTCAGCAGCTTCAGTACAAATGAATCTGAATCTGACTTCTTTCTTAAAACAATATTGCTGGAGACAGTTATGATGGACACCAGTGTACACTATCGTGCACATATCGTCCCTTCACATGATCAGAGACATGACACTGGATAACATCAACATACATATTAGTCAGCAATTATAATTGCATATCTGTATGTAACACAAACTGCCAAAGAAAATAAGAAATTATTAACTTTGTTCAAGGTGGCAATCACTCAGCTCAACACATCGTTGGAGGGCCCACTCTCTCTACTCACAGGCCCCATTGCATCCCCTGGATGGAGCCCTATTATTAAGGCGCTGCCAAAACTTTTCATCTGCATGGTTTGTAAAGCAGGGAATAACTTAACCTGCTTTCTTAACAGCTTCCACTTTAGTCTGGTGTGGTTCTATACTGTACAGGAGCAGAAATGTATGGAAAAATACACATGTTATGACAGTGAATGTGAAGAAATTGGAACATATTGTTGAGATTGCACATATTTTTCTGAAGACATCTCAGGCTATTTGTCATCTGCTGCTTTGTAATTGGACGACCATCTTCATAATGTGCTTCTCTACACTAAAAGAAAGGGAGAAGTTTGGAGATGTTGGTATTTATAGGTTATTATGCAGTGGTTTTACTGGTTCAGACCACTTCAGATCATACTGGGCTGTATGTGACCCATGGATTAAAATGAGTTTGACACCCATGTTGATGTTTAACAGATTATTTTAAGAGTATTACATGTGACAATTCTTGAACATATCTACATACTCTCTGAATTATTTCATTAAACTTCAATCTGTGCAGCATTGTACTCTATCAACAATGTACATAGACTATCCAACAAAGTGTTATTAGGCAGGATGTGACAATTTCCTGCCTGCCTTTTCTGTCAGTGAAGAAGACAACAGCTTTTAATAGTAACAGAAGAATAGATTCACATGCGTCCCTCTGCGCCGTTTGGTGTCTTACTTAGTGTTTTTCAAAATTATTGCGAATGTTGTTTGATGTCATAAAGGTGTAGATTATGATTTCTGTGAAGGAAATACTGTTATATATTCAGTAAAACACTCTCAGGTCTTTTCTTTTTGTCTTCCTCACATACTGAAGCTGTCAGACTTATAAACTCTGACAAGGCTTTGTTCGGTTGAAGTGAGCGCGCACCACATCCAACATTTCTCTCAGCAGTTTTAACTCAACAGCTTGATTCTCTGTCTGCTATGAGAAAATATGGGATTTTTAAAAGCCAGACAGGGAATTGATTCTCTACATAGGCTGGGTAATATTTGAATTTCTTAAATGCTTTATGATTATACCAGCATTAACACTTTTTTTCATACACATTCATCACAGCAGATTGTTTACAGCAATTTTTTATTTACGGTAAATCCAAGCGGACACCTTCACCGCTCAACCATTTAGTAAAACATTAATAAAGCAGGGAGCGATAATACTTCAGGTAACTGAAGCTTTCCAACTTTTGGAAGGTCATGGAGGAGTCATGGAATAAGGAGCCTTGAATAGCTCACTCTGGTCTCTGACTGAAGTCTGAAGTCTAATTATGAACAAAGAGTCTTGGTGCTGTTGACCTGAGCGGCAGCACTCTGCCAATTCACTTCAGTTCAATCTGTGAGAGACAGAAAAGTCAGACTTAATAGGACTGGATATGGCTTTGTATGGTGTTTGATATGTGTGTGTGGTGTGGTGTGTGTGTGTGTAGGGGTGTGTTAATGCTCAAATGTGTCTGAAAAAGAGAGATCACAGACAGCCCTCAGTGTTCATTAACATATTCAAGATTCATTTACATATTAATTCTTATTTGTTATTCCTGTGTGTTTGTGTGTGTGTGTATGTGCATGTCCTAGATAACCTTTTCAAGCCTAGAGAGAGGTCTATATCAGGCAGAGAGATGCAGCTGAGGTCCAGACGGTGAGTCCTCCAGACCAAACCCACGTCAGACGATGTCACTCTGTCTCTCCTTGCTCTTTGTGCTTTCTGTTTTTTTTTTTAATTCAGCACAATCCATCAAGTTTGTTTGCCATGTCTGCCATGCATGCTGCAGGTTTGCGCACAAACACGATGCACAGTCACACACCTACATACTGTATGGATACAATAGATGTTTGATGTCCAAATGTCTTGACAGGAGATATGAACTACCCTCTGTATACCTTATCGTCTTTTTCCCCCCCTTGCCTTATCTGGAAAGGCACACCTGATCAGATGATGGCTGCCCATTGTAATTTTTTCTCAAAAGCGACACTATCTGACTTGAAGGATCTCTTAACAAATTGGCTGTAGTTGTGGGAGTGAAAAAGGAGTCTGTGTGAGACCTGTTTATCAGCAGATCCAGGTTTTTGCCGGCTGTGGTCTCACTAGATAATACCTTGTCTCTAGTATGCCAATCTGTTGGCAAAGCTCAGCCACCCTCAGACTTCTGATGCCATATTCCCCCTGCCCTGTATGAATTTGCCTTTTTTGTGTCTGTAGGATTTACAACAAGCTGCCAGAGGTGACAAAGAAGAAAGAGGAGGAGAAAAAGAGGGCTGTATCACAAACCAACAGATTGCGAGCAGACGTCTTTAAAAAGGTAGAGCTGGGGTTTATTTTTGGGACAAAAATCTGCTCAAAACGTTGATCAAATGTGTCAAATTAAAACTCAAATAGTGATGCAGCGAGTTCACTGTTTTCTGACAGCATCCCATGCTGTTTAACACTGCACCAGGGTCTCAGTTTAAAATTAGAATGATTTTTTTTTTCAGGAAATGGTGTTGATGAGGTTTTTTTTGGAGGTGTGGATGTTAGTAACTGTGGTCTAGTCACACTTATTTGTCACCCAGGATGTGGGCAGCGCTTAATCACAACTTCTATTTTCTGCTTTATTTTCTGGTGTTGAAAAGTACAAGTTAATTCATTCTAAACTTGCACCTTTTTTATTTGTGGGTGTGGACAGTGGCAGATCTTCCAATAGTCGCCTGAGGTGCCACCCAGTGCAGTTCATTGACGTTCAAAAAACATCAAATATATAGAAAATGGTGACATGGAGTGTATGTGGAGATGATTAGAGTAAGAGACAATGAAAAGGCAAAGACATCTGGGGTGCAGAACAAAAACAAGAAGATGAAATTCACAAATTCGTGCATACCATTTTCTTTTATTGTTTTATATTAACTGCTATTCTTTGTTAACTAAGTTCTTTATTCATGTTGATTTCTCATTATCTCTTATCCTTGTTAATAGTACATACAATAACAAATACAACATACAAAAGCTTGCCCACAGGGCACTAAGTGTCCGAGATTGTCACTGGGTTGGAATAAGAAATGTCCAAAACAGGTGTCTGGACAGTATGTTTTATGGCAACAATATTTTAACTTATCCAGTGTGTCACGTTGTTTTTGACTGGATTTGAATGGACTTTCTGTGGATCTATGGAACATGACAAGTTTATGCATATAGCACATTACAGCTAGAACATAATGCAAAGTGTTCAACATCAAACATCGGAAACACTGAAATACATTATAAAGGGACATATATTTACTATATAAAACAGTCATTAAAAAGCCAAGAGAATAGAAAATAAGAACAAGCTGAGATTGAAAATGACAAGTAGTATCAAATATAAGAATAAAATGTACAGTGCAGTGTATAAAAATGAATCAATATTTGATTTCATCAAAGGCAGCAGCAAACAAATAAATCTTCCTCCCTGATTTACAGCAGACCTGCAATTTTATGGGAGGTTTTTCCAGATATATGATGCATAAAATGTATACGCTGCTTCTCCATGTTAAGTTTAAGCAGATCTCTTCCCAGACCACTTGAGTGGTCTGAATGCAAGGCCGTAGCCATGGAGTCAACAAGGGGCAGGCCAAAGCTGCAACTCAGCCCCCCATGCAGCACATTATAAATGGTTACACAGACTTAACGTGGTGTATCTGACAAATATAACATAATAAAGACATTAACGATAGTTCAATACTCCTGTGAGCTGTGTAATGCTGGGGTACGGCAACACCACTTGGACAAACCACACACAGAGCTGCAGTACGCAATAAAGCCAGAACTTGTAGTAATTATAATGGCAATTTATAAAGTTAATTTATGATTTTGATTACATTTGCTAATGATTATTTCAGACAGCAGTGTGTGCTTGCCTGTTATAGAGAGGGATTTTTTTTTTAATCAATATATTGGGGGTTTAAAAAATGGGGGAAATGTGTCCCTCCCAATTTATATATTATAATATCTACCTTGACTGTATGGTTGATAACGTAGCAAAAGACACACACCAATCCAAGGGAAGGCTTACTTCAAACGTGGTCCCAAGATGTTAAAAAACAGACCGAAAAATATGTAAGATAAGGTTAGATATAGAGATAGAGTGTATATATATAAAAACAAGTAACATCAGTGCAAACTAAACCAAAAAACAAACAGCCAACCTCATACACCAACATTCAACAAAAATATAGTGCATATTTGATTTATTTTACTCTTTTTTTGAAGAATAAGAGTTTGTTGTAATTAGATAAAATCTAGATTACACATGTGCATGTGAACATGAAGTGTTAGGTGTAATTCTAAGGGGCAGTCCCTGTATTAAGAGCATTGCTTACAAGGATAAAGTTAAACATGGTTTGATTATCATCCAGCAGAGGTCACTGTTTGACTGCTAAAGCCAGATCCTGTGTCATTTGTCACACTGGATTATCACCTGAATAAATGTGCATTCAGCATTAAATCCATAAATTTTAGTTATGATTTTCATGAAATCTTTACCTTTTTAGTGACTGGGGTAATTTTTAAAATCAGATAAGGAAACATTAGGCCTATAGAAATTAATCTAAACCCTTCCTGCATCACAACTAAGCCCATTTTCACTTCTTACCCCTATGGTTTGATTTTGGCGTTCAGCACAAGTGGAAGCCAAAAAGTCACACAGTAGTAACTTATTTCAGTTATAGCCCCTGTTGACATGATGCATAGGACCTACTTTAACAGCAAGCATCCATGTCCTCCAGCAGTGAGGGGCATGTGGCAAATGAATGATATATTTAGGACATTCAGTGTCAGACAGATCCATTCAGCTCCACTTGAGGGTAAGCCTTCACTCACACTCCCATTATAACCCAACCACAACAATGAATTATCTGTCAGTCAGGAGAGATGTTAAATATGTGAAGAGGTGTCTCCAATCTCTTCCAGATAATTACACAATAGTCTTCAGATGGTGTGTTTGTATGAAAAAAGAGAATATATGCTGTGTTTTTTACCAAGTTATTACTAAGGATGATCTCAAGATGATTGGCCTGTCTCTCCTTCGCCAACGTTTAAGTAAGCTGGGAACAGCTTTGCCCCTAGGCCTCCAACACTTTTCATTTTAAACAGTGATTCTACAGTAAATCGACGTTGTGTGGTTTACTGACACAGCCAGCAATTATAGAGCATAGTGTGACTTCAAATGGCTCTGTAAGAGAACATTTTATTTCTCGGGGAAATGGAGCAGGCGCGAGTGTTACGGTGCCAGTGTGACCTCGCCACCTCTCAAATGAAGCTATTAGCCGGGCTCAACCACAGCGAGATTGGGAGAAAAAGGAGTGTGTTCCTTCACGATAAACACGGAGTCGTGTGTGCTTTAGAGGCCTCATTTTTGTGTCAGAAAGTCAGCAACACACACAGAGAGGTTGAGTCCAGAGAAGAGTCACAGAGGGGTCTGATAGTGAGAGGCAGAGGGTGGCCGGGTTTGAATGCTGGCTGAAATGAGATTCCAGCTGTTGGGTTATACTGTGAGAGGAGGGTGATTGCATAGCAGTGTGTTTGGTCAGATAGCAAGCTAGAATTATTCCCCCTACCTGGGCTTGGCCACCTCGGGGGTGAGGCTGATGGAAGTGAAAGCCAATTTAGCAGCGGGAGTCGCTCCTGTGTGATGCAGAGCTGCTCTTAAGAGATTGAAGGAAGGGAGGTCTGAGTGCAGATAGATGTGTTCTTGATCTGTTTTTAGGGGAGAAGTTATCAGTAACATTGTTGTTTTTCCTGTTTTGCAGAGACTTCTGAACCAGATCCTGCAAAGATAAATGAGAGACACCGAAGGGCAAATGGAGTTCATTCACTGACCATTCCTTACTTTTCTCAATATGTATTGGCTTTGTATTTAATGCAGTTAATCATCTGCCACTGCCTGAGCATAATTTAGTTAGAGCTCTGTTTCATGTTGTATCTTTGCTCTTTGAAAGTAGTACAACAAAAAATATGTTTTGCTGTTCCCAGGGTGACAGGAAGACATGTTTACAGAAGCGTACTTGATTTGTCACCAGTGTTTATAGATATAATTTGATTTGACATGTAGAAAAGACGCATTAAGAAATCTTTGTTCATGCCACATTGGCAGATGACAGCAAAACAAGCAATTTTGTTGACTAAAATTCAGTCAATCATTTATTATCCATCACTGCTTATACTGGCACAGTGTTGCAGGGGTGCTGGAGCCTAACACAGCTGACATTGGGCAAGAGGCAGGGTACACCCTGGACAGGTTGCTAGACTATCACAGGTCAGACACATAAAAACAGACAGCCACATATGCTCACATTCACACATACAGGCAGTTTAAAGTCACTGCTTAACCTAACCTGCATGTCTTTGGATTGTGGTGGGGGGGTGGGGGGAAGAACATGCAAACTCCACATAGGAGGGCCCCAGCAGGCCAAGGGGTTCGAGCCCAGAACCTTCTTGCTGCAGATTGCAGTGGCATAAATGCTAATAAAGAGAGGTGGGAACAAGTCTTTGTTTTGCAAGTCACAAGTAAGTCTCAGGTCTTTGTACTCAAGTCCAAAGTCAAGACAGGCAAGTTCCAGGACGTAAACTTTGAGTTTCAAGTCTTAAACAAGTCATATTACACTCTTCAGTAAATGTAATGTAATTTTATAAAAACAAGTGTGACTTAACTCAATCATAAAAAAGCAGTGCTGACATTGCACTTTCATATGATATAGGCACTTTTAACCAGTACCACAATTAGCTCATAGCGCCCAAATTAGCTCACTAACTATGCTAATATTAGCCCAGTTTCTTTGTGCAACTTCCGATGTCAGACGACATTATGTTGGTATCATTCTTTCCAACTAGCACTCACTAACCTGAGTTGGCTCTTCGTGGCTCTCTGCAAATTGACTGGACGCTGTTGGATTGGTTGAAAGTGGATCTGGAGAATTAAGTGTAAACTGAAAATGAATAGCATTAATGTTAGTTGATTCAGGAAATCGAGGAAAACGAATTGGCTGGTGGCACAATTTTTTATCTGTGGGTATCAAGTCGTTTCAAGTCAAAAGGCTCAAGTCCAAGTGAAGTCCTTGGTGTTAAAGTCAAAGTCAAGTTGCAAGTCTTTTTGACTTTGTGGAGTCTAAAGTCAAGCACATAAAGTCAAATTTGAGACTCCAGTCTGACTCGAGTCCAGGTCATGTGCCCAGGGTCCCCTCCTCTGCTAATAAGTTAATTGTTGTTGTGTGCAGACATTGACAAAGCCCAACCTTCTCACCTACCACCAACACACTCATAATTAAGGGTTTGACGGTTGAATTATTAAAGCAATGAAACTGTAATCTGTCTTCCCCGCTCAAATTAACACCCAGTGATTAAACGCAACACAGATTAATCATAGAATTTTGCTCATTTCCTTCTTAATGATTCCATTCCTTATCTACAGTATCGTTTTCCTCTAATGTATCTCAAGTGTCTCGAAATGAAATAAAAGCATTCCAAGGACATTCTGTGTGGAAGTAGTGTCATTTTCCAGGAAATTGAGTCTCAGTGCTCAGAGCAAAGCACCTTGGCTCTGTCATTGGTACAGTACTGTAGGTGTTTATAAAGTGGGAGAGGGGTGAGCGGTGTTTCGTCATTGGCTGCACGTCTGCCTCCAGGCCTCTGGATCCTCCCATCCGGAACACTGGAATTCCAAGCTAATCGAACTCAGGAGACACGCAACGCCTGTGAAAGGGGGCCTTTGTCACAGAGCTCCGAACCAGAGATGACATTGTAATAAGAGAGGAGACTTCCGAGCGCTGCAGTCCACATATATAGTCTGTAAAGGTGACTGACATCTCTGTGGCATTTAAACAGAGCCTGCTGGGATGAAGAGAGGACAGGGGAAGGACATGTGCCACGGGTCTCAGATAAACACGCTGTATAAATGCATACTGTTAGACTTTTGGTGAGTGGCTTGCTCTGGAGTAAATACTGACTGTTTTAAACGTCTGACAAAGTGCTGGGTTAAATGTTAAATTTTAGCCTGCTGCTGTAGCTTCTCTCCTCCAGAACTGAAAACAGTGGTCCAGCTGCCATGTGCGTCAAGGTTCTTGTATCCACGGGGATCGATTGTGGCCCACAGCAGGGAACATGTAGTAAACAGTATTGATATCCACTGACTTTACTGTTGCCTGTGTTACCAGAATGGCAATCTAAAAGGGTAATCCACATGGGAGAACTGCACTCCTGCCATGTGGGCTGGTTCCAGATGATGAGCACAGACTGACAGGCAGTTGTATATGAGGAGAAGGGCTCCTGTCAGTCAGCTGCTCTCTCTCTGAGGCATCATGTGTCTGCATGTCACATTGCTATCTCCGCATAATGTGGACTGTGTACTCCGAGGCCCCTCGACCGGCCTTGACTGACTCGGATGCCCCGAGGGTAAAGCTGATATGTCTGGCTTAGAGAGGAGAACACTAGCTGAGCTTGCAGGGCTAATTGTGTACGTTGATGCAGAGACGCTGATTATAAGTGTTGAGCCATTAGTCATTTCACTGGCACCGATATTATCTGAATATCCAGCCTCGTGGCCATGTCTTTCTAGCAGTGGGCTTGTGTTCTAGGATTGTGACTGTGGCATTAAAGCTGTAGATTTTGGGGGTGGGGGGCAGGTGAAAAGTCCCCCTTCATGTATAAAACACATGCATTTGTCTCTGTCAATAAGAACATGAAAGAAGTAGAGGGCATTTTAGTTGAAGGAACTGTTTAAATGCCACTCATAGATGTAGCAATGCCTCCAGTAAAGTTGCTGATGGCAGTGTGCACCCTCAAACACAATGGCTGCAGTCTACGATAAAATGTAAAGAAGAAGAAGAAGCAGCGATGCACGATTGAAACAGGCAGTAGAAGGACATTTCCACCACAAACTGATGTAGAAAAGACACAAACTGGTGCATAGAAATTCACCAGAACAGAGGAAATAAAGTGTCTGTCACAAAAACTTTGCTAGTCTTTTCTTTCAAAGTCCAGGGGCATCATAGTGGGACTGATTTCTTAGGGCCACAATAGGAGGGGGACCCAAAAAGAGCCTTGTTTGCAATTTTTTTTTTAATATAAATGTGTACCATATCTGTAAAATTGGCTAAATACATTGTTTGGAAGACTGAGCTTTGTATTAAAAAAGTAGCGAAAGGCCCATCACACCCCTAAAAGGCACAATATAGTAGTCTGCCCCTGCACTAGGATTTGTCTCTGAACACAGCTAGTGCCGATTGAGTGGGTGCTTATGCTGCTGGAGCACCAGCGTACACTGTCATCTCTCTCCCCAAGAGAGGGAAAATCAGGGTTTCAAAGCAGAAAAGAGATAAAGAAAGGAAAGGGAAAGAAAGCAAACTGACTTTGTAAAAAAATAAAATTCAAAAGGTGCATGAGAGAGACATGGATCAAGAGAGGAAAGGCAGGATTCCACAGAGACTGCTTAGTCATAGAGCACAGAATTCGGTGCTACGCCCCTGTCAGAATCTACAGTATTTACTGTACGTGGGCCTTGAAATTGTTGTCAGTGAAGAATCTCAAGGTGAGGCAAGAAAAGCCGGGGGTCATTCAAAAACACCAGATAAAAGAGAACAACAGAAAATAAGTGGTTTTTTTTTTTCAGGTTGTACAATTTAATGAAACTCTTCAGAGGGAAAGTGAAGATTCACAGATGCAGTAAGACACTTTGGGATTTAAAAGACATGACTCAATCAAAGTCAGCTCAGGCAAAGCAGTTCATTTTATCCTTTTCTTTGCAGTTTGTAGCCTCAGCGGAGATGTGGAGTGAACTGACGCAGACTGTGCAGAGACATCTGTGACTTTTGTGCCTGCAGCGTACACACACCAAAAAAGATTAGACTAAACCAGACCAGGTAGGCTGTGCAAAACACAGATGGGACCAGGGTGATGACAGTTTGTCCGTGTGTGTGTGTGTGTGTGTGTGTGTGTGTGTGTGTGTGTGTGTGTGTGTTTGAGTGTGTCTGGACACAGAGATAGAGAGAAGGACGACACAATCTCATCCCAGAGGTATTTCAAAATGAGGTATGACTCACCATTTTGATGGGCTGAATACTTTTTTAATATACAATATTCAAACTGAAATTGAATCATGAAGTGCTCTTATTACAAACCTCAAACGTGACAAATGCTTGTTGCGCAGAGAAGCCCAGTGCAAATGTACTCAGCTTTATTTAAGTTCAAGGATGTCCTAAAGAAACTTCTGTGGGTTCAACAGGTTAAAAGCTTAACATTTTTTGAAATGTCAACTTGTAATCCCATCAGCGTGCACACACAGATTTCATTCTACACAGCTCATCATGGTGTTTCACACCATATTTTCCAGCAAATTACATCCCGAGCAGTCAAACTGGGAAACGCCTGGGGAAGTGCCCTTTCCAAAGTTTTTCCTGTATCTTCCTTGGTTGTGCCTCTGAGGCTGCATCCGTCATATCTTACAAAGAGTGAGTTAGGAAGGGAGTCAATCATCGTAATCCACCGTGGACCCGCCAGATCAAAAACAACACAGCAGTTTGGCACACCAGAGAGCAGTTGAGAATAAGCCAGAAAGACATAGGGGGACTGAAACAAGAGGAGATACATCAAAGTTCTTATTAACTGTATATCATGTTTGACACTATGTTATATCTACAATAAATAAATAAATGGTCTAATTTAAAGCCTGATACATTCATACATCATACAAAGATTGGTTGTTACTGTAAGAAACACACAGCAAAACAATTACATTCATCTTGTTTTCATAATGCTGTAAAGAAGAAGAATGTTTGTGAATAACTTGTAGGCTTGTTAAAAGTTAAGCTTCTGGGAAAGTTATATTTTGTTCCATCAAACGTGGAGTCTAACAACACTCAAATATATTATTTGGTAAGATTATTGTGTCTCCTGGGCAAACACCACATTACAAAACACCAACATTTTCACTTTCTGATAAATATAGACTAAATCAATGTATGTCTTCAGCTGTGCTGCAAAATGTCTATAATTTTAAAAAGCTCCGAAGACGTCTCTCCTGCAAGGGAATACTTTGGACAAGGCTGTCAGATAGACACATTTATATGACAATTTGTTTTTTTTTCCTCTTGAAGGGCTTTATTATGGGGATTTTTTTCTTATCTTCTGTAGAGGTCCAAGGACAGAGCGATGTTGTATGCTGTAAAGCCCTCTGAGGGACACTGTGATTTTTCATATTGGGCTTCATAAATAAAATAAAATTGAATTGAATTGAATTATATAGCAATATATGTCTTTCTGTTTATACTTTGGGTCTTATCATAGGCTACATTAGGGGTAGGTACCCTGTGGCTCTGGAGCCACATGCTGCTCTTCAGCCCTTCCCCAGTGGCTCCCTTCAGCTTTGACAAAAAGACAAAAAAAAAATCAATCATATAAAAATTTGTGACAGTGTTTTTTTAATGCTTATTTATCAGTGCTGTCGCCCTGAAGTCATTCTGACACTCTACAACTGTAAAAATGTTTAGCCTATACACTGAATAAAAAAAGAAGTTTTAACATTTCAGCAACTAAAATATGCGTCAATCATCTTCAGCCCAGCACCACTTCCTTTACATTTTATCTAATCTCAGCAGCGGTGGCTACTGTAGTCTTTAATCTCCATAGCTTGATGAAATAGAAAACAGAATTTAATTATACATGAAGAGATTTATTTGCTTTTACAGCCAGCTCTGCAAAGTTAAAGTTCCAAATAATCATAAATACACCAGTGCAGTGCCACCTGGTGGCAAAACATATTGATGAATGCTCATTTATAAATTTATATTCATTTTATAATTTTTGACTGGCTAATTTAGATTTAATGGCTGTTGTTACCTTTCTTATGAGGCATAATATGTTTTGCAGCTCTAGATGGATTTTTAAAATTATTTTTGGTCTTTATTTTTGGGCTCTTTTTAGATTCAAGGGTACCACTCCTGGGCTAAATGAAGGAAAGACTTTACTTTTAGTATGTACTGCAGCTGCCCTTAAAAAGTACGTACTATTGCATGCAGAATGCACACAATCAGGACATACTATTTCCTCATTAGTACATAATGCCCTGAACTTTGACCCTGTTGCTTTTAGATCCCTTACCTTGGTGATAAAACAAAGGCTACTCACCGTGTTTGCCAGAGACAGAGATCGACCCAGAGAGCTCTGCTGCTGTTGTTTTGCAATGTCTGTAGTTTAACTCTAAAGTTATAGCTGCGCAGTTTGTAGATTCTAACATATTATATTTGTGACCATGAAATTACGTCTGCAGTTTTCTGTCATTGTTATTTTTCTTTTGTTTGCAATATTTATGATTATTTTGTTTACTTAAACAATTAATATTTCTACTATTACTATTTGACTGGTCATCGGTTGCTTGTGCACGCAGAGGATTGTGGGTCAGAATAGAAAAGCGTGCTGGCTTGCATACTGCAAAATCGGACCTGATGTAGAGGAAACATCCTGGTGTTTTTGGCACACTGCATTTGACTTACTATGTATTGGAATACACTTTATATTTTTCTGGCACACTATATAGTATGATAGAATAAATATTGGAACGCAGCTACTGTTTTCCTCCCATGATCCTTTGCGTCGAGCTAACCGGTCTGCTTGGAGGCTTGTGCCGCGTGCACATCCATATCACGACGGGAAAAGGATTTTTTGCAATGAAAAACATCGTCTCCTCAAAGCTTTTGATCAACTGTCGAGATGCAGCACCGAAACTTTATGTTCCTCAGGTTACTGTGTGTTGCATTAGTCTATTCAAACAAGGAGAAACAGTCATGGATGCGTAATGGAGGCAGAAAATGCGCACGGGGAACACCTGTTGAAGCGCACCTGGCCAGGTGAACTGATAATGCCCGGTTGCGTAATGCTCCTGATAGTAAAGCTGTCCTTTTTTATTACTTTGCATTCATGTAATTACCTAAATATAACTACAAATGTTATTGAGATGGTAATGTGCATGAGAAATGATGATCATGGGCTCAGTGATCAGTTTGGCACCGACAGATGTGATTAAGCCTGGTGTGCATTTTGGGCGCATCCATATCAGCTAACATTAGTACTATGCCTTAGACGCATTAAGTGGGTAAATGGGTGAATATGATAGTAATTGTGATAGTAATTGTGACAGTATTTGTCCGGCTTTAGGACCCAGCGCAGCCTGAAGCGCACATGGCGAAGTGTGGCTGCTCCGGTCCTGGAGGGGATGGCAAGTCCGCTTCACTACTCCCCTACATCCTCTCATTCTGCCTCTCCTGCCGTTTCTTGCCATACCCTTAGCACATGAGCAACACCTCCACACACACACTACATTTAACTAACACGTGCATTTGGACGTTTTTCCCCCCAAACCGCTGCGCGCCAAACGTCGGGTGGAGGAAGGAAAAGTTTTTGACAGCTTCTTTCTTGGAGTGACAGCCTGCCACATCACGTTGGAGTCTTAGTGGTGAAGCTTTTTTTTTTCTTTCCCTCCCCTCCTACACCACCACTGTGAACTGCTTTGACCTGGGTCTCCACCCTGTCACCTGTGTGAAGTGTCTGGTCGCGCTGCTCTGACAACGCAGTCTGACCGGAGCGCTTTCCCCCGGCTTCAGCTCACCGAGCCCGGGCATCATGAGAACCTGGAGGCGGCGGAAGAACTTTGCCTTTCTGCTCTTCGCTCTCCACGTCTGCTGCTGCCTTTCCACGGCGACGGGAAATGCTGACAACACGGTTCACAACATACAGGAGGGTGAGTAGACAATACAAGTGTTTATGTTTCTGTCATTAGTCAGCTGGCTTATTTTCATGTAGTGCTGCAGATGTGGAGCCACAGTGTGGTTAGCTGGTTTTCAGAGTGTGTGTGGACTTGATTTCATGTGTCATCAGGATGCAAACAGTGTAAATATCTCTGTGTTTGTGTAGGCTTACTTTGTAGTTTATAGAAATTCTAATATGTTAAAGAGGACACTTAAGATACCACTGTCACACACCACTTTTTGCATTTCACTTCTCACACACCCCTTTTAATTGTCCTGCTGTGCATTTTGCATCTTGATAATGCAGAGAGGAAAAGAGTGTTTTTCTCTAAATCCATCTTTCTGCTCAGATGGAACAATACAGGGAAGTGTCAGGATGGACAGATGAGTTCAACATCCAGGAGGATACAGCTTTATCTTTAGCGGTGTAAACATAAACCAAACAGGATGTTATTATTATTCAGCTGCTAAACTTAATCTGCGGAATGAGTGAGACAGTGATAACCGGGTATTGTGTGTGTAAGACAGAGCTCATCCTAGGAGACAAATGTTTACATGTGTGTGTACATGTGTGTGTGTGGTTGTGCACGTAGTATCGAGACTAAATGGCAAAGATAAATGAAAACAAGAATTCATCCTTGCAGATTCACCCCCGTCATGAACCACAGCTTTACTCCATGTTTGCGGTTAAAATGATGTTGAGCTGTCAAACTGGATTCTGATGATCTTGACAAGTTGGGAAGTCAGGATCCAGCTTGCTCTGAATATAAATAAGGTTAAAAATCAACTCTAAATAACTCATCTCTCAATCTCAGGTGATTCAAATACACGCAGTGCCTGCCTGAAACAACATTATGTCACAATTAGAGTGAGTATTTTAGGTGCTAAGTTCTGAAATCAGAGGACAAAACATGTCCACACTATGGTACAAATACAAGTTTGTGTCGTGTCTTAATAATTTAAATGCAATTCTCATCTAGCAAAACTTAAATGCAATGCCGGACGATGTTTTTCCTCAAGAAAAATGCACAGACTGCTCATTGTTTGTGATTCCAGGCTAACAAACATAAAGCCTGAGGCTGCCTCATTAATAGTACCACACAAATTATAGCAAAGCTTCCCTGAAAATTACCCACGCTGCCGGAGAAATAGAGCGATGCAGTTCAGGAGATGTTTACCACAGACATCGTCTCAATGTGGGGTCATTAAAGCTCTCACTCAGAGGGTTCGCTGATGTATGAATGCAGGGAGTAAAAATAGTTTTAAGGGGCAGTGAGAGTATTGAAATAGGGCAGTATGTACCACCTCTTTGATGTCAGCAGGATACTGACTTCAGCCCTCTCTCTGAAATGTTTGTCATGGCCTCACTCACTCAGTGGAGACCGCACCACTGTGTCTTTATCATGCTGTAGTTTGTGAGACAGAGTGAAGCCAGAGAGGTTTTCCTCAAGGCAGCTTGTGCCTTAGTTTTCCTGCAACATTGATTGGATCGGTTTATCTAATTGGAAATACAGAAACAAGTAGAGCATGTTTCACTTGAGAAGTTCGGATTTTTTTTGTTTTTAATGGCAAAGCGTGAATGACAGGAAAAAAAGCTGTCCCAGGAATACTCAGTTGAATTGTATTTATTTATTTAGTCATTAAGAAATAGAGTTAAAACAAGAGTAGTAAATGCAGCACAGCAGAAAGTGTAACAGAAATACATGGTCTAAAAGTGCCATGATAATTGAGACTGTCCTTGCAAGAAAAATGACAGCATCAGTAATTTACTGTATGTTTAAGTAATAAGTCCCTCTAGTGGCTGTAAGAATTATGGAATACAGATATGTTGGTATAAAGCCACAAAGTCCACAGAGAAAGTAGGCAGAGGTAATTGGATGGGAAAAGGTTGGACTAGACTAATTTTCACTTCCTGTTTCCTACAGGCTGGGTTGAGCGATATTACAGTATGCAAAATATGATATGATATGTGTGATATATGTATGTCCTGATGGGAAACTTTGGGTCCTGGCATTCATGTAGATGCCAGCTGACATGTTCCACCCGCCCAAACACTGTTTTAGACCAAGTACACCCCCTCATGGCAACGATACTCCCAGATGGCAGGCCCCTGCCCTCCATGCTGCACTGCAAAAACAGTTCAGAAGTGGCCCAAGGAACATGACAAAGAGCTCAAGGTATCAACCTGGCCTCAGTATTCCCCACATCCCAATCTGATCGAGCATTCATGGGACGTGCCTGTACCTCAGAGGTACATCTGATCCTTGATTGGGTCTCCTTGCGCCAGACTTGGGTCTGACCTGTCAAGGCCATGGACACAGGACCTCTGGGAGGTGTCCTGTGGTGTCTAGCACTAAAGCATAGGCAGCAGATCTTAGTAAAGTAGGGTACCTGCATGTCCCAAGGATGCTCCAGTGGATTGGGATCTGGGGAATTCGAAGTCCAGGTCGACACCTTGAGCTCTTTGTCACGTTTCTCGAGCCATTCCTGAACAGTTTTTTTCTGTAAGACATGGCACATGGTCTTAATTTGGGGGTGCTGCCATGAGCGAGGGGTTCTTGGTTGGCAACGGTGTTTGGGTGGATGGATTGTGTTAGGTGGTATCCACATGAATGCCTTGATCTGAGGTTTCCCATCAGGACGTTGCATTGTAACGAGATGATCAGTATTATTCACCTCACCCACCAGCTGTTTTAATGTTTTGGCTGATCAGCGTATACTGTGAAATATTAGAAATGTGTCCACTGGTAGAGATTTGGCATTATGGTTTTCAGTGGTGTGCTTTGTAGCAAATCAGGGCTGGATTCTTGTGTGACCTTGGCTCCTTGTGAGTCCAGCTGCTTCGCACCATTATGTGATTGAGGCAGACACGGAGGAGGAGAGTGAAGCTGTAAATACAGTAACCTTCAACACTTAAAATAATTTTTCTAAGAAACCTTGAAGTTTCCATTTTGAGAGAAGAATTTTTCTTTTTTTTACTGTTTAGAGTTTTATGTTTAAAATTCAAGTATTGTCTCATGTGAGGTGTTGTTTCTTTTGTTTGTTTGGGAGTGCCAAATAAATGACATACTATCATAGAAGATTTTGGTCCCTTCTGACAATCACATTGATTTCTTTTAACATGATGGATTACTCTGTGCCCTTTACTAATGAGATATTTTAACCCAAACCATGATCTTTTTCTAACCAAGCCATTTTTGTGCCTTAATATAACCAAAGAAAACAATTTAATATTTGCAGTGGTGATTTATTACAGTTTTGGGAGGCACTGTCAGAAGATTTCATTGTGATAGAGGCATCAGATGAGAATATATTTGCTGTGTATGTGTGATGTTCTGAAAAGCCATTAAAAATCGTGCATTTTATGGTTTAATTTAAAGGACTTATTCTTTAATTTTGAAGTAACAAATTAAATAGAGGTATAAGTGAAGATACATTTATTCATCAGCAGGGATAAGAAAGTGGCTGGGACTACTGTTTTCAAACTTGACATAATATAAATATTCTAAATGGGTTGCTTTGTATTTCCTGTTGAAGGTGACAGGAAGTTAACATGGACACAAGCTGTTTCAGTGCAATGCAGTTCCAGTTAAACACTCTATAGGCAGCTTAAGCTGTATACTAAGTGTAAAGTGGCTGGTAGGTATCTATTTAGCCAAAATGACTTGGCTCCACAGTGGGCTAAATCCGGTCCAACTGGTCGCCTGACTTTAGCCAGATTTGTGATGAGTGCCCTGCCAAAATCAGCCAAACTTGGGCCAATGCCACGAGTTGACATTTGCCCAAAGCTAGCCTGAGATCTGCTAACTGAGGCAGATTCTAAGCCTAAATCGGCCAAAGTCAGCACCTCCAAAAAAATCCCAGCCAAATCTGGCAGCCGTGTATGGACCAGAGCCGACTGACATTCAGTCCATCCGTCGCCAGAACACCTCTGAATGTGCCAACACTCAGATGCAATCGGCTACCTGGATGGAGTTCAAAAACTGTGTTGTGTTAGCAGTTGTTGAAGTAAGTGATGCATCTGATAATGCAGACTGTTTTTGGAGTGTCATGTTGATTATACACTGACCTTGAAGTCAGTCATATTGCTTCAGTGAATATTTTAACAAGAAAATTCAACAAGTGAACGCACTGTAAAAGTTAACAGGTATCTTTTTAAATGAGAAAATTCAAATTAAATCCCTACTTTAGTGTATTGTAACACACTTCCTGCCAAAAAGCAAAGGGTCAGTTGCTGAGAACCAAAGCCTATTTATGAAATATGCTTTACAGCTTCTCACTCTGTCATATTATCTGTCTCGCAGAAAGCTTTAAAGACAAGGTGTCAGGGACAAACCAACCTTTCCGTTCAACATCAGAAAGAATTCTTTAAATGATCAAAAGGTTGACTGACAGCTGCTTGAGCAATTCTCAGAATAGTAACGCATTTCTTGTTTAAAGATGGATTAAAAGAACCCTGTCTGTCTAAATGTTGGTGTAATTAAATAAAAAAAAAAAAAAAAACACTCTGAAAGAATCTACAAAGTTAACGTCAGGTGATCTGTAGATTAATTGGCTGTCTGCTCATTAGCTTTCCAAAACGCTAAAAGCAAAAATAAAAGAAGTCCCATAAGGGCATGAATCAAGCAGACTATGTTTACAAATCTTTGATGAATTGCTCTCTCTGTCTCCGCCTGTCTCTCTTTGTCTCTCCTCTGCATATCAACTGGTTTTCTGAGGGTCTGATCTGCTTTTCTGGGCAGAGGAAACTCAATAAATAATTAGAGACAGAACCGAATGACCTGGATTAGATTTGAGGATATCATCTGGTCAAACCGCGGCATCAGACAAAATTAATTAGAAAGATTAGAATGTCTGTGTTGTCTAAACAAACTGGAGGAGAGGAGAATAAAACCTGCCCGAGCCCCTTTAAACACAGAAATTCGCTCCCTTTGGTCGCTCAGGTGCACAGCCCACCTTTCAGCACAGTTTCCTGGCATGTAACTCACACCCCTCCTCCAGTGCGTGGTAGAATGCTGACGTATGGCTGCCATCCTTGTTAAAACAACCCCTCTCTGCTAAAGCCATTTAGGAAATCGCCTCACCCTGGTCTGTCTTTTAAACCCTTGGGGTGGCTGTCGCTTGACATTTTGAGGGCAGGCTGGCATTGATTTGTTAGCCACAAGGGAGCGACAGTCATAGTTAGAAACGTCTCCCTCTGTTAAGCATCATTGGTCATTATAGCCATCAGTGTGATTTAGCTTCCTCCTGCTCGCCACGTGCTGCTCTGCCCGGGGATGACAGGATCACGGATATAGTAGATAAGCCGATGTTATGAGACGGCAACACGACACATAAACCAGCGGCATGCATGCACAACGCGGGGATGCATACAGCTGCTTTGTGATAATCTGAGAAACCAACATGCACACACGAGCTATTCCAGATTAATATTCCAGAGACGGATGTGAGAGGTGTATCATGAAACTGTGAGAAATATGGGTGTCAGACAGCAACAAAGCTGCAGACCACCACCTGCTGAGCCCTGACAGACAGCAGTCTGTCACAGTTGTGATAGATGAAGGTGGGTGCATTTCCCCTCGATCTGCATCAGCCTTCAGAGAACCAAAAGAGACATAGAGACAGGTGCAAACACAGTCACCTACCTTTCTTATCCATTTACACACAATTTTGTCTGAAATAAAGAGAAAATATTACTTTCTTGTGGAGGGAAGAAGAGGAAGAAAGGAGTAATGAATAGATACAAAGTAGGAAGGGAACATGAAGTCACTGCTGTCACAACGCATCTGTAAACAGCAAGCATTGATATTAATGCTCAAACGCAGGATGAAGGCAGATATTGGATTTACGAGAGGTGCACACATGCAGCCGTCAGTTCTCACATTCAAAATGAATGAGAGGCTAGAGGTGTAATAGAAGAAATAGGGGAGTATTTTGGCTCACACAAAAGAGCTGGTGAACATATGAATTCTTTAGAGCAGCGGTTTGCTTGTTTGTTTCTGTTTCTTTGACAGAGCGCCCTACTCAAGAAATATTAGGTTTTGCTTGGATGATAGGAAGGACGGAGCGAGAAAGTGAACTGATGCAACAACACGATTCTGGTCTGAGACTCACGCAGTCGCACAGCGGACTGAACAGCTAGGTCACCCTGCATCAATAATTTCACAACAGAGAGGTCATCACAGCTCTGTGTCAGTGTATTTACTGCGGGACATTGTTGATTGGAGTCCAGCCATGTTCTTAAACCATCAGCCTTTATATTGTGGGGGCTTTTGATGGAGGGAATAGAGGCTGTTTTGATAGAGTATTATATGAAGTGAACATCTTTGTGAAGAAAGACCTCAGAGGCAGAGGTTGGCTGTGCTTTGCACACAGCAATTTAGGACCCTTGATCTCTAAATGTGTTTGTGTGTGTGTGTGTGTGTGTGTGTGTGTGTGTGTGTGTGTGTGTGTGTGTTTTGAACTTGATTGTATGTCCTTGCATGTTTTGCGAAAACCTGACAAATACAACATGTTTTGCTGTTTGTTGTTTTTGAACAAATGAGTTTCAAAATCTCTTTTACATTGAAGTCCTGGGCAACACAGCAGCATAATTGAATAAATATGTTATTATTATTTTATTTATTTATATAATGATTTATAGGATTTCTGTCACCAAAAATCTGCAACTATTTGATCACTGACTGATTATTTTTAGAGCAAAAAAGCCAAATATTTGCATCTGAAATTTGAGGATTTGATGCTTTTATTTGTCATACATAATAATAAACTTAATAGCTTTGGATTTTTTATTGTTATTTTGGGAATCTTGGTCAGATAAAACATACCATTTTGGAAAGCCTGTAGCTCTGGGAAATTACACAGGGCATGTTTCAGTATTGTCTGACATTTTATTGACAAAATAGTTGGCCATTTAATCAGGGTTTCACAGTAAATCAAATATTAATCACGATCATGATTTTGGCCGCAATTAAATGATCGACCGCGATATTGACATTTAAAAATGCATGCGCCACTCACTGAAAACTCAGCTGCATATTCAATCAAGTGCTTCCTAAACTAACAGCCGCCTCCACTTTTGAGGAGCTGTCATACTGTTACGTGTGCACTCTGCAGTGGCAGCCTGTGGAAAAACTTTCCTGAATGTTGCAACTGCAGGTGGGCAAAATGAAAATCATTCATCATCAACCATCATCATCTGTTGTCTGGAAATAGGAGAGAACAAATGACATGCAGAGGGCGCATTAGACTTCCGTCTGCACCGTAAAATAACACAACTAACTGCATTAAACCACCTGAAAGAACACAACAATCTGCAGTAGGATGAGTGAGAGAAGATTAATGTCGGTAACACAAGCTGTTCTTGTCCAGTATCCACATCCTTGTCACAGTACCATGATTGCTGTAAAACCAAAACATATGCTGCAGATGCATATCCATGAAAGATGGACTGAATTCAGGAGAAGAAGAACTCCATTTTGATGCAAAGATTTGTACATTAGCAGGAATGTAGCACAACATGAATGTAAAAGCAGTGCCCTATGTGAAAATGCAAAATATTTTGTGCCTAAAAACCATGAATAATCATGATAAATAATCACGATATCAATATTATCGTGATTATCGTGATTATCACTTTGGCCATAATTGTGAAGCCCGATGATTAATTGATAATGAAAATAATTGTTTGCTGCAGCCCTAATGTTATTGAAAATAATATTACATATTTTGGATAAATGTAATGCCATAAATAAAAACAACACTCAGTGTTTACAGCCCTGCTAGTGGCTCTGCAAAGCTGTACTTGGGCACAGCGTTGCTTTGAGCTAAATGCTAATGTGAGCATGCTAACATGTTCAAAATGACACTGCTAACATTCTGATGTTTCGCCAGTACAATGTTTATCATGTTCACCATCTCCTCACTGATTAAACCCCTCATGGAACCTGCGGTCCACTGACTTGGGTCTCCTCAATGTCCCTCGCACCAGTAGGCGAACATTCGGGGATAGAGCCTTCAGTGTGGCAGCCCCAACCCTCTGGAACTCTCTCTCCATGGAGATTTGCCAGGCGCCAACACTGGACATTTTAAATCTGCACTGAAAAGACACCTGTTCACCCTGGCTTTTGGTTGCTAGATTGTTATTTTTGTTGTTGTAATGTGTCCTTGGGTCTTTTGAAAGGCGCTATATAAGTCTAAGTTATTAGGAAGGAAATGGGAATGTTATTAGTTTTGCAGGTACAGTATTTGGTCATGAACAAGTGGCACTCCATCCCATAGTTGTTTGGACAGGATCAGAGTGATTGACCAATAAACTGAACTATCCAATCAACTGACTGCTGTTGCTGCTAGCTTGGCTGAAAATCCATATTCATTGGAAACCTGTCTCCCCTACAAATAGCTGCTAGGTGACCCAGCATGTGCGATAAGTTTCTGTTAATCCCCAAATCCTCCAAACTGAAATCCCCATCGCTCTGAGACATAATGCCAAAATCTGTGCAGGACAAGATGGGAATTGGCTTTTCGACCGTCGCTCCCACAGGATGGGAATGTGACACACAAGCAAATCTCACCCACCCTGGGAAGTTTCGTATTACCATAACTTCACTGTGAGCCACAGACCTCAGAGTTTACTCCATTGGGTCAATAACGGGCTGTTCTGTTTGGACAAGATCTGGGGGGGTCCCACATCCAGGATTAGCACCTTCTCAACTTCAGCGCTAATTACTCCAATGTGTCATCATCACAGGGGGAAAGAGGGTGATGAGGGAGTTGATAGAGGGAGGGATTGTTGAAATGAGGCAATGAGGGAACACTCAAATTCTCAATTGCTGCCGAAGGCTTTGGGACTCTTTGTTTTTCTCTGTGCCTCTCAGCCCCTTTTCCTCTCAGTCTCTCAGCCCAGTGTCCCCCACTGTCAAAAAGAAGCTTATAATTTTGTCCGTCACTGGAAGTTAAATTGTGAAACCCCTCTTTTTTCTCTGTATCTACACGCTCAAAGATGCTGGTGGTAGACGAGCCAGAGTGCAGGAGTGGAAAAGTAATTGTTGTGGCAGAAGTGAACAAATGAGGAGTGAAACGATCAAGTTGTCTTTTGTGTTATTTAATAAAGTGATTAAACAGAATAATAAGAGTTATAACAGAGTGAAAGGTCACAGCTCTGACACCTGGAGTGTCCTCTGTAGGTCTGACAAAGAATCACAGATTCAGTCACAGAATATAATTAAAATTATAATATTATATTATAATAATATTTGATAATATTTGATGAGGAGTGTAACGTTTTTTTTTCCCCCACCCCTAGTTAATTCAGTTGAATTTTGAGTGTGCCGTTCATGCACACCATCCTCTCACAATGCAAAATGGTGGAGCTTCTCACAGTCTATTTGTGAAGTTGAGCGCTGAAAATACACAAGCAGTGGTAAAGTGCGGCAAGCTGCTTTATAATGTCTCTGGAAAGCTATGATTCTATGGCAAAATGTGGCCAAGCAAAAAGTTGAGGATAGTTAAACTTTTAGTGGCAAATTGCAGCCAGACTCTTGTGGCTTCTGTGACATGTTGACCTGTGTTACAAAGAATTTCTTCCTGTCTGAAACACATGAACACACTTTCCAGACACAGAAAATTGCAATTATTGTGGTGAGCTGCACTTTGCCTCTGCTTGGTGTGTTTTTGGGGCAATCGGCAGCATCAAAAGTCGCAGTTTGATTTACAAACAATGTCACATTATTGTACCATAACTTGTTAATAGTAGTATAAACTGTAATGATTAGTATAAAGTACATAATATGTAGAATTCGTGTGTAGTATGCATAAAAGAAACTAAAAAAAAGCTTGCTTCTTTTACCCAGTAAAAGGCTGGTAGACATGGACTGAGGCAGAGACATAATTTCATAATTTTCCCCTTCTACCATCATCTCTAAATAAATCTACTAAAAATGTAAAAACATATTTAAAGAGGGCTTTCAGGGTTCGTCTTTGAACATTGCAAGTGCCTGGAAATTACAGCTCTGGCCAGTGTCTTGTTGAATATACTGTAATTTCCATTTTATTGCTGGAGAACATGAACTAACTGAGTGTAAGCTGGCCAGTTCATTATGCTGCTCAAGATGAAATGCAGAGATGAAAAATACATCTCTACATTTGCTCTCGATGGAGAAAAGGAGCCTATATTTCAATGGATGACTTACTTTATCAGTGGAAAAGTCTTTTTCTTTTAAGTTGCTTCTAGCATCAAACATCAATTCACATGCAGCAAAGTAGCTAGCACATCAGAGAGCTACAGCTGTACTCATTTTTTAAACAATGCTGTCTGCTTTTGCATGTCTTTTATTAGTCTAGGAACATCATACTGAAGATGAACTGTGTCAGCAGCAGGGCCTTTTTTTAATGTTTATAAAAAAGGATTCGTCAGGAGCCTTTTAACAGGGGGAACTGTGGAGTGCTCTCTTTGATGTGCTGGAAGGAAGAGTGTTTATTATGAAGGGAGACCAAGGCTTTATTTTAGTGCTGAGTTTCACACTTTGGCAGACTCACTGTACAGTAACAACCTTTAATGTGGTAGATGGTCTTAAAGGTTATGTTGACGTTGTTCTATTTCTTTGACTCTGACTTCCTGCTAATTAGATAAATGTCAGGACAACCTTACAGGTGTCGCCGTCTAATTGATGTTGCAGGAATAGTTACATGCCATTATTACTTCCAGGAACGACTCTTTAAAGATAGTCATGAACTGTATTGTGTTTCAAAGCGGCCTCATTCGCCATTCTCTTTGTTAAGGGCTCTTTATATCTGAGGGCACAACGTAGGTGTAGCATCCGTTGCTGTATTTAGGTCAGTGGTGTTTTCATACGGAATCAGTAATTGGATGTATACAGAGAGCTCCACTGAAGTGTTTGTTGAGCTCCTTTGTTCCACTTTGACCCAAAAGATGAAAACATTTTAGCATCTTTAATCCTCCCGATTTCTTGTGTCAGAGAATGTAGAACCTGGAGCGTCAGAGGTAGAAGTACAAAAACACCAAAGATGCTAAGATCTGCTCTGAATCAGAGCACTTGAGCACCCACTCTTGTACTTGCGTTCCTCAGATTCCCCCATAGATATTTGTCCCATGTGCAGCCACTGTAACTGTGTGTGATGTGTAGACGAGCCTGGTCTTTGCATCACAAGTATGTTCACCAGTTCTATGAAATACGCCAATGGATTTATAGATATAGTTATTGGTATACCTACCAATAACCCTTACCAATAGAGCTGCAAAGAAAGTCAAAATTCTCTGCGTCCACTTTCTGAAGTGGATATTTTGTTGTTTCTTTACTCCTTTATTTCTTTGGGTTTTGGACAAATCAAGATGTTTGAGGATGTCATCTTGGGCCTTGGGAAACACTGATCAATTCAGTTCAACATTTTATAGACCAAACAGCTAATCAATTGACTGAAAAAATAAGTATTGAAATATGATACGATATTATTGCGATACAATATGTTGCGATAAATTGCTATTTATTACCTTATTTCACAACTGCAAATTATTTCCCCAAAGGAAAACTTTGTCAGTGTGAGGCGAGCCCTCATGGTCGTATTATTCCTGGAATATTCTCATATGACACTGCTTGAAAATTGCACGTGTAATATCCAAGTCCTTATTTACTTCCTTGTTAAAAAAAATCCAGACCAGACGTTTGATTTAAACTCAGACAGCTCATTCCTGATTTCTTTCTCCAGTGCCTCCATCTTTGTTCTGATTAACTTCATGCCAAATGCTGCTGGCTAAAGCAGGATTCATAGTCATACAGCAGACCCTACGCTGTAGCCTACGCACATTGCCAATGCCGTTGTGAGCATTAATAGTTAGTATAGTTACACCTCCAAAACACTAGTCGGCGACGGGGTTTCTGTGAAGTGCTGTAAAGTTTAGTTGATTCAAAACACACTCAAAACACACATTAAACATGGCTTAATAGAGACCATGTCAAACACAAGTACACAAATTGGCTTCACTATAACTTATATTATTCACAGACAAACACTTGTCTTTATCTGGACACATTTTCCAAACAAATATAACATGCTAACCTTATTGCGCAAGCCCATTACATTTTGCATTGTATAGAATAGCATAGCAGCCGGCGATCTTTTCCTCTTCCCATGTAAAACCGGGGACAACAGCAACATTTAACAAAGGTAACGGTTCATAATATTGCTCCATTACAACTCACAAGGTTCACTGTCAAAACAACTGTCTTATACTAAACAGGTTTTCCAAACAAATGTAACATGCTAACATTATTAGCACACGCCCATGGCATTTTACATTGTATAAATTAGCCTAGCAATGACCTCTCCTGACCTCACCAGGGGAAAAAAAAAATCGGCACCATCTAGTGGACCGAAAAAGCAATTGATTTTATTATTCTAGTACCAAAAGTTATATTTAAATGTATGTGTGCAAAAGTGAATGATGTATATAATAGAAGATTGTCCATGTACCAATACAGTATCACCACACAAAATATCACTATACTATGCTGGATCGATTTTCTTTCCTCACCCCTAGTTGCAACTCTACTCACCAAAACCCCTTTTTGTCAAGTAATTGTTAATTTCATTTGGAAAGCTTGAACCAGTTAAAAATGTCAAACTTTTGAATTTGCTTAAATGAATATTTTGACATTTTAGAGAAATAACACATTTAAATGGTAAATGGCTGCTTTTATTAGCCCTTTTATCCAAAGCACTTACAGTTTGCTTCTCATACCCTTATTCACACACTCACACTGATGGCAGCGAGCTAGCAAAGTGCTGGAGTAACCATCATGAGCAATTTGGGGTTCAGTGTCTTGTCTAATGACATCTTGACACTTGGGCTGTAGGAGCAGGGGATCGAACTGCCAACCCTCTAATTAGTGGACAAACTGTCTTTAACCACAACTGCTGCAGCTCATTTGCTTTACTGAGAATGCAATTGGAAGATCAATACCACTTTAATATCTGTACAACTCCTCATATGAAGAACTGTTCCCTCAGTACTTTTGTTCATGTAAAACTTTGCTGTAAATTTACAAGGGTGGTTAAAATACTGAAACATCTTATAACCTAATGATAAACAATCAATGGCCCTGCTATTAACGATACTTTCTTTAAAAACATAATGTGTAAAGCCCTTTTTTGTTGATTTCAATCTATGATAGCTGAATCAAACAATCTTAAAACCTCTCTCGACAGCAGGTAGAAAACATTGCAAAACTATTGTGTTCAACTGTTTTCAAGGGTGCTCCTATTTTTTAAATTTTGTTTCATGTATTTGTGAACACAACACAAAAAAGCATTGAAAGAAAGAACAAACCTGTCTACACTGATAATAATACCTATCTCACGTCCGTGCGGTGGCTTCAGCTTGGCTCAATACTGGCCCATTTTATAATCAATATGTGTGATCAATACAGTAGGCACTCCCAGAAATGATTCTGGGTTAGAGCCAGACTTCCATCGAATCCAATCGCAACAGTTGAACTCACCTCTGCTCTGTGTTACTTGTCAGCGTTTTTGGCACAATACCTTTTTTTTCTTTTCCTTTAAAGACATTTGTCCTTGTGTATAATCGTAGTACCTTGATCTTCCTTTTTTCCGCTGAAAGAGGCTCCTCCAGTGAGTCACTGTTGGCCAAAATTCAGTTTTTGAGGGCAGTCACAGACGCATCACAGGGGTTTGATTGGAGGGTTGTTTTTGCAGCTGCCGTGCAAATATTGAACATTAAATCTTCGTCATTTTCTAACCCATAATCAGAGTTCTTATCCTCTGATCCGCCGTTATTAAAGGTCTGCTCTTTGAAATAACTGGAAAGTCATGTCTCTGGGGCCCTATTGTGTTTCCTCGCTTTTATATTTGACTCGAGTTGAACGCTGTTGAGACCAGGCCTGTGTTGTTAAGAGCGACTAAGACAGAGGTTATCTGACAGTTTTGCAACATAAAAGATCTAATTTTTAATGTGGTAGAAATAAGTATTTCACAGTTTTGTAGTAGGGTTCATGAACGTTAAACAGCTTTGACCATTTTTTCTGTAGTTCCTGTATCTCTTTACTCCTGTCCACACATTTTCAGTAGCATCAGCAGCAAAGATTACATCAGGAAGAAGATTGTAGGTATATAATAATGAAGAATTTGTTCACATCAGGGCTGAAATGATGAGCTGATTAATCAAGTAATTGATTGAGAAAACTTAATCTGCATCAAATTTAGTATAAGAACAGCGATTAAGTCTTTTTTAAAGCACAAATGCCTCAAAAAATGGGGATTCTGACTTGTCAAATGTGCACGTTTTCTGGTTTTCTTACTCCTTTATGATAGTGAACTAAATATCTTCGGCTTTTAGACTGCAGCACAAAACAAGCTTCAGTGTTACAAGTGTGTGTATTTACAACTTCACCCTCCTTCTCCATGTCAGCCCAAATCATGTTACCTTGTGAGGCAGCTGGATTCACAAGATCTCATGAGAATACAGCCCTGATTTCTGCATAACCTGCCCCGAATAGCTCCTGCACCAGAAATGGTATTGCCAAATCTCTACCGGCGGACACATTTCTACTGTAGCATGGCTTATACCATCACATTGCCTAACCCTATTTCACTACCCATCTATCCATTTTCTAACCACTTATCCTCTTGAGGGTCGCGGGGGTGCTGGAGCCTATCCCAGCTGACATTGGGCGAGAGGCAGGGTACACCCTGGACAGGTCACCAGACTATCACAGGGCTGACACATAGAGACAGACAACCATTCACACTCACATTCACACCTACGGACAATTTAGAGTCACCAATTACCCTGTATGTCTTTGGACTGTGGGAGGAAGCTGGAGTACCTGGAGAAAACCCACGCTGACATGGGGAGAACATGCAAACTCCAAAATGTGGGCTTTTTGTCTGGGGAACCAGGGTGGTGTTATCATGGAATTGTAGATGTCAAAATGTTTAAAGAGGAATTTTTAACCATGTCAGTTTAAAAGTCGAGCGTAAAAGTTCATTCTTGTCTTTGAAAACAGCAGTTGACAAAAAAAAATCACTCACAATGTTCATTTAATGGCTGCTCTGGAGTTTTTGATCGTATGAGATTGTGGTAAGATTATTTGACAACTGCTGTTCTCAAGGTCAAGAATGAACGCATACAATGAACTAAAAAGTACTTTTTATTCCTGTACTAAAACATCCAAACATGTAGGGTGTAATAATTTTTCTTTTCCGTTTAATACACAGTATGTTGTACATAATTTGTATGCAAATGTTATTTTAATCAGCTTGCAGGAGGTCGCTGAAGTCCCACTGTGACATTCGCTCTCTTGTACTCCCTGAACACCTCATGCCTATAGATTACCACTTGTCCTTCATCTGCCTGTTTTGACCTTCCTCACACTGTTTATTCTCGTATTCATCTCAAGAGAGGGTCTCCATGATGATATTGCTGATTAAGCAGATATAGTATTGGGTGTGAATGAAAAGTAGCGTATTTAGTTTCTACTATAGAGTAAAGGGAGAGCAGATAATGCTGCATATGCATTTTTTAATATACTATCTGTGCATTTATTATTTCCTCGTTTAAATCACCCTGGCAAAATATACACTCTTTTTCTCTGAAAAGATGAATAAAAGAGAGAGAAAAAATAAGTGAAAGTCCTCATGCAGCAGGTAACATACTAAGTGTACATAATGAGGTTGATTTTGAGTCCAGCAGCGTCCTCTGTTTGACTGAGGTAATTGCAGCTCATTTTGTTTGTTTATATTGTTGGCTGTGTCACTTCCCTGCTGAGTAAAGTGGACATCAGCCCCTGTTTGAATACACATTACCTACCGGTTAGTTAGTAATCCGGCTCATGCTCGGGGTGCAGAGCTAGAAAAGATTCACCCTTGTTAAATCATCAAAAGCTTTAAAGAACCAGCTTTAAAAGAAATCTGCTTTTTGAGGCTTTTTAAAAAAGAGAGAGGGGAAAAGATGTTTTTGGCTGCCAAACAGACTTGTGTTTTTTAGATGTATGACCCGCAGCTGATTTCCCCTCGTGTCCAATGTGGGGATACAACTGTGGTTGGCTTAGCAATCAAGATACTCTCCAGAAAACATATGGGATTAACCCAGTTTTAGTTTGAATTTCAAAGGTTCCCAAAGAGGATGAAGCCCATGAGAAGGATCATGAATGTCATATTTCTTTGCTATTTGAAGGGAATGCTTCTTTTTGGGAAGCAGTGACGGATGTTGCATGGAAACTTTAATCTTCATCCAGCTTGTACCGAGGCCTGGACACAAAGTCCTTCACAAACCTTTTGTCAACCTTTGAACTTCCCTTTCAAGCTTTTATTCTTCACACAACTCCTTCCACCAAGACTTTCCAGGTGAACAACATGAATTCCTTTGAAGAACGATTGTCCAAAGGTGTGCAACTCTTTGTGTCTTGCCTTCTATTGCAGAAGGCTTTTAGGCCATTTTTGAGTGTTACTTTTCTGAACAACTTTAACACTTCAGCTCTCAGATGTGGTGACATCATCTTGTACGATAGGGCTACAAGATTATGGCCAAAGTGATGGTCACGATTATTTTGATCAGTATTGAGATCAATATTAATTATCACCATTATTCGTTCATTTTGGGAAAATAACTTCTTTTTTGCACATTTAAACAAGCAGAGCACTGCTTTCACTTTCATGTTGTACTACAGTCCTGCTAATTAACAACTCTTTGCATCAAAATAAGACTTAAAATAAGGTTCTTCATCACCTGAATTCAGTGCATATTCTGGAAACAAAATATACTCCTGAGACCCTGTGTCCTCATTTGAGGACATCACATTTTGGGTTTACTGGACCTTATACTTCATTCTGCGTATTTAAGACCTGTTGTCCTTGTTTGTGGACACTTTTTTGTGCCATCTAGTGGTAGTAAGAGCACAATACACAAGATGGCAGCCATATCTGCCAAGACAGTCTGCAGCCGATCCCGACACAAAAGTGGATAAGGTCCAAAACCTGATTAAATTTAAGCGGTGAAACTTGTTTATTTATGATTAAAAGCATTTTTAGTTTGGTATGCCACACAGACTTTACCAATTTTAGCAATGGTAACAAGCTAATATGTTGTTTATTAGAAAGTACTAGTTTGAAGATATTGAGACCTTATCATCGTCTCGTTTGAGGATACTGGGACTTTCATTTATTATCATTGATATAAATGTTTAGGTTTTTGTACTTACAAGGTCCTACTAATCCCAAATTGCTTGGAGAAATTTAAGATAACATACTGAACGACAGTTTGGGTCTCAGGAGGATATAAAGAAAATTGTACCAAAAATATGGGCTAACTAAAAATAAATATGCTATCACAGGATGCAGCCAAATAAAAACAGTGTTTATTGAACAGACATCTTTGGTCAAGTGGAATGAGATTGCATTGGTTATTTCAGTCTGTCTTTGAGAGCTGGATAGCGATTATATGCCTGACTTTATTGTGCATACCGTTTGTGTATTTCAGGGAGCATCAATACCAAATGTAACTGTAGTTCCATTTGCTGCAATAAATGGTTAAATCTATGACTATGATTTATTCATGGTTAACATCACTTACCCTAACTCTGAGATATTTCCAAACAATGAATCATGATCAGTTTTTAGTGCCTTGATCCTCGCCTTCTGCTCCAGACATTTGATTCTAGTTTTGCCTTTCTGCAGCCACCAGATTCAGAATAGTTTTCAAAGGCTGCCGTTTTGTGCGCACCCTGCAGAAGCAGCCTGTTAAAAACTTTCCTGAATGTGTTTCAGTTTAGGAGGCACTTGATTTGTTATACAGCACAGTTTTGTATAAGCAGAGCACGTATTTTAAACGCCAATATCGCAGTCGATCATGTTCATTTAACTGTGTGAAGCCAGAGTCGTAATCGAGATTAATATTCTTTAAGTTGTGCAGCCTTATTGTATTGTTTTGGGCATTCCTCTGCTTTAGTGTGCTCTCTGCATTGGTATGTTTTAATTAACAGAGACTAATTCAGTATCTGAGAGATCGAAATGAATTGCGAGGACACCAGTGGAAGTGTTGAAGTCTTTTATTAACAAGACGTCTGCTTGACTTTCCCTTTATAGCTCCTTTTTATTGGCACTCTAGCCACAGCCTGTGGTCTCAGTCATGCTGCTCCGTCTGTCGAACGTGGTTTTCATGCACCACTAAAACCAACAAACTACCATCGGCACATGTTGAAATACCCCATTAAATACAGGAGGTCCCTTTTATGCCCTTGTTAGCTTATTACGCGCCGTGGATAAATGGAGAGTCTGGGCCACACTGAGAGCACAGGGCAACCGCTGCCACAGACTATTTGAAGTTGTAAGAAATGCAGTTGTGGTGGCGCAGGAGTCATCTCTGAATTTCATCTTCAAAGAAAAGAAAGAGACTTTTAAGAGACAGAGTGCTTGAAAATGAAGACATCTCCAGCTGGGAGGAGAGAGGGAGGAAGAGTAAACAAAATATGTCAGACAGTAGTATCGCCGCTCGGCGTACTACTGAACTCTTGTTGTACCCTGCGTGACGCCATACATGCAATGCAGACAAACAGATGCTTCATGTGTGTATCTCAGGGGATTAAGGAACAGGCCTAGACCTTAGACGTACAGTAAATAGAGACGCAGCACGCTCTCCGAGTCTTCCTTTGGTGATAGCAGGGGTGTGAAACCTCAAACAACTTCTCCCCTCCCCTTTAACACTCACTCTCTACTTCATCTCCACAGCTCCTCTCTGGGTTTGTACCGTTTACTGGGCTTCACAGGAAGCCTGCTGGGCCTGCTACAATTCAGACATGCTCAGTGAGGCCGTGGGAGCATTAGGGACAGCCTCTGTTGTCTGTGGGAGAAGAGGGAGGAGAGCTAGAGAGAGACACTAAGAGAGCAGAGGAATTGTGTCTATGATTCCCACATTCTGCTTGAAGCCACTGATCCGGTTTCTTATATATCATCCTATGCTATATATACATCCCGTTTTGTTTGCCTCCCAAATGAGCAGTCTTTTAAGAGCGAATTAGCATAATTGGCTTCTAACTTTGCTAATTTAACTTCAGTAGGAGTTTAATAGAGGAGTTTAAAAGAGGAGTTAAATTATATGTTACAGAGATAGCGTGGAAAGGAAACTGAGGAAAGCAGCAGACTGCAGTGCCAGTGTCTGACCTTAAATGTGAAGTGAAAGAGTAAAAGATAAATAAGAAGCGGAAAAGACAATTTCATCCTGCCAGTTGTTTTTTCCTTTTTTTCTAACCTCCATCCCTGTCTGGAAATATCGTAAAGGCTGAGTTCCTCATAAACTGTGTGAGAACATCTATTATTGATGCTCTGTCTGTGTGGCTGTGGTCCTGCTGCAGAAAGGCCCTTTGGGGGACAGCACATCTCCTCACAGGAACAAGAGTGAGCTTTTACTCTTTCCTAGCAGCGCAGTCCACAATCCTTAGTCATGCTGTGCTGTGCCATGTGTCTGAGGCTTCCCTGCCTTTGTTTCAGGCTTTTTCTGTTGGAAACATTGTTGGTGTGTTTGAATTATTGAGGATATTACAGAGAAGTTTTGACCCATATCGCTGACCCCTTTGTCTGCATGCCAGTTTAACAAAATCTACTTTATAAGCATCTGTGGTGTTTGCAGTGTGATGTTAATTTTATTCAAGTTTTTAATCTGATTTGATCTTCTTTTCTTACAGGAAGTAGTCCAGACAAGGCTAAACAGCGAGGGGAAGCAATCAAACCAGACCGCTATGGGACCACCGTACCTCTGCTGCTGAAGGGCAAGGAGCGCAGACCTTTCCTCCAGCTCACGGCCGGGGTAAATACTCACAAGGCCACTTAGCAGCACTAGCTTAATGCTAATAAGCTGGCTCAGACAGCAGCCCGGCAGATGCCAGTGTGCTTTCAAGGGCTCAGCCAAGTGCACATGTCTGTCTTTTTGTTTGACATAACCACAGTATATGTCATGACTCCTTCCCCTGTCGCCTCTTTTCCCCGCTTGCTTGATTTTCCCCAGAAGAAAGTCCCTTCCTAGCTGTGTTTATCCTCTGCCAGCTCCCTTTTGTGGTTTCTCTCCTTGCGAGCTCGCTCTCCTTTGTTTGTTGAATACGAGTTCACCCTGTAGGCGATACACGCTGTAGAATTATTCCTGAAACACGTCAGCCTTTCAACAGTTTTACAAGTCAGCAGTGCACAAAAGTGATGCTGTGAGAACAAGCCGACAGGGCAAAGCAGCCTTATTACACCTTATAGATGGAGTCTTTTTTTTTTTTTACCTGCACCATAAGATATATGCTAGATTAAAGGATGCATACATACAGTCAAACTCTCCAGACCTGTGTTCTCAGGCAAGGAAAACCAGTCTGTCCGTCCTACTACAGCTGGAAAAGAAAATGTTTGAAATTCGGCATCCCCCACCACAACTTAAGGAAACTTTTCCAGAGGAGGGAAATGCGTAGGTGTTGAATTCCCCGAGCAATCAAACATTTTTTTTCCTGGTGCGTGGAAGCCAGCATCTGAGAGAGATTTTTTTTTTTTTTTAAAGTCTTATGCTCCTCTCTCAAAGTCAGTCAGTAGGAGAGGGGCAGTGAAGTTAATTACATAAATTGTTTATCACCCACATGTCACACTGACTTGAGAAAAAAGCTACTTTTAGCTTTATGGAGTTAATTATGCGCCCCGTTTTCATCTACATCAGATATGTTTAACCACCAGCTACTGCTGACGTAAATCACTTCTGTTGCGGGGATGTGGTGGTTTTACAGTAGGCTATCTACAAGCTGACCCTTCCCAAATTAAACTGCCTTCCAGGGCAGCTGGTGATTGTCTTACCACAGATTTCACGAAGACTTAAACCTCCCCGGATAACAGATTGATACAGCGTCTCCTTGTGCCAATAGAAGGTTATGAAGCAGTCGTAAAGTATTGCAGAGCCATTACTTACAGTGACATCGCCTCTACACACACACAAACTTGCAGCCACACAAACACAGACATACTGACTCTGAGACAGAGCTGCAGCCCGACTGGCAAAACACTGGCCTGAAGGCATCGGTCAGCAGACCTAAGAAATGCCACTGTGAATGAGGACGGAGTGCGTCTGAAATATCAACTGATGATACATAAATCTGTCTCTGTTCCTCACTGAGCACATGTCTGGCAATTTCTGTCTGTCTCCGCTGGCGAGGATAAATAAATATTTCATGTCTTGCTTTGTCCTTTTCTTGTTGTTTTCATGTTGGAAGAATGGTCTGAGGTCTCAGGCATGAATACACGTTGCCCCTGTCCTGCTGCAAGGGCACTTCTTTGCTCTGATAACAACTATTTTCCGAAAAGCATCAAGTCATCTTAGAGCTGTTTGTTGGGAAATTGCCGGTTTGACATTTGATTTAGGATTAAATCTCAAAATGCTGTTCGACATTGTGAGCAGCATCTCCTGCATCATCCTGGCTTCTTGCAGCCATAAATCAGGGGCACTGAATTACTCACATCACATAGTCATTACAGTTGCTCCTGCAATGAAATTCAGTTTTTCTGCCAAAGATCCTATCACACAGGAGGCAGTTAGGAACAAAATACTATCCAGCATTTAGGATCATCTTTGCAGATAATATTCTCTTCTTTACCAACTACTTTTAACAGAAAAGTGCAATTTAAAGTTGTAGTCCTCTGTTGTGGTTGATTTGACGTCAGTTGTGGTTACCGTGGTAACAGCGAGTGTGGTTTAATCAGAGATAGAGGAATAGAAAGGGCATTGAAGTCTTTGCCATGAACATTTGACTAGTACAAAAGTAAATGATTCATGTTAATTTTCCATGGTGACAACACGTCAGTGGGGCCATAGAGTGAGTCACACTCACTGGTTTGAGAACTCTTATACCTATTTTCCTTATTAAACAAAAAATACAACCGTACATCAATCCAAGTTTCTCTCTTTCACAGAACTAAGACTAACGTTAGCTAAATGACCTCCTTCAATCATCGTAAAACACACTTAATGTAAACTTGACAGACACAAAAACAAACTCCCCAAAACTGTACTGGGGCTCGGTTATACCTCCTGTACCTACAAAAATATATATCCATCCATCCATTCATTTTCAGCCGTTTATCTGATGCCAGTTCGTGGGGGCTGCCTGCTGGGCAAAGTATGGCAGACGTTCGTCTCCCCAGCAACGCTTTCCAGCTCCTCCTGGGGAACTCTGAGGTGTTCCCAGGCCAGACGAGATATGTAATCCCTCCAGCGTGTTCTGGGTCTGCCACGTGGCCTCCTACCAGTTGGACATACCCAATGAAAATAAATATGTCTGTGTCAATCGCTGTAAACGTCACTGCTCTCATACTTCCATGAGTCCTTTATGATAGTATAGATACAGCCAACAGGTGGCACTAAAGAGCAGAGTGAAGTTTCACACAACAACAAATGAGGTGACAGTGGAGGAGGTCGTGATAATGTACGTTTTAACGGAAGCAGCTTTGTAGACAGCGGTGGTCTGTGAGGCCATCGCATACATTGTGACATGCAGATGAAGAATGCTTTTCACTTTATTGCCGATTTAGTCCATTCAACCCTTTTTTTTAAATGTCTTCATTGTCTCCTACGGTGGTATCTCACTTGGACTACGCTACACTGCCCCCACGATCTGCAGTGGTACTGCTTTGTTTCGCCCTTATCCGGTAGTTGCAAGAAACATCCACAAATACCAATGGAATAAACGCAGAGTAAGGACAGAGGGCTCCATCCGTGTCCGTATATGTACATAACATCGAGCTCAAATGAGCCCGTAGTTGGTCTTGTTAGTCATGTATTTAACAACAGAAAATGAGAACATATGAAAATATGCTGATCTGCATGCTGTTTACCCTGATGTTCTCTGCCTCTTAACTACTGCTGAGTAGCGGCTCTTACTTGTTTTTTGAAAGGCTTTGAAAGCCAGTATCACGTTTCAACAATCTTGCAATACATGGCAACAAAAGAATCAGGAAAACCTCACTTCAGTGAGTTCACGACTTACCGCACATCGCTTTGTTTATACGGAAGTTAGCTCGCTACAGCAGTTGCAATAGCAACCGTATTGATATTCCTTCCTTATACTGATTCCGATTACTGAAATTGCATATCAGCAAATACCGAGTACCAGTATGATACCATTGCGTTTAAAAAAAACAACTGTATACTATTGTATGGCATGGCTCAGGTTAAACCCTTTGTTAAACATTACCAAATACATACAGAGAGAGAAAATGCTGGTCGCATAGCCTTTTTACTGATGGGACTTTCCAGTGTAAAATACTGGTGCTCAAAATTTGTAGTTGCCAGTGGCTGCACAGGTTTGTAGACTACTGTTTAATACAGAGCAGCAAAGAAGAATACATTTCTGGGAAAACTGTCATTTTATTTGGGTGTGAAACGACTTAAAAGTTTATTAAATTACATGGTGTAGGATCTGTGTATAGACTTACATACTTGCAGATACCTGATCCAGCATTTAAGGCAGTATTGGAGGCATATCTGACTGGTATCAGTATTGGAACAACTCTACATAAACATGTCCTGCTGCTCTGACCATCCTGCTATGTTGATTTGAATGGTGAAAGTTTCTTCCACTGTCATTTTTATGGGTTAATGCTACAGCACATACTCATGGAGCAGCTTTTTTTCTTAGAAATAATGTTGTGCCTATTCACAGTGCAGCCAAACAACTGAGTGTGAATACACTGAATGGCCTTTGCAGAAAAAATGCTGCTGAGCATACGTAAAATCGAAAATGGGATTTGATTTTACAACCGTGTTAAGGATTATAACTACAAAGAGACAGTATGGATAGAAAGCTGTGAAACTAGTCCACTATGCTTCCTTTTGTGTCATGCACAGAGTTGGTAAGTGTAGGATGTGGACGCTTTCTTCCTGTTCCTCTAACACTATTGTGCTGTGCCACATCCTTCCTTGTACACAGCCTGTGTGTCAAACTGAAGGTGAAGCTTCACACAAATGCTGATCCACAGGCAGGATGGGTGAGATCCGGGCACCACCTTAACGCTCCCATCATCTTTTTGTCTTTCAGGGTTATCCTGCGTCACTCCAGCTGCTGGTGCGTGCGGAAGGTGAACAGCTGATCCTGTTGCTGGAGAAGAATGAGTGAGTTGCCCTCTGATTTATTTAAATTCTCCTTCCAAAGTCATTGTGAGCACCAGGACAGAGGAAACTAGATATTTATTATGTTAATCACACACAGAGCCAATAGATAAACCTGGCTCGCAGCTATGGCTGGCTGGAGTTATAAATGCAAGAGGAGGGGAAGTTGTATGGTTCTGGGCTATGATATAGTATATTCAAGGAGGGAGAAAATAATATGTCCCCTAGTGATTGGACTCTTTTATGGTTCAGTCTCTCTGAAGGGCCGAGAGATGAAAGCTGATAAAGAATAAGGAAGAGGAGAGCTCTGAGGACATGCTTGTTCTCTCCTGCTTTGCTTCTCCTCTCCTCTCATCACTCCACTCCCTTCCAGACTGCGGAAAATAACACAGTGAACTGTGAAACGAGGGGTGAGGATCATTTGGAGTTCATAAATATGCAGATACACACACACACTCTCAACTGTTTCATACAGAGAGGAAATACAGCTGTAAGGCCAAGATAAAAAGCACGTAAAGGCCAGGTTACATGTCCGGGGAAATTTACAGTCTCACCCCAGTGATGGCATCGCCGTCTCCGGTCTTGTTTCTACGAGTGTTTCTTATTCAGAGGCGAGTGGAGACATAATATTCTACCCTGCTGCTCACAGGTACAGATATTGACACTGAAGCGATGGACTTGTTCCACAAGTGGTCAGACCTCTGTCACTGGTAACTGGAGAATAAACACAAATCGGGCCACGGAGATTTTCTGACTGCTTTGCCTTTTCAAATTGCAAAAGTGTACTGAGAGTTGGGGAATTAAAGACATCTGTGGTTGTTGAAATTGAAAAGTGAAACTACAGCTATTCATTCACATATTCAATCACTCTTTCACGCCTTGTTTCCACATTGCTTTGTGGTACATCTGCGAGTCAGCTGGACGTCCATTCATAACTATGAGAACTTTTAGGATCTCTGATGTGTTTTTCCGACTGCAGTTTGCCTCAAATACAGTTGAAAAAGTTGAATTTTGCAACACATTCTGACAGACCGTATGCACTGTGCCATACAAACTAATAGCTAACAGATTGATGAATGTAAAACACTTCTAATTATAAATTTTTTTCTAAGTGAAATGGCATGTTTAGCTAGCTAACATTGGTAGCATGTTAGCTGTGCAGTGCATAAAGTGAATGCATAATGAATCATATGCATGGCCGCACATCTGACAGGCCATCCTCCTTACTTATTTGTTGCTATGTATCATTGGTCCCGTTTTGTCTCTGATTTGCTCTGTGTGACTTTCTACAAGATTTGAGTTCGAAAAACACTCAAAATTAACTTTTCGAATATTTCTATGGTGGCATTTCTCTCCATCTGTACAGAGATGCATTTCCTTGTGCTGAACACCAGGGGTGTGCTTCGTAAACTATACGAAAACACAAAAGAAAACTGTGTTCAGATGAGGCCTTTGTGACAACAAAAATAAAAGTTGCAGCGGTGTGAACTGGCCCATCAAACTGGCTGATGATGCCGCCTGTAGCTGTGCTTGTAAAGTCGCCAGTGTCCGGTTGTAGAACATAAGGCACGTCAACTACTTCAGCAGCCAGTCAGCTTGTAGCAAAGTCAGCTGGTCAAGTCAGTTACAAACCGTCAGCAGACAGCGTGTTTGCTTGTTATGACATTCTCTGACAACAGCCCTCTGTCCTCGAACGAGCTCATCTCATCTACATCCACGCTGCTGTTGACATGTATGCCAGTCCCTGTCCCCGTTACCTTTTCGGTCCTTACTTGTACCTGAAAAACCTGGAGTCTGGAGAACAGAGAGTAGTTGCTATGGATATGTAGTCGCATTGGTGCAAATGGTAGGTTTTTAGAACCTTGCAGACCCACGCATGACACGTAGTTGCAGGTTTCTACTTGTCTCGTTATAAATCTTTGGTCTGAACATACACTCACTGGCCATTTTATTAGGTACACCTTGCTAGTACCGGGTTGGACCCTCTTTTGCCTTCAGAACTGCCTTAATTCTTCATGGCATAGATTCAACAAGGTTCTGGAAACATTCCTCAGAGATTTTGGTCCATGTAAACATGATAGCATCACGCAGTTGCTGCAGATTTGTCAGCTGCACATCCCAAAGGTGCTCTATTGGATTAAGATCTGGTGACTGTGGAGGCCACTGGAGTACAGTGAACTCATTTGAGCTTTGTGACATGGTGCATTATCCTGCTGGAAGTAGCCATCAGAAGATGAGTACACTGTGGTCACAAAGGGATGGACAGTCTGGCCGTTGTCACCTGACCTTCAACAAGACATTTTCGTACAGTGGATAAACAAATAATGTTTCAAACATCCCTCCTCCAGTCCTATTTCCCCTCATGAATAGCTCAAGGTAACCTGCTAGCCCTCACAAACACAATTCAAATTACTTTACAAACAAACTAAAAAAAGTTCTATAAATATGTCGTCCTTGTCCAGAAATTACAAACTCCCTAGAAAAACTCTGTCCTGCCTGACCCTCCATTCCCTGTTCTCCGTGTGACCCCCAGTGACCTCAGCATCAGCTGTGAGTCATCCGTCACCAGCCTGAGGCCCGGGAGCATGCTGCCATTCCCATCCGGCCTGTTCTCTGTCAGGCCAGATGTGTCCTCTGATATCGCTTCACCAGTTCAGCCAACTCAGAACAGGTGGTCTCTGACCTCTACGCAGGTCTGTTTTGTCGAGGCTGTGACCGTTCAGTCTGGGGCAGAAGGAAAGATGAGGGCACATGAGGATGTAGTGATACCTTGAAGTTTTTCTGACTTATTTACTGTAATATTTTCCAAGCTGGCAACATTGAGTCCTGCTCAGATTTGTAAGTTTCCAACATTAAATATATCCACAATGGAACACTCCAAGTACATTAGTTAGCTGAACCAATCTAGTGTCGCTGAGATATGCTTGACAGCTCAATTGCTCAGCATTAATAAAAAATGGCTCCTTTTAAGGGTTTAAGGAGCAATTTTTCAGCAGCACGAGCAAAATATGGCAGTTAAAAGGCAGTTTTCATAATAATAACAGCACTTTAGAGGTGTGCAATGCAAATTTCTTCTTTTTTTTTTTCCCACCCAAAGCTGCTCTCCCGGCTTCACTCACTGACGCATGCTCTCAGTGTGGATATCTTCATTGGATATTCTTCCCTAGCAGCGTCTTTTTTTTTTTTTTGAAGCCACTCTACAGTTCATGTTTAATGCCTCAAGGCTGCATGGAATAGGTTTGCTTTTTAATAGAGCTCAACAGGGAGCCAAGGGGTCATGTTTTACTACTTTTATGCCATTAAAAAGTCTTGATTGGATAATGAACTTGAGCACCAGTATGAGATGTTCCCACAGCAACAATAAAATCTCATCATATATGAAGAAATATGTTGAATATTTTAATTAAACTTCCTAAATAGCACCAAATCTACTCACTCAGTAGTTCTAGGTCAGATGATGACATTTTTGGATGGAAATTAACTGGGAACATGAGGAAATTATGTCCAGCACATCTTCAATTTCTATTTAATATAATAATACAAAATGGCATCAAATTTTTGAGTAACTCAATATAACAGATGCAATACAGTGTGGAAGTTATTTAACTTTAAAGCTACTTGCAGAGAACTGCGGTGAAAACATTTAAAAGTTTCGAAGCAAAAAAGAACAAACAACCATTAAAATGTGGAGGCGAGTGGATGTGAATGCGGGGAACTCAAGAGCTTAGTAAGTGGTGGCTCTTTGTGCTGAGTTATGGCAGGTTTTCTGTGAAGGCTCATCCTTTTTTTGCTTGAATCTGCTGAGCCCGTGCAGTTTGCTCATTTGGCACCGCTGCCGAGCACACCTGCTCCAAGGCCAGTGTGAAATGATCTCAGTCCTCACCAATATAAACACGCTACCAGATCCAATTAATAAACTGCTGTTTGTTAGGCGCTTGGCCCCAGACCAGGGAAACTTGGCTACAGCAGGACGAGTACAGATCTACTGAGGAGAGAAATCAGCGGGGGTCCGCTTTTTGTGTGGGTGTGTGAGGGGAGTGTTTCTATAGGTGGCATACAGCGAGGCTGAATGTGTTTAAGAGAGCTGGAGTCTCTTTTGTTTTTGTACACGCTTGAAAAGGATTTGATTTTCCTGGGTGGTACAGGCCAACTCTTTTGTGTCCTTGGCAGCCACTTTGATCTAAGTGTCTGAATAAAAAACATATTGTATAGGCAGTGAGATGACTGCGTCTGTATATATCCACAGACTCTTACATTTTGTCACTTTTACAAGGTCAACAAAAGTGTATCGCAGTTGTCAAAAGAAGAGCCCTGCAAACCTCAGTTAAACATGTTCCTGTTTGTTCAGAGTAAATGTTGTTTTGCACTCGTTGTTAGTTTGGATTTTTTTTGTTTTGTCAGCTCTGTGCCTGAGCAGCAGCACTTTGGGACGTGACTCAGATTGGCTTCTGTGCTTGATTTCAATAGTAACAGCCTCATGTGCCGTTACGTATTAACATCTTGGTCCCACGTGCCACTTCATTTAAAATAAATGGCTAAACGTGGTTAAAAAGGACAAAATGTTTTCCTATTACTCTGTCATATCTTTTTTCTTGCAAGAGTAATGGGAAGGGCTGTGTCATATACAATATTTAAGGCCTGGCGTGTTGTACGGTGCAAACAGAGCTGGACAGACGTGCAGACTTGTGCCAGCAGCGGCTGCTTTGATGTATAGCATTGATCAATGGCACAGTTGGCCAGCTTCAAATGATTAATGGTGGCCGTATGGGACATTCCACATTAGTCTTGATTAAAGACTTCAATAGCACTGTCTGGGAGACCAAGGTGCTCGTGTGTGTGTGTGTGAGTCTGTGTAAGAGAGAAAGAAGTATAGAAGAAGCACAGCTTGGCCCATTTACTGAAGTTTTCTAAATTTAACATCATAATTTCTGGTTTCTAAGGCGCTTTATTGTTTAAGATTGTTCAATATTAGTGCTGACATTTTCATTTAAAGAGGTACTATGTAACTTTAAATGACCACAAGTGACAATTACTCTGGGTTCACACTGGAAGTGCAGCCATTTTCCAGCTTCTTTCTGAGTCTGTGTTAAGCAACTGTGTCGTTCACACTGTGAATGATTAAAGGATACATTAGATGTGATATAAATGATCTGATTGTGTCTAAGACGTCTCTAGACTTGGAGAGATGAGCAGACAGACAGACACACACACACACGCACTCACAATACAAACGGAGACAGAGCTCAATATGTGATTGGAACCAAGCAGAGGAGCAGATTCACTTGCTGACTGACGTGGAGACATGCGCCTCTGGCCAGGCGACTGCTGACGGTCAGCTGCATGACATTTGATATATTAGGGCGCTTCCATGTCCAGTGTGGTGTCATGCGATACATCATTCTTTAGTTTCACAAGTTGAGAAGAGTCATAAACTCAGAAATAAAACCTCCCTGTCAGTTAAACAACAATATCTAGAGTTTGCGAACAATAGCTAGCATTAGCCACCATAAGTTACTGGTCAGATCAGACCAAGCAGTTGCCTTTTTCATGCTGATTGCTTTAACTTTGTAAGAACTAAGTGTTATTTCCTCTCTCAAAAGTAATGTTGACTCTAACAAAAGAAGACAAAGTACTCAAATGTTACATGTTATTTGAAAATAAACGTCTGAAGCTGCCAAAGTTTTGATCAAAAGCACAAAATATTAATGACCAAACATTTCATTTCTTCTTTGGATTTCATTTCCCTGTGCTGTGGATAAATTTTGGTCAGTACCAAAATATCATCAGTCCTATAGGAAATACAATAACATTAAAATGCAAACTCAGCTTTTAAAAAAATAAATACATGAATAGAAACACTTCTCTTTACGTTGATGATATTCTATGTTCTCACCAACATTGCTGAATAGTTTATTTTAAGGCATACGAGTCACGAAAGATGTACAGAGATGTCATTATCTGTATCTCAAACAACAAAATGCTCTGTCTCTGTAAAAGTATTCATATAGAGAACCGGAAGTGGGCGTGGTTTATACAGGAAGTCCCATTAAATTGGGCAAATATTGTATTTTTATACCTTTTATTCATTGCCAATAAAACTGTTGCGCCTTCAAAGCATCAAATGGATTTCATAATGGCATATTATTAATTATGAAATATATTTCCACATCCTCATACTGTGCTTTTCATCTGTCTTTCTTTTATTTTTTATTTTTATCTAAACTTAGTTTTCTGAACCATCTATATGCCTATGAAATAAATCCAGAAGTAAATGTATAAATAGATGGAAATATAATATATACATGAATTAATTAAATTAGATAAATAATTATAAAGGCTTTTATTTTTAAAAGAGAATGATTTTCAAAGAACTTTTTTTCATTTATTTAAGACTTTGAGGCTTTTAAATTTTTAATGCCACATATATTTCACAGCTCTTTTTATTATGTGTTTTTATATATAACCATGAAATACTAGTTCTGCTTAGTCAAAACTCCATGAAACCTATGGCTGATCCACATACATCTTAAATAGATAAATATTGCCTGAAATAGTATTTCCAATGAGTTTGTTAATGGAGAAAATGAACACAAACGGCTTAAAAACTTGCTGCCACACTCGGCTTTTGTGTCACTATTCCAGCACATGAGGCGTCCTGCTCCTAATTTGTTGGGGTCGATGTAGTAATTAAAACAACTAGTTAGTAAAATTAAAGTCTTATGATGCATTTTAATGATATGATATGAACCTACTTAAAGAAAACTAATGCATAAATGTGTGAGCTTTCTTTCCCCAAATAATAATGAGCAAATCTCTTTGTATCGCATTAATCGTACCATTCCGAATTATGTATTCGGATTCAGGTACATCCCTACGAGACGCATTGTCATTGTGCGTCGCTTTAATCTTATTCCAAAGGACACTGTTTTTATGAAAAAGATTTTTCTTTTTTAGCTTTTCTCCTTGAAACTCAGCGAGCTGCATGTGTTCATAGTGCAACAAGCTCTCTTCACAAGACCATGCGTTTCCCAGTGAGGACATTTCCTTTCATTCTTCTGCGGCAGGAAAGAAAAGAGGAAAGAGCCCTTTTGAAACACATGGCCACATCTAAACAACGTCATTATGTTTTTCGCAAAAAAAGAAAAAAAAAATCCCCATAGCAACATCCTCAGTGTGTTTTCTATGGGAAAGAAGATGCACTCCATTTCAATAACACAGCTGACAATGCCAAGATCTCTGTCACTGTGTGGTGCCACAGAGGAGGTTTAATATCACCCAGTGTGTTCAGTGAGAGGGAGCTCAGACAAACAAAGAGAGATCCCAGGTTTCCTTTGCACTTTAATTGGATCTGTCAAGAATACGAGATAAGTTAAAGAGTATGTGGCTGTAGAAAAGTATTGGCGCTTAGCTTGTTTGGCTGCCTAATCTGAGTTGTAAAAGGAACTTTTATGCGCGTAACGATTCAGTAATGATGGGTTTCCATGCTGTCTACGTAAAGCCGTGCTGACTCACTGGCCTGCATGAGGTCAGGAATGGATAGATACTGGATGTTTAACAGCAGCAAACTTCATAAGCAACATTTTGGCAGTCTACTTCTTCTTCTGCTGCCTCTCTCAAGTTGTTGTGATGCTCTCTTCCTGTGACATGCCTCACAGTCTTTCCATCTACATCCAGGTTTTTCTGCCCCCCCCCCTTATCTCTGGCTGTCTCTTCCCTTCCTCCCACGCTCTCCACACGCATGCTTGTGTTTCCACTGAGCAGCTCCTCTGTCACCATGCAACCTGAGACTCTGTCAAACCCACCAGTGGGGAGCGTTGGACCTCAGGCTGCAGTTCGGTGCCAACACATGTGTACTCAGACTTTGGTGCCAAGTCTCTGTGTGACTTTACTTCGGATGCCAAGGCGTTTTGTTCTGCCTGTCACAATCAATTCAAACATTATTACAAGGTTAAACACCAGTCACCTACAAGCAAGGGGTTTCTATTAGCTGCCTCTCTGCACTTTGCTTCATTGTGTATGCCAATTATTCTGTGATTGCCTGTTGTGACACAATAAGGCAGAGAAAATGATGTCTAATGTACTTTTTGCATGCTAATTGCAAGAACATCTATGAAGGCTGCGTTGAGACAGACAACAGCACTGTGTGAAAGAAAAAAACAGCATACTGTAACACTAGAAGACTTTGAAAAGACTTAAAAAAAACTTGAGTCTGACATTCTTTCACATCTTAATACAATGTGAGTTGGTGGTCACACTCACACATGAGATTTTGACGAGGGATCTTGCAGCGGCACTATTTGCAGACTACATCTAGATTCCTTTTGAGAATATTTCCCATCCTGCTCCTGGTGGAAGATATTACGCCAAACTCCCTTTAAGAAATATGATATATGATATATTGCAATTCCTTACGGGGCTGCAAAAACACATGACTCTACAACCACAAGATAAAAGGTGTCATATGTCCACAGTATTCTTATCAATTTGGCAACCATATAATCTATAAAGATCAACTGTGTTTATGTACAGACGTAACTAATTTGTCTCCTCAACATGCTTCCAGCCTCCATTGGTTAGTTGTGCTGCTTTGGTGGAAGGAGACCGTGGGAATGAGAGACGAACCATTTCAAAAATTAAGATTTCTCGCTAGAACAAGTGCCAGTTGGTGGATCAGATACACAATTCACATTCCACCAGTTTCTTCTCCTTTACAGTTCAAGAGAACTGACGCTTGTTCACATTCTTAGTTTCCTTGGACTCTGCTTCTTGTTCAGTGCTGGAGAGACTGCAGCTGTTGGTTTTAACAATGTTCACATCACTGAACTTCAGTATTTGTATCAGACTGAAAAAATAAGATATTATTAAAGTTTTTGAAGACAAGAAAAAGACTGACTTAAGACAGCTCAAACACAGTTTTATGTCCACCTTATGCCAAACGATCGAGATCACAGGACCGCACACCAGCTGAGGTAAAACTGATTTCATTTCAACATTTTAATTTTGTCTGTTACGGTGAAATAGCTTGAAAAGTCATTTGGTGCAAGGCCAGGATAAAGGAATAGTGTGAGAGCCACTTAAGCTCAGATTAACATTTGGTAAGAATATCTGTGTTGATGTGATGTATCATATAGATTCTGGCGATATTTAAGTTTACACAACAGTTTCTGTATATTTTGAATAGTGTATGTTAGTGGAGTATACTAAAGTTATGTTTGTATTTACGTGTTATGCAGTGTTGAGTTGTAGTAACAGGGATTACGTTGAGAATATATAGAAACAGGGCATCAAGTCGGTAGTGGACCGTTCGAGAAGTAATTTTGGAAGGACTTGGCCTGTCGTTTTGTTTACTTTTTTGGATTTTCAATAAACCTAATTAAACTTTTTACCTGCCTCGTGAACACTGTGGAGCTCCAGCAAAGGAGCAGAAACACAAGTCAAAACCGAGACACCTCACAAACTAAGTGGCCTAGGAGCTTTGGTATGTTGAAATGGCCACTACCTATAGTCTACATTTTGGGAAACACACTGATTTGCTTTCTGGCAGAGAGTGAGTTGAGAAGATTGATACCACTCTCAGTGTCTGTTGTTATAAGCCCACAGCCGGTTGGCTTAGTTTGGCGTAAAGACTGGAAACACAGGGAAACAGCTAGCCTGGCTCTGTCCACAGATAACAAAATCTGCCTTCCAGCACCTCTAAAGTTCATTAACTATGTCTTGTTTATTCCATGTGAGTGTAACAATTAGCAGTCTTACAAGGGGTTATGTGCTGCTCTGATTCTTGAATGCAACCGGTAACATCCTGGGGACGCAGAAAGCTCTGACAAAAAATAAAAAGGCAGGAAAACACACTGCATTGGCCGATTTAAATGTTTGCAATGCATGCACACATTTCTAGTAGGTTACTTTGTCAGAAAAACAGCATATTTCCACTGTTGACATGGTGATTTTCACAACATAGGACTCAATGATTGAAGCTGTTTTACTTCTCAGAGTTATAAAATCCTTCTTCATAATATTATAAACCACCATGCAGTGTTTAAGTGTCCTTGATCTATCGTTCAAATGTACTGCATCTCTTTGGTATCACAAAATATCACTTCCCACCAACATAATACAGGAGTTACATACAGGTTAACTGCAGTGGCTAAAAGTCTTTTACCTGCGGCTGGCTTTTTGTCAGTGTCAGGTCAAGAAACAAAATACTTTGATAGTCAGACCTTCCTCTCACTTGAGTATATGTGCAGAGATCTGGAGAACACTGTTATAGCAAGAGTTTTCACACGTCCTGTCTGTTTGAGTATTGATGCGACTGAGAGTTTCACCTCCTTTTCCCCTGATGACATTGTAGTTGTAGTTTTTGCTAAGCTTTGAGCACATACTAATCGCATTTTGCCTCCTGCCATCTTTAATTAGCTGGCTAAAGAGTTTGTGGATAATGCAGAGCGCCCTTGGGGAAAGTTGCCCAGTCCTGAAGGACAATAAGAAGAAAAAAAGAGAGAGAGAGAGAGAAAGAGAGTGAGCAGTCTTAGGCGTTGCTTGGGGAAAAGATTAGAGTGGTAGTTTTTTGACCGGTGGGATCAGAGCCAAGCATCAGAGCCAAGCTAGCTCAAAGTGTCTCAATAGTTCATTTTTTTTTTTCTCTTTTCAAGTCTCTCCCTATCTCAGGTTCACTTTCTCTGCCTCTCTCCTTCCCTAAAAGTGTGATTGATTTTCCAGAAACAAAGATCTCCGGGGAAGATATGTGTTAAGCCAGATTTTTTTGCACCAAACAATAGTTTCAGTTGATTTGGCCACAAAGAAAAACACATACTTTACTTCTGACTTAGGAACAAGTGTTAACATGATTTTATTCACATATTTATGTGGTTATGTAGCTTGAGGGTGCTTTCAGACTTAGAGTTGTCTTAGTTTGGTCTGAATCAGGGACTAACTTTGTTTCAAAGATGCATAATTGCCTAGAGTTGGCTGGCGTTCTCACGGCAGTATTTACAAGCAGACCAGATCAAATGGCAGGTGCGAGAAAGCTGCTCTTGATTGGTCAGAATTTCCATGTGGGAAAAATCCAGGAAGTAAACAAAACGTTGAAGGAGAGTACACTTGCAAGATAAATGCGACACTTTCTAATGTCACAATGGAGGGACAACTACGCAGGTTGATTTTAGCGCTGCTCATCGTGGACTATATTGCTGTCATTGTTCATTTGAGTCAAAGCATACAGTTTGAAAACGAGGCGCGGCTCCAACTAGAAAACAATGTTTTGATGCATTGGATGTGCTGAATGTGCATATTAAGGCAGTACAGGAGGAGGCGCACATTAATAATCCTCCAGGACTGTAACATGCTCATGTTTAACCCAAACAATGTGTCATGTGACTGCAGTTGGTTTGGAACCGGAAAATCCGGTTATAAACGAACACCAGTGTTTGTTTGTAACCGGACTGAGACCACCTCTTCAAGAAGGTCTCGGTCCGGTTGTTTTGGTGCGCACCCGAGTGCGATTGCTGTGTTCACACCTGCCCAAACGAACCGCACTTAGGGGGCAAATGAACTTGAGTTTGATTGAACTCAGCCAGACATGGCAGATGTGAAAGCACCCTAAGATATGTTTGACAATACAGCTACATGAAACTGTGGGTGGAGTACAGCAAATAAAACCAATAATTCTGAAGGCTGGTTCCAGGCATTGTGATCATTTTGCTTTCAGTGAAACAGTTAAATACATTAATGCACTAATGCAGTATGTCAGCATATGGCATCATCTATTTGTTCACTGCTACAGACCTATTTTTAGGGGCCTGCAGCAGCAGAGAGGATGCTGAGGGTGTTGTCACAGCACTTAGCCAATATGGTCAGGTTGTCTCTGTCTCCCTCTCCATATATGTTCAGTTCTCATTCATGCAAGGGAACATTGAGTGTAACATCTCCCAATTTAACTGCTTTTAACCTTACATATACTGTACAGAGTGTGGGTCGCCTATCAAAGTTGCTAGCTAGCAGAACAATGAGGACCCTGTGAGTGCGAGCGATTTTCTGTTTCCTTTCTGAGCACTTAACACGCAGTAAGAGCCTCCAAATGAGAGCACAGATGTGATGCATTTGCAGCCTCGGTCACACACTCCTTATAAAGGCTGCAGCTCTTTTTTTATTTTAAATGAGACTGTGTGATATACACTCAGTGTGTTGTCAGCAGAGTGAACTATTGCCTTGGTGTAGGTGAGCAGAAAATCTATTATCTGCGTTGGAGTTTCTGATATGGAGAGAGGCAGATGTTGATGGTGCATAATATCCATATTTATCCTCAGCATCATTTATCTGCATCGGCAGGAAAACACTGCTGTAAAAATCCTGGAGAGTGCGGTACATGAGTGATTACATCACCTCGCCCGTACATAAATAGATTTTTCAAGATAATGAAATGCATGTGTGAACTGTACATTACTGTATAATGCACTTTCATGCATTTGTCTGTGGCAGGATACAGCCATTAGTGCTCAATTTCTCATCAAATTACAGTACCAAGGTCAAGGAATCAGCCTGCAATAGAGTGTATAAAAATCACTTTTCACACACAACCACACCATAAAAGCTTGATATAAAAGCTTTAATGAGAAATCCTTTTCAAAGTAGAAATTGCTTTGTGTGCGGTTCACATCCGTTTCTACATTATATCTCGGCACGGCAAAGAGAATGGGTCATTTGTAGTGGACCCATGAGAAATAAGGACATTTCTGCACAAGACCGCACAGCTTAGCAGCTGTCTCACACCCTCGGTGGCGCTTATCTGATATGGTTAATGCTAGCAATATCGCTCACCAAGCTATCAGACCATACAGGTGATATAAGATACAGATTATAGGGATTATAGAGATTGCTGGAGATGTTGCTCTTGAGCCAAAGTCACTGGTCTGCAGGTGTTATCATGTATGTCTCAGATCCATTCAGATTGCAGTCTGCCTCTAAAATCACATGTGCTTCAGCTTAAGATAATAAACACATATTACCATGCATGTGTAACACACGGCAGCCTTTAAGAACTCTGGCAGGTCAGCATAATGCAGGTTGCAGCACAGTGTGACAAACAGCTTTATCAGTGAACACACGGCTTACATTCATCAGTTCACAAGGTCAGGGTTGTTTACGTAAAGCACACACACACACACGGTCGATACACACATACACATGAAAGGAAGTGTGTGTTCACAATAAATCCAGATGTGCCTTGGAAAACAAGGTAGAGAGGAAGTGCATCATGTGACATCACTGATTGAGGGGAAGTTTTTGCTGCGCTGGGTTCATGTTGAACAACACAGGGCAGCAGCACAATTAATCCACAGGCTGTGTGTATAAACAGAGAAGCCAGAGGGAGTTTTTTTTCTTTGGACGACACTACAGAGACATACTGTTGCTGATTTTGTTCTGAATATGCAGAGAAGCCGATGAATGTATACTTGAAGTGATAAATATGTTGTTATCTAGAAGAGAACGTTTATAGTTCATGTTTATAATATGGAGGGTGTATTATATGGTTAAACTTAAAGGGATATTTTGCTGATTTCCAGCCAGCTTTGTATCATAACAGTGTCATAACAGCGTCCAGATCTCCCTGCTCATCTCCTAGCTCCATTCTGCTGGCTCTAGGGCTGTTGCTCGAACTACAGATTGTCCTTCCACATTTTTGTATGCCCGCCACCACAGACACAGAAAGTATAAAAGCGGATCAAGAGAGAGAACTTTCTCTCTCTCTCCCTCTCTCTCTCAATAAGCTTTATTTGCATGACGTTTCATTTGTGCTGCCAAAGCAAAATTACTATTTATGATGGTGAAAATTCAGACAACAACATTCATTAACAACAATGTATTAATATAACATCGTAGACATATATATTGAAGAAAAAAAACTGACACTGTTTTCTCCAAGTAGATATTGCATTTTAGTGATGCTGCCCCAGACTAAGAATTTTCCTAGTCAACCAATAGTCGCCATTTAGAACCATTAGTCGACTAGTCGCCCACATGTTTACAATATTAATTCAGTTGTTTAATTATATATTTTGGGCGGGGCAACACAATGGTTTGAGTTGAAGGTGTGAGAAAGAATAGTCTCAGTAACATTGTTAACACTGTGCTACATTACAGAGAAATACAAAACCGTACTAATGAACCTTCATTAATATAGGCCTATATTTTATCTACAAGTGCACGTCACACACTGAGCGAGCCGCCTGTTAATGACGCTGTCAGGCAAAGCAGTAATGATTGTGCTAAGTGGCTAATGGGCATGTAGCTACTTCCATGTTTCAGATGATACGTCATGTTTGTAGTTGACGAATGATGAGAGTTTACATATCACCTTGGGCACCTTCTCAAAATGATCCCACACTTTGGATTTCCTGCCCGACATGTTATTAACAGTAGAAGTACGGTGGATTTCTGGCACAGAGCTTCTATTTTGGAGTGCTGTTTCTTGCTGTAGAGTGAGTGACTAATGGACAGCTACTTGACAGAGAGGGCAAAGTAGCTCGACGACATGGCCAAACACAAGTACAGTAAGACGCTGAATATTACCGTATTACCGTAGCTGAACCAGTTTGGAACCACTGTTTAAGTGCACTGTTTGGCTGTAATGTGAGAACTGTAGACACAAAGTGGGTGCCATACTGTTTCCTGTATTGTAAACATGGAGGCTGAAAAAACTGAGAACAAACTGTCAAACTTGGCAGTGCTGATGAAATTTAACATGAAAACAGTCTGCACACGATAGCTCCCTTAAGTGCAATTTATTGGCACATCCACAAGTGACGTTTTGAGCTCTTCCCTCAGTCTGAAGAGGAGCATTCAGCTCGAAACGTCACTTGTTGATCTGCCAATAAATTGTACTTAAGGGAGCTATAGTGTGCAGACTTTTTTCATGTTGTTTATTGCTATTCTTTTTGTACCGATCCAAGAGTACATGTGTCTCTCTGCTGCATAGACAGCCCAGTTTTAGGAAAAGACCATTTCTCCAGCAGTCAAATGCTTCCTCAAGTAGTCTCAAGGATAATATTTACAGCAGGGGTTTTATTTTTGCAGTTTTGTCATATTTTTTTCAGCTATGATAATGTTTTATTTACTAAAGTAATTGCTGAATTCAGGGAACATGGTGACATTACTTCAATGAAGTCTGACAATGAGAAAAACAAGAGCAGGCAAATGATCAGACGGCTGTAAACAAGCATCTGAACCGCTTTATTTGGAGGTAAAACTGAAAGTAAGCACAGCTGGAACGTTATAATTCCTAATGGCACTGAAAAACTGTGTGAATGCACAATTAGGACAAGTGCAGTACGCTAAAGCTGAACCAGAATTCGGTGTGTAAACTGAGATGGTTTTCAATAAACAGTTTGATTTTAATCTCACAATTCATCTTTGTGTTTTTGTGCATTTTCTTTTACTTGGTTATGAGTTCATGTTATTATCACAGGTAGGAATGATTGCCAAATCCAAGAGCCGAGTTGGAGTTATCCTTTAAGGTAACCTCTCATTCTCAAGGTATACTGTGCAGTGACCTGTGCAGCACATATTGTCTGAGTTTCAACTCTTGAAGGTCAGTGACATTTTATGTAATCCTTTTACAGACCTTATTGAGAGGCCACTGGCTTTATGACCGTGGTCAGCGGGTAAATAAATGTAGTGCAGAATTGTATTTCAGACCGCTCACACTGGCCAGAGCTATCAGAGAAATGTCAGGTGTCTTAAAGCTAGAAACCCAAAATCAGATCTCTGATTAACTTAAAGCTCTTTGTTGTTTTACCACCCATAGCCCGTTCAATAATTGACATCTCCCGCTCAATACCCAGCAGCCATGACGACTCACGTTATACCGCATCAGCATCAGTGTCAGATTGCTCACCCTGAGCCTCATGTTAAAATGATACATCAGTGCCAAGTGAAAGTTTCCATCTCCACCATGTTTGCAAGGTAATGGGGTGGAGAATGACAGATTGTATGCTATTATCTTATTGGAGAATCAGCGCAGCATCCATGAAAGTGTAAAGACTGGGTTTAATGACGTGAGACATTTTTTAAGAGGAGGGGAAGAATGCTTCACGCGGTCTGGCACTGGAGAGCTGATGTTCTGGGATGTGTGCAGTCAGTGGAGCGATGGCGTGTTATATTAGAGCTGTTTTAAGTGCTCCTTACAGCTTGAAGTTTAAAGTTGTCTGTTTTGTCAACTTTTAGGGTTTCAGAAAGGATGTCATGGATATGGGAGAGTGGGAGATGATTCATATTGATATGCACCAGTTATTTCTGTTTTTTTGCAGGAAGGAAAATGACAGAGTAAGAAAATATCAAACTATAAAGCAAGAACTCTGTCTCTCTGCCTCTCTGTCTTTCTGTTCTTTGCATCTCAAGAACAATTTATCAGATCTACTACACACTTGGCAGGTGTATTGCTGGAGATCCAAGGACCTGTAGAGTTGAATTTAGAGATTGGACACATGTCAATACTAATGAACTTTGAATTAAAAAAAACAAACAATGCTCTGTGGCTCTCTGCAGCAGCGGGGGTGGGGCTTTAGGGCTCTGCAGACTGAGTTGAGCATGTCATCTACAGCAGGGCCTTTACATGCTGCAGCTCACTTACACTGCACTTCACTTTTGTTACTGGATACCTGGATATACTAACGTATACAAATTGTGTAAGTTTATCAGTCTGACTTATAACACTAAGAACTAACTAATGAAAAAAAGCTCAGTTATTTGAATCCACGGTCTACTTTAACTGCGGTGGTTATGTCAAAGCAAGTGACTAATACACCTACTCTGCTTAGTGTACAGCTTTTCTGACTGTGAGTACCCACAACTTGGGTGTATTTTTCAGGGGCGGATTTAGTAATATGGGAGTCCCACACATGTTGGGCATGTTGGCATAGGCAATGGAACAAGAAGTACTCAAACCTTTTTTTTCCGAAGTAAAAGTATTACCTGTAAAGAGTAAATCTATTAATACTGCACTGTATGAGTCCCGCATTGACATTTTGTCTTAAAGTGCAGAGTAAAGGAGAGGCATTATCAGCATAATGTACTTAGATGTACTTAAAAGGGTACTTTGCGAATTTTCAACCAACTCTGTTTCATCAGAATGTGTGTCGTACGTGTAAATGATCTTTAGTAAACATATGTCCATCTAACCAGTTTCTAGATCTCCATGCTGCCCTCCCAGCTAAACTTTGCTAGACGATGCATTTTGCATGCTCTCAGGCTATTTCTTGAAGTACAAGCTGTAATTCAGCATTTTCATATTGCCCACCATCTATGCCGCCACCACGGACACAAAGAGTATGGAAGTGGATGAAGAGACAGACCCGCCCCTCTCTCTTTCTCTCAAACTCAGATCAAACTCCAATCAAACATTAAAATTAGGCAGTGCTTATTAAACATAAACCAAAACTCTGTTACTGTGCTGCCAATTTTTTCACCTGAAATGTTTTTTAGGAACATATTTTAGTGCACTGTTTAGCTGTAATTACAAGAGTTTGTGAACAGGAAGGGGGCACCGTACTGTTTTCTGCATAGTACAGGACAGTAAAACTAGGCAGCACTGATCAAATATAAACCAAGATTCTGATACTGTGTTGCCTGTTTCTCCCCTCAGATGTTTTCAGAAACATGCTTTAGCTTACTGTTTAACTATAATCGTTTGGTACCAGCTGGCCAGCATTGTGTCAAACGAACAAGTTTGCAGTGGGACTGAGTGAGAGTGTTTATTGGTTCGATGTGGCGCTATCATTCTGGTACATGTAGGTTTTCTACTACTTGGGCAAAAGCACATGCCACAGTCCCGTGTCTCTGTTTTCTCTGGTCATGTAGCACCAATTTTAAAAGTATTTGTGTCTTTTTTAACTAAGGACAGCCTTGTGTCATGAAAAGACCATCTTTCCAGTGGTGAAATACTTCAACATCAGTTCAAGGTGGAGGTTTAAATTCTAATATAATTCAGGATAGTTTAGTGAAAAATAATGTGTCATATTGTAATTTTTTTATTTTGTGAGTGGACTTGAATCTGCACTGTAAACTGTAACATGTCTCTGCTAGGTAAATGTAGTTGTACAATGTTACCTCTGGTGTCATATAGAGTTGAGTTGCATATTTTTTAAGTGCTCTGGGGACAGTTTGTAAGTTATTTTAGGGTACAATGAGCTAGAATAGCCACATAATTCAATATTTTTTATGGTACCCTTTTAGTTTGGGGCCCCAGGCAATTGCCTAGCTTGCATAATGGTAATGTCTGCCCCTGGCATTTTATTCCTGTGAACCACAATGCATTTTACTGGTGTCTCTGACCCCGAGTAGCTGCGACTTGGCTGTGTTAAGCAGCTATGTCATAGCAGGTGTATCACTCAGGACCCAAGGAAGCACAGTGTGGATTGTGAAGTTATTTGTATGAGAGCTTCTTCAGAAAGCTACAAGCAGCAATATCACTGACCAAGCAATCGTCCCGTTCTGAAGAGGCATGTTTTGAACGAGCACTGCACTCGTAAAAAAGGAAGGGAAGGAAAATGAAAGACAAAAACATCTTTGATATTTTTTTCTGCTCAGCTCTTAATTGCATATTTCCCCTGAAGACACAAAAAAGTATGGCTGAACAATGAGGCTGCCCAGGGGAGCCACCATAGATTAATTGGACAGATAGGAACCCTCTGACATTAACATTTATGCATTTGTTTACTCTTTTTCAATGAATAATAATAGGCCACCTCCCTTGAAGATCCCTAGTCACTCATTAGTTCCGGTGTGTAGCTTGTTATGGATGGGAATATTGAAGCAGCAAAATACAGTTCATCTCAGTAGTGGGCAGGCATACAAAAACTATTTCTAGAGGTTGTTTAGAATACTTCTGTCTCACCAACTTTTAATGAAGATTTGATGCCACTGCACACACTTGTTATCCATACATCAGCTTCACTATGCAGGAGAACATTACAGGAGGTAAAATGGCTTTTCGTATTCTGTTTGGCAAGCATGCAAATCATCAACCTCTGGGTAAACTCTGCAAAAGATCCAATTTACTGTATGATATTTTTTCAGTATTTAATTTGTAGTGATTAATTTTAGAAGATTTATTAATTCAATTCAATTATTTAGGCATAATGTGCAAGTTTTTTCTTATTCTTATTATTTTCCTCTAATTTACAGTACATAAACACCATGAGATGTGTATTTCAAGTTTTACTGCCACTGTTAGGCAGCTGAGAAAAACAGTTTTTAGGAAGCATTGATAACTGGCTATTTATTGAGGTTGGTATGCTGTAAACTTTGATGTCACTTAGAATATTTTGAAAGAGCAACACTTCCTTTTAGTGGTAGAGGATCCACATTGACTGTACATGATCAATTATTAATCGTATTTTTCCAGAGAGAACTAATGATGTAATATAGAGGACTACAATTGCACACTTATTTTTCTTAATGGACAGTAATGTGAAGCAGACGGCTTGTGCTGATATTATCTTCTCTCACATTAAACCCCACAGCTGTGTGGCTCCCCATTAAGGAAAAAAAAATCATTAGAATTAAAATAATAAAATCAAAAATAAAAAGTCGACCAAAAATATAAATAAATTAATGAATAAATGCTGTAAAATGATTTCATATTGTTTGACTGTCACTCAGTACTATACCCAACACAATCATTGGCAATAAAAATAGACTACCTGATTTACCAATTATTAGTCTGAGTTCTGCCTTAGTCTGAGTAAGTGACTCAACAAAAGCAATTACAGATAACCATCTCTTATAGAACATAGCAACAGGACCTCTTAAAGTACATTTATTTTTATGCCTCTGTGCAAGCAACAGCTGTAGCCAGGCCATTATGTTTTAAGGTTGTCCGTTCGTCTGTATGTCCGTATTTCCGATTCTTGTGAATGGGATATCTCAAGAACGCCTTGACGAAATCTCTTCAGATTTGGCTCAAGCGTCCACTCGGACTCAACAATGAACTGACTAGATTTTTGTGGTCAAAGGTCACTGTGACCTTAGTCATCTCGATCTCGTTAACACAATATCTTAAGAAAACCTTGAGGGAATTTCTTGAAATTTGGCAACAAAAGTCCACTCAGACTGAACAATGAACTGAATAGATTTTTGTGGTCAAAGTAAAAAAGCAATTACAGATAACCATCTCTTACAGAACGCATCAGTAGAACCTCTAAAAGTATATTTATTTTTATGCCTCCGTGCCGGCAACAGCTGTGGCCAGAGGCATTATGTTTTATGGTTGTCCGTATATCCATATATACCATTGTTGTGAATGTGATATCTCAGGTACATCTTGAGGGAATTTCTAGATTTGTTACAAATGTCTACTTGGACTCATAAAATTGACTGATAAGATTTTTTGGTCAAAGGTCACTGTAACCTTGTCAGTTTCATTCTTGTTAACACAATATCTTAAGAAACCTTGAGGGATTTTCTTAAAATTTGGCACAAATGTTCACTCAGACTCAACAATGAAGCAATTTAATTTTGGTGGTCAGTGGTCAAAGGTCACTGTAACCTTGTCAGTTTCATTTTTCTTCACACAATATCTTAAGAAAACCTTGAGGGAATTTCTTAAAATTTGGCACAAACGTCCACTCACACTCAACAGTGCAGTGATTAGATTTTTGTGGTCAAAGGTCAAGGTTACTATGACCTCACAAACATGTTTTTGGCCATAATTATAGAAATCATGCACTTATTATGATAAATATTGACACAACTGTTCACGGTGATGACATGAAATCCAAAAAGTCAAAGGCCAACTCGACTGTGACATCATAATTTTCTACAAAAGCACTTTTCTGGCCATTATTCAATGCCATAACTCAGGAACAGAGGAGGAGACATTTTGTTGGCACTAAAACAGTAACAGTAATCTTGAAACTGTGGTTATTGTATAGATCCTCTGTGCTGCAGAGTTGAAGATGTGCATAAAGAATCCATGTTTTAGAATTTAGCTCTAGTTTATTCGCAGGAACATCCATATTGAAGCATTGTCAATGGTCATGGCGACATTAAAGTCTGGACAGATATGAATATAAACTGTAATTGCAAGTTGACTGATTTGCCCGTATACAACCGCAAGGCAGACATTCTAGTCTTCTAAATGCAGAAAAGGCAATGAATCCTGTAGCCAAGAGGAGGTTGAGGATGGAATTATGCTCTTCCTTGGTGATTAAAGATAATCAGCACAAGATCTCCTTAGACTTGTAACTGTTTGCATTGTTACTTCAATAGATTTATCATGCATGTGTTCAGTGCTCTGCTATGAACAGCGTATTTTTCTAACAGCTCACCATAAAAAGAGCTTATGGTTCACTGCTTGTTAGTGGTGGTGATGTTGCCTCCAGGCGTTTTGAGTTCATACCATCGTCATCCACCGCCCAGAAATATTCTGTGCTGCTTTGTTAGGGTAATAAAGAATTCATACACTCCTTGAGCCACACATCTCACATTCATAACGGTCTAATGTTTAGCTGTGAAAGCTTGGAGCGTTAATTACCACAAACAGCCTCGGTGGTGCAATATGTGGGGAGGATACAAACGCCAACGGCTAATTTTGCACAGAGATGGACAAGTTGAGCCTGCCTTACAGCATCTGACCATACCCAGAGAGAAGTTAGGCGATTGGCCTGGATTCATGTGCAGGGTTCGCTCTAACTGTACTGTAGATGAGCGCATTTTCCCTCTCACTGATTTGACAAACTATTCCCTTTAAAGGGCGCGTGGGGAATATGACATCATGCTCTTTGTACAGTTATGAGGAAAAATATGTTTAGTGTGGGAATTGTTTTATGGCGTTAAATATTCCGGACGTGTAGGCCAGCAGCTATGAAACAGTTCATTCTTTAACAGCTCTGCTGTACCTCACTGCTGTTTGCTGTGGTGGTAACCGTTTAGTTCACAACTGAGAGAAATAATAACATTGATTTAGCTTCGGTACAAATTGCAGTGTTTCACAGCTACCAGACGTGTGCTTTCGTCAAAGGTATAAAAAGATTTAGGGCTTGACAGTGTTTTTAATCTTTGTTTTGCACCTGCAGCCTTGCATTTTTACCCAAATTTTGTTATCAAGTCTTTTTAAGACTCTATGATAGTAAAAAGCAGTGCCAGTAAAAAGCAATGGGTGGTAAAAAAAGAAGAAATATCTGGAAGCATAAAAGATAAGGTTACCATCGGCGCGCTATAAAAGAAAATAAAACCCTTTGGAGATGTAAAGAAGATATGTCAGAGGGAGGAGGCATACCCAGAGGAAAGAAATGGACTCCAGTGATCTGTGAGTTCTTAAGACTCAAACGCTAGAAAAATGTCTGACAGCTGATGCACAATCCCGTGCTATGGATACCTACATTTACCTTGAGGCGTTTATTTTATACAGTAACACAGTCACCTCTCACTGTGTGCTGTAAAGTGATCATTAGAGTGGTGACAATCCCTTATAGGTACATTAGCATTATCAAAATGTCGCCTTTAAGCAGGATGTTGTCTTTTTCCCTGACCATCAGAAGCATCCTTTTCCCCAAGGAGGAAAATCACATGACCTCACAGTCGCTTGCTATCATTTTCTCTTATTACTTTCTGTCAACACTCGTTTGTTATCTTTCATGGGGCATACAGTCTTCACAGAGAACAAGTCAAGCAGTCATGAAGGAGATCATATGGTCAGTGATGTAGCTCAAACAGGAAAATGTAATTTATTATCATGCATCTGTGTTTTCCCTTGAATGCCTGTGATTTTGTTAATTTTAGAGAGTGTGTGAGACAGACAGCCTCCCCTAACTGTATCATTGTACCACGATTTATTGTTCATGTCTGCTTTCTAGTGCAGAGAGCCTCGTCTCTCCCTCTGCAGTTTGCTTTACTGATGTGATGACTTCACTCGCCTCGGGCTGCACATCACACACAGAGCTGCGAAGCCCGAGGTGAGGGACGCAGACGGAGAATGTTCTCTGAATGAGTGTACCGCTCTCGGTGATTGAATGGCAAAAAGGCAGGTTTTCATTTGGGTCTGAACTGAATGTCAGATATAAAGTGGACACAAGTTATAACACTCATCACTGCAGCTTGTAAGTTTTGGGCCTGAACAGTCATAGTTTGAGTCATTGGTACATTTGTATCTGCAGGGCCGTTCTAGGGCTTTAATCTCTGAAAACAACATGGTAGAAATGACTATTTGTTGTCTTTGTGTCTTTCGTTTCTGTGTGATCACAATCGTACTCTGGGAAAAGTGTCATCATTTGGACCTTTGAAAACTCTCAGCAGAATGATTTAAAAGTGGGCGAGCTGCTCTCTGTGTGACTTCTAACGAAGCAGAGAGGGATTTTGACTCATTAAGGAGCTATCTTTGCTTTGGTTGGTCAATATTTAAGTAGGCCCAGCCGATCAGCCTGTTTGTTTGATATTGGTCTGCTGCCTGCTGGAGTGTTTGTATTGGAAGTTTTTAGTCTGCTCTCTCATTAATGTGACTTTAAGTCACACTAGCAGTGGACGCTTGGTCAGGTGGTTGGTCTGTCCACCACGTCTTTTCAGACTGGAGAATCAGATGTGTGGCTGTATCCTGATGACTTTGTTGATCCACTGACTTTTCCTCTACTGTCACTACCAGGTTGGCATTTTGGTGTTTCAGGAAAATATCTTAACAGCTGTTGGATGGATTGCCATGAAATTTGGTGTAGATATTAAAGACCTTTAAAGACACTTTAGTGATCCCCTGACATTGCATTTAGTACCACGAGCCATCCGCGCATCTGTTTGATGGATTGGCACAAAATTCGGTGATGGCATTTATTGTTCTCTGAGGAAAAATCTGTCTGACTTCGGCGCTCCACTGACTTTTCTCTCCATATTTTTAAATGACATTTTCAATTTCTATATACAGTACATTCATTCATTCATTTTCAGTTCCCGCTTATCCTGTTAGGGGTCGCAGGGGGGCTGGAGTCAATTCCAGCGGACATTGGGCGAGAGGGGGGCTACACCCTGGACAGGTCGCCAGACTATAACAGGCCTTTTATTTAAGATATCCTAACTTATTTATTTAATTTCACCCTTCTCAAAAATGTAAAAAAAATTGTTTAAATTTTGATCAACTTCTTAAAATATGTTGTCAACTGACTAAAATGCTTCAATGAAACAATCAACGATGAAAAGCTTCTTTAAGTGTCATCCACTGACCCCAAAAATAAGTTTAGGATGCAAGAATCCACCCTCCCATTCCCACGTCATCACCTGCTGGTTGCTTTTTATGTATTAAAATAAGAGTGTATTCAAAAATTATGATAATACCAGTGCTGTTAGCTTTAATTACAATAGTATATGTTTGTATTTCGACCTGTCCAGGGTGTACCCCTGCCTCTTGCCCAATGTCAGCTGGGATAGGTTCCAGCCCCCCCTGCAACCCTCAAGAGGATAAGCGGTTAGAAAATGGATGGATGGATGGATGTTTGTATTTAGAACTGGGCATTGTGGGAGTCAGAGGGAGGATAAATGTACAGGAGCATGTATAATATACCTACCTACACAAATAAATACATAAAAAATAGAAATACATACTAATGGGTGATATTATAAAAGCTTATCGACACATTGTGCAAATGAATAGGTTGTGAACAAAATTAGTCAAGGGTGAGGAAAAAAAGATACAAAAGCAATTATGATCACATCTCGGCGACCAGACATCCTGGAACAGAGTGACTACAGAGGTAAATACTGCATTACTCAGAAACTACTGTGAAGAGTCGAGCAAAAGGGTTACAAATAGACCCAAATCCTTTTCTCCGATCCTTGCACTGTATCTTCTCCACTTTTAAGCATGACAACATGTCCTTAAGCCACTGGGATTCTTTGGATCGGGCAGCATTCTTCCACTTGTGTATAATTACACGACATGCTGAAAGAGAGGCAAAAGCAATGGTGCCATGACCCACGACCGGTAGTCACATTTCCTCCAGGGGAACTCCAAAAAGAGCGACAAAGGGATTCAGCTCAATTACAGTTGTTGAAATTGTGGGAAAGGAACACACTCTTCTAAAATTGTCCTAATCTAGGGCTCCCTGGGCTTTTCCATTTTTTTGGCTCAGTGTGAAATGTCTCTGCAACTATTGCATGAATTGCATGAAATTTTGTACACTCATTCATGTTCGTCACAGGATGAACTGAACTAACTTTTCTATGACACTTAATAAAGCGCTATCATGAGGTCAGATTTTAAATTTCTGCCATACGTTGTCTTATTCCAATAAGCAACACTGTAGTGCCAAAAACTACAGTTCTTTAACCTAAGGCTTCTAAGGCCAGTCAATCCCCACAGACCCCCTTGTTAAAATGGACAACTTTACAGTAAAAAAAACACGTTTACATACTTGTACATAAAACGGTTTTGGTCTCTAAAGCTAATGTCCCCCTTAACAGCAACTGTACAGGGGGGGAATTTTTATATAACTCACCAGTTAACATTTTATTTAGGCTTTAAGTTATGCATAGTAAACTGTGGGGCCACTTTGAGTGACAGGCTGTCTGCGAGATGATAACGGCTAAAATGCCAAGCTCAAATCTTCTGAATGGCAGTCCACAAACCAATATGTGACATTACAGTGGCTTTGTCCATTATTTTGTACGGTCTTTGGTACGTTACCAAATACTTGCAAAACTAATGACATTTCCATCAGCCTCAGCTGTACTTTTACTCATTAGCAAATTTAACTAAGATGATGCATGCACTCACCAGCCACTTTATTAGGTACACCTGTTCAACTGCTTGTTAACACAGAAAGCTAACCAGCCAATCAGGTGGCAACAACTCAGTGCATTTAGGCATGTAGCCATGGTCATGACGACCTGCTGAAGTTCAAACCGAGCATCAGAATGTGGAAGAAAGGTGACTCAAGTGACCTTTGAATGTGGCATGGTTGTTGGTACCAGACAGGCTGGTCTGAGTATTTCAGAAACTGCTGATCTACTGGGATTTTCATGCACAACCATCTCTAGGGTTTACAGAGGATGGTCCGAAGAAGAGAAAATATCGAGTGAGCAGCAGTTCTCTGGGTGAAAATGCCTCGTTGATGCCAGAGGTTAGAGGTGATAGAAGATGATAGAAAGGCAACAGTAACTCAAATAACCACTGGTTACAACCAAGGTATGACCACCAAGGTAAGACCATCTCTGAACGAACACCACGTCAAACCTTGAAGCAGATGGGCTACAGCATCAAAAGACCACACCAGGTGCCACTCCTGTCAGCTAACAACAGGAAACTGAGGCTACAATTCACACAGGCTCACCAAAACTGGACAATAGAAGATTGGAAAAACGTCACCTGGTCTGATGAGTCTCGATTTCTGCTGCGAACATTCAGATGGTAGGGTCAGAATTTGGCGTAACCAACATGAAAGCATGGATCCATCCTGCCTTGTATCAACGGTTCAGGCTGCTGGTGGTGGTGTAATGGTGTGGGGGATATTTTCTTGGCACACTTTGGGCCCCTTAGTACCAACTGAGCATGGTTTAAACACCACAGCCTACCTGAGTATTGTTGCTGACCGTGTCCATCCCTTTATGACCACAGTGTACCCATCTTCTGATGGCTACTTCCAGCAGGATAACGCACCATGTCACAAAGCTCAGATCATCTCAAACATGACAATGAGTTCACTGTACTCCAGTGGCCTCCACAGTCACCAGGTCTCAATCCAATAGGGCACCTTTGGGAGTTGGTGGAACAGGAGATTCGCATCATGGATGTGCAGCCGACAAATCTGCAGCAACTGTGTGATGCTATCATGTCAATATGGACCAAAATCTCTGAGGAATGTTTCCAGCCAGCACCTTGTTGAATCTATGCCAAGAAGAACTAAGGCAGTTCTGAAGGCAAAAGGGCATCTAACTTGGTACGAGAAAGGTGTATTATACCTGCTTAACATTAGCACCTTTAGTGGGACAACCTAGTGCAGTGAAAATTTAGCACAAACATGTACCAGGGAGCCTGTTAACAAACTGATAATAAAGTCACCACCAGAGAAAAACAGATTCTTTGTATGACTAACTGTATTCTCACAAACTACAGTTATGTGGCTGTTTTCAGGAGAGGCACAAATGTACTTGAGCAATCTTTTACAAAGCCAAAGAAGTGGAGTGAAGGAAGGCACTCCTCTAATTCTGCAGTTCAGGGGATTTTTCTGTTTTGCTCCCTCTGCTCCTCCCACCCTCATCTCCTTCTCTCCCTGTTTTTTTTTCTGGCTTTTCTAGCTTTGTACACTTCAGTGCACCCGCTACAGCCAAGCCTAAGCTGAAGGGACACTGAGCTGTATGTAAATCAATTTGGAACGCAGCCGTATGTGGAAATAGAATTAGACTTGTCAACCACACCTCTTTAGTTCCTCCTCTCTTCTTCATCGCTCTCTCCTTCTGTAGTAGTGCGCTCTTTTTCAAGTTAGGCGTACAGTACCATAAGTAGCAGCTATAGGAAGGCTTAGGGTCAGGCTCGTGGGGGAGAGGGGATTAAAAGAAATCACTGAAGTTAGCAGTCTTCAAAGGAAGCAGAGAGACTGCAAGTGGAGCCACATTTCTCTCAAATGGTTTCATGCTCAAGGGGCTTTGTGTAATGGTGAATTATTACATGAGGCATGGAGTCACATATATGTAAATGAGGCCCAGCGCTTTAAATTTGCACCGAGCATTGTACTCTCTGGACGCCCGAGAAAAGGATGATATTAAAAAACACTGATTCATGTAAACAACGCGTGACACATCCACTTTCGGCTTCATCGATTATGCCGTCGTAGCGAGCCTGTGTCTGCTAGGTTTGATTTGTTCTTTTCAAATAAAACTCATTTAAACACATGTTTGGTTCAGCAACAACAACAGTTCTATCTGCCGTTATTTCAGATATGGCAGAAAGTCATATCTGACGTTTTTTTTTTTTTTATGCAGCAGAAACAGGAGGAGGGATTTTGTATGGTGCACAATAATGAGTTTTTCTGCTGTGGCCTTGTCTGTTTGGTCCCTGCATTGTGACAGTCATATTTCCGGCAGCCATTCATCGATTGTTGTGTTGGATGTACTGCGTGACAGCAATCCACTAATGTCAAGGGATGCAAGGGGAACAGGAACATATGTTCATCTGAGACGTCAGGGATCAGAGGTTGAAAGGGTCGGCAATGAATCACAAATATGTCCTTGAAGCCATTTAGGCTTTAAAGCAAAGTGCGGAAAGCTCATCATCTCGCTTTTTGGAACAATTAGTAATTCATGCCATACTGTAAATTAATTTGCAGATAAATTCAATTAATGCCGAAGACCTTTTTGCAAAATGCTAAATAAAAAAAAGAAGAGATACGAGATTATTTTTTTAGACAAATAACCATGCTCTCTACCTCCCAGAGGTGCTGTTAAAGAGCCCCTCATTCATCACAATTAACCTGGACGACTATTAGTGAATCGTTAATTAGATGTCGGACTGTGTCTAATGAATCGCAACACACACGTAGGAGCATTAAATCAATGGTTATTGACTCAGGCATTTATTGGAGATTTTTTTATCACAGTTTTGGAAAAGAAAAATGTAAAGGTAGACAGGTAGTACAATAGCAAAGAGGCACACAGTCAGCTCAGCATTTTATAAAACATGATACAAATTAAGCCCAGTTCAGCCCAAAGAGTCTCAATATGACGAGTTGAAGCACTGGTTTGCAACTTTCTGAAAATATGCCAGTTTACATCAATGCGACCTGACAGGGTGGTATATTGTCTCTATGGCAATGATTCTCTGTATTTCCGTCCTGATATCCAGCTTCTGATCTTGTTTTGTACCTTCATATGATGTGTAGCTTCCTAAAATATGAATGAGAATAGTGATAGTGAGATACTTGCTACAGTGGCTTTTCTACAGGTGCTGATTAAACGGCGAAAACATAAACAAAACAACCTAAGCTTCATAGTCTAAAATGAGATGTTGGTTCCCATTTTTTTGTAACCTGGTTGGTTTTTTAGGACCCTAATGGTGTCTACTTAAGAATTTTTCCTGTCGCCAAGTCAGCTCATGGCTCATGGGGTTCATTTGCCGGCCATCTTGAATTGATGTCCAATTCAAGATGGCAAAAAATGCAGATTTTCATTAGACAAATGAACCCACTTTTTCATCTAATTTGGACTCCTGGAATGAAATAGAAAGGTCACTGACATGCTACAACCACTCTGTATTGGTAAAAGATGGGCAAATGACACGTTTTAGGCTCATAACAATATAACTTCTACGATTTTGTTTCCTGTAATAGCCAAATCTAGCTACTTTATTGTCTTGCATAAATCTCAAGAATATAAGATCACAGTTTTGTTCAATACAAATACCAGAGTAGTTCTGACTATCAAGTGTGAAGAACAAGTCCACCATGTCCCCATTGTACTTAAGGCAGAGTGCCAGGTCACTGGTCTTCACAGAGAAGAGGAGCCTGAAAATGAACCATCTGCAGTCTGTGACAGACAACAAGACAACCGCTTTCTTGCCGGGATGAGATAGACTATCAGATGGATAATGATTATGCCAAAATATTTGGATAACCAGCGGCCATTAATCAGTCAACGAGTACGTGTTTGTGACACGCACACATGCAGCGAGCAGCAGCAGCAACACACCTCAAGGATGGAGACTGACATACTCGTCTACAGCTGCAGGGATGTACATGACTTGACTGACTGACATGACAGGACTTAGGCTGGACAGGGACGGAGGGCAGTTGTCAAGGAATGCCACAACAAGCGAATACGCCGTGTGCTGACTGTTTGTAACTGACCTGACCAGTGGACTTGGTTGTTGAAACAGGTGACCCGCCTCACGTTTTAAACCCAGCCACTTGCAACTTGACAAGTCATGGTGCATTATCAGCCAGCTTGAGTGCAGCAGAGACAGGCCAGTTCACACCATTGATCTGAGCTTGATTCTACAGTTGTAAAACAGATTGACAGTTTGAGGCTGAGGAAGATGATGATCTTCCACACGTGACTAATTTCACACATCCGTCAGAAACTCTACATGCCTGTTCCATTCATAAATTTCACCACCTGTCTCTGACAAAATACTCGAGGAAAATTTAAAGCAGCACTTGAAGAATTCACAACGGCTTTCTGCTGAGAAGAACTGAGGCGAATGTGCCGCTCTGACTCTAAATTGCATTTGATTGGCCGCATGTTCCTCTTGACAGAAATAGGGATGGAGGTGAGGAGTTGCTAAGAAAAGAGGTATAATCACATGAAAGTATTTTGGTATTCGAAGAGAAACTCGCTCTCCTGCACTGCTTGGGCTTAGTGGCAAAACACGACTGACACATCTTAGGTGCGAGGAGGATGACATTCTCTTTCTGCTCTATTAAAATGTCACACCTTTTTTTAAAAACACATGCTCAAGATAAAATAAAACCAAGGCCTTTTTTTAAAGGGTTGTAATCCAAAAGCTCAGATTTATTTATTTTTATTGCGACAGTAAAAAGGCAAAGAGGGAAACATTAGAGCAGTAGAGAAGTCAGAACCAAGGGCATTTGATCAACAGCAGGGTCATTTTCAGCTGTGAAAGATGCACAAGCCCACGCTACAGAGAGGAAGGGTAACCAGCAAGGGTAAAGAGAACTCTTGTCAAACACACAGTAAACATTCATGGCCTCATAAACTGTGTACTCTTGCCAAGGAGTTGATTACAGGCAGATTCCCTCATGTAAAACCCATGGCTTTAATACAGTATGTGTGAGAGTACCAGGGGCCACGCTGCCATAAGCTGGCTCTCCCAAACATGCTTCCAAAGTCCGGCACGTGAGCATTTGCTTGGAATTAGCACCCACATGATGCAAATCCCATCTTTACTGTGAAATGTATTAGAGCGTTTTCAATTTGCCCTCCTTTCAACAAAACGCTGATGTTTTTGGGAAGTTGCTGTTAATCACTTTGTCACTTTTTATACACTGCTTGTGCAAGTTCAGTACAAAGATGCATATTTGGGGGTTTTTCCATAAAGCATACGCTTCCCTCTGATGTGTCATCCATTTTTAATGAGACATACCGGGCTCTTTAAAGTGATTACTGGCCGCTGGCTTATCAGATTTGTTTAAGAGCTTGCTAATGGCGTGATAAGGCACATTAAAGCGATAATAAGTATTTAATGAAGTTAAATGTGGTCAGGCTCAGGCCACGGAGGATTGATCCCTTTTTAAACAGGTCATAAAAAATGAACTTTGAATGCACAGATAAGATATTAAATGGTCCAGAAGTATGGGGAAAAAAAGTACATTATTGGCTCAATCCACTCTGGTCTAATTCTGGTTTTCGGTCCATGCAAGCTGTGTGGGATGGCAGAGCACTGTGGGATATGAATGATTTCCACTGTGATTTGGATAAACACTGCAGCGTTCTAGTTTTTAAATCCTCTCTAGCTCCTCTTCTGTCTTGTGAATCCCGTGTTTTCTGCAGGAAAAAAGTCAGATTTGTGATACTTTTCTGAAACTTTTTGTTTGCCTGTTTGTTTTGTTGCATTATATTCACCTTGGTCCATTAGTGAGTGAGTTTTTTTGAATATTTTGGACAGGAATCATGACACATTTAAAGTTGTACACATAAAAAAAAATTTTTCTGCTTTTTTACCTGCTTGTACTCCCATTTTCTTTCTTTTTCTTTCTCGTACACACACACACACCCTGAGATCATCCTGCCTGATGTCAGTGTGATTATGCAGCTGCAAAAGATGGGTGTTCCTGCTGCTCCTTTGCCAATGCTTGGGGTGGGGCTCACTGTGTCCATCTGCTCGTGGCCCTAGGAGAAAAACACACACACAAATGGTCACACAGTTTAAAATACATCCACACACATATGCAGAGAAATGCACATGCACAAAATAATTACCTCAGCAGGGAATCTAGTCAGTCATGCTGAATGCCAAGGGATTCAAGGACACATACAAATCACCTAATAAATTCACAGCAAATCAAGTCTCTCCTTGCCTCAGAATGCTAAGCATTTCATCCACATTATCCCCCCAAATCCTTGCAAGCAACACCGAATCTACATAAAAAGTCAACTAAGGGTCGAGTTTTCTTAGTCGTCTTAAAACACAGACTCTTTTTTCCAATTCAGATTCACAGTGTTGAAAAAAAGTACCTGAGTGTTTGATGTTTCTTTTCTCTCTCCCCCGCTCTCTCCCTTCTTAGGGGTCTTTTTGCAAGCCATTACACTGAGACACATTACCGGGAGGATGGAAGTGCAGTCACCGGTGCTCACAACTTCACGGTACGGTGGCACTCGAGTGCTTTTGACATTTATGGTCGAGTTGACGTGCAGTGGTGCTCCGCAGTCACGCTGTAAAAACTGACCCTTTAAAAGTGTTCAGGAAGGCAGATGGTTTTTTTTTGCTTTAACTCATAGAGGATCAGTAGTACAGATTTTACTCTACAATGCATCTTATGCGTTAATTAAAAATATAATTAAGGCTTGAAAATAAAGAGTTTAACTGGTTGTGATTGTGTTTTACCACCACAATGTGACCCAGTGTTTATTTGAAAGCCTCTGGCTGTTGCCGAGCGGGACATCCATCCTGTGGCCTACATGATGATAAGCTGTGTTTTATGCTGGCTGTTTCTCAGCCAACATTGCCATCAGGATTTTATTATGGAATCCCCTTTCAGCAGATGATCTATCCCTGAGTACTTTTTTTTACTTTTTATTCTGTGTGTGTGCTCGCCGTGTAAAGAGGAGTGCCTGCTCCCCTTGAAAATGAGGAAAAGATTGATGTTCATTTTGAGTGCTTATCGAGGCTCACTGTGGCAGAATTGATTCTTCATTGTATGATGAAGGTATTTTAACTTCAAGCTAGGTAGAAATATGGTTTCACTGCATTACAGCATGTAGGCATTTTTAACAGCCATTGTAGAGGAGGGATCACATTTCTGAGGCGTTTCAAAAACAGGTGATTTGTGACTTAAAAAAAGCGTTTCTTTATGTTTCTTAAAGGAGCAGTGTGTAGGATTTAGTGGCTTCTAGCTGTGAGTATTGCAGACTGCAAGCTTCTGAAACTTCCCTCATGTGTCAGAGGTAAACTCTAAATTAGGATTCCTTCAGTGTTCAATGTTCAGGAGGTTTTTACCAGTCTCTTCTTCTCCAAAACAAACAGACAAGGTGATTAAAACCAGTAAAAACACTGAGTAAAGCAGTGTCATGTTACAAATCTGTGTTTCTTTGATGCTGTTTGGCTCGTCACAGATGGCTGCTAGCCTACCTGCTAATGTGTGCTCACCTTTTTTCTCTGATAACTTAAGAACCAGACGTTCAGGAGGATCTCACCAGCAGCCAAATTATCCCCAGAGGTCTCCTCCTCTCTGAAACAATTTGAATCTTTGATTTAAACCAGTAAAAACACTGAATAAAGTAGTGTCATATTAAAAAATTCAAAGTTTTCCATTGCTGTTTGGCTCATCTCATAGGGACTGCTAACTAAGGTGGCCAACGCGACAGCGTCATTAACAGGCGGCTCGCTCAGTGTGTGACGTGCACTTGTAGATAAAATATAGGCCTATATTAATGAAGGTTCATTAGTACGGTTTTGTATTTCTCTGTAATGTAGCACAGTGTTAACAATGTTACTGAGACTATTCTTTCTCACACCTTCAACTCAAACCATTGTGTTGCCCCGCCCAAAATATATCATTTAATAATTAAATTAATATTGTAAACATGCTGGGCGACTAGTCAACTAATGGCCCTAAATGACGACTATTGGTTGACTAGGAAAATTCTTAGTCACAGGCAGCCCTACTAGAGCCACTGCTCAATTTGTCCGTCCTGTAGGACAACATGCTGGTTTGCGTGGAAGAGGACCTGCTCCCTATGTAGATATAAACAGCTTGTTCTAAGCTATCAAAAACACAAAGATTCTCATTTCCAGGTGATTTCACACCAAAGAAAACATACCTATTAAATTATATTCCACTCCTGCCAACATATCCCTCTAAATCCTACACACTGGACCTTTAACATAGTTAACAGTCTCCTGCCTGTTTGCAGCTAAGTTGGATTGAAATCACTGTTTAATTGAATGGCAGCGAGGACAGTTTGACAGGTCGCTTACAGCTCGGAGGAGAAGTGTTTGGTAATTCGGCAGTGACTGACAAGTCAATTTCCTGCAAAGTTATGCAAACAGCGTTTTCCACTCTCCCTCTCCCACCTTTAATTTTGAGTGGGAGGATGTTACAAGCGTTGCATCAGGCTGTCAAATAGACATACTGTATTGTCTTAGATAAGCCTGGCACAGCTGCACACTTTCGGTACCTGCTGTCACTGAACTCAGCAGTCAGCCACGTGTTAATCAGGGATCAGTGGAAAGACGTGCACTCTAAATAAACTCTGTTATCTTCTGAATTATCTGATATGACAAAGGAATCAGTGAAATATAATGATTTTGCTCCTCAAGCAAACAAGTCAACACCTTTAAATAAAAAAAACCTAAGCAGGAAGTGTAAATCAAGATGATTTTTTTCAACCTTACAAGGTGAAATAAAACAGAAAAACTGGATGTTTAGGGGCTAACCGAGATGTATTCCATTTTTATTCTGCTTTTTGTAGCTTCAGGAAATCCAAAAATGAGCTTATGATTAAATATTTCACTTTGAATACATTTAGCTACTTAAAAAGTCACAGACACGTTGCTGAGGAAGACAATCACATCCCTGCCTGATGTTTTCTCGTACAAAAGGTGAACTAATCTAGGTCAAGCATAGCCTCAGCACGGAGTCTTTGTAGCTGCTCTATTTTTATACTTAATGTAATGAATCTCAATTCCATCACCACCTGGCTCTGTAACTTGTACTGTACTTGCCAAACAGAAATCGTTGGAAACGACTGTTTTATGCACAAAAAAAAATCTCACCTTAAAGTATTTCCTCCTGCAGTTCAATATTTGGGATGAGAAATGGTCAGTGTGGTGACTAATGTCGGTTGATTTAAGAGGGCTGGAGTGCAGCTAGACAGTAAATGGAGGTCTGTACTCCCTCTTAACGAGAGTCACTTCCTCTGCTCTCCTTGTGCGCAGACAACAGTGTTCTCAGTGTGTCTGAGGAGTCTTAAAAGTCCCCTTTTCCTTCTTCTAGACCACTCTGGTGGAATGATGAAGGAAAAACAATTACCACTTAACTGTCACCTCCCATCCGTGTCAGTTCTCCTTCTCTCTTCAACTGTGGAGGCTGCATTCGTTTCAAAAAGGCCTGTTTCTATGAAGAGGGGTAGAAGAAAACACGACAAGCAGCTCTTGTTTTTTTGTCATGATACATCTTTTATTATTTTATCTAGTGAGTGAAGTTTTGTTTGCATGAACTGTTTTTCTTTTAAGTATGTAAAGGCTTTTTAAATGAACAACTTACCTCTTTCAGAATAACTGCTACTACCATGGGGAAGTCCAGGCGCATCCAAACTCTGATGTCACCCTCAGCCTCTGCTCGGGCCTTCGGTAAGAAACATAACCATCGTTTAGTATTCAAGCAGCATCTCAACACTGCCCTTTAGGTGCTATTTGCCTCTGCAATGTTTATATTTACTTCACACCGCACAGCAGCCCATCGCTCTTAAGCCCCTTAAGCGCGCTGTCAGTAAGTTGGTGTGTGACTCACAGGAATAGGAGAAAATGTCACACCTCATTGTCTTTGTCCACAGAGGCATCCAGGAAATATCTGCCCTCGTTTTGGCAGTAATTGGCTTCTTGCTGTTGCTAATGACCAACCAGAATTGAAAGATTTAAGATATGGGCAGAAAGTTAAACAGTCATATCTTGCTTAACTGACCCTTGGCTAAGCCCCGCCCCCTTGTCATTGTCCATCAACCTGTTGGAGCGAGCATGGAGCCCACGCCGTCACTAACTGCACTCTAAAGAAACATTATCAAATCTAAAAAAAAAAAAAAAAAAAGAAAGAAAAGAATCTATAAAGCACGGCCATGTAGTTGTCAGACCCTTGTCGGAGCTGGCTGATGCCACGCTGTGATTGGCCAGTCTGCGTTTAAGCAGTGGGACTTAGCAAAGGGTCAATTAAACAGCAGGGAAACATTTTTGGAAACAAAAAAAAAGTTTACTTTGCCAATTCAATTACAGCTACTGACAAAGAATATTAAAGTCCCTATGAAACACAAGTTAGAGCGTCTTTAGCGTCTGTACTGTGATGTATTTCCCAGTGAAGCAGAATATTTGAGCTTGTATCCAATCCTTCGCGTTTGATTGACAACTCTAAAAAGTGGGCAGGCTAAGAGTCTAGTGGGATATGTAGCTACAGCGAAGACCCCCATACATGCCTCCCTCGCCATTAGATCAGTAGGACAAGTGTGAGGTGAATTAAACAGTCCTACGTTCAAGTTCTTGTCCACTGATATCAAACAACCATCTCTTCCTATGTCTCTCTTCACATTATTCTGTTAGCTATTACAACAAACACAAACAGAGAAGTGCGGTTCTATATAACCGGTGTGGCTAGCTAGTCGCCCAACGTCTCATTTAATTGGATAAACTTTTGAGCAAAGCCCCTGAGTGCAGGCTGAGTCATCAAACATTTAAAACCATTTGACATGGGTTACAGAAGTAGAAAGTACAGTGATTTTGATATAAAAAATACTCTGATATTGATTTTTTTCGGCAAATATTTGGCATGTAATGAGGTAAATGATCAATTAACACCGGGACACAGGATTAAAACTGGCAAAATGTAATGTTTTTATTTCATAGTGACTTTAAATTTACTAACAGTTTATGAATATTATTGATGTGTGAGGGAGAAGAGATCATTTCAATAACAAAAAAGGCTGATGTATAAGTATACTGAACTAATATAAGATAGGATAAGAAGTACTTTTTTGTCCCCAGAGGGATATTTTACTTGGGCAGTACCCCTATGCCCAGCTGCAATCAGCTTTCAGTACAGTGGTTCTCTGCTGACAACAAAAATAAGAACAGAAGGTACAGTACTGTTCCACTCATAAGTTTATGTACCCTGGCAGAATTTGTAATATGTGTACCATTCTTTAAAGAAAACACGAGTGATCAGGCAAAACACATTTCTTTTATATTTAATGGGATTTAAAGTAGGCTATAAGGCATCACATAATGGCACGATCATTACAAAGATCATTACAAAACACTGAGTGGGTGCCCGTTCAAAAGTTTGCGTACAGTTAGTTCTTGATAGTGTGTATTGCTCCCTTTAGCATCAATTAAGACTTGCAGTCTTTTGCAGTAGTTCAAAACAAGGCCCTTTATTTTATCAGGTGGTAAAGCTGCTCGTTCTTCTCGCCAGAAAGCCTCAGGTCCTGTCAACTCCTGGGTATTCTTGCATGAACTGCCAGTTTGAGATCTTCCCAAAATGGGTCAATGGTAGTGAGGTCAGGAGATGATAATGGCCACCATAGAACATTCACTTTTTCTGCTGTGGCCTCTGAAGAGTCCACTTGACCTTGTGTTTTTGATCATTGTCACATTGGAAGGTCCAAGTGCGTCCCATGTGCAGCTTCTTGATTTTAAATGCAAATTGTCCTCCAGTATTTTCTGAGATGTGATGGCGTACTTTTAATCATAGGCCTTGTTGACCCCTCTCCAAACATAGCGTTTAAGGCTGTGAACTGAAATTTCATTTTTGATCTCATCAACCCGAATGACTTGGTTCCAGAAGTTTTAGGCATGTCTAGGTGCTGTTTTGCATGTTGTAAGTGGGCTGCATTATCAGTCACATCATCAACAAATGTCCAGGCTCACAAATTACCCCAGAGGTGTGTAAATTTATGAGCACGACTGTATAAAGTATTGGATGCCTTGAGTAAAGATATGAATACGTAGGCATTGTAGAAATGAAAAGTCATAAAACCCATAACAAATATGAATTACATAGAGCTTTTGTGCATAAAGCCATGAGGAGTTTTAACACTAACAAGACTAGTGTTTAAAGCTCTGTGTGGTTTGGCCCCTCTGCCAAAATTTAAAAAAATCTTTTATAGTTTGGCTTCAGTAAAAGTGTGCCTGTAGGAAAAAAATGCTACTTCAGTTGTAATATATTCCATTAGAGAGAGCCACATTCAGACAAATTCTGCATTTGAGAGATTGCTTATGCTTTAAGGCTTTGTTTTCAGACTTGCGCTGCTGTCTCTGCAGAGGTTTCATCGCACTTGAAAACAAGACATTTATCATTGAGCCAGCACCTGGACGTGACAGCGGTGTCCACCTCATCTACCGAGTGGAAGAACTCACACTGACCCCGGGATCCTGCGGCCACGGCTTCAACATGTCCTCTGTTGCCCCTGAAAGCCACATCAAAAGCCCCTTTCAGTCCTTCCACACGAGGGTGAGAGTAGTATTCTGTTTTATCATAAAGCTTGTATTAGCCAGTAAATATCACAGTTCAAAGCTGTACTGTCATCAGTGTTAGCAGATTTTTTTTGTTGTATTTAATTTTCAAGCGTTTCTGAGGGTGAGACTAACACTCACTTGATGAAAGATAAATGGGCATTTGACCAAAGATCAGAAATTGGCACGCGGACCACTCTGGATGAGTTCCCAGAGGGTGTTGCCATGGGCTTGACACATTTTATCTGCGCTTAGAGCCCAAAGTCGAGGGCCCATGCAGGTTTGGCCAACGATTTACATGGTGCAGGTGCAGCATCCATCTGCCACTATTCCCAAGCATTAAAAACTCCATCTGAGTCAGGAAGTGAAACTTACCAACATACAGTAGTTAATGACCCCTGAGTAATAGCTGGGCTCTGCCATTTTAGAAGAGCATCAGTTCCGTCTCAACAGACGGGATATTTGGGCAAGAGGATCACTGAATATGGATGTGTGACACTGCATGATTTTTATGTGATGACTTCTCTAAACTATACATCGCTGATATTGAAATGAAATAAAGTTACTGGTGGCTTTGTAGCAGCTTTCTGGCAAACTTGCTTAGTCACTTTTTTGCCAAGAGTTACATGGAACGATTGATACTGTTCTGTATGTTGAATATGAAGATACAGCTAGCAGTCAGTTAGCTTAGCTTGGCTTAGCAGAAGGACTGAAAACAGGAACAAACAGCTAGCCTGGCTATTCCAGATTTTACAAAACTCACCTACCAGCATCTCTAAAGCTCGATATTTTGGTGGTTGCAGATTGGTTGGTCGTGGTCCAAAACAGGGTCGTGGGTCCATTCTAAATGGACCACAAATGACTCGCAAATGTGTTTGTAAAAAACACACTTTATTCTGAAGTACAGTGAATTACTGGCAAAGAGTTTTTGTTTTGAAGTGCCATTTCCTGCTGTAGAGTGACTAATAGACAGCTACTTAATAGAGACAGCAAACTAGCTTGACGACATGGCCAAACACAAGTATGACACTGAGCTGTGTGGACCTTGAATTAATGACTAAGGAGAAATCCGGATCCCGTAGCTGGACCGGTTGGGAACCACTGCAATAATTTATATGTGAAATTATGTTCTTTTTAATACATACAAAAGCTGGAGAGTAAAGTTGTGGTTTTACAGGGGGTTACGTAACCTCTGGAAGTGACATGGATGACATGGGAATGTCTTTTATTTTCAATTTCATTGACTCTTTCTTTGGTAAGCCAAACAAAGAGACAAAACCTCTCAGCTTCACAGTAAAGTCCATCATAAGCGAATGACTTTTCACATTGTCCAATTAAATGAGCATTGTGATAACGTGCTTCGGTAACATGTTTAACAGTGGCTTTGAGGGTGTTTGCTCGCTTTACATACGTTGACACGTGTTTAATGGCTCGTCCTTGAAGTTTTTTCTTGTTTGGTCTCAAAATGACATTTACTTAACCACCACACTTAACCACTTTAGCAAACAACAGTTTCACTGGTCTTCCCAGTACGCAAAACCCCATTTCTATGTCTACGAAGGCTAGATTGCCTGAAGCTTTACTTCAGCTGCCTTAGCTAGCGGGCCTGCTATGGTCTACCGAGCCCACTCTGGCAGCGTTAGTGTTTTTCCCACCATTCTGCCAGGAAGGCAACAAGTATTAGCCACTCAGAGGCAGGTCTTTGTGGAGCACTGAGTGGCTGTGATAATGATGCCTTTGAATGAGGTATATTTGCATGTGCATGAGGAGAGGGCACTTAGCATTTCCAAAAAACTCCCTTGCACACTTATTATTGGGCCATTGGTTGAGATACCATGTGCCACCCTTGATTAAACAAGATGTAACATGTCTTGTATGTGTAACATGGTGAGCTTTGGAGGTACAGGTAGGGTTTTTTTGCTGTTGGCCTGAGCAAGTCAAGCTGTTTTTAGTGTTTATGCTAAGCTAAGCTAACCAGCTGCAAGCTGTCTCATAAGTAACCTACATGTATGAGAGTGGTATTGATTTTCTTCTCTAAGTCTTAGCACAGACAAAATAAGTGCATTGAATTTGTTGTATTGCAGGCTTGAAAGAGTTTATCTTTAGGCTTTTAATATAAGCCAACAAGAAGTGATAGTACATCCACTGTGTGTCTGTGATATTTGCCAGTGCTTGAAATATAAATTCACCATATCTTTAGGAGGATCAAGTGGATAAAAGTACTTGAAAAATGTTTTTTTTCTTAGCAATTCTCAAATCATTTTCTAACATGCAGCATCTCTATTTTTACTTCAGCATAAAAGGCACACTCAGAAGACGACCAAGTACGTTGAGCTGATCATCGTCGCAGACAACAGAGAGGTAACACACCGACCTCACCTCCATTCACAAATGCAGTGTTTGAACAACAGAAAACAACACAGCAGCCCCTCATGTTATGAGCAGAAAAAAAAGCAGGGTAAGCTGTAGTAACAGCAGAGCAGGTCCCGCTGGAGCTGCAGAATTAGGTCAGTGTGCAACAAGCAGTGTGGTCTTGTGGCAGAGGCTTCGTTTTGACAGGAAGTGCTGAACGATTCCCCAGCAGACCAGACAGGAAACAGGAAAAAGCCGTGTGGATACAGAAGAGTCCCCCGTAAGCACTGACGAGCTCATTGTGGGGTTTCCTCTTGGCAGCCCTTTGGTAATGCCCCTGACCCGAATGGAAAGAAAGGAAATGGGGAAAAAAAAGAAAGGATAAGGGATCAAGTATGTTTTCAGGCTGAGATTTGAAGTCCAGCACCAACACAGGTGGATACACAGTAGGGTGGAAATAGTATGTTTGACTTTGCGGCAATTTGGATCAAAAGCTTTGCAGGCTGTCAGATCTGCCAATATACCTGCTCCCTGCGGCCGCGCCATTTGTCTCTCTAACACTAGGAGATTTTTCTAGATCCAGATGGTCACAGCTTGACAAGCTGCCTAACACTCAGTAAAACGTATTGCCTTTGCGGGTGTCCAGTGTTGCTTCATGCCTTTTAGTTCTGAAAATGACTGTAACTACAGTATTATTCATGTCTTCATGCAACTCAACTACCTCTGAGTGTACATGTTCCCATGTCTACCGCTGATTACATGTCTTTGTGTTTTCAGTTTCAGAAGCAGGGGAGGGACGTGGAGAAGGTGAAACAGAGACTGGCAGAGATAGCCAATTACGTGGACAAGGTAAAACATCCTCTCCCCTTTGCACAGAAGGGATAAATCACTTTTTTAAAATAGAAATATTGCTGGCAGCGGAGATTAATGGGATGACTGTGTGATGTATTAATGTCCTACTGGAACAGCTGCTTTTAGTCTGTCTAAAAGCTCTGCCAGAGCTGTGGATCTATAGCCAGCAGATACAGTAGGCAGATGGATTTATTTAAGGGAAGCAGAGATAGAGACATGAAAAATACATGCTTTTATCATGTTGAAAACATAAAGAATTCTCACACAGAAGGTTTCATTCATTCATTCATTCAGAGCTGCTTTTATGAAATACAATATAATTCAGTGAATTAAGTAAGCAAAGGTGAGAGTGTCTCACACATCTGTTTAAAGGTCCTTGATCATTCATGTAATCTAAGCTCTATAAGTCTGCCACCCTTTCTCTCCACACTGACTCTCTCTGCTTATCGACTCAGTTTTACAGGGCCCTGAACATCCGGGTGGCCCTCGTGGGTCTCGAGGTGTGGAGTGACTCTGATAAATGTCCCATCACCCAGGATCCCTTCACCACCCTGCACGAGTTCCTAGACTGGAGGAAGGTCAAACTGCTGCCCCAGAAACCTCACGACAACGCTCAGCTCATAAGGTGGAAATTTAATTTAACAACAGATATTGAGTCTAGAAATGAACAAACAAATGTTTATATGGGTGTGCAAAAAATAGTGGTTTCACATGTCTCAGCCTATCAGCTGCAAAGTTGCTTATACTTTATATTATTGTAAAGCTTTTTCCAGAAGATTCCATGGAATTTCACGCTGATTTCCGATCCAGTCAGCCATAGTTTTCCATTAATTTTTCCTGTTGTGTGTAAATCATGTTGTTGTAAGTTAATTTTTGCAACAAATTGCAATTAATTAAAAATGTGTTGCTGCCTGGATGTTTATTTGGATCCCTATTAGCTGTCACCTTGGCAACAACTACTCTTACTGGGCTCCAAATATACAGTATAATCAACAGATGTTTGCACTTACACCACATATAGTAAATAATACAATTGCAATGTCACTGTTATATAGAGCCAAACATTCGACAGTAAAACAGTGTTTCCCCCAAGGGTGGAGTTAAAGCAGGGGAGGTGCTACAACTGCTGAATCTTTGCAAGTAAAAAATGGCTGAATCTGTACAAAACACATACGCAATTTTATTATTTTATTTTATGTTATTTTACTTTACTTTATTTCGTTTAATTTTATTTTGTTTTGTTTTTTTTTAGATTCAATTTAATTTGATTTTTTAAAATATATATATATATATTTTATTATTTATTTTTTAATAACATTTTTGTTTTTATTTTAATTTTAATTTTTATTCATTTTAATTTTAATTTTTTTTTTTTTTTATTTGTCAGTGTCAGTGCGCCCTGCCGGGAGGTTTCTGTCAATGCATATGGAATACCTATCTTTTACCTATGTTATATCCATCTTTTTGTCAGGATGGGTCTTCCAAATGCTGTTTATTTCACAGATATGTTTCCTTGCGTATTTCTGTCAAATAATTGCATTTGCTTAATTTTAATATTAAGTACTCACGTGAAGTTGCAGGACTGTTTTCCCTTCAGCGAGTGATAATTCTGAATCTGCGATCAGCATTGTTTGCTTCATTGCTGACATCCTCCCGGTGCTTCTTGTTGTAATTGTTATGCTGACTATACCATGTAAGCACAACGTTTCTCGTTTATGGGTTTTACTCGCAGATGTGTGAACTGACCTGGATATAAAGCGTCCATACTGCAAATTGATATAACGTTAATTTCTAAAGAAATAAGACAGAGCCCTCGCATTTCCTCTCCTCCCCTTTCTCATCCTGGAAAAAATAAAATAGATAAATACATTCTTCAGCAGCGGTGGTCATATTTCAGCACTGGTGTAATGCCACGGCTAGATGCACATAGGGGGAACACTGAAACGTGAAATCTCAATTCATAATTCAAAGAAAGTTAAAGCGTTTTTTACTTATTCATGTTTTAGGCTTGTTCTCAAAAACACCCACTTCAGTTGACAGTCCCATTGAAGTATGGCTCTGTGCATTTACTGTTTTGAGGTAGTGTTATGTTGCCTCTCCTCGCTTGTTTGATAACTGTGGATACTTCTGGAATTAAATATGTTTAATTGCAGATAATTTGGCTGGTTTAAAACCACTGCATTTATCAGCAAAGTTCATCCACTACATCTCAACCTGGTAGAACATCAGTCTAAACCTTATTAGTCATCCAGCTGCAATAATACGTTCATAATTTGTGGGTAACAGGCTTTATAAATGCACAGCTGGTTTCATCCTGTTACATTCTTATCTCCTCATCGCCATACTTCTGTCCTCTGCAGCGGGGTTTACTTCCAGGGCACCACCATTGGCATGGCGCCCATTATGAGCATGTGCACAGCTGAGCAGTCTGGAGGCATTGTCATGGTGAGTATGAAAACCTTCGTGCTGCTCCCACCCTCCTCTTCCTCTGTGTAGCCCGATTGTATCAGTGTGGACATTGTTCAGATTCAGCAGGCTAACACAATCCAGACATGATTTACACAGAAAAGGTGTTCGCTGTTTTCTGGCAGGAAGTCGTGCTTTTAAACATAATGATATTTGTGCTGGCGCTCCCTCAACATTCATGGCCTCATCATTATCACGAACACCAACCTGCACAAAGGAATATGTAAAAATAGACTCTCAGAAGGGTTGGATTGTGGGTACGCACCCCCTTGTAGGGTCATTTTTAGTCTTGCTATCATTCAATCAGGCTTTCCTTTGACATCTCTAACAGGCCTGGTGGGGCAGAGGGGTAAATCAGAGGCCACGGCGTTTAAACAAAACCACATTTACATTTTTATGAGATGTGATAAATTGTTTATGCCAGCTCTTAAAGAGCACACTTTTGAAATTTTTACACACAACTGCGCATCACCCTTGGTACACTGAATTATTACACATAGTAAATTAGCTGCCTGTTGGGCTCCTCTGCCCGCTGGAGCACTTGACATCTATGCCAAATCACAAAGTGGATATCAGCCCAATGCCATTACGCCCCAGCCCAGATGTGTATCCCCCATTAATAGATATGTTTTCTGCTGGCCGTGGCTGCGGTGAGGCATCTCCAGATGTTTGTCTTCCCCATTACTTACAGATGGCAGATGGTTTGGACGGAGATTAAAGGGCTATGTAACCAGTTAGAGGGCGGCCAGATGAGATGAACCATTTCTCAAACCGTTCTCTACCACGTGTGTTAATCAGCCTCAAATCCTTTATTTGCTCCACATGGTCTTTCGGTTTAAACACCATAATGTTATTTATTTTTCCCATTAAACTCACATGAGCCTTTCCATGTGAGTGGTTTGGTTCAAACTGTGACAGCTCACAATATCCACTTTTTTATATGGTATTCTTTTCAGGGAGTTCTTTTCTCACATGGCTGGAAAAGATATCAGAGAGACTATCGGAGCATTTCTTGTAACCAACACTATCAAATTCTCACCATCACAACAATGCCTTATAGCCGCTTCAAAGTAATGACTGAGGCTTCCAGGAGTTTCATCCATTTCTGCTGACTCTGATATTACACTTTTTTGTGAGGAAGCGCTCAACTGTGAATCGGCACACACACACAGAGACACACACTGATAAACATGACAGGAGCAGGGGAAAGTTTCCCATCCTTCTTGTTAAAAGGCGGAGTGCAGCTCCCCATGATGCCGCTCTGTAATCAGAGCAGAAAATAGCGCGCCCTCAACTTTGACGTCTGACCCCGCCTTCTAAGGAAGCGTGTGATTTTCTCATGCGGAGAACATTTGAATAATGCAGTCAGATATACAGTAGCTACGTGGGCGACCTCTTTCTCAGGATTCAGATTTTAAATGCTGACTCATGCATAATATAAAGAGCGGGGGCGTTTTGTTATATATTATTATTATTATATTATATATCAGCTTTGTTAAATATGTTACCAATATGCCATCAGTTATACAGCATTTATCTGGCTGGAACATGCTCCTCTGGGCATTAAGGTGAACGTGCATGGCCCATTTGCAGTTACAGACGTTTGTGTTTGGATTCAGCTAACAGGCTGCTGGCAGTAGCTTCACAAGTACTACACATACATGAGATCAGTGTCAGTCTTTTAACCTTAGGCCTTTTCCATAGAGGTATTTTTAAAAACGTAGGCATTAGTTATTGCCTTTTGTTCAAATGTATTTTAGGTCACTGAAAACTGTAAAAACTTAATCCAAGGTAAGGCTTTCAGAAACTCAGTTTTGAGTGTTGACTTGTAGACAGAGAAAACTGACTTTTTGGCTTGAGACTTCAGAGTGTGTGCCGTTATCTCCTTTGTAGAGCATCACAAATGAGGCGACTTTTCATGCCGTGGCAGAGGTGGCCAATACAGTGCTGGCTCTAACCTTGCTAACAGGCTCTTTTACATATTAACACATAATGTACAGTCACTCTTCCACTATAAGGAAGAACAGAGGCGTCAGAATGCCAACGAGGCCAACATCATCTTGTCTGTGAAGATTCTCAGTCATCCAGGTCATGGTAATCTTAAGTGCTATATCACAGGCAACTGGACCTGCTTGAGTTTCTTGAAGACGTTTCACCTCTCATCCAACGGACTGAGCTCTGAGTCACATGTGACCTCAACGACCCTGTAAGGGCTCACACCCACATGGACTCTGCACTAGCTCGTTAGAACAGAAGAAGCCTCTTGGATGAGAGGCGAAACGTCTTCAAGAAATTCAAGCAAGTCAAGTTTCCTATGATGTAGCACTTAAGACCAGCATCATTTTCTTTTTCATCTTCTTCATCTTCTTTGTGTGGCTATAGGGTTATGGTTATGTCACCGCCTCTTGGTTTGTTGGTTTGGCCAAACCAAGAGGGGGGGTGTTGAGTTTAATCACAGTCCTTGTGTGGATGGGATTTTTTTTAAATTAGAACACTAAAAAACAAAAAATGATGGTCAGTGTGTCGAACCATGTTGTACTGTTACGCATTACATGAATTACATCAAATGTGTAAAAGATTTTTACACATAAATGTCTGGAAAGTCACTATTTATCGCCAAATGAGGTCACACAATGATGATTGAGCCTATGGCCCATTGATGAAAGCCCATGCATTTGCAGTAGAGTATTACATCATCACACATGACTGTGGCGACTAACATCATCACACATGAATACAATTGGGTTCATTGAATCCACAAGAGTCTTAGCTCTGCAGTCATACCCAACTTACGCAATTCCAAGATTGTTTAGAGATGCTGCTCTGCAGAAATATTCAAATACACCTTTTTTAGAATAGGCGAAAAATACACATTTATACTGCATGCAAAAAGCTCCATAGTTTTGCCAAGAGCTGCATGGGATACACATAAGGTGGGCACGTCTGTAAAGGGGAGACTCAGGGGTACACATAGAACCCATTTTTAATCAGATATCTTGTGGTGAGTGTTCAAGGAACCCCTTTGAAAATGGCCAGTTTTTACCCTCTCCATAATTTAGTTTAACTTTGGAGCATTATTTAGCTCCTTTCCTGACAAGTTAGCATGACATGGCTGGTACCAATGGATGCCATAGGTTGTTTAGGCTCTTAAGACACTACCTACGCCCATGATATTCTCCAGTAAGCTTACCCAAGTCTGCCCAACCCACAGATTGTGGGTCAACCCGTGCACTGCAGTTACTGCTTATCGATATGGGTGACACCAAAAGGAACAAAAAAGTTAATCTTTGAGATTGTAACTTTAATAACTCATTGGGTATACCTTTAAAATTTCAATTTGCTTAGAATTATGTATTTTCAACAGCAAAAATCAGCTTAGAAATGGCACAGAATGATCAAAATGATGCCAGTGGAAGTTGATAAGGAACTGTCATTTTGTCATTCATCTCCATGTGTCCTCTTTCCAGTCTCACCTTGGCATGTAGTATTCTATTGACTTCATTTCTCAGTCGACCCTCCAAACTCTCCCTTGTCTCTGTCTGCATCTCAACCCGTCTGACTACAAAACTAGGTGAAACTGAAACTTCCACCACTCTCTCATCATTCTCCATCTCTGTCTGGCATTTGTCTTGCTTATCAATGCGGCAGCGAGTCATACAGCGCTGGGTTTATGGAGCTTACTGCAGTGGCTGTCTCCACTAGCAGCGGGTATGATTGGGTCTGCAGGGGTAATGGAATGGCAGATGAATTCGGGCCTCCATGAGGAGAATGAGTAATAGAAGAAGGACGAGGGGCCAGATCGGACAGTTACTGAACTGTTTTGGGAATTGGCAGTTTAAAAATTGTCTTCTTTGAACTTTGCATTTTCTTTCTTCTCTTTTTTTCCCTTTTCTTGTGTGACAGTGCACTTCAGCATCGCTTGGTTTTTACTCAAAGCTTCCTCAAGTTACTTTGATTAAATGTCACTCACAGTCAGGACATACAAGATTAAACATAGCTTACATGTTCTCACGTTCTGGGGTGTCCCTTTTTGTTCTATCGCAGGATCACTCTGAGAACCCGCTGGGTGCAGCTGTGACTCTGGCTCACGAGCTGGGACACAATTTCGGGATGAACCACGACACTCCAGAGCGCGGCTGTGGCTGCAGGATGACCGTTGACCGTGGAGGTTGCATCATGACCCCGTCCACAGGGTGAGATTCTGATGATCTAGTTCATACAAAACAGTTTCCATGAAGAGATTAAATGTTTGCGATTAAGGCCAAGATTAATGTGACACAAATATTTATGCTGCTGGACTGCAGACAGCTGTAATTTGTAGCAAAATTTTTAATTAAATGTCCAATTCACTGCACTGTTATTGCAATTATTGCTGTTTGTTTAGCGTTTCACCGCTATATATTTATTTAGATTGTAGCTTCAGGCTGATTTGGCTTATAATTTAAAATTATTAGCTCAGACGAAGGTTTAAAATCAGCACTTTAGGCTGTTTATCTCTGTTGTGGGTGCATCGATTTAAGGCTGTTAAACAATTACCCTTTTAAAGCCTTGTTTCACACCGCTACGGGATTAAATTGTTTATCAGTTTTACTTTTCTGAATAAATTAGGACTTTTCTTTCACCTGCGCAGTCAAAAAAGATTGATTAAGCTCCACAGGTTGGATCATGTTCATCTGTACACTGTGCTCCATTGTTTATGTGTTGTTGTATGAGAGGAAGCTCCAACACACACATACAAACACACACAGTTTGGCCTGGGACTAAAGCAGCTGCTCTAGTATTCTACTCGTGTTGCCTGGGTTGCTGAGATAACACTGCTGCTGCAAGTGATGGACTCTGTGACTGTTAGTAAACAGCGAGCAGATAAGGCGAACCCAGAGCGCAATACCAGATTTCACTCTTGGTCCGGTGCCAGTCTGGTTTGTCTGATGGTGAGTCCCGCAAGCCACAGATGAATGTGGTCAGGATAGATTCCATAAGACTGTGAGGAAGACGACGACAGAAAGCCGCAAGACACAGTAACTGTTGGTATTTAGATATTTTTTTTTTAGTCTTCAGTGTACAAAAGAATTTCTCACACAGACCCACCCACGTCTTAGAAAACCATCATCTGTCGTAGCCTTCATCTGTCCCACACATCAGTGACATCAGTGGTGTTAAATCATGCACGTTAATGGGGATTTGTCCAATTTTGAGAATATACTGTAGCAGGAAAGGTAGCCAGCCGGGCCGCTGCTGACCATTTGGGTGCCCTAAGTGTAATTGCTTTGTGGTTATGTGTATCAAATTGCCTATAATGGTCTAATGGTGCCTATTGTAGTTGTGGTAATCATAAATTTAAAAAGTTCATCATTATGATTATGATTGATGATCACTGGCTGCAGCAGCACTCGATGCCCTACACACAGTGGGTGATGCGTGGGCACGTAGCGGCAGAAATAGTTGCCAGGTCTTTCTGGTTGAGCCAAGGGTAGTGTGCTACAGCTGTTTGAGTTTGAGGCTAGTGTTTATGAGATGGTGGTGGTGCAGTGTTTTTTAGTTTGAGGTGAATCAGTCATCAAGCAAGCGGTTTAGAGACGTCCTCAGCTGTAGGTTGGTTAGTGGTGATCTATCGTGGGCTGTCAGAAGGTTAGGATCAATAACGCCACTGCATACACTTGAAAATGTATTAAAAACACCTGTTCAAAAATCCAGTAGCAGACAGGACCTGAACATATGGCTGTGGGTTCACAGGTCACACCCACATCTTATGCAACTCTCATCTACTCCTGAAAAAGTTTTGCAAGTTTGCTGCTGGTCAGATGGAGCCTGTGAACTGTAGAACTCCTTGCCTGAGGCATATTTATGGAGAAGGAACTACAGCTAGATCGATGAACTGACCAGGGATCTGTATCAAGGTTGTTTGTGTATGTCATGTGTTTTAAATTACTTTAAGACAATATATAGTTATAGGATTTATTTAAACTCCCAAACATAGATATCAGTTTCGGTCTTGAGAACCAGTGTTAGAATGAATCACATCAATTGCCAAGACATATTTGATATCCGGCGCTGAGCTCCTCTGCTGTTCCTACTGGTCCAACCACAGGGTCCAGATTTCTCCGTCGTCATTGGGTCAATGTCCACACAGTTTAATACATATCGTTTAGCTAGTTTGCTGGGTCTGTCAAGTAGCTGTCCGTTAGCCACTCAGCTCTACAGCAGGACACAGCACTTCAAAATAAATGCAATGTGCTGGAAATTCACTGTACCTGAAAATAAAGTGTGTTTTTAACAAACTTGACACATTTATGAGTCACTTGCATCCTTCAATTGTATTCAGAATGGACTCATGACCCACTTTTGGACCGCGACCCACCACTTAGGAACCACTGGTCTAAGGGAAAAGCTGCATGGATGAAAGACACGGTTACATGACAGATGAAAGTGAGCAGATACTTTACAATCTGTCCCTGTGGATGTATGATTTTACTTGTGCTAGTTAGTTGTGGTTGTTGTCATTAAACGCTGACTGAAAAAGTAGAAAAAGGCTTCAGTGATGTTCATAAATCAGCAGAGACACAAAAGAAGAAAACCATGGGTGGTGTGTGAGCACATTCTCCAAAAATGCCACAAAATCTGCTAAAACACATAAATAATATAACTTAATATACACCAGAATTGTCCCAGAAATCTGGAATGACCTTTTACTACATACAAAAAAAGAGGGAGGAGGAGGGGCTGTCGAAAACTGTGCTTGTTTGTGCAGCCGCTGGCAACAGTGAGCTCATCCTGCTGTTCTCATACTACAACATTAATTACAGAGAAACACCACTGGATTTATGCAGTGTAGTTTTATGCGCTCGATGTCCTGACGTGACGACTTTGCTGCGGCTCGTCAGCGGCCAAAGATATTTAATGATGTCATGCAGAGCGTTTAGAAAAATGACTTCATAATCTAAATGGGTGCGAATGACTCACAGTGGTATTGAATTCTCTACAACAGAATAGGTTAATGAAGCACAGTCAGTCTTTTTCAGCACTCTCTGCTATATAATTATGAGATCAGACACATTAATAGTTGAGTGAGGTGATCAGTGACCTTTCATTCTGAAACTCGCTCCCCTGTTTGCTAAGTAAAGGGTGGGATAAATCCATACACAGCGGTACGCTGACATTTTGCCTGGCAAGTTTGTGTTCATACACCAACTCAGTATCAATATTTCCATGTTTAATTATCAATATTTAATTGTGCATTGACCATTGCTCACTGCGGTCTGTATGTTGGTACAATACATTTAATGGAGTTCATTGATTTTTACAAAGCTGTTGATCATTCAAAGAGTCCCAGTGTCTGCGACAAAACGTACTGAGGTGAGATGAACACAGTGAGAACTGCAGGATAATGCAGGACATTAACAAGTCACACACTGAGTGACTGCTTTATTATGTACAACTTTACAAATGAGTGAAGTCCAGTACAGTAGCTGTGCAATGAGCTCATGAGATTCAGTTTTTCATTGATATTGTAACAGAAAGTCTCTGCAAGTGTTTGCCAGCTGTCTCATTTTCTGTTGCAGAACTTTGGCAAAATGTTGCTCATAAGCCTGGGCAATAAGACCAAAAATGTCATCATGATGAAAGTTTTTGTATCAGTAGCCTGCATGTTTACGATGTTAATTTAGTTATTAAATCATATATTTTGGGCGGGGCAACACAAACATACATAAACAAAACATAAAACATACATAAACAAACATTTGCCTATCATTGGTCGACTACAAACATGACGTATCATCTGAAACATGTAAGTAGCTACATGCCCATTAGCCCACAGCGTCATTAACAGGCGGCTCGCTCAGTGTGTGACGTGCACTTGTAGATAAAATATAGGCCTATATTAATGAAGGTTCATTAGTACGGTTTTGTATTTCTCTGTAATGTAGCACAGTGTTAACAATGTTACTGATACTATTCTTTCTCACACCTTCAACTCAAACCATTGTGTTGCCCCGCCCAAAATATATCATTTAATAATCAAATTAATATTGTAAACATGCAGGTGACTAGTGGACTAATGGCCCTAAATGACGACTATTGGTCGACTGGGAAAATTCTTAGTTGGGGGCAGCCCTTGTTGCCATGAATCTATGGATGGTTTCAACATGTTTTGGCTCATTTTTTTGGGTTTTACAAACCATGAAACCAAACTGTTTTGGTTCAGCTCTGCCACTCTCATTAAACCCAGCAACTAGCTGGTGAACACAGTGGAGCGTTTAGCAGGTAATGAGCCAGATATTTCCCTCAGGAGGTGGTGGAGATAAAAACAGCTAAAAGCAGAGTAAATATCGGACTTGCATTTGTAAGGTGAACACAAACAAAACACCAAATGAATGCTAATGGTGCTGTGTATCTGCTGGATGTGCAAATAGGTAATTTGTTGTCTTTACAGCTTATTCCTCTGCTTCCAAGTGGCCAAGAAAATGAAATCAATTACCGCTGCTTTAAACCGATAATAATGTTCTCATGTACTTCCTTTGTTTTGATGTTATTAAGGGTGAGATATCAAGTGTGTTGTCTAGACAATGTTGTTGTCTTGATGGTATCAGTCGTGCTGCGTCAGGCTGTGAGCCACAGAGCTCAAAGTCTGGAGTTTTTCATGGGAAACATTTCACCAGAGTTTCTGAGCCAGATCCAAAGATGAAAATTATGACTTTAAGTTCAAGCTCGACTTAACTGGTTGTTTCCCAAATTGAATTTCCTGGACTGTCAGCCCAAATTCACAATTTCCTGTTGACAAAACCAATAATTTCACGCAACAATCTAGAACTCATTTCCCCCATCACAGATCTGGTTTCTTTTTTTATATATATATATTAGCAGCCTCCTTTGACCCTCAGCCCAGATGCCTTGAGAATGTTAAACACATTGTTGTAAAGCAGTGTAGCTCGTTTGACTGTGTGTTTGGGATATTCTCAGCTTAGACTTGCTAATGGAGGAGAGGACAGGCTGCATCTAAATGACGTGATTATCAGTGACGCTGCCAGCTGCAATCAGGGCCAGGGCACACAGAGAGAGATCCGCAGAGAGGTGCTTTATGCCTGGATAGACAGGCGGAGCAAGGAAGCGGTGGTTTTATTTGTCTTTTATCTCCCTCAGTGGTAAAGCAGGAAGAGAAACACAAAGAGCGATAGAGGTGAGAGTGAGAGACAAATGGGAGAAAGACGACAATGAAGGCATTGTTTGGGTACACATGGAAGTCTATGACATGAAGAGCGGGCACGAGAGATTTGTGTCATAACAATAAGTGGAAATTTGAGGGACAGAGGTGAGGAATAGAGTTGGACGTTTTGAAGTAGGGATGTCTTTTAGAAGTTGAGCTAAGACTTGCATCATAGGAACGTGGGGAGAAAGCTCAAAAGTGCTTTCCTGTGTCTATATGTGTTGCTGGGAAGAAAGGTGAAGCCCAGCAGGGAGCTGTGGCTGGACTTTGAGGCCAAGAGGTGAATTCTTTGTCAACACAGTATGAAACAGCCTGTGAGTCTTGTTATTTTCTTGCGGAAATGACAGAGTGCAAGTGAGGTGAGAAAGTACAAAATATCATTATCTGTAGACATTCTGCTGAGGTGAGGAGGGAGAGAACTACTTAAGGTTGCTGGTGGGTGAACGTTTGCAGTAAATTTAGGTTGTGTTTTGCTTTTCCTCCCGATATTTAATCACCATAGGCTTCTGCCAGTGTTGCAGCCTAACATTTACCGAAAGGTCAGACATGTCTCTCCTGCTTAGCTCGGACTAAATGCATGTCAGTCTGTAGAGCAGCTTAGAGAGCAGTAGAGACAGCCCGATGTCAGTCAGAGAGCCTACAAATAGAAGAGCCCTTCATGGCCCTCGTGTGACCAATGCGCTACTGTTTCTTTCTCCTCTGAACCCGCTGGCCTTTAGATCCAGGAAAAGCTGCATGGTGCACAGGAGACTGTACCTCTGCATCTCTGTACAGTGTGAAGGCTTTTTAACAGAGTGCATGCATGACAAACAGAGGGTGCAGGTTTTTGTTGGATTTCATTCTGGAGGCAGGAAGTGTCTCAGAAAGATGGTACTGGGTTGCATTATGGGAAATGCAGGATTCAGGGTGCTTTCACACCTGCCCTGAACTCAACTTTGTTTTCCCTGTAAGTGCAGTTTGTTTGGGCAGGTGTGAACACAGCAATCACACTCAGGTGCACCAAAACAACCAGTACGAGACCTTCTTGAAGAGGTGGTCTCAGTCCGGTTAGTAACACTGGTGCGGCCCGTTTGTGGTGAGAATGTGTTCCGACCTTGATCTGAACCAACTGCAGTCACATGACACATTGTTTGGGTTAAACATGAGCATGTTACAGTCCTGGAGGATTATTAATGTGCGCCTCCTCCTGTACTGCCTTAATATGCACATTCAGCACATCCAATGCATCAGAACATTGCTTTCTAGTTGGAGCCGCGCCTCGTTTTCAAACTGTATGCTTTGACTCAAATGAACAATGACAGCAATATAGTCCACGATGAGCAGCGCTAAAATCAACCTGCGTAGTTGTCCCTCCATTGTGACATTAGAAAGTGTCACATTTATCTTGCAAGTGTACTCTTCTTCAACGTTTTGTTTACTTCCTGGATTTTTTCCCGCATGGAAATTCTGACCAATCAAGAGCAGCTTTCTCGTGTAGGAATTTTATCGGTCAGAGACAGCAAACTAGCTTGACGACATGGCCAAACACAAGCATGACACCGAATGTAATAAACTGTGTGGACCTTGAACTAATGACTAAGGAGAAATCTGGACCCCATGGCTGGACCAGCTGGGAACCATGAGTTTAAAATATCTTAACCTCTGTTACTTCAATTTTGATCGTTATCTTTTAAAAATGTGTCTCTTGTGAGTCCCCCATCTTAATAGAAATGCAGTACTAAATCACTGTTGTACACCTCTAAATCATCATTCATTTCAGGGCAGTGTTTCAGTTGATAAGTGGGTCTGTCAAACAGCAGCACATGGGCTTGTTTAGGTTGAGCAGTTGTGTAGTGTTATGATTATTTTTGTTGTTTTCTTTGTGATGTTGGTGAAGATCATCTGCTCAATTAAAGATAGTGAAAACAGCTTTGAGTGTCTGTCAAGTGGAAAGAAAGGGAAAGCTGTTCTGCAGGAGGTGCACTCATGTGTGCACATATGTGCCTTTTAGATAAACTGTTGTAGTCAGCAGTAACTGAAAGATATTAGTTTAAGGCTTTGACATTGTGCGTTCTTTGAACGCTTTGTTAGCAGTTTAGCTCACCTTGGGCTAACCTGAGCAGATGGTATGTTCCAAAGCTGTGAGTTTTTCTTCTTTCCTTTACATTGTTTTGTTCAACTTTTTCTTTTATTCATGGGTTCCTGCCCACCGTTCTGCTTTCTTAAACAACCCATTTAAAGTTTCCCAAAGTACATGTACTAGGAGAGTCTCTAGGCACCTCGCAAATCGTTTCAGTTCAATTCAAAGTGCTGCAATAGGATTATAAAACAATTAAGGATGCATCTTGATGCATCAAAATTTGTTATTTCTACACATGGTTTATTTTTCTCTGCAGTAAAAACATAGCGCATTTGTAATTATCCAGGATTAATTAAAACAGAATTTACTAGCGTACAGTGTGGCTCTTGTCCAGGTCCCTTTTTCTTTTGGCTTCATAGCCACAATGCTGGATTGTATCCATCTGTGGTTGCTCACGCTAACCCATTGTGGGATATTTATGCCAGCGTTGTGTTCAGTGTTTGAATGCTGTAATATTTCACTGGAAATAGTGTGCAGTTTACGTACTGTTGATTTCATACTAAGGTTTCAAACATAGTTAAAAATCTTGAATAGGCTACTATTTGCATCTAAGAAAGGATTTTTCCCCCCAACATTTACTGTCCAGATGAAGGAAGAGCTTTATTATCATGTGCACAAAAATGCACATGTACATGGGCAATGGGATACACATTCCTGGAGGTGGTTTTACACAGAGGTGTTGGGGCAGCTCTGGCTAAGGAGGGAGAGCGGGTTATCCACCAATTGGAAGATCAGTGGGTCGATCCCTTCTTCCTCCAGCCCAGCATCCTGAGCAAGATGCCCCAAAATGCTCCCAATGTCTGTTCCATTGGTGTGTGAGTGTGAGTGAATGGTAACTGAGTAGCAGGCAACACCTTGTACGTTAGCCTCGGCCACCAGTGTGTGTATGTGTGTGTGAATGGATGAATGTGACATGTAGTGTAAAAGTGCTTTGGGTGGTCAGAAGACTAGCAAAGCACCATACAAGTGCAGATCATTTACCATATTCCCTGACCTGCAGGTAGTGCCAAGATATGCAGCAAAAATAAAGATTAAAAAAAGACCACAAGCTTGTAAACAAAGTTTAAAATATTTGAAAATTAGCTTTGCAAATTCTTTATGAGCATGGAAACAACTTCAACATGTTTGTAAGAGCTCCAGGATACACACAGTGCTCTGTGGTGAGAAACACTGGTTGCAAGCACAACTTTTGTTTGTGTACAAGACAAGTCCAGAGGGACCCTTTAAGCAAATCCCCCCTTTCTGAGAATCAGCAGACATGGCAACATGGAAGAGGGGACATTTCTGTTTTTCTTGCCTCTTCATACTGAAAGAAAATGGAAACAGCTGAAATGTTATATTAGATTTCTTATAGATATAGCCAATAAAAAAGCAGAGCAGATGACACTGAATGTTTTCCTCTGTCTCTGTTATTTGGCAGCTAACGGAGTCTGCAGCTCGTCAGTGAGATAGCACCACATTTTTTTGTCTGACAGCATCACAGTTGTACGAGGCTGAAAGACACTGATGAGATTCTGATCATTAACAGTGTGTTATTCACATTGTGAATGACATATTTGCCTTTCAAACATTACCAACAGCCAGAAAGGAGCTGACTAATTAGATTTTGTGTAACTGTTGTGCACAGCCAAATTAGTTCCACCCCAGCAAACTACACCTGGAGAGGGTGCAGGGCTTTATGCTAATATTATCCAGGGAAACCTACACTCTCTGCTCGGCTAATTTCCTGAACAGCAGAGCAGCCGTGTGGTCTCAGCTGTGATAATACACACCTTCAGCGCGGGTCTACTGCAGACTGAGATCTGCACATTTGAGCTGTTGCTACATTATTAAATGCTGATTTATGGTGCTCCTGTCTAGAGGTTTATCAGAAACTGTGACTTTTTTCATGATGGTGCGACCGTGGTCGACTTTTCATTTCTTTCAACTGAGGCGTTGCTTTTGTGGCACTCATTTAAATCTGTTTAGAATTAAACACAAACATGTAACTGAAGAAGAAGATATACTCTATTAATCCCCAAGGGGAAATTCAATTTTTTTCACTCTGTCGTCGTATACACACAGGCCCGAAATACACACACATGCACAAACAGGACCTACACATGCATTAAATGGAAAGATGTCAGAGTGAGGGGGCTGCCCATGGACAGGCGCCCCAAGCAGTTGGGGGTTTGCAAGGGCACCTCGGCAGTGTCCAGGAGGTGAACTGGCACCTCTCCAGCTACCAGTCCACACTCCATACTTGGTCTGGATGGGGACTTGAGCCAGCAACCCTTCAGTTCCCAACACAGGTCCCTCGGGGCTGAGCTACTGCCGCCCTAAAAAATCGAGAAATACAAAACCGTACTAATGAACCTTCATTAATATAGGCCTATATTTTATCTACAAGTGCACGTCACACACTGAGCCAGTTAATGACGTTGTCGGCAAAGCAGTAATGATTGCTACATCATGTTTGTAGTCGACAAATGATATGCAAATGTTTGCCTGCAGAATTTACATATCACCTTGGGTTGGTCCTTCACCTTCTCAAAATGATCCCACACTTTGGATTTCCTGCCCGACATGTTATTAACTAGCCTGTGTAGTAACTGCAGGTACCAGCCATACACACGTCGTGTCTTCAACCGCCTGAAAAATGCAAGGTTGGGCGCTGGGTGCAACCATGGTGCCTTTTTTGTGCCAGCTTTCAAGGTTGCGCCTGAGGTTGCCAAGCAAATTTAACAAGCATCATGTAGCCTATTTACCTGAAATCCTGAGTGCAGAGCTGATCTTCTTCCAGGCGCTGTGTATAAGAGTGTAGACCTGTTGTTCGTGGGACAGATGTAAAGCTCTGGGTAGCCCTGCGCTAACATGATCAACTTTTCCGTATTTATCAGACTGAATATTTACAGAAGAAGGGAAAGATATCTGTCGGCTGTGATTGGTTTGTTACGTGACTCCTGTCTGATTGCTGAGCGTGATCACTTCCTGTGTCTGTCCTTTGAAATTAAATTCCAACATGGTCCAGTCATATAGGGTTTGATTTATTTTGACAAGGCGCAGCTCTTAATAGTTTGACGTTTGTTTGTTTGTTAATTTTTTCTGCGACTAAGAGACCAATAAAATCTTGCTGACCAGTGACCATTAGGTCGACTATAAGGGGGCTCCACTAATAGTTTTATGATATATTACTGTTCACCAACAAGCCACTGTCCAGCTTCATCGCTCACTGCACTTGAAACATTCTCCGTACTCCCGCAGTAATTTAATGTTGTCTTTTCCTGTTCACAAAATTAATTTCCGTCCTTCCCCTGAAAGCCGCAGACATTCAGCCGATGGCACAAAAACACTTGGAAAGCACCACAACATATTCTGGCCTTTGCTGTGCATTTGCGCTAATCAGTGTCTGGACAGTAAACTCCTTTGGTGTGCCTGTTCATTGTCATAAAGAACTGCGCCAGACAGCGGGTGACGGAGAAGCAAGATATTCTTGCAGCATCCCTTGACACCCTTTGAGGCTGACACTGCATCTGTTATCAGGATGGAGTGCGTACCTGTTACCTGCGGGGATGTCAGCTGCAAATTAGAGCTGCAGCTCAATTATCAAGGCCCTGTTCATACACAATCACTGGCCACATTAGACATCAGTTAGAGATAGATCATTTAGAATGATTCCTTGGCTGCCATCATGGCTGCTCGAGGTGCCCTCTGCTTTAAATAGTCGAGCATATAAATGACCAAGCATGTCTTAATTGTTCCCTTGTAGAAAGCTGCGTTTAATTGGCTGTAAATGTCATTTCACTCATTCAAAGCCTAATCAGTAATATTACATCACTTTTATGTTTTTTGTGTGTCAGCTTTGGCATTTGCTAGCATAAATTGTTTTCATTTTACATCATGAAACCAGTAGGAGGGGTGTGCAGTGTATTAGTGATGGAGAACATATGCTTGGACAGGTTAACCCTGGTGATTAAGTGTGTTTTTGGTTTATGCTCAAAGACTGTCAGTGTTTAAGAAGGTAAATCAGTCAATAGTCGGCAAAAGGGAGTTAACCCAAAGCCTGTGTTCATAGACCTGAATTTATGTTGTTTTTAACACACATATATCCTTTGGATCTTGTTAGAACTTTCCATGTGTGTCTAATTTGGTCCAAAGAAACCTAATTTTCCTCAGTGAAGAAATCTCCAACTCCCCAACTTTAACCATTAATGCTGGTTTATTGAAAACAGACTTTGTTTACCCCTAATACACATTCCAGCCCCTCATGTTGATCCCACAGCATGCCTGTGTTTTGTTATCAGTGGCAGCCCATGCTATTTACAAGGGGCTTGGTGTGCTCCGTGACATAGTTTGATTTGCATAGTCTGTCTATCCTTGATTTTGTACATGGGTCTCAGCGCACAGGGCAGCAAAGCTCTTTCTCTGTTACGGTGGTGAAGAGACTCTAACAAGTGGATTATGGGAGCAGACGGGGGCAGACAGAGACAGGTAGATTGGCTTTTGGTCAGCAGGAGATGAAAGCAGCCAAGGTGGACAGTGTGAGTGAAGTGGACGCAGCGGTTTCACCCAAGGGTGGCCGTTAGAAAAGGATGTTTTTCTGTGTTCCATGTTCCCAGGAAATCTGTGTTCTCTTGGGGGGAAAAAAGCATTTTTCTTTCCCATTGAATGCCTCCGCCGTTATCTCCAGTCCCCTCAGGAGGAGCTTCACCATAGTCAACTAACAGCAGTGAAATATCCATGCAGCAGCAACAGCCAAATCCCCCTCAGGCAAAGGCAAAGCATCACACACAAACCTCCACCTCTGTCCAACGCCAGGCTCCATAAACATATTCTGTGTAATGTTGAATTTTCACAAATCTGTCCCGTGAAGCTGCGAGCTTTGCAGACAGTCTCCACGCCCTGTTGCGTTTGAAGACCCCAGTCAGTCTATCGCTGCATAAGTATGTGTGTGACATGTTTCTGTCTGAAGAGCTTTTCAAGCATCCGATGCCAGCCGCCTCTCTCTCTCTCTCTCTGTGCCATGTCTGCCAATCTTCTCTGCTAGCCATTGCGCCCTGCCGCCCAACATCCTGTACATCCTCCCAATGAAGCTAGACTATGTCCCATTATGACTGTGTGAGCTGTGAGATACTCATTATACAGCCTAAAGCCTGCTTTTCTAAGTCTTGTGAGGCTGCTCTTGTTTGTAAGCTGGCATGAAGCATGAGGTCGAGGCTTGGTTATGTTGCTCTCTTACACTGGGTTGTAGTACCGGATGTCCTGTGGCTTTTGTTTCATACTGCTAGTGTGTTAGAGAGACCAAAGCAGGACACAGGCCTTAGAGGAGGTTAAGCACAAAGGCAGCTTTAGAAATGTTTAATGTTAAAGCCCTGGCTCCTGCCAGTACCAGACTGTACATTATTTGTAGTTACATTTAGGGCAGGGCGATATGGCACAAAATATCACGATAATTTTCCCCGTATTGATCGATATTTATCACGATATTTAATTTGATAATGCTGTGAGTTTGAAAAGTATCCTGATGATGTCTGACACCTGAAGAAACCAAATGATTTTCTTTCTCCATGGTGCTCATGGGTATCATGTCTTTGGCAAGAAACTATAACACTGCGTCTTTTATATCTCTGCTCCTTTTCGAATGCCTCTCATACGAGGTTAAGGCAGCAAAAGAGGACACTATTGATTGCTGTCTTGGTGCAGCAGCAGAAGTCCCAGGCTGTTGAGCAACAGTTGTTGGTGGACTTACTGCAGTTTTGGCCCGGATTTTCGTGCTCTCAGTGTAGTCGCTGGGATGCCACCTTTTCAAGTGATGGAAAAGGTTTGTTGTGTTTCCCTTTCTGCTTGGCAACAACTGACAACAGACCGTCGTCACCTTTCAAGTAGCCAAACCACTTCCAAATTATTGATGTAACCTTTTTTTATCCACAATTTCGTCCGTTTTTGAGGATAACACAAGCTCTTCTTCAGCTTCAGCGCCGCTTTGCACCTCACTTCCACTCATTTTCCCCTATTTTTTTTTATGTCCACGCTACTTTCAAATCGGCTCACTCACCTCAGCACAAACTTTGCAGTGAAAACTAGGCGTGTACAATGATGCTCATCCAGTTGTCAACTTAACTTCTGCTGCATGACACGCTGTTCAGATCTATCTTTATCGAGTAAAAATGACTATAGTTTATCATTGGCATCAACATACATTTTATTGCGATCCTGTTTCGAGATCGTTTTATCGCCCAACCCTAGTTACACTGTTTATTTGGTGCAATAAATGAATGCTGGATAAACAATTCGTGAGTGAAATAATATCAAGAAATAGCTGGTATTTTTAACTCTGAATAGCCATGGATGAGACACCAGAGCCCTGGACACAGGTGTATAAAAGCCTCCCTATCTCTCCTGCATAGGAACAAAACACCCAAACTGAAAGAGACATGAAACAACTGTTAATAAAGACTTCACATCTCTTTATGGTTGTTTTTTACGCCGTTGATGTTTTGCGTCACTTTGTGGTTATTTTGGTTAAGTAGCAGTATTTCCCCCCTTTCTGTCAATTCATGTCGTATTTTGTGTCTTCTCTTGGGTGTGGATACCCGACGCGAGCCTGACAGAACCAGAAGGGTCGGGCCAGGTTCAGATAAATATTTGCAAATGATGTTCGGGTTGGGTCGGCCTGTGGCTGACCTACTGTCTGTCTTGGGCTAGTTCTTGTTTAGTGCTGGGACATAAACACGTGATGTAATAGAAGAAGAATGTATTCTATGAGGAGACTGAATAAAGAGAAAAACAAAGTCTTTTGTGTGGTCTATTCTTGCGAGAAGAGCAGTCAGGTCATGCAGAGACTTCAGTATCTGTGGAGTGAGAGCTGAAAACGGTAACTAACAGTCAGACATTTACAGACAGGGTGGAAAGGTCACGCATCAGAGGTATACAGGCAGTTGATGAGAATTACTGGTTTGAACCAGTTTTGTGTGATTTGACCAAGGACTGTCCTGTTCTAGTGGTTTCCATTGTCATGAGCATGCAACACAAAGGCTATTTAAGGTGGTAATTATTTACGCAAGTTAACGTTAACATTAACAGTGAAGGATGTCAAACCATATTTCATCACCTAACATTACACAAAGATCATTGTACTTGCTCGGAACATTCTAGCCTTTCTAGCTAGCAGCAGCAGCAACCAGTAGAACTTTTGCTTGACTGAAAGACCACTCGAACAAAGGAGGACAGTGCTGAAGCCATCGCTGCTATCACCATCCTCCATGATAACTCCAAATAAACCACAATAGTTGGATTATGTAAATAGTTCAGTTAACAGTAGTTACAGTTCAAGAGGAGTTTGTGGAGACGTGACATACAGCCAATGATAAGATTCACATTTTATGATACATAAACTGATGATAACGTCTGTTAAAATGATCTGTATAAGTTTCTATAAAACAAAGCATAATTTTTTACTGTTCATTTAGAAGGTGCCACTGTGTGAAATCGTGGTATACAGGCAAACTGTAACCATGGCAACAACAATAACACAACAGGAACAAACTCAGTGCTTCAGTAATGTTAAGCCCAGTTCAGACCAACGATTCACGACAAGAAGAAACCGTTTTTGAACGTTACAGAGAAGAGTTGCAGCGATGTAGACCAGATGGTCTGAGCCCGACTCAAGCCGGCTGATTTGGCGGCTGGGTTTAGAACATAAAGCACTACACCTGTTTCTACAGCCAGTCAGCTTGTAGTGAAGTCCGCTGTTCACCTTCATATGGCAGGTGCTCCGCCCCCAACGAGCCCTCTGTTTCCATCCTCACGGTGTGCTGGTGTCAAACAGTGGATCACTGCTGCTTGCTGTATGTGCTTATACACCCTCACACACACACACAAACATTCTAATTGACGGAATAATTTCCACTGCTTATTTATGTGATTGTGGCATATTGATTATGAATACAGTCCATTTGATGCTCATTTGGTTCCTGTTTTTCATCGTTTCATCACTTATACAAATGCAGCTGTCGCCAGTATCTCACTATCATTCATATTTTGAGAAGCTACAAATTATATGAAAAGCTGGAAATTGGAAACGAAAGTACAGAGAGCTGTTGCATAGAGATGATACACCATCTTATCTAGTTGCATTGGTGTGAACTGCCAGGTTTTTAGAATGTTGCAGAACGGCACATTGCAAATAGCTGCCGGTTTCAACTTGTCTCGTCGCAGATCTTTGGTCTGAACTGGGCTTCATGTTAAATGCTTTGGGCTCGGGTCAGGTTCAGACAGAAATATGCATCCCGCGCCGCACTCTAGTCTCTTCATGGTTGTTTTAGGGCCCGTTCCACCCCTGGCCATCCCTCTAGTAAAGCAACAAGACTTTGGCTGTTTTAACAGTCTGGTCCATGTTTTCATTCATCCTATTTCTCTTAATAGATGGGTTTCCATCCTTTTGTCTAAGCTTTGGTGTCTTTTGGTCTTTCTCTGTCCCCATTCTTTATTTCACTTGCTTTTTCCCCACTTATCTACATATTATATTTGTTTTTCACTCTCCATCTCTCTCTCTCTATTTATTTCTGGTCCTTGGTTCCTAGACTCACAGAAGCTCACTCTAGCAGGAGGACCATTCCCTCGGGCCTCACAGCTGTTATTGGCATATCACACAGTTTCATCTTTAAAGTCATAACATTTTCTCGTTTTCAATACGAAATCCAATTTCTTTCCTCACTAAATTAGACATTAGTCAGCCCTTCAGGTAAGCGATACCGGGGAGTGAAATTAATGTGTTAGAAATGATGTGGTTTCGGTCTTGCTATTTTATCAAGGTTCCACATACACACATGTGCTCACACACACAAGTTATCCACATCCAACATACCCCTCCTCGTACTCTTCCCTCCAGTCAGTTGCTTAAATTGTCCCGGTGTATCCAGGATATGCCTCTTGAAGATGTAGCTGCCAGAGAAAATGTTTCTCTGGACACTTGATGGCCCGTTTATGTATTGAGAAGGATTGAAAATCTATTGAACTGGAGCTCATACAGTACAATGTCAGTAGACCATTAAATTTGTGTGAAGGGGCCTCTTGAATGAGCAGACTGAACAAAGGTTTCAGTGAAAGCTCTGTCCGTGTTTTGGCTCAGCGGAATGATTGAGTCCACCCACTGCTGATCATTTTGATTTCTGAGCAGCAGAAGCACACACAGCAGGAATTCTTCTGTCTCGTGGTATTTTTCATGTCATGAAATCTTGTCTCTTCATTACTTCGTCTCAGTCAACCTTGTTCTTCCATTCCTCTTGTAGGTATCCATTTCCAACAGTGTTCAGTACATGCAGTAAGAAGGACCTCGCTGCCAGTCTGGAGAAAGGTGTGGGCATGTGTTTGGACAATATGCCAGAGGTCAAGGTGCTCTACGGAGGCCAGAAATGCGGCAACGGCTACGTGGAGGAGGGAGAAGAGTGTGACTGTGGGGAGCCAGAGGTAAGGTGGAGAGCTAGGGCAGCCGTGACTAGCTGACTGTAATCGATGACTTTGATGCTTAAAATACATTGACATCAATATTTTAAACTGACGCATGTTGTTTAATTGTTTTTCTTCAATATCACTGCGTAATTGCTCAGTCAGCGCTTCAGTTTTAGAAAGTGGCAGCCACAGCAGAGTCCGACTCTGTTGCACGCTAGAATCTGGGCTTATTTTAAACTGATTGATGTTCCCAATGGTGTGTGTGTTAGCGTGTAATCAATGATCAATATAATTAAAAGGAGTAAGATAACCCAAGATCGGCAATGTCGTATAAGACATCAAAGTACTTACTATTAAATGCTACTCTCTAGAAACTTCCCTCGTAACAGGACATTACATTTTGGTTTTGCTGCACCTTAAACTTCATTCTACTGAACTTAGACCTATTGTTGATGGACACTTGTAGCCCTTTTCGACAGTCATGGGCTGGCTTTGCTTGGCTTGCCTTGGTTTTGGACATCAGCCTAGCATAGCAGGGATTTGCATTTCCATCACAACCTTCTTGAAGGTGTGTCTTAAACTGATGATGGCTTGTCTTGAGTGATGACATTTAAAAGCAGCGGGCTGATCCAGGGCTCAAGTCCCCTGTTGTTTTTGTTGCTTTTGGATCTCCTCCTGAGGGTCCACCTCTCATGTGGCTTGACATGGCACGGCGCGTGTAAACTGGCAATGGAAACACAAATCGGAGCGGCATAGCTTTACTCGGCAAGGTCAAGAGTGTCAACAGAAAAAGGGTATTATATGTTCCATCTGCTAGTAGCAAAAGCACAATACACTAATCCATGTAAAAACAAGATGGCAGCCATTTCGTTAAGTCGGTCTACAGCCAATTCTGACACAAAAATGGACATGGTACAAAACCTGATCAAATTATATGGTCGAAACGTGTTTATTTATGCTAAAAAAAAACATTTGTAGTTTGATATTGCGTACAAATTTGACCAAGTTTAGCAACAGTGACAAGCTAAGATGCTATTTATTAACAAGTAGTTGTTTAAGGACATTGGGTCTTTATTGTGTTGTTGCAGGATTTCACACAGGACAAAGAGGAAATTCCATGATTTGAATATGGAGCAAGAAAAGTTACAAAACGAACAAATCATGGAGCTTTTAGAAATGTTGCATTATTTGCAGTTTTGTTTCTCTGGGCATTAAAATTAACAGTTGTGAACAGTTTTAGACCTGAACAGTAACCACTAACCTCAAGAGTTCCAAAACATTGAACAAATGTTGCATTGCTTGTAATTTTGTTTTTGCACAAGGTTCAGGCATTGAAATAACAGTTTTATACTTTATTACACACTGGTGACTATTAAAGATAAACCCATTGTCCCCAAAGAAGGATGCAATTTTTCTCAAAGACGACTTAGTGTTCAAAGACAATGCTTAGCTTTTTTTTTTGGTTTAATCAGATCCTGTAATCCCAAATAGCTAGGAGAAATTAAAAATGCATACCAAACAAAAGCTTGGGTCTCAGGAGGTTAATGGCCTCCGCTTCACCGTTGTAGCTTTCCAGCGAGCACTCTGGTGCGATCATATCACTTTCTGAAGCTTCTTAATCCACCACAAAACAGCATTGCTTTTTTAGAGACTTTATAAAACTAATAAATCCAACAATGAATGTCTTCTGTGATTGTTTATCTATTGATTTGTGTTAAAAGGAGTTGTTGTTGTTAGCCGTTAGCTGAATCCTACTGAGGGCGAGAATCCACCCCATGATGCATTGGGTTGAGTCTGTTGACGGATGAGAGGCTGTGTTGCTTACTGGGCATGGGTGCATAGAAGCGCTTACCCCAGAGGCCACGCACATTGGAATAACATGACATTGACCCCAGTAATAATGAATGAATAATGAACAAATAATTGGGGCCCTGGGGGCAGAACCTGTGTACAGTGTAAGTTTGCACCACTGACTAAATAATAAGCTGTCTTTTTTAATTTATTTTGATTATGTTGCTAGTTAAAACGCACAGTTTTGCTTTAATATGTAAACCTTTGTTTACATTATGTTTTGTGCTGCGTTATACAATAACAACAGTTTGCCAAAAAAAAGAACCAAAATAAAATGATCAGTTTAATTTTTTTAAGAGGTAAATTAATCGTTTAGATTAATCGACTTTTTGGTAAAATAGTCGATAGATTAATCAATAGAAAAATATTGTTAGTGGCAGCGCTGTGGAGAGTAGAGGCCTTCATGCTGACCTGCTTCAGTGGACAGGATCAGTCTCAAACACTGTGGTTGTACTGGGCAGCTCTCTATAACTAGGTGATGGTGAAACTGTGTAACAAGAAAATGTTTTTGCAGGATAAACAAAAGTTAAAACACAAAAGAAAATCAATTCCAAGTCTTTGGTGAGTCAACAGTCAGTGAAGGGTAGTTAATTTGATTCAGGAGAATTCAATGGGTGGTCCTTTTTCCCAAAGTGTCCAAAGAACAGGCCTGGTTTCTATTAAGATTCTCATCTCTACTTACACTGAGCCACCCACTCAAATCAATATATTAATACTCAAACGTAAGGAAAGACTAGATAGAAACAAATCATGAGAAAAACTCAGAGCATGCACTGTTGTAAGTTGATACTCCCTTTACAAAGCCGGGCGTCCAAAGAAAACAGCAGTAACTGTCCTGTAAGCAATCATCCAGAACCACTGAAAGTCTCAACAGCTCCTTCAGACCTCCCAACAAAACACAACAAACTTCAAGTTCAAACTTTGTGTTGACACTGACGTTGTGTTTGCGGCTTAAAAGCATCGAAACCTGCCGTGCAAAAACAAGCCTAAAAGCTCAGCAAATCACCCAAGGCCTCCAATATAAGTGTTTTATTTACATCACACCTTCTCTCAGTGTCCCACATGTGCTGAGCAGCGCTCTGACAGGCTGCCACGGTGATGTCATGTCCTCATTGAAGGCCCATTAATCAAACCACTGTCCAACTGTGTGACAAAGGAAACAAACAAAAGCGTAATCGGGTCGAAGCTGAAATAAGCTTTCTTTGGCTTTGCCACCCAAACAACTGGGCACGCTCTGATGCATGCATCCACCCACACACTCTTTGTTCCTGGCTCGCACACACTGCGGGGCGCCTTGGGAAGTGAAGTGAGAATCACATGTGGGAAGCAGGTATCACTCAGTCACAGCCAGGGCAGCTGTGTGGAGATTTGACGATGAATAGATATCTATGCACAAAATCCCTCAAGGTTGGTGGATTTCTTAGAGAATTTTTGTCAGTGAAAAATAGTGAAAATGCCCCTCACACTTTTTTAAATTGCTTGTTTGTCCAACAAACTTCTCAGACCCATAAATTTATGACGATACAAAACAGAAAAACAGCAAAATCCTCTCATTTGAGAAGCTGCATCCACTGAATGTTTGGCATTTTCGCTTGAAAAACATCTTTCAAACCTTTTTAATTGATTGTCTCAGCTCTACATCAGACACATATTCATACTGCTCCATCTGATTATCTGCTTCTCAAATCGGATCCTCTCAAACACCTTATCAAGTATAATTAAGTTTAGATTTTATTATTTTCAGGTAACTAAATATATAAATAACTCAAAGATTCAGATCAGAAACACCTTAGATTTTAGTGGCAGCCTAATTAATATTTACAACCTGTAGAGAAGACCTGAAAATGAGATCAGCAGAAGATATGAAATATTGATTAAATATGCATCTGATAGAATGAAATAAGTTGTTGCCTACTGAATTTTACACCTTATTTTTCACGAGCTGTTTACTCAGAATACTGGAGGTCATGATGCAGAGCTATTAAGTTAATAAGCTTGAAATATTGATATGATAAGCATAAAAGTTTAACTAGGAGATTTAGCTGGAATTGACGCGATGCCGTCAGCAGGATCATTTCTCCTGAGAAAAGTCTTGTCTTGACTTTGTTGGAGCTATAAAAACACACTTGGTGTTACAGAGTGATGTTCCTTTTCCCCCACAAATGATCTGTGACAAGTTAAGATGCTGGCTTGCGGAGAGCACATAACAGCAAGAGACAAGTTTTATTTTAGCCAAAATCAAATTATTGCTACTTAGCTGCAGGGCTGGGCAATATGGAGAGAATCAGTTATCACAATATTTGTGACCAAATGCCTCGATATCAATATTGTGACGACATTGTGGGGTTGACTGTTGATACTTTCACTGTGTATTCAGATTTTTGATAAATAATCATTAGTAATGTGGCAAGTAATAGAACAGCTACAACATTACATGACTTTTCTGTCATGCAACACTTATGGTATCAAAAATCTAAGACAAAATTTAGTGTAATATCAGCCCTAGGTCGGTGATGTTTGTCATTGTAACTGATCAAAGGGATGGCCAGCGCCAGCCAAAATGAGCCTGCTAACATTAATTAAAAGAACAAGGAAAGAAAAAAGGCTTGATAATAGATTCGCTAGCATCAGAGCTTAAAGACCCCCACCAGTTAAAGTCAAGTTTTAACCCTTGTTAACATGTCCATATGGTGTTTTTTTATGCGCCACAAGACAATATGAGCAACATAAGCAATAAACACCATTGCTTAGCATTTCTGTCTTAGAACTGCAGTTTACCAATGACAGTCTCAAAAACACGGATTCAGACAGCCTGGGTTTTGTACATCACAAACATAAGGAACCAATCCCATCAACTTGCAGGGTGGGGCTTTACATATCATCAGCAAAAGGAGGGGCATCAGAGGAGAAGCCAGGTGCAACTATGTATCATATTTAGCAAGTTAAGTTTCACTGTCCCCTTTTAAACGTCATCACTCAAGCCAAGTCATCATCAGTTGACGACACACCTTCAAGTGGGTAGCCCTTCATCCATCCATCCATCCATTTTTATCCACTTATTTGGGGCCAGGTCATGGGGGCAGCAGGCCAAGCAAAGCACCCTAGACATCCCTCTCCCCAGCAACGCTTTCCAGCTCCTCCTGGGGGACCCGAGGTGTTCCGAGGCTAGATGAGATATGTAATCCCTCTAGCGTGTTCTGGATCTGCCCCGAGGCCTCCTACCAGTGGGACGTGCCCGAAACACCTCCAATGGGAGGCGCCCAGGAGGATCCTGATCAGATGCGCGAACTGCCTCAACTGACCCCTTTCGACGCAAAGGAGCAGCAGCTCTACTCCGAGCTCCCTCTGGATGTCAGAGCTCCTTACCCTATCTCTAAGGCTGAGCCCAAACACCCCACGGAGGAAACTTATTTTGGCCGCTTTTATCTGTGATCTCATTCTTTCGGTCACTGCCCAGAGCTCATGACCATAGGTGAGGGTTGGGACGTAGATGGACCAATAAATCAAAAGCTTCTCAAGTAAGGGTAGAATGGAGCGTGGGTAGCCCTGTCGCTACGTTTTTAGAGTCCCGATCTTGCGCTGCTGTTGGCTGGGGGCTACACACCACACCCAAAGGTTGATACTCAGAGACGTCCTGAACAAACCAGAATACAAAGAAAATAAGAAAATACAGGCAGAGGACAGATTTTTTGCATAAGTCATAAGTGATGATTGAGAGGGATTTCTTTATTTATTTATTTTTGCAAATCTTGCATAGTATAACTTCAACAAATCTGGGTGTTTTGTCAACAGAGAGCCAGATCTAAAATGGAACCAGCTATCAGAGTCCATCCCTAATCAGGGTGAACCAGAGCTTTGTTTCTGATAAAAGACTTTCATTTTTGACTACCTCTTTAAAACCGACTCAGCATTGTGTTTGGTTATTTAGTTAAGTGCTGTTATGACTGTGTACTCCATAATTTAAAGACTGCTGTAGTAAGTGCTTTAGTGTCAGAGTCATTGTGTTTGCCCACCAACGAACCAACTGTAAGATTTACATTTACCAGCGCCACCTCTGCCAGCTTGGTCCTCCATAACCTCTGTGATGTCACCACAAAGGACCAGCTTGTTTTATCTGCCGGCCCACTCAGACCTAGAGATAAAAGCAAACCTTTTCTCCCCTCTCTAAACAATAATCTTACATCAGGACCAAGAGGTAAACAGCCAGACTCATAAAAAAAAAAAAACGCATCAACTGAAAATTAGACGTCCAACAAGCCAGCCGCCTCCAGTTCCCAGCCTTCAACACATCCTTATCATTACCTTAGAGCCCCACAAGCGAAACAGCCACATTGAGAGAAGATAAATGATAGTGGGAGTTGTTTTCTGCGTGATAGTGCGATGCGTGACACTACTTGGAAAACAAAGCTGATGTGTTTTGGCATCCAATGAAAGATAAACATTGCAACACCCTCCCTGAAGTCTTTTACAGCACTATTCCCCTTTCGACTTCTCCTTATGTATCCGCTCTCTTGTTGTCAGTTTCTGCCAGCAGCCAGCTGATCTTGTCAATGTGGTGAAGTGGCTACAATCTTCGCCTCTTAAGGGCTTTCAAATCCCACTCCAGCTGCTGTCCACGATATCCTAATAGTCAGCTCTGCCACGTCTTTCGACTATCTACATCAAATCAGAGTTGAGGGTCTTAAACATGCACCCTCCCAACTGCTGCGCTGGATTTTTATCTCTTGCTCCTCTGCTTCATGGCATTAAACACACTCCTCTTTATGTTCGAAAGTCTCCAGAATTCCCAAATCCAGAACATATGAGCTTCAGTTGTATGTCTCCGTTCAAAGGTCTCCAGGTCAGAGTAAGTAAGATGGGAATTCCCGCACAGGAAGTGCACTCCCCTGACCTGGAAGTCTTGATCTGACAGGGACCAGCTGAGAGAGTAACTCAAGAGAGATGATCAGGTCCACATGTTGTTAACTATTTTGTTTTTTTTTCCCAGGAATGTATGAACCCATGCTGCAACGCCACCACATGCACCCTCAAAGGAGACGCTGTGTGCGCCCACGGACAGTGCTGTGAAGACTGCAGGGTAAGACTTTTAATGTGGGCTCGGGTCTGTCTTTCAGGCTCTCCTTCCACTTTAGATCTCCGTTTTTCCATCTGAAATGGCCTTCTGTCATTCTCATAGCTAAAAAGTTCTGAAAATTTTTCTCTGCTCCTCTGAACATGACACAAAGATTTGCTCTGCAGAGGTGAACATTTTTTTCATTTCGAAACTCAAGTGCAAGACCTTAAACTTTCTGAAATGCTGTTAATTCTCTCTGGTAGGTTATTAAGGGACTCATAATAGTGTGCCCTCGTGTATAATTTAATAACTCAGGTCAGTTCATTCCAACTTTGTATATTTTACCTCAATAGGCCGATTTCAATTATGGGCAAGGTCTCAAGTTGGAAAGCATGAAATTCACTTTCACCGCGCTATTAGCAGATTCTGCTTTGACATGGAAATCTTTTTTCTAAGTATCTTAGATGTGAGTTCTCTTTTTGAAAAGGAACATTTGTTGAAGATGATTAAACATACCATGTCCACTCATTGTGTCCTTAAACATGTTTCTGTAAGGACCTCCATTTTAAGGCAAATTAGTCCTTCCCTGTGCTTCACACAAAAGCATGGTTGACCTCATGGCATTACACATCAGTATTGTACAGTGTTTTACATAAGCTGGAGCCCCGTGTCGAAGGGGTTTTTGGTGTGTATAGCTCGTTTTGGACATGAAAATTGCCATTTTATTCTCATGTTTAAATAAGCCCTCCAGTCACTTTTCTGTTAAAGTCACGATGTTGGTCTTACTGGGTCAGATCCAGAAATGTTTCGATAACACTTCCGACACAGCTCAAGGCTAAATTAACATGAAGGCCAGACCAGGACGAGGTTATGTATGTGGAGAGATGCTGTGTAAAAAAGTGCGTGTGTTTCTTTAGACCTTCTTTGTTTTGTCCAACAGAAAGAAAATAACCACAAAATAATGATAATAAAAACTGTTGGTGATCTTCTAACTTTATATCTAGCGCCATCATCAGGTCAAAATTATAACTTTGGTTCATGACCTAAATCCTGTCAGCCTCAGCTGTACGTTATGTTTAGTGCTAATTAGCAAACATTATTTAGCTTGGCTAGCAGACGACTCTGCAAGTTCATGTTTCATTTGCTCAGGCAGATGGGCAGGGTTACGATGATTGGCCGAGGAGCGTCACCGATCCAGATTTGAAAATCTGCATGTATTACTGCTCTCTTATGTTGTGATTGAGTCCAGTCTGTTTCGTCCAGCACAAGATACCGTGCTTACAAAACTCAGATCCAACCGTCAAACCTGGCAGCGTTGATCAAATATGAATTTCCCACCTCATATGTTTTCAGAAATGTGTTTTAGGGTACTGTTTAGCAGTAATTTGAGAAAGTTTGAGACCATGCAGCCATTTTTCCCTTCTTGAAAGTGGACCAAGCGCCGCCCCAACTTGCATGTGTCGCTCAGTGCTGTGTTACCTGTTTTATTGCTCTGACTGGTTGTAGGTCTATCCTGTTGCATTCAGAGGCATTTTGAAATCGAGAAATAGAGGCGTCGTTAATGTTATTATGCTAACATGCTAATATGGTAAACAGGGTAAACATACCTGCATAGCATGAGCAAGTTAGCATTGCTATTGTGAGCATGGCTGTAGACTTTGTCTTGTTTCTCATTTATCACTGCTCTCCAGCAGTGCTTTCACGGTTGAATGAAGACATAACAGAACATTTAACAAAAAGGATTGTCCTTGACAGATACATGGAGTCAGCACTTCTCCAGATTCTGTGTCCGAAAGGGTTTACTGTACTGTAACATGTCATGTGTTTACAGCTGAAACCTGCTGGCACTCTGTGTCGAGAGTCCAGTAACTCCTGTGACCTGCCAGAGTTCTGTACTGGTGCCAACCCTCACTGCCCAGCCAACGTTTATCTGCATGATGGACACGCCTGCCACAGCGTTGAAGGCTACTGCTACAATGGCATCTGCCAGACTCACGAGCAGCAATGCATCACTCTGTGGGGACCAGGTAAATCAATGGATCCTGATAAGTTTGACGGTGTACATCATCCTCACTTTCATACGGGGAATCTTTCACTTCATTATGGTGATTACATTTTGTATTTTGCTTGTTTTTCTTTGTGTGCAGGAGCCAAGCCTGCCCCTGGGATATGCTTCGAGCGAGTTAACTCTGCAGGGGACCCTTACGGGAATTGTGGGAAGGACTCCAAAGGCTCCTTTGCCAAATGCGATGCGAGGTAAGACGCTGCAGCTGCAGTGATGTGGTAGAGGTGCAGAGAAATTACTGTGCAAAACACAACTGATTAGCTTAAGTGGTGTCATTAGCAATCTTCATTACGCTGTGGAATCTGACATGTGATCTTCAAACAAAAGTTTACATGGGTGAAAGAATGTAATTTGAGGAAGATAGCAGCTAATTACTGTCTAGGAAAGTATTCATGAATCATTTCATGCTATTCTTGTAAGCTAATTGTTCTAAAGATCTTCTCCCTTTGGGTGAATTCTGTAATCAAGCTCTTTGTTAATTGATGTAATTGCTTTAATGACCGGAGGACTGAAGCGCTGCAGCTCTCTGCAGCAGTCTTTCATCTGTCTCTACAGTTACTTATCTTTGTCTCTGATTGACAGGCCTTTATGTTCAAAGCTTTATTGATCGTTTTACTATGAGTCTCCCAACGTCTGTGTGCATGTGTGTTTCCATTTGTGTGTGTGTTGTATGTAGGGATGCAAAGTGTGGTAAAATTCAGTGCCAGGGAGGAGCCAACCGGCCAGTGATTGGAACAAACGCCGTTTCCATTGAAACCAATATCCCGCTACAGGAAGGAGGGCGTATTCTGTGTCGAGGAACACATGTTTATCTGGGTGATGACATGCCTGATCCTGGGCTGGTTCTGGCTGGTACAAAGTGTGGAGACGGAATGGTGAGTGATCAGTAATCATTTATATGTAGAGACATTTTAGGCTCTGCCTGCACATACACAGATATTTTTGAAAACTGATTTGTCCTACTCTGTTTAGGGGGAAAATAATCATCAATATCTGTATTATACAAAATATCTTTGTCCATACTAGAATGCAAAAATGCTCAAAATGCTCGCCAGCGTTAGCTCCCCTCGTCACAAAAGGTAGCAAAGTGTACAGGCAGCCTTTTTCAAAACACCTAGTGGAGATGTCATCACTGATTCCCTTTCGATATAAGGCCAGAAGAGCTCTTCAAAAGATACAAGTGATACTCTGGAAATGCAAACATTTTCCTTCCACCTCTCATCGACAACAATCCCACTCTCAGAAATGTCCCACCATCTGCTGGTTCATCAGACTTTAAACAGCAGACGCTGAGGTGGACCAAAACACATTGGACGCAGCAGACGCCTCCGTTCATGCGTGAAGTTGTTGAGCAATATTAAATTTAAGTGTAGAGTAGTCATTAGACCAAGCAGTGCTCGCAAAACATTAACAAACCAGGAGTCCGCCATTGTTGTTATTGGTTCTGGTGCATGCTCATTACACAAAGCAACAGTGGGTTTGTGCAAATTGAGGGGATGATGTCATTGTTCCCCAAATGCTCTGTTTTTAAATGTCCACACAGATACACAGAAATCTGACTTCTCAGAGCTCTCCCCATTTGGAATGCATTTTCAGAAATCATTGTTTTAGTATGCTAAAACTCTGGAAAATATATGTTTTTCTAAAATATCTGGACATGTATAGAGGTTGTATTTAATTTTTGTTTGGTAGAGCAGACAATGCTGAAGACTGATTCAACAAAACTACTGAGGGTGATTTCACACCTGCCCTGTTTGGTTTGGTTCAGTGGAACTCAAGTTTGTTTGCCCTCCTAAGTGCGGTTCGTTTGGTCAGGTGTGAACACAGCAATCGCACTCAGATTGCACCAACACAACCAGACTGAGACCTTCTTGAAGAGGTGGTCTCAATCTGGTTACAAATGAACTCCAGTGTGGTTTGTTTGTGGTGAGAACGTGTTCCGACCTCGATCCGAGCCAACTGCAGTTGTATTATGCATTACATGCAGCATTCAGCACATCCAATGCATCAAAACATTGTTTTCTAGTTGGAGCCGCGCCTCGTTTTCAAACTGTATGCTTTGACTCAAATGAACAATGACAGCAATATAGTCCACGATGAGCAGCGCTAAAATCAACCTGCGTAGTTGTCCCTCCATTGTGACATTAGAAAGTGTCACATTTATCTTGCAAGTGTACTCTTCTTCAGCGTTTTGTTTACTTCCTGGATTTTTCCCGCATGGAAATTCTGACCAAGCGAGAGCAGCTTTCTCACGCAAGGCATTTTTCTGGTCCACTTGTAAATGCTGCCGCGAGAACACGAACCAACTCTAGGCAATTATACAACTTTGTAACAAAGTTAGTCCCTGATTCAGACCAAAGCAAGCACACTCTGGGTCTGAAAGCACCCTAAATCACATGTGACCAAATATTATACAGGACCATCCAGCTTCCATCTCTGCTATTTTATTATTGTTTACAATATTAATGTATACACTCTTTTTATAGCTTTTGAAGTAGCTGTTAGCTTATTGTTTATTGCTCTATAACCACAGCATGCAGCCTTTATTATCTGTCCTCTAGAGACCCCAAAAGGCTGACAGCTGTATGAGCCTACTGTAGTATTCCTCTGGGTGCTGAGCAAAGAGTACTGCAGCACGGGGCCGAGGCAGAGACAGAGGAGCTGCCCTTCCTAAAGAAAAGGGCTAATAAAGTTAACTCCCGAGTGACTCCAGTGATCCATATATACACATCATGTTAAGGGCTGGGCGAGCCCCTTATTGAAATCAGTTATTTCATTAGGTGTGCCTCTCAGCTTTTCTCTCTGTGTGTGCTGCCCTCAAAACCTTTCTCACCACGCCAGTGACTTCAGGACCTTTACTGCCAAGAATGAGGCAGAAAAAGAGCTTTGGGCAGGAGCACTTGCCTCCTTAATTGTCTCTCCAGATGAAATTAAAAGATCTGTCTCGCATTTTTGGCAAACTGGCTCTGAGAGCATCTGATATGGGGCTCATATGTGCAGACCTCATTTTCTGCTATATATCAATAAGTAAATAGCTCTATAGCACCAGTACAGACATTGGAAGTTAGCTTAACGGTCCAGAACTTTAGTAATACAATTTCCCTTATTTTCAGTGTTCACTGGCCTGTATACTCTCTTTATGGTGCCAGGTGAAATGTTGTTCAGGTGCATCAACTTTGCACAGGTAGGGTTAATACTCTGTGCCTGAGGAGTCTTCCATGCAGCAGCCCACCTGGTTCTCCCTGCTGGAAATGTTAAAAAAAAAATCCACTTGTGCAAGACAATGTTGTTTCTCCCTATTTCCTTTAATACAGAAAATATTACACAAGATTTGACACATAGCCCAGACCTGGTCAGGCCACACTTGCACCTTTACAGATACCCATGGAGTCTCTTCAATAGTTCTCACAACTGGAAGATTGCATCTGCCAAACCCCTCGCAGCTGTGGATTTAGCTTGGGGAAGGCCAGCGCTCTGCCTACGTGGTTGAAATTTGTCTGAATGTGTGAGGGCCGGGTCATGTTAGAGAAGAACCCGTTCCGTATGATATGCTGTCTGACGTGTCCAGCTTTAGGCTGTGGAACCAAACTGTGGTGCCTCACAGTGCTACAAGTCCTCATAATCTTTTTCAGCTACCTCTAGGGACGCGCCCTTGGAGCTAAAAGGCCTTTGAGCTTTGTGTGCAGAATGGCCGCCTGCCAGGTTAGCTTGTCTCCTGGCTGTTGTCTCTGCAAAATGTGAGTGAGCTCCACACATTATCTGGAAATGTTGCTGGCCTGAAGGTGGGTCTTTGTCACGGGCCTTTGTTCTTCTCAAAAAGGTTTTCTATTTTCCATGCCAAATCAGGGCGTTAAGTTGGCAGCACACAACAGTGGCAATCTGAGGAAGATGAGAGCTTGAAAAGGCTTTGCCTAATGCAGGCCGTATTTTCTACAAAAAAGCAACAGATGGCTTTTACCAGTCTGATGTTTTGTTTGTTTTTAGGGGATGTACAACATATTGTACCTTTTTTTTGCATCTTTACATATGACCTGCATTAAGGGCTGTGATGTGTGTGGTACAGCTGACTCAGTGTCAGGGCTGCACGATATGGAAAAGATTGCGATCATTTTGACAGATATTGCGATTGCGATATGATTTGTGATTTTAGCAGGAATTTGTAGTTTTTGCATTTTATTTTCACTGACAAAAATATTAAAATGACAATGCTGTTATTTTTGCTGGGGTCAGTACCAAACAAGGATGTTCACTTACATCTAGAATATGATTTACGTCTCTCTTGCATCGCAGTGCTTCATTTTTAATGGTATGTTGTGACACATTTTACTTTGACCAAAAAATTGCAGCTTATTTGATTTGGATATTGCACTTGGCCGTATTGTAATTTCAGTAATACAACCCCAATTCGAAGAAAGTTGGGACGCTGTGTACAACATAAATGAAAACAATGCAGTATTTGGCAAATTGTTTGTGACCTATATTCAAATAAATATAGTACAAAGACAAAATATTTAATGTTCAAACTGATCAACTTTTTTTTGTTTGTTTTTTTGTAAATATACACTGAATTTGATGCCTACAACATGTTTCAAAAGGTTTGGACAGGAGCAACAAAATGTGGCAAAAAATTTCACAGGTGAAAGGTGCGCTTGAAAGGCTTAGTTGTTCATAAGCAAGGATGGGTCGAGGTTCACCACTTTGTGAAAAACTGCATGGAGAAAAAATAGACCAGCAGTTTAAGAACAACCTTTCTTAATGCACAATCACAATCCATAATATCACCAAAGACTCAGAGGATCTTGGAGGAAATCTCTGCCCATAAGGGGCAAGGTTGAAAACCAACATTGAATGCCCATTACCTTTGATCCCTCAGACAGCACTGCATTAAAAACACACATGACTGTGTAAACGATATTACTTCATAGGCTCAAGAAGACTTTGGCAAACCACTGTCGGTAAACACAGTTCGTTGCTGCATCGACAAATGCAAGTTGGGACTCTAGCATGCAAAGTGAAAGCCATATATCAAGAACATCCATGAACACCACCAACTTCTCTGTGCCCGAGCTCATCTGAGGACTGACACAAAGTTAAAAAGTGAGCTGTGGTCTGACGAGTCCACATTTCAAATTGTTTTTGGAAATCATGGACGTCATGTCCTTTGGGCTAAAAGTGCAAAGTTCAAAGCCAGCATCTGTGATGATATGGGGGTGTGTTAGCCCCCATGTCATCAAGGGTAACTCCACATCTATGAAAGCATCATGAGCGCTGAAAGGTGCATAGATGTTTTGGGGCAACATCTGCTGCCATTCAGACAACGCCTTTTAAAGGGACATCGCCTCTTAATCCAGCAAGACAATGCTGAGCTACATTCTGTGCGTGTTACAACAGCGTGGCTTCGTAGTAAAAGAGTGCAGGTGCTAGACCGGCCTGTCTGCAGTCCAGACCTGTCTCCCACTGAACATGCGTGGCATGTGAGGCGCAAAATATGACAACAGAGACCCCGGACTGTTGAGCAACTGAAGTCATGTATCAATCAAGAATGGGATTTCACTTTCAAAACTTCAACAATTAGTGTCTTCAGTTCCCAAACACTCACTAAGTGTTGCTGAAAGGAAAGCTGATGTCACACAGTGGTTAACATGCCCTTGTGTCAGGCATCAAATTCAGAATGAGTGTATATTTACAAAAAACTATAAAGTTAATCCTTTCGAACATTCAGTATCTTGTCTTTGGACTGAATATACGTTGGAAAGGATTTGCAAATCATTGAATTCTGTTTTCATTAACATTTTACAGGGTGTCCCAACTTATTTAGATTAATTGTAAAGTGCTACTCAGTGACGTCCTGCACTTTTGCCTGTAAGAGTTTGAAAGAGTGTACGTGTTACACCAAACATCTCTTCAGTCATCAAGAAAACTTTGTGTCAATCTTAAAAATTGTATGTAGCATTTACCTTTGTATTCCATTTCCATGTTAATTCCATATTCATTTGTATTTTTTGATATACGCAGACGACCTGCGACTGTAGTCTTTGAGTTAAGAACATGCAGGAGGCATCAGTCATGCACCTGCTACTAAACCTGTGCACATCCAAGACAGATATGATCCAACTGTGAACCCTTTTTCTTGGTTTTTGTCTTCATTTTCTTTGGCTCTTCAATTCTGTACTCCTTGAAAAAGCCTAATGATGCTTCCCTCTTTATAGGTGTGCCTGAATCGCCAGTGCCAGAATACCAGCGTCTTTGGTGTGCATGAGTGCTCTGGGAAGTGCAATGGACGTGGGGTGAGTGCAAAGTACCTACCAGCTCAATATTTAGTGTTAAATCATACACCGTAGCCTGTAAAACAGTGCAACATCTCTGTGAGGACTCTGTATTTGTCTATTTAGCCACTTTTTGACCGACTGATCAAAATTAAGACTTACAGCCTTGTAATTGCGCACAATGGCAGAGCAACAGTGTATCTACAGTGCAGCCTGTGAGTTATGGCAGATGCTCCTATTCCGTATAATCAATCTTCATTGTCCCACTGAGGTTAAATCAATCCCATTTAACAGCATCATTTATAGCCTGCTTAAGGTGTTGTCCATCATCTTCTGGCTGCACAGAGAGAGAAGATACAGTGTAGCTCCACAGGGAGAGACCACAACGGTGGTTTGGTTGCAGTATGAAAGTAACACTTCCTGCCAAGAAATGATCACCTTTCTCCCCTTAGTGTTTCTTATCAATAATTCAGCAGGGGTGCTTTTATGTTTTATTTATTTTGTTGTTTAGGCTTTGGAATCAAAGACTCACCTGGGGCTAGTTTAGCTTACAGTAACCTCCAACCTTCATCATCAGTTATGGCAATTTACGGCGCAGAGATTATTTGCAAGGAGAAAACCAAACCTGTGATCCTAAAAATTACATCTTGTATCTTAAACTTTTTTCTTATTATCTTGTAAATGACCAAATAACCCTGAACTAAATTAGTCCATCAATAAAAAAAAACAAAACATTTTTATACTCAACAACAAAGCTGAGAGTTGATCGGCTCACTGCAATAAAAATAATCACATAGAAAGTACTTTGCAAGAGAACTGAGGTATAGAGAAATGGTTTCCCATTAAGAGCGTGGACTTGAGCTGCATCTTCGCCCCTGCAGAAATATCTGCCAAATCAATTTGTCTGCCATTTTCTCAAACACCTCGCATAGTACGAGACCTGACTGGAAAAGTAGTGATTATCTGAATTTACTGAGGGGGTTTAAAGAATCCTGTTTGCCTGCAAGTCAACTCACTTTATCTTGCCAGGCATATATTGACTGTAGGTACAGTGGTGTCTATATTTGTTCCTTTTCCATACCTTATATCTATAGACACCTTCAACAAATAAATACATCTAAATGTGAAGTGTCATCTCTTCTGACATATCAGATATGATGAGAAAGACGGAGACGGAGTGTGCATCTCATACAGTATTCAGTGACTGGCTGCAGTTCCATCTTATTACCATTTCAAATACATGACATACCCTCAGAAATTACTTTTACAAATTAGCATATTGGATGTAATCTGTCTGTGTATAATTGTTTTTTGTATGCATCCTCAACTCAGCAGGATTTTGAGGAATTAAGTGCCTTCTAGCATTTCACATTAAGTGTTGATGTTTTCCCCTCACACACACACACCTAAAATCATACCTCCCTCTGAGCCCCCCCCGCCCCCAAGTGCCTCTTAACCCCGTCAACCCGGTGCGAAGGAGTGTCCGTGGCCTGGAGGCAGGGAAGGCACTTGACTGCACGTCTGTGCTAAATGTAAATCCCCCACAGCTGCACAACTCCCTCTGCACCTCCCTCCCTCCAACTGACAGCTGGACCGTGTTACCTCGCCAGGGAATCCTCCTGGATCAAACTTCTGCACTGGAAACCTGAGGCTTTACAGGATGGACTCTCCCTTGCACATGTTTTATCTATTACTACTCTCAGTACACACACACACACACACACACAGAAGTGAAGCCACTTAGTCTAACTGGATCAGAGTGGTTTATTTGTGAAAATAAACCAATTGAGTTTTCATCTTGTTATTTGTGAATAGACCCATACATCATTTATATGTGGAGTTTAGCTGGTGGGAATACAGATGCCTTTTGATACTGTTTTATGCAGGAGAAAAGGAGTATCGATATAGTATGTAATTTACAGTAAAACTGCTTTGTTTGCAGGTGTGCAACAACAAGAAGAACTGCCACTGTGAAGCACACTGGGCCCCTCCGCTCTGTGAGAAAGCAGGCTTCGGCGGGAGCATCGACAGCGGGCCAATGAGACTGGCAGGTAGTGTGGACAATTTAATTTCTATCCTCACTCATCTAGACATCTCCTTCTTGCAGAGTCAGTACTGGATTGATGTGTGGTTTGGACTGGAGTGTAACTTTCCTAGAACAACATAACTCCCCTTCCACCCAGCAATACATTACTCTGCGTGCAGTCTGTAGCTTTAGCAGAGGGGGGAAATGAATTTTAGTCCTTAGAGTGAAGAACTGATAAATGTGAATCACAAACTGTGCTGCTGACCGTGGCCTAGCTGTAACGGTCTTTGCGTCATGTCCTGTCATTCTGTGCTGTAGATGTGCGTGTGTGTGTATTAATGTGCGTGTTGTCATATATGGCATCAGCTGACAGTGTGGTCATTACTGTGGCAATCCTGGTTACCCTGGTCAGCCTTCTGGTAACCACCGTCATCATATTTCTGAAGAGGAAGACTCTGCTGCGCCTCCTCTTCGCCAATAAGAAGAGCACACTGGAGAAACTCAGGTGACATTTCTCTTCATGAAACATAACAAAGAGCCAGTTTGATGCTGGCTCAGTCACGACTACTGAACTTCAAGTTACAGTGTGTAGGATTTAGGGGGGTATATTGGCAGAAATGGAACATCGTAAGTATGTTTCCTTTAGCATATAATCACCTGAAATAAGAATCGTGTTTTTGTTACCTTAGAATGAGCTGTTTATATATGCATAGGGAGTGGGTCCTCTTCCATGGAGTCTGCCATGTTGCACCGCCATGTTTCTACAGTAGCCCAGAACAGACAAACCAAACACTGGCTGTAAATAGGGCCATTTAAGTTTTGGCATCGGCCATTGTAGTTAACCTCCGCGACAATTAGTGTCAGAAAGACAGAGATTTTTTTTAAAGCAAAAATGCTTTATTCAGTGTTTTTACCTGTATAAATCAGGGGACCTCTGCAGATAATTTGACTCCCAGTAAAACCCTCCTGAACAACTGAATCTTAACTTATCAGAGAGTTAAGGTGAGCATACATGAAGTTATCAGAGAAAAGAGGTTAGCTCACATTAGCAGGTGCTGGGCTAACAGCCCATTTAATGTGCTGAACAGCTTAGGAGTAACACTGGTTTGTAATGTGCAATTGCCTTATTCATTTTTTTTTACCAGTTTCAATCACCTGGGGACTTATTTACAAACATTGCATATGCACAAAACGAGGCCTGAAAGTGGCGTATACCATTTCCCTCTCCAAACTTGATCTATAAAAGCAGATTTGATGGGAGCAACTTTGACCCATGCTTACGTACATTTTAGAGACAGGATATTGACGACGCAGATGGTCAGGTGGAAGCCTGATTGTTGAAAGTGTCTAATATTTTTTGGCGCCCTGGAGAAGAGACCTCTAGGGAACAATGAACACTAAAGGAGTTCTAGCCTGCAGAAGTTTCAGCAGGCTGCAGTCTGCAATCCTCACCACTAGATGTCACTAAATCCCCCTTAAAACTCGCACTCTGTTTCGTTATGGCTGTAAGCCAATCATTTAAAACCTTTTTACTGTAAGTAACATCTTATAGTTTAACGCCTACATCTTATCTCCTATTGTCACTTTTTTAAATACTTTTAATCTGTCTTTAGCTTGGGTGGCTCTACATAACATAGGGCAAATAACGTAAATGCTTGTTTTTGCGTAGCTAAATGATTTCTCTGCAGGTTCATCAAAGTACTGCTTCAAAGGTTAAGAATGAACATATGTGAAACTGTCGTTGTTTATGTGAGTAATATTTATAAAAAGGGAAAAACAAGCCTTTATTTCTAGTTATGATCAGCTAAAAAAACACAAAAATCTGCAGTGATAGTTTGTGATTATACATGATATGTGAATGTACCAGAAATGCACTCTAAATGTAACACATACACATATATGTTCAAACAAGCTATAGTTTGGGCCTTTAACGCCCTTGAAGACTTGGTATTGAAGTATTTCTCTATAACATTAATTATTCATGACTAAAGAAGCAAGGATCAAAGTTAAAGTTGGAAAAAACACACCATTAGATAACATCTATGAAGAGCTCAACACTCAAACACCCAGCTACTGTGCGTCATTAGGAATGTGTGGGTATGGTTTGATCATGTTTGACTGACAGTGGCCTGGCAACATAAACAAGCAAAACACCAACGGTCATCACAGTCTGACTCACATGTTCCTAAACTTTGTGTTTTCTTCTGAAGCTGTTGAGTTCTTGTTTATATGATTGATCATTTTAATCACAGGGGGGAAAACGGGCCTGTAATTTCAATTATGAGTAGCTAAGAGAAACATTTTTTTCATTTATAGTTAAATGTTGTGAATATACCGGAAATTAGGGAAACCCCAAGAGGCATGTGGGAAGAAAAATTCTGGGTCTGATCTAAACTGTTTTCTGTCCTGTGTTTAATACTGAAGAACAGGTGAAAAAAAAATCTTTCCAGGATCATCTATGTTTTTTAAAGGTACACTATGCAGGTCAGGTTTTCAGTTATTGTCCGTAAATCCGCTTACCAGCAAAAGTGAAAGTAAAAACCAACCCTGGTCTTACTCTCATTCGGCGTTTCACCTCGCTGTATTTTGGATGCCTGCTGCGTACAGTCTGGCACCTGGTCGCTACCTTTTTATAAAACTCAACCTCAGTGCTGTGGGGGGTATTGGGTGGAAAATATGGAGCCCCTAAAGTCCCAAAAGGTTGATATTTTTTATTTTCTGCGTACAAGAATTATTCTGTAGGAACAAGGTAGCCTATTATTATAAAAAATTAAAATCACCTTCTGGGACTTTAGGGGCTTCATAGGGGGAAAAAAAGCTGAAAAAAGGGTTAAAAAATGTAGGATAATGTTTCTAAGTTTAGGTTTTTGTAGTAAAATTAGGAGGTATTGTCTAGGTAACTCTTCAACTTCACAAATCAGCCATTCTTTGTCCGTTGCGGTGCTTTCAAAGGGAGTGTCAGGAAAAAGTAGTAACACGGCGTCCGACAAAAGTTCAGCTCGAGGTCGTTTAGGACATTTCAATAGAAAACAACTCAGGGTGTTTTCACACTTGGTCCTTTTCAGCCCTCTAAACGGACTTAGAGAAGTGACTCAGCATTTTTTGCGCATGTGTGAACACTCCAAGAGAACTCGGACCACCTTGCTCACTTCAGTTCCGCAGTGCAGCTCTCTTAACCCGTGCCTTGTGAACACAAAGCGCTCCAGGTTTGCTTTGCTCTTTGCCATTGTATTCAGCCCTCTAGATCACATGCTGTTGTACTGGGACGCTTGAGTAAACAGACAAAGCCACGTCGGCTTGTAACGCTTGCAGGGACACAGGACGAGGAGTAGTTTGGTCCACAGAGGATCCTGCATGTTTCCAGATGTTGAATAAAGAATACATCAAATGGCAACAGTCTACAGAACAGAAGGGGGGCTTCATAGTCACACTGCAGTGCCATGTCAAAGTGAAAACGATAAACTACGTCAGTATATATTATATATAGTGCGAACAGAAAGAGGACTGAGACCCAACCGAGCTGTCCCTTTTCTGTTGGTCCACTTTTTGTTGCACTTTAAGAGGACTGAGTTTGGTTTGTTTAAAAAGGACTAAATGTGAAAACACCCTCAGTTTCACTGAACATTGTGACCAGAGAGATTTAAATATGTCAGACTTCAGCAGCTTTTCAGGTAAAAAAAAAAAAAAAAGTTAATTACCTGATAATGGAAACCCTGCTTGTATCGTGCTTATAGATCTGTGGAGGCCAACAGGCCAACCAGCCCCATCAGGACTCAGTCCATGTACAGGCCCACCCCACAGCGCAAGCCTCCACCCAAACCCTCTGGAGCCAACATTTATAAGGTGAGTCACTCCCTACAGTATACACTTCATTAATCAGTGTGTGTACTGTATGTGTGTATACACCCATATGTTTACTGTACACGTGTGTGTGTTTGTGTGCTCATTTCTGTCACGGCCCATTTGATTTGATTTCTTTTGTAATCACACTCTATTAGATCCCTTCACTAACCTCCGAGCTTCAGTTTCGAGTTGTCATGCTTCCAGGCTTGTTGACAAAACCGGATACCGGATAATTGATTCAGCCTCTCTATCTCTCCCCCTCTCTTTCTCTCGTAGAAATATTAATTACAGTGCTTTTGTTGACGGGAGGCAGAGAAAGTGTAATGGAGAGATTGCTCCATTTAAATGAGACTCAGGATGTTGTTATTTGAGCTCCTTTAATATTTAGTTTGTGATAAAAAAAAAAAGATTTTTTTTATGAGAAGGGAGCAGAGTTGATCGATTCCGGCGGAGGAAGAAAGCAGGTTTTGATTTGTTTGTTGGAAATGATAAGCACAGCGGGAGATTACCTATCATTTGTATGTATGTGACAAAACTAACTAGGTACATGCATTTATATTCATGAGTGTGTGGATGTGATTTGTGTTTGCACTGGTCTGGATCTGCAGCAACTGTGTGTGTAAGAGTTATATTTATATTATAATCGAGCATGGAGGTTCATCCAGTTCATGTGGAGTGGTATTCTCTCCACCAGAATGAGTATTTGAAACAGCCTGTCTGTTCTCATTATGGTGACCGCTTCAGCCACTCGCTGATGTCCAGATGTCAGTCAGCATCAGCAGCTCTTTTTGAATACATCTGCAGTGTGTGTATGTGTGTGTGTTGTCCAGCAGCCAAATCCTTTCTGGCCATTTTAGGCGACGTTATTGGTTTGTTCTGGAGTGGAGGGGTAACAGCTGGTCAGGACATGTGGTCAGGCACTTGCTTTTACAATTTCAGCACGTCATATCTAATAATGTTGTTTTCCAGTTTTACGACTGATTCTGACATCAGCTTTTTCACGATAGCGAGAGCTTTGTGACTGAAGTGAGTTTTACTTTTTGAGCCTGCACTGCAGTCGTTACACGAGAGACAAGGGCTGCAACTAATGATTATCTTCATGGTTATTTAATGTGTTTATTATTTGTTTGGTCGACCTAATAATCATTTCAGTCAGACGACTTATGTTTGAAATGTTATTTTCACAGCAGAACATAGTTAGAGTTTGGCCTCATCACTCCCCACAGATATGTTTACATGAGATGTTTGGGAGTGATGATTAAATATCTGCTGCCCCCCCCAGCTGGAACCTGCAGGTGAGTTTTGGGGTGGAGGTGAGGCTGAAGGAGCAGGCAGCACTGACAGAACAAAGGGAGAGCTGGGGAATTTCTACAGCTCAAACAGAGCGCTAAGTTTGGAGGGTGTGTTTTGTAGATGACCTATGGAGAGTGAGGTATGACACATATGTATGAATCAGTACAGTTTGAGTTGACTGCCTGAACTAGCTCGCAGGCGTTGCTCCATTTAGTCTATGAGGTGTCAGAGGAAAGTGAAAAACACACCTCACAATTCCCCAAAGGTCCGTCTGACATCTTTAAATTAAAATTTTTTGTGGCTCCAGACTTTTGGACCTGATGTGAAACTTATGGAAGACATATTGAGAGACAGGATCTGAAAGGGAGGCACAAACAGTAAGAAATCATCTGTATAGGCCAGAGGATAACTAGAGAGGGCTGCACCGAGTGACCTTTCTTTCTACATGTGAAGCTTCTATTGAGGTTTTCATATGACGCTTTTAAGTGTCACCCTAAAAAAAAATCTAAAATTCTTCAGCAAATTCCTTAACTTGAATAAAGTGATTCAAGATGAGAATTTTTTAATTAAATCCACTTTTTTAATGAAAATAACTCATCACCTTTGTCAGCATAAATACATGTAGGCAGCAGGCTAATTCAATAAGAGCAAAGTACAGTGATGAAATAATAATCACGCCCTCAGGCTTACAGCAACATTATAATACAATTATGAGAAATGCCAATAAAATGAATCAGAACATTTTAAATTAAATTGTTTTGAAATCTGAAATGTTTGGTGCAGACGTTAGGTGTGACCAGTACTCACTGGTTGTGCAAAAGATGGGGACTGTAACCTTGGTAACAGTGTTGAAATGTGTAGATCACACAAGTCAGAAACAAACCTACGCTGCTACAGCTGGATTCTATTTCTACAAGTAGTATAATACAATAACATTAGTGTAGACTAAACTTTTTCTACAGCTGTGCAGAAATACCAGGTTTAAACAGAATGAATAAACATGGGGCAAAAAAAGCTGTACAGCATTCAGATGTAGGGATTTATGATAATACTGGCACGTCATCAGTATCACCTTAACTTGCACAATGAATAAATATCACATACTGACATCTCTCCATTTAATGCATGTATAGGGCCTGTTTGTGCATGTGTGTGTATTTCGAGCCTGTGTGTATATGTAAATGACAACAGAGTGAAGACATTGAATTTCCCCTTGTGGGATTAATAAAGTATATAAGATTAAAATTAAATTAAATTAAAATTAGGTGGGGAAAAAAGTGGATATATCAATATTGGCTATCAGTCAAATAAGTTGTTAGATATTGGCTTATTGGATATCCCTATTCAAATGTTGATTTAGAATTCAAATGTCAACTTGATGAATGAAGCTTCGAAGCTAAAAACTATTCAGTGCAGCTTTAATAACTAGACCAAATCCCAAACAGAAAGGACACAACAGAGGTGGCAGCATCATGACACAACACCGATCAACAAGCAGCCATGAAAAGAGGATACACATCAGTGGTTCTCAACCTTTTTTTGTGTGTCAGTGGCCCCTAAATTTATACACATAATTTCATGGACGTCCATCTGAGAAGAGAATAGTCACTCTTCAGACTGTAACTCAGTGGTTTCCAAACTTTTCTTGCCTAAGGCACACCAAAGGACAAGCCAGTACACCTGTACTTATATCTGTGCACAATAGCCTCTGTAACTTCTGTTATCACTCTTATCATGTCATAAATGTTTGCTTTTATTTACTAATATCAAATATCAATTGACAACCAACAATTAGTTGCGAAATATTTCTTAACAAAATGATTCAAGAATTCATTTTAAATGAAATTTAAAACATCAAAACACCAATAATACATCCATTTAAACAGGAAATAATGAGAGATAATGTGATGTGTCACACACTTATAATTCCCCCACACGAGCGGCGACACGTAGGTTCTCTGTGAAGGTTTTTTTAATTAAGTTGAATTAAATTAAATTGCCTCTTTATTAGGAAATGTTTGCACACAACATACTGATACAGACAATTAAAAGTTCATTCATAACTTTTTGTATGGGCCCAGTTGAATAATGCAATAATAATAATAATGTGTGGTTATCACAAAATCTCACGGCACACCTGGATTTGCATCGTGCCGTGGCACACCATTTGAGAACCACTGTTCTAATTCACATTGTGCTCACTTCTATAGTGATTTAAACAGTGAACATAAACTATAGCACATTTTTTGGGGGTCCCTGAACCCTTGGTTGGGAACCACTGATAACGATTATATACCTACACACATTGACACAGATACATGATTTGAGGTTGCTGGTATTGTAAATGCTGGCTCCCTGTCACGCTGTCATGACTCACTGGGGCGCCTGAATCCAACAGAGATTGTTAACATTGTTAGTAACACCTGTAACAAAAGTCTCTGTACTGCTGCCATATCACATAACTGTTAGAGCTCCTGAAAATAACTTCCTCTCCTCCTCTTTTCAGCCATCTCTCCTGAGTGCCGAGCCTCTTCTCCCCCCACACAACTTCCACTCTCACAGCCTGCGCAGACTGCCCCTCTACCAGCCCCTACACATCAGCCAGCCCATGCCGGTGTCTCTGAGCGTGGGCCAACCCACCCTGCCTCCTCTTCCAGCCCACCACAGGGTCCTTCCCGCCCACACCTCCCTCTCACCAAATCGAGTGCCACCTTTTCTCAGCCTGCCACGCCAGCAGTCATCGTACAGAGCCGACCAGGTTTGTTTGACTCAAGAATTCATAAATTCTGCAAAGTTTGTAGCTTTTACTTTGTCATAAATCGTCCTGTAATGTGGGAATGGGAATTTATTTATATGTAGACCACAGCTTTAATGGACCATATACATGATATGGCCCATTAAATTCAAGCTGTGTATATGTTACTGTACATTACTCCATTTTACCATTTTACCATTTTCTAAACCATACCACAGGTTTGATTGTCTCCAGAATATTTTAAAGGCAACCATCAATTTCACTTCATTCTGATTAGGTATGAAAATGGACCTGCTGTGACTCGAAACTGTCTTGAAATCAGTCACAGGGACCATTTTTCTCTTTCTGTTTTAATGTCAGAGTTAATTCTCAGCGGATTGCAATCAATCCTTGGTGGTGCATTTAAGGACATTCTAACATCTCAGGTTTGAGTCAGATGATAAAAAATCATTGCAATTATGGGCTGTGTTGTTGACAAAGTGATTTCACTGCTCTGGAGCTCTCAGTCAAATCACAAGATCTTATAGAACTGTAGATGTGCAAGTGTTTTTTTTCTAAGCACGCATCCAAAATTGAGATTAAGTTCATTCAGTGGCTGACAAACAAGTTTTAATCCAACATGGACAAGAAGTCCTTTAAGTGCAAATAGATGTTTTTTTGCTGTAACTAATCATGACAAAGTAAATGTTGATTGGACAGTGTCGTGGTTATAAAGTAATGACACCATTGTGGTGTTTAGATTGGTTCCCTATAAGCCTCACTGCCACTATGCAGTTCTGTGCCACCAGAGAGGTTCAATTTATGGCACAGAGGTTTTTCAATCTCTGCGCAACCAAAACAGGAAGAAAATAGTGCTTTTATTTTTGGCGGTAGCTAGCGGTAGCCGTCTTCTGTTAACAAAGAGCACAAATGTAGGTTCTTTGTAGTTACTTTCCCCCACAGCAGAAATGGCAGACAATGGAACAGCCAAGTAACTGGGGAAACTCTACCAGGCAAAAGAAAAAAAAGCCCAGTTGCTAGGTTCTGAGAAAAGTTGAAAGTGAGGTGTCAACAATAGCACCACTTTGACGCACCAGAGGGGGAAAAGTTGAAGGATATTCTGTATCCACTTTAAGGCCCCGTGACCACCAGAGCATTGTTAGCACCTGGCTCAAGGCTGGCAACAAAAAGGGGGGCCGCAGATATGATAATCAAAAAATGATTTATTTAACTTGAACTAATAACATATTAAACAACTGGTGGGGTGTTTATTAGGTGTGGATGAGTGAAAATATGGTGTAGTGCTTGTTAGATGGTGCAGCACACCAAACAAACTGACTGACTAAAGAGGCCTTCTGGGAGCCCCGCCCAGATGGGCAGGTATGACCAGACGAGCCTCCCAGCTCCACCTTCCAGCCAACTCCTAGCATCTGCAAACACAAACAGCAGAGTGGGAGGGGTCGTCACAGTGTTTTTTTCCCAGCTGAAAACACCTTGCAGATGTAGCACTTGGTTCCTTATAAGCTATCAGCTAAGACACTTTGGTTGCGTCTGTTTGCTATGATACGGAATATCTGCAAAAGTAAAAATGTCAGCGCAAGGTTCTTGCTCGGGATGAAGGGATTGCTGTAGCACGTAGGGAGTGAGCAAACTTCTCCAAGCAGTCATAAAACATGAGTTAATAACAAGATCATTTAACAAAGGTGTAAAATTTAGCTCAGTAATAACTGTCATAACTGGACACGTCAGTTGGTTTTGCTAGTGACCCATTACTAGCTCAAGCATGTTTACATCGCAAAAATTAGCCTAGCAGCTAGCAGACTTTTTCCTCTACTTATAGCTTAACAGACTACATACAACGTTATTATTTCTTTTTTAACTCACCAGCGGTTTAAGTAACAGAGTGAGAGGCCCATCCGGGAAATTAAAGTTACGTTGTGTTTAATGTCTTTGCGGATGCTGTGGCGAGAAGACTTTGTCAACTTTCAGTCTTATTCTTGATCTTATTCGATATGTTGTTGGGAAATTACACCTATGAGATAATAACAAACAAGCATGGGTAAAATGTTTACTCATTTGTCTGTGGACACACAGAAGAGATTTAAAATGAGCTCACACTGCATTACCACATGACAGTATTGTAACTTGAACATAAATTACAAATGGTCATTGTGATGGACGATCTGTGTCAAGCATATTTTAAGTCTTGTGATTTTCATATTGATATTAATAGAAACCAGTGGAGGGGAATGGAAGGTAGGAAATCAATCTGAAAGCCGAGGCGCTCTTTAAAAATGGTGTGCAGTAATGTGAAATATATGCAAATTGTAGTTAATGGTCTACAACATGTACAGCCACTTGTATGGTCATTTTTAAAGGTTGTAGCGAAGCTTTGAAAGCCGGAAATCACTGCATTTCTGCACTGCAGGTCGACTCGCTCGCCCACATATCGACAGCAAAATTCAATCCGTCTCCTTCCCTGTGACCCAGCTCCTGAGTAAAGCGCTGCTTTCTGCTGAGCCAGCAGTATTGGATGCAGTGTAGATAGTAAATCCATCTGTCTGGTGGATTTGGTGGTGCATCCAAATCCTGATACGTTCCTACAACAGCGCGGCGAGGGGAGCTGTGGTGGATGTCGGCACTCTGTGAGCCGCGGCAGGGAGTGCAGGAGGATCGGCTGATGCGTGCTGCTTTAAAAAAAAGAGGAAGACGTTAGCTTTATGATGTGACACCTTCTCTCTGTTGGGTAGAGAGCATAACTTAATCCCAGATGTAAAACCAGAGCATGAAGGACTTAGAGGGAGGCGTGCAGGGAATCAATCCTTATACCCTCAAGGTTAATCATTCAGGTGTAAATAACTTCAAGTACTTCTAAAAGTAAAAGTACCTCTACACAAGTAAAAGTACAATTTTGAGGTACTACTTTATACTTCTACAGTATATTTTGGAGGCAAATATTCTAGGCTGCTTTTACTGCATTACATTTATTTTGCATCTATACTTACTAGTTTTCACTTTAAGGTTAATGATTTTTTAATAATTGAAAAATGTACAATAGGCTTATAAAGCACAACACTTTGGTAAAGATGCAACCTGCAGTTCTTTACGTTTTTGGCTTGTGAGTTAACAAAGCCGTGTCTAGTTGCAGCCTTTAGTCACATTTCAGATGTGTATAAGTTGTGAGCATTTCCATCGAACAGTGTTCTTTTAAACTTCTCATTTAAATAACTGTTTTAGGCCCAACAAGCTTAAGTTATTAAATATGTTTACAATAGCAAAGATAAAAAAAAGTCTCAAAACGAACTTCCTCTGTCTATTACCACAAATCATCTCAATGTAAAGTAGTTAAAACTAGCTCCAACTTGAACCATTACTCTTACGTATTTCATTTTAAAGTGGAGATGGAATGATCAGTGCCTTTTTAACTCTTTCAGAACACATCCCTGGCCATGTTGTGCCCCTATTTAACAAGATATGCAGAAAAAAAGAGAACCAAAAACATTCTTATATCAAAATCCGATCAGGGTTTTTCCTGTAAAAGAAAATACGATATGTGCTTTTTTTTCACTTTTAGGGAAGTGCGGTCTGTGACAGGTCCAGCTTAGGCGCAAAGCATTTTGGAGTGGACTGTTTCAGCAAGTAACGTCTCTGTCACCCTGAAAGATGCTACTAGCCAGTCGGTGTTACACTGTCAGGGCCTCACTGTTGGGGCACACCCACTTTTCAACTATTAAAGCAAATTCGTCTCTGTGTTGTTGACTTGGATCTACGTCACGACACTGAACCTAGATACTGTTGAAATGCCGTTTCATTTGGACTTAAAGTACATTTGCTGATGATACTTTTTTACTTTTAGTGAAGTTGGATTTTAAATACATTTACATCGTGGTGTTGGTACTAGGGTTGAGCCGAAGAGTATCATATGAGTAAAACATGTCATTATCTGTACTTGTGATAAAGGAAAATCCTGATTTTGGTAGCTGTGTTTGATCTGTTACTCTTGTGATTAAAAATGATCTGAAGCTCAATTCTGAGGCTTTTCTGTAAACACTTTTCTCACAGGTAATAAATATTGCAGCTTCTAATTAATACATATAAATTTCAGGCTTAAAAATAGCTAAATAAAAAGAAAAAAAAAAGCTTAAAATAACAACTTGTGATTAGGCCCAACCCACTTTCGTTCGAAACTCCACCCACTTCTTGGATAAACCCCGCCCACTCCGAGTACAGCTATAGATAATTTAGTTGATTAAACAGACATAGATACAGACAATGGCGTACTTGCTCATGCCTAGTTGGTACTTTTACCTAAGTAAAGGATCAAAATACAACTTCTACCACTGAGCAGCAGCACCAACTGGCATCGTATCAACGTCTGGATGGTTTTGCTGGAGTCCATATTGAGCATTGCAGCACATCACCCTTGATTGACATCAACGTGTGCCAACTAAAGATGCACTTTAGCTGCGAGGCCGCTGCTTGCTTTATAAATAGGCAGCTCTCTGGCCTGCCAAAACAATGAAACTCCACTACCTGCTAATATCTACCAGCTCATTTCGCTGTAATGAAGCAGATGGAGCGAGTGGAGTCGGCACTTGTAGGTCAGAAACAGCAGAGGGGATTCTGTTGAGATTTAATAACAGTCCAGCAAGGACGTACAGGACATCAATCCTTCAATACAAAGTGTATTACAAGCTCATTGTAAAACTTGACACAACCTCCCCTGCTGTCTGAGCCAATACGTCTCATTTTAAAAGACTTTTTCGCAGGCTATCTTATTCCTGTGTGCCAATTGCACTCCATTAATGTTGAGGTATTTCCGGGGGAATAAAGCCTATCATTCATCTATTACAATGAGGCAGCGCATGAAAAGAAAACAGTGCGGGAGCTGGGAATTTTCCCAAACACACCTGCTGGTTATTATCTTGAAAAATACATATCAGAAACCTGTAGAGTCAAATAAATGTGATGCAAACAAGCTCAAACCCTGTTCAGCTGCACTACAAAAGCAGACTGCAGCATTGCACTGTTGAGGAGGGAAAATCATGCCTTTCCAAAATGTCATCTTTTCAGGAACCTCAGAAAAATAGCTTTGCTTTTGGCCAGACGACCACGCATTTTTCAGCTCCTCCGGAGGGTTTTGAAAGGTGCTTGTAAGCCCAACGCTCATAGATCTTTCTCAAGCCACGGAGGACAGTGCAATCCTTCATTTTGAATTAAGACATGTGAACACCACCAAGATTCCAGCTACATTGTGAGGTTTCATGCCAAAAGCGGCATTAGAATGCACATGGGTCCTGGATTATTCTTGCATTTGAGTGGATGCATCTGTCCATTTACATCTTTGTTTTCCTCTGTACACTCCTCTGAGAACAAGCCTGCTTTTGTATGTTTCTGGAGGAGTTATTCTTCACTTACACTAAATCATCCATAACTTACACATGTAGGAGTTTGTCAGGAATGAATCTGTACTTAAAGATCACAGTGGGTGGTGCACTGTATGTGAGATAATGCTAGCTTCGGTTAATATTCACATACACTTTGTCTAAATCACAGGAATCCCCGACTGTGTGCATTTTATTATCCCCAAACTCTCAGCAAGTAAGAACAGTATCCACGTGGGACTGCGATGCAGATTCAGAGTACAACGGACCTGCTGTGCCGTTAACGGAGCTCAAATTGATTAAAGCATCATAACATTTCAACCTCTGCGGGGCATCTCGTGTTTTTAACTACGTCTGAAGAGCTTTGGGCTGTCGTATGCAGAGAGTTTTGCACATTTTGCAGTTTGTAAAAATAATTTTCTCTCAGTAAAGAGGCCACTTCGGTGCACCTTAGCTAATAAATATTATATGGCATAAATGAATTGTTGCTTTTTGTTGTTTTAATAACTTCTTACCAACTATCAGTAGATGTATAAATACACTGTAGTGTGACTTGTGATACTTTGGGGAGGATGTAACCTTGGATTATGGTTGAAATATGTCTCAAGTTATTTATTTGTGACATCACTGAACTTCAGATAAGCCAAATGGGCCAAAAAGGATGTTGCTCTAACTGCTCAAGTGATAATATTTGTTGGCTTTCCTAGTCCTCTATGATAGTTAAAATGCCTATATTTGGTTTAGGACTGTTGGTCAAATTAAACAAACAATTTGAAGATGTTAGCTTGGGCTGTGGGAACTTGTGATGGGGTTTGATCTGTTGTCCCAACAGTTTCTAGACAAAAGCCAAAATGTTTAAATGACAGCAGATTAATCACTAATGAAAATAGTATAGTATTTGCAGTTCTAATTTGATACTTCTCTCATTTATTTCAGCCTGTATCAGCTCACTAACATACAGGGCCAAAAGTACAGAGACTGAAACACAGTGTGATAGTTGGTCACGCTACAGCAGAAATAGCAGATATCCATGTCATCACAAAGGTGTTGGATAGTGTTCTGTCTGTGCAGGCCAGAGTCATTGTCATGTTAAAACAAGAAAAGATTTGATGTTTGAAGCACATGCTGCTGTCTAAAATATCATTGTTTGCTGTAGCATTAAGAGTAACCTTTATTGGAACCAAAGGGCCCAAAAATAGACTGTTCAAAAATAAAGGATGTAGCCTCGGTGACGTCACCCACTGGCTTGTGGACCTCCATTTTAAAGCTTTGTGTTTGGCATTTTCACAGTCGCCATGTTTGATTCTTGAAGCCAGAAGTGACCATATTTGGATGAAAAGGTGGAGGTAACCCTAATGCTAGCTGCTAGCTTGGATAGCATGGCGCATTTACAGTCTATCAACTGTAGTAATTTTTGCCAGCTAAAAACAGGCTTAAAATAATTTAAACCAAATGTACTTACCGTAAAAAGTGAACTGAAAGGGTCTTTGATTACAATTAAACGCGGAACGTGTTGTGACCATTAAACTTTGATTAATTGAAAACACACTGAAAAAGCAACAGATACAGCTAAGCCTATACTCTGCAAATATGGTTACGTTACCTAACCAACTTTGTTGCCATGGTAGCAACTTGTCAAGAGATGGCACCCACCTGTCACTCAAAGCAGCCACGCCCTTGATTATGCATAACTTTAAGCTTTAAGTTTTCATGAAGCGGGAAATTAGCAATAGAGATCAAGACCATTTTTAAAATCAGGCTGTGAACATGTTTATTTCTGTTGTAAAGTTTGGCATTTTAATGTGGGGGTCTGTGACGATTGACTTGATTTTGGAGCCAGCCTCAAGTGGCCATTCAATGAACTGCAGTTTTTGGCACTTGCATGTTGGCTTCATATTTCAGCCCCTGAGATCGTAAACCATGAAACACAGCCACAGTATATAGACAGGAGTATCTACATACTTTGGGCCATGTATTAAAGAAATAAAAGTTAAGATAAAAATCTTCTTCATGCAAAGTTCTGCTGACGTGAAACCTTTCTGCGTGCAAGACTTCTGTGTCACACAGCACTGAACACTCGCAGGTTTGTAACTGTAAGTCTGCATGTTGATGTGACAAACTCAGTCACGTCTTGACTGCACTCATGAATGTTTTAAACCTTCCAGCTCTCTAAGTCTTATCCATGCATGATGTGGAAAACTTTTTTTCTCTCTCTCTCTCTGTGCATATTACATTAAGTTTATCCATGTTCTCCTCCGAGTGTGTGCTGTGGCGTGGGTGGGTGTTGGGAGGTTCTGCGCATACATATGTGTGCGTGTGTGACAGTAGCCCCGGTCGCTGGTAGCAGATGCTTATCACTGCCTCGCCTCCTTGCTGTAGATTAGTAACACATGATGGCACCTCATTCAGATAACCTTCTACACTCACACAGCACTGCCACAGAGGTGGCGGAGGCAGAGGAGGAGGAGGAGGAGGTGGTTTGGGATTCATCTCGTGTTAGCTGTGGAAATGCAGAGAAGATACTGATAACACAGTGCCCTCTAGTGAAACGTGTCTGTCTTTGTCTCCAGATAGCTGCCACACAGCTAATCCATATTCAAAGGGAGGTAGAAGGTGACGGTTTTCATACGCCGTGGCTCAAGATAAGAGTAATTTGATTTGTGGTGTTTTTCAAATTAACATTAGTTAGCAAATAGGGTATGATGCTTCAAGCCTAACTTAGTGCAGAGCTAATCTACATTTAAAAATCAATTAATTTGGAAACAAATCCAACATTTCTCGAGACAGGTAATTCTTGATTGTACATATACTGGAGAATTTAAATACACTTTTAACGTATATATTAAAATGTGTTAATAGTATTGACCTGAACGACTGAACTCTTCTTTTCTTCTTCAGGACTTCGAGAAACCCAGTCCACCCCAGAAACCGCTACCTGCTGACCCGCTCGGGAGGAGCTCTCGGCTGGGTCACAGTGTCACATCAGCAGGAGTCCACCTCCCCGGAACTGGACCCCTCCCCATACCTATTCCCACTGTGCCCAGGCCACCACCCACCATCCCTTTACCCAGCAGGTCAGTGCAACGTGACAGAAATGCCATTTCTATGCAGCCCTTTACAGACATGGAATATATAACACTGGCTTCCTCTGTGTGTCAGAGTAATGGCTTACATGTCCATTACAGGAATGTTTGTCCCAGCTTTATTCAGATGTGAGATATAATGCATGACGTTTGTCATAAGAGGAGGAGGTGACACTGAGGGAAAACAGTCATATCAAGGATGCAGGTTGCATCACTAATGGATTTCAAGCTTTTTTCTACTGAAGCCCTAATTGATGACTAACCTGAGCACAAGGGACACTTGCCTCGTCTTCTCACGAGTGAATCTCATAACACATTTAATTATTTTTAGACTCTGTTGACTCTCATTGCATTCCTGTTTGCTCACATGCTGTATGTAAAGTGTTTTGATGAATATTCATAATTGTATCCGTGCATTAGGGAGTGCTGGTGTGATTATTGTCCTGGCTTTACACAGGGTTTTTAACCTCTTCTGCGCCACACCATGTGGGAAATTTTATTTTTATGTATTTATTTTTTGGGCAGAGAGACATAAAGCAATAACAGCTGTCAGTATCACAACACATGGAGATATCAGATCAATGACAGACAGTTAACTAAACAAAACAGCATAATAACAAAAAAATGTAAACAAAACCTGTCTGACCTTCTCTAAATAACATCATACCTCATATAACACAGCTCTACTGTTATGACAAAGACAGTAACAGACATAACGAAGCAGCACAACATATACACCTGCACCTTTTGATCATTCCTCATTCACTTGGGTCTTTCTCTAAATTCTACTATAAATGTATAAAGTTTCTCAAATGAGCACTGCAGAGCAAAAATAGAGACAAAATATAAATACAAATTCATGCCATTTTTGGAGCTAAGTAGCTAAGAAATTTTTGTTGTTTATTGATCTGAGAAACCCCCTCCCCAACAATTTAAAAATGGCTTAGTTGTTGTGTTTCCTGGTTTATCAAGCTACCTTTATTTTCTTTGTGTATTAGAGGCGATAGCTTTGTTAAACTGCCCTAACCTTGTTCTGCTGCAGCCCTCACATTAACCTAACGATATTCAGTTTGATCAAAAATGTTACTACAGTTGAGCTGACCTAACAAGATCACCATCGTGACTTTAAAGTTGACTTTTATGTCACTCGTGCTTATTTAAACAATGGACTGACATGCATAGATGGATTACTAAACAGGCCTACTGGGCACAGGCCCAGCAGCCCAAAGTGTCAGGAGTACCCCCGGCCACCACCTGCAAAATGTCACTCAAAGAGACAAGCACCAACCACAAAGAGACTCAGAATAACCACAAAGAAACATAAAATGACTACAAAGATACACAGCTACTATGAGATGCAAAACAGCTGCAAAGAGACACAAAGAGAATTACGATGACTATGAAAAGGGGTGAAACAACCACAAAGGGATGCAAAAAAACTACAGAGATGCAGAGTGACTACAAAAAAGGGCAAAACAAACACAAACAGAAAAAAACAACAACGAGCCTCAAAATGACAACAAAGTCACACAAAATGAGCACATAAAAAGACACTAAATCACAAAAAGATGCGTAACGACTACAAAGAGACGCAAAACAACATTAAAAGAAACTTAACAACTTTAAAGTCTGTGAGTCTTGCTAAGAGAGGTATTGGGGCCTTCTGCATGTCTGTGCCCAGGGGCCCATTGTCTCATAATCCGCCCATGCCAATGTGTTACATTGCCATCAGATTAACACAACAAGGTGCATGTCTCAAAAGGCGGTAGTACATACTATAGTGCAGTGATTCCCAACTGGTGGGTCGTGGTCCAAAAGTTGGTCGTAGGCCCATTCTAAATGGACCGCAGGTGACTCGCAAACATGTTAAGTTTGTAAAAAACACAATTTATTTTTAAGTACAGTGAATTTCCGACACAAAGGTTTTACTCTGAAGTGCCATTTCCTGACTAACGGACAGCTCATTGACAGAGACAGCAACTAGCTCAACGATATGGCCAAACGCAAGTATGATGCTGAATGTATTTAACGCTGGACCTTGAACTAATGACTAAATCTGGACTACATGGCTGAACCAGTTGGGAAGCACTGATATAGTGCAAACATGAATTTGCATTTCAGTCACGTATAATATCATGCACGTCGTTGATTGTATTTTGGATCACACAACATCATGTCTTCCTGCTTATGTTTCAGACCCGTGCCGATGTTGCCCTACAGACCACCAAAGACCAATAAGGACTGCTGAGCTCTTGACGTCATGGACGAGTAAATGTCCGACCAACAGACGGAGACTTTCTTGATTTGCACTAATTACTGAGACTCTGTAAGACCTCTCGGACAGTCGGAAACATCACAGAGTTTCCAGTGAAAGGGGGCTAACATCACACCTCGGTGCTACGCCTCTAAAAGGTGCTTTGTTGTCCTTGCTCAGGTACCAATGAACTATTTATCTATTTAACTATTTAACTGCGGTATTACCAGTTTGTGCACAGAGCACTCTGATCAAGAGTGATTTTCCCCACGGAAAAGTTCAGAAAAGAAGGAATCATGGTGTGATTTAGAATATTTCTTTTGCATTCTTTTGTGATTTTTATACTTTTTTTTCTCAATGAAATGCTGAAATATATGATGTTTTTATAACCAGTTAAGTTGCTTGAATAAGTGAAGCGCAAAAGGAGTTTGTCTTTGGGCTAAAATGAAAATAAAGGGAAATGGAGCACAACTCAGCATGTTGCCAGTACAGCTTGTGGGCCATTGAGCAGTGTTAATTATTCCGTTTTTTATATTTTTATGATGTATTCAATGTCAAATACATCATTTCTATCATGTCACTACGGTGCTACAAAATAGATATTAATCAGATCTTGTTTTGAAATGAAACACAGTGGACTCACACTACGTTTTTATTGTGGGATTAATCCGATCAGCTCATTTTACAGCCTCACAGTCAGGCTCTTTTATTCCCTTATAAGCTCACTTTCGCGCTAAAGCAACAAACAGGAAAAGTACTTTTCACACATTTCAGGCCGGCTCTGACACACTGCTCGGGGCACGCGTTGGACGCTCCACATGCTCTCCTGATACTGGCAGACGCTGCTGTGGAGTCTCAACAGATTTGACAGACTGATTGTGTTCCAGAGAATTACACCAACACCAAATAATTCACCATTAACTCTGGTGTTTGTATGTTTAACTTTCACGCTCACTTTGTCCCCGAGTGGGCGAGCCAAGCAGGATGACTTCAGCGCTGTGAGCTTTCCAAGCTCCCCCTCGACCGTGTCCAACAAGATGTTTTTACCATATCTGTCCTGTCTTTTTTTTGCCTTCGTAACATTCCATTTGGATTTTGTAGGACTTTGTTTTTCTTGAACACTGAGATTATTCATGCATTCACAGCTTCGTTCATCAGATCCAGAGCTTGGCATTGCACTTAATTTCCTTTATGTTATTTGTTGTTGACTTGCTGTTTTACAAAGAGGGATTCAACTGGTGAAAACTTTACAGCGCAGTTCTGTTTTACCTGTGTCAGTGTTCACTTTGGATAATGCATTTTATATTTGCAGTGTGTCCAAATGCAGTGCTTGTCTCCTCACCGCTGCAGAATGATTGAAGTCCCTGCAGAGGTGTGCAGCTTTATTGTTTTGGAGGTGTTCAGATGTGTCCGACAGTCCGCGTAAGCGCTCTCCGCTGGAAAATATTTGTCAGTGCTGTGTCGATTAGTCGTTAAATGTTTATGCCATTTGTAAATCCTAAATGTACTGTGTTTATTTGCACAACTGTAACATGTTTAAAGCCATTGTAAAGTGTAAATATTGTATGTCACTATGTCACTTATCATTTTTCGTTTTCTTTTTCTTTTTTTATTTGTTTTGTTTTTTATTAAATTTTTTTTTTTTTACAAGCACAGTAATAACTGCTTTAAGGTGATGCCCCGTTTACACCGGGTGGCGGAAACATGATTTTAACCTGTAACTTGTAAGCCAGAGACAAATGTTTCAGGACATTTAAACTGAGAGATTTTATTGAAATGATAACAGAGCCAAATAAAAGTTCCTTTATGACTGTTTATAACAAGTTGCTTTAATTGCACTCTCATTTAGATTTTTTTTAAGTTATTAAAACATAACTTCAAAAACTGTTATGAAGAAATAGCTTCAGAGAAACTTTTTAAAACCACAAGTGACTGTTAAAGAGATAAATAAGGGTTCACAGGAAAAACATTTTCACCATTTGAGAGCATGAATAATTAACTGACACCATTTTTTGTTGCTGTTTTGGCCCCTCAGAGGACGAGTCTGCCTAAAGCTCAGTCTTTAAAATGCTACCCAGAAAAAGAAAGCTACCCAAAAGTTACAATGACAAACAAATGCCATCTAATAAACAACCAAATTCTCAGTGTATTAAAATGAGAAAAATAAGTGTGTCTAAAAGAGCAACACTTGTAGTGTAGCTCATTCTCGATATGAGGGTTTGCTCTGCTGTCCTGACACAACACACTGATCATGGTTGTTCAACACTGCCACCTGCCAGACAACACTGGTCATTACAACAACTGAAGTGCATCTCTTCACTCCTGTTTTATCTTATCTTGTCTTGATGTGCTCCTTCAAGCCACAGGGTGAAGTCGCCCTTGACCTGATTAAGCACCAGCTTCCCCCAGACACTTTTTAACCATCACTGGGGAAGAATACAAAAACAGGAAAACCCTTGACCTCCAAACAGTCCTCAACAGTGAGTTAGAGAACATGAAGGGAGCAAGAGGAAAATAATGCCACAGACCATCTTCCAGGCCAGGGGCGTAAAATTGAAATTTGGGGTGGGCAATGGCCCCTTCCCTTCTTCTTACCCCCCTGCTTCTGGCCCCCTTGCTTGGACTACACCCATTTTCGAACCCAGCTTTCATTTTGATCTCATCTACACACCTGTAAAGTTTCAAGACTGCATGTTGCACAGCTGCCATGTTGACAAAAATCTGTCCACAGACAAATGAGGACCTGGCAAAGCACTTGAAACAGCTTGTCAATGTTTGTTACCAACTAAAAACAGTCTGATTTTTTTAAGAGCAACAAAATCAATCAAAAAAACTGATATTTTTTTAAGCAAATATAACATGGCATTGTATTAAAAATCACTGTTGTACTGGGTGGCCTTAAATGTAACTGTATGATTGTTAGGATTTTAAAAAAGCTAAGTTTACTTTCATTGGCTAAAAATGGCTTAAAAAAATCTGAAACAGTGTTTTGAATTTGAACAGTGCCAGTTGTCAGCCACTGGTGGGCACTAAAAACACTTTCCAGATTTCTCAGTCAATGTTAGTGGGAGGGGATTGTTCAATATTTTGGTAAACATGCTTACTGGATGCTGTCTTGCCTAGAGTCAGATGAAAAGATTCAACTGCTATATCACGCTCATGTCTGTACAGGAAGTAGAAGTACACCTGTTGTTTTGATGTAACCGAATGACATTTTTGGGCACCAAGCACTAAAAGTGCAAGGAACCCATTGTTTAACTGGCATGGGGTCATCATGGAGCCCTTGGACAATCCCAGATGGGGCCCATTTTAAGCTCATTTAATAAGCACATGGGGCCCACATACAAATGTTAACTGGGATGTGACAAGCAGGCTCCATAGCACCCCCAAACGCACACCAGGGTTTGGATACAGGTGCTTTGACGATCACAAAATTTGACTGGATGATTGCTCTCATCATCAGGAGCTTATGAATTTGTTTTTTGGGTGTTTGGGGTTTTTTTGCCCAGCAGGGTATCTGTATTCATTTTCATTTTACCAACATGTTCAAGGATTTTAGGATGCACAAAATCTCGCATAGCTTTGCCCCCATGGGTTGGGGCTAGGGTTAGGGGTAAGGGTTGTTTGATCAAGTAATTATTTCAGTTTGGTGGTTCCAATGGGCTTGGGCATGGAACATTGGCTCTATACTCCCCCCACTTACTTGTAGCCTTTAAATGCATTTTTGACGCCCTTATTATACTTGAAAACTCACAAAACATGCCAACCAGTGTCCCGCCAGTAACCCCGATGTGCGGGAAGGTGCGTGGGTACATTCATTGCTGCTTGCAGCTTTCGTTTCTTTCATTTTTCTTAGTGATGATTCTACTGATGAAAAACTGCAGGGTTTGGTAAGTGTAGTAGCACTGTGGAGGCTGAAGCAGAGCAGACTTTTGTGCTCACCTCTTAGTTTTACAGGTCTTACTTTTCTGGCACAACCGTTTGTTCTCGGGTGTTGAAATAAATTATCTCAGTGTGTTAACCACTGCGATAATTCATTTGTTAATTACTAAATTAAACCACAGTTGATAAATAAATGCATTTCACTTCATCTACAGCTTGTGGCCTTTGCCTGTGAGCCAGTTCTCATTGTAAAAACATCAAATCCCTCTGAGTCTGTGCCCATCTATCGCTGTTCTCACACCAGTGTGTGTGTGTGTGTGTGTGTGTGTGTGTGTGTGTCATCTGCTGATGACCGCACTTCTATGGGATTAGTCGCCACATGACAACACTGGGCTGGCCGCCTAGTGAGCCTTTCATTTGGCTTCACTTGCAGAGGCGGTCTGTGCACCGTCCAACAGTTTACTGCGAGCCGGAGATTTCCAAACTTCTTCTCTTTGGATCTGTAAATGAAGTCTTAAGTGGACGGACTGGGAGCTCACTTGCGATGGCGCAGGATGTTACCAGTTTGACTGGAGAGGACTGTTTTGAGGGCAAATCGCCCTGTTGTTCAGACACAGAAGCTTTGAGTCAAGGAGACAAAGAGTATGATGACATTTTGGAGCTTAATCAGTTTGATGGACTGCCTTATTCCTCCAGGTTTTACAAATTGCTGAGAGAAAGGAAAGAGCTGCCAGTGTGGAAAGCAAAGTGTGAATTCATGGACACTTTGGCCAAAGGACGGTTTGTCATTGTCAGTGGCTCTGCCAAAACTGGGAGAAGTTCTCAAGTGAGTACCATAAGGCATTTGACACTTTAGATTGAACTGCCATGGAGGATATTGCACATTTCATTCATGCAACAACTTTGGTACAACGAGATATTCAAACCCTCTTACTATCAACTCATAGTGGGGAAGCATCTGTGATGTCGACAACTTATCTCACTCTTATTTTGAAACAGATTCCCCAGTGGTGCGCTGAATTCTGCCTGTCAGTCCAGTTCCAGCACGGCATGGTGGTTTGTACGCAGATTCACGCACAGCAGGCAGTAGATCTCGCCTTAAGAGTGGCCGATGAGATGGATGTCAACATTGGTCATGAAGTTGGGTACAGCATCCCTTTGGAAACATGTTCCAATAATGACACAGTCCTCAGGTATGCTATAGCAGAACTTCTTACTTTTAAACGCAGATGTATTTAGTGTTTCTCTATCTGATTCTTTCCCTCCTTTTGCCGGGTTCCAATAAAGCACACTCACGACACACACTGCTAAATCACCCCGCCTTTTCCTTTTCACAAGAGAAGTGAACAAAAGGACTGAGGGGGCTCCTTTCAGGGGCTCCTCCACAGCTGCCCCGGCTCCCTGTCTGCCCATATGTCACACTCCCTCATGTGGGTCCCTCATAAGTCAGCTGGGGAACAAAGAGGCTCAGCACACTGAGGGGAGAAAGATCAGATAAACAGGCAGCCGGCAAGAACGAAAGGATCCCCTCCTCAGACTAATTATCAGAGTAAATTACTCTAATAGGGGAAAAGCTGAAGTGTAGACAAAGTGCCTTTCATTAAGATGCCATTCTGAGGTTCCTCTCTTTCAGCCTAGGGGCTTACGAATAAAGAAGGCTGAGGATTTATTTCAGGCTATTATGAATTTGAATACAGTGTGCGTCAAGTGCCTCTGAGCACGAATTTGCTCCCTTCTAATGTCAACTATCATCTTATCACCCACCACAGGTACTGCACAGATGACATGCTCCTGAGAGAGATGATGTCAGATCCTTTGCTTGAGCGCTACGGTGTGGTAGTCGTGGACCAGGCCCACCAGAGGACTGTAGCCACTGATGTACTCCAGGGTCTGCTGAAGGACATTGCCCTGCAGAGGCCGGAGCTCCGTGTGGTCCTCCTTACAGCTGTTGAGCCCAGCTCAAAGCAGTTGGCTCACTTCACCAGGGTCAGCGGCGCCTCTGATCCACCTGGAGAGCCCAGGTGCAGGGGAGGTGGTTCACAGCAGCACAGGGGACAGTTACTTCTGCTCTGCTCTCCGCCTGGTGCTGGAGATTCACCACTCTGAAGAGGAAGGAGATGTGGTTGTGTTCCTGGTGACAAAGCAGGTAATAAGCAGCACTGCATGATGGAATCCGCACTCTGAATAAACATCTTCCTCTGAGTTTCTTCTTTGTTTGCTATCCACCAGGAGATAGACCTTGCCCATGACATCCTGTGTCATGAGAGGCACAGCTTATCCCCTGATCTGGGTGAGCTCCTGCCCATTACTGTGCACCCTGGCCAGCCTGGGAACCTACCAGTCCTGGGGGAAGAGGAGACAGGCCGGACCCGCAGAGTATACCTCACATCCAGCCCAAACGAGGACTTCTTCTGGGCTGCTAGCTCAATAAGCTTTGTCATTGATGCCGGGCTGGAGAAAAGATATGTAAGTCAGTCCTTATTTGCTCCAGGGTTATAAATCATATTGCTGCTGAAGTAGAAACCCACCAGAAGTGGGCATCTAAACTTTAGGGACACCCCATGATACAGAATGATGACGAAGAAAACAGTTAATCATGTTAAGGTCCAGTTTGTAGGAGTTAAGGGGATATATTGGCAGGAAGTTACTGCCCCAAGCGAGGGAGTTCAAGTATCTTGTTCACAAGTGAGGGTAGTGTGGAACATAAGATCAGCAGTTTGCCGCAGCATCTGCAGTGATGCAGGCACTGTGCTGGACTGTTGCGGTGAAGAGGGAGCTGAGCTGGAAGTCAAAGCTTTTCTATTTACTGGTCCATAGCTCTCCCAGCCCTCACCTATGGCCATGAGATTTGGGTAGTGACCGAAAGAATGAGATTGAGGATACAAGCAGCCAAAATGAGTTTCCTCTGTGGGATGGCTGGGCTCAGCCTTAGAGATAGGGTAAGGAGCTCGGACATCTTGAGAGAGCTCGGAGTACAGCCGCTGCTCCTTCTTGTCGAAAGGGGTCAGTTGAGGTTCGGAACTGGAAAGCGTTGCTGGGGAGAGGGACGTCTTGAGTACTTTGCCCCGCGACCTGGCTTTCGAGAAGTGGCTGAAAATGGATGGATGGAATGTTAGTCATTTATATATACATATGGAACAGTGTCCGCCATGTTACTCTACAGTATCTCAAAACGGACAAACCAAACGCTGGCTCTAAACATGACTATTTGCGTTTTTACATCGGCCATCATAGTTTAGTCTAGCTACATGCCGCTAAATCCTACACACTAGACCTTTAAGATGAGATTATATCTTTTGTTCAGTTCTGGTTTTTTTTTAACTGCATCTGGTTCTTTTTGTTATATTTAAAATTACATGATATTATTTTGCCTGAAATTTGGGGGATTATACAAAAACTTCTACCCAGAAACACTCTTGATAGTGAGACAAAACTGCAGTGTTTAATCCTGAAGTCTGAAATTTCATATCCATCATTTTCTGTTTGTTATTTATACCTTAAACAACCCAACAGTATGTAATGTAGACGCAACTAATTCCACCTCGTCTAGCTATTACATCGGCATTTAAAAAATAAAATAAAATCAATTAACTTATAATATAAGTAATAACATAACACTTAAAGGGGCCACTTTTCTGCATCATGAATGATTTTACTTTCAGTAGATTTAGTTAACCAGAATGAAGGAAATTAGGTATCTGATACTCTAAATTTTCTGGTAGAGGCAAGATCAAAACACTGTGATGTTGTTGCAGGTTTACAACCCCAGGATCAGAACTAACTCAGTCATCATTCAGCCAATCAGCACGGGTCAAGCGAAGAGTCGCAAACAGCTGGCAGGACCAACAGGTTAGAATTTAAACTTTAACAAAACTCTTTCGGTGTAACTATGTGGCTGCTATCCTGTCTGAAAATGATCTTTCTGTCCTGTAGGCAAGTGTTTCTGTCTGTACCCAGAGGAAAGACAGCTTCCTACAGAGATACGTCCACACGTTGTGGAGTCTGACATCACGTCCACTGTGCTCTTCCTGAAGAGGATGGAGATCGCTGGACTGGGTCACTGTGACTTCATCGACAGGCCGGGTGAGATTTACATAAAAGTAAACAGAGAATGTTTCTGTGGCCGTTTGTATTGTCTGAGCCCCTGGTGTTCGACTAAATTTCACATCATCCTCAGTGATAATGAGATGATTTTTGGGTTCAGTCAGTCCGCTCCCTTTTGTTCCGACAGACGGCAAGTTTTTTTAATTTTTTTATTGGAAAGCAGTGAGCCGTGCCTCAGCTGAACTGACAGCTCCTGTTCTGCGAGCATCCTTTTAGAGCTGACCTGCTTCCGTGTGCTTTTGTTCCCCCGGATTTATTCACCCCCACTAACACAGACACACACACACACACACACTGAGCTTCCCATTAGTTGATTAGAGCATAAACACAGTGTTGGTCTGTGGGAGTGTGGATGATAACAGAGAGCATCTAAGGTGGATTTAATTCCATCCTCTCGCTCCGTCTCTATCTCTGTGTCCACGTTTCTTTGTTTCACCCTGATGTTCATGGAAAAACATGTTTGTTGCAAAGACAGAGTAGAAAATCTCATTTGTACCATGACAGACTTTTCATTTTGCATAGTGATACATGGCAGATGTTGGTAAGGATTATAAAATCCTAATCTTCTGCTGCCTTTTTAGTCGGAGCGTGCCCACCAGGGTGCCAGTATACTGCAGGGGGATTGCAGTGGGTCACCACCACTTTGGATTACAGTTTAGACAGCATGCAAACTGAAAATATAATCCATAACCGTTTAAATCAAAGTGTATTTGTATGTAATTAATAATCTCCTGGTTTAAATACTAGACAGTAATAAAGACGTGTACTGGTTCTCTGCAGGATTGGGTTCTCACTTTAACCAAGGTTTAATTTTGCAAAATAAAAAACAATATATAACCTAAAAACCTTGCTAACCCAGATCCTGGAGGCCTAATGCAGGCTTTGGAGGAGCTGGACTACCTTGCAGCTCTGGATAATGATGGCAACCTGTCTGAGATGGGCATCATCATGTCTGAGTTCCCCTTGGAGCCGCAAATGGCCAAAACTCTGCTCGCCTCCTGTGAGTTTGACTGTGTCAGCGAGGTGGTCATCATCGCCGCCATGCTAGCAGGTACCATATGCTGGATTGCCATTTGAGCCAAAATCTTTTAGTAAACAATATGTTCTAAAAATTACATTTGACTTGTGTTTTTTTTTTAGCACCAACTTGCTTCACAGTTCCCTCTGCGGACCTGAGGCCAGAGGCGACTCAGTGCCACATGAAGTTCCAGCACCCAGAGGGAGATCACTTCACCCTGATCAATATCTACAAGGCATTTAAACAGTGTCAGCAGGATCCATGTGAGTTTAGAGAGCATCATGATATGCACATACACACGCATTCTTGTACTTCTGTCTTTGTGAGGACCCTCGTTGATACAATGCATTCCCTAGCCCTGTACCCTAACCTTCACCATCACAACTAAATGCCAAACCCTAACCCGTAACCTAGACCTAATTCTAACCTAAACCATAAAACCAAGACGTACAAGTACACACACACACACTTACTCACACTCTGCTCTGGAGATCAGTAAATGAAGAAAATCAAAGAAAGCAAAGAATGACATTAAAAGCCATATTTACAATAATCACAAATTAAAATGAGAATACTTTTGTGAGTCATTACAAGAAGCTAAAAACAATATAACGAAAGTACGTCCCTGACAGGTTTTGGGGTCATTATTTGCTTTGTAAGACAAATTTTTACACACATAATTGTGTTGATAAATGTCCCATCTTTATGTCTTCATCACTGGTTGTGCCTTCCTTAAACCCTCTCTGCGTCTCTGTCCTCCTCCCTTGTTTAGACTGCAATGTGGAGAAGTGGTGTCAGGATTTCTACCTGAGCCACGCTGCTCTGCTTATGGCTGATGCTCTCCGTACTGAGCTCACCGACACTCTGAAGAGGATCGAGCTGCCCATCTCACTGCCTGCCTTCGGTTCCCGAAGGAACACCCTGAACATTAAGAGAGCCCTGCTGGCAGGTTTCTTCATGCAGGTCAGGAAACACAACTTTATTATAACACTCAACAAAGACATTAAAGACTTATTAAATCAGCTTCGACAGCTTAAAACATTTCAGCTCATGTGAAACACCCAGAGTCCTCCTGAAGACTAAGACTAAGGCCATTAAAGTCCTCTGAGTGGAACTAATGCAGCAGTGTGGAGTGTGTTTTAATCATGTCTTACACTGTGATTTTAGTTTCCACTATTAATCATCATAGAATATGGGCTTATTGAAATATTAATGTGCCTCTGTTCATTAAGTGATTTAAGTGACCAACAATATGCAGGAATAGTCATTTTCCTTTTTTATGATTAATATTCATAATTAAAATTGACAAACATGGGGCGCCTAGTAGCTCAGTGGGTAGAGCAGGTGTCCCGTGTACAAAGGCAATGTCCCTTGGCACAGCGGCTGCAGGCTTGATTCCAACCTGCACGTCACCCCCTCTCTCTCCCCTTCACACTTTCCTGTGAATTAAAGGCAAAAAGCGAAAATAAAATCTTAAGATTGACAACATGCTGATTAATTGTTACTCTTCAACTGGCACCTCAACTACTGTCAGATCTTACAACGAACTGACATTTCAACTGCTTTTACCTCTTACACTTCAACTGACACTTCAAACCTGTAAGAGCCACTTAAGCACATATTTATATTATAAGTTTTTGACCGTGTTACTAAGTGTTGAAGTATAATAGTGCATAATATATGAGAATATATAGAAATAGGACATCAAATTGTTTTTTTTGTATTCTCAATAAACCTGAATCAGCTTTTTCCCTGCCTCATGTGAGTACTGTCAATCTCCAGAAAAGGAACAGGAACAGAGACACAAGTCAAAACCAAGACACCTCACAAACTAAATGGCCTAGGAGCTTTTGTATGTAGAAACAGCTACTACAGTACCCTTTCAGGTGTCAGGCCTTAGCGTCTGAACACCTAAAACCTTCTTCAGCCATCCTAACTTCCGCAAATTCCACTGTTCATGCACAATTTTATCAACCTGCTTTCTTAAATGTCAAAAGACATGTTCTTACACTTACATTATGGCAGCTTACACTGCGACAGTTCAGCTTCTCTCAGTATTTTGTATTTTGACTGCCACTAGAACTGAAACTGTCAGTATTGTTACTACTTAAAATCACGGATGGATTACTGAATGCGCCTACCAAGCCTTCATCTGCAAACTGACACTGTAATTACTTAAACATTTACTGAACAAAAAGAGACTTAAAATAAACATTGAGATGCAAAGCAACAGAAAATAAGAGGCACAAAATAATAAATAAGATAGAGGGTGACCTCAAAGAAGCAGAAAACCATAAAAAGATGCATAAAGACAACAAAGAGATGAAAAACAACAACAAAAAAGGCAAATTTCAAGCACAGAGTCTGTGCTCCTATGTAGGAGCGGTGTGGTGGGGCCTTTTGCATATCTGTGCCCAGGAGTTCATTGTCTCATAATCTACGAAATATTTCTATTGCAAAATATTAGAGAATTTCCCGTTTTTTGTCATGTTTTACATGTTCGATTTTTATTGCGTGTACTATACAAAGTAAAATCATATATACTATATCAGTATAGTAACTCCAGTCCCTCTGTGGAAATCCATCGGACTGTGCCTGGCTGTGATTTCCCTCAGGTGGCGCGGGATGTGGATGGATCAGGGAACTACTTCATTCTGACCCATAAGCACGTGGCACAGATCCATCCTCTGTCTGGCTACGGAGTCAAGAGCCCCAAGCTGGGCCTGCCTGAGTGGGTGCTGTTCCACGAGCACTCCTTCTCCGAGGACAACTGCCTCCGCACCACAACCCACATAACACCGGAGGAGTAAGTCTCAGCTTTGTTTTAACATTTTGTTCTTTGGATATTTTAAACTGTGCACTCGATTTGCAATCACGTAACTGGGCACATACAGTCTTGTTAACTACACCGCAGTCTCTTGTTGCTTTTAAAGAGCCCAGTAGACCACCCGTCTTATCTTCACATTCAAAGAAGCTTAAAAGTAATCAGACGGACACATTCGCTTTCCCTTCTGGTCCAGATGTAAAACCCTGGTTCAGCAGAGACTAGTCATGCTGGTTGTGAGGGGAGGTATCCTAATCCTGTTCTCAAGTATCAGCTGGTTGGAAAGGGGATTATGGATAGCACAGATTCCTGGGAAAGTGGAGCTGAGGTTTAATGGAGGGGGAGAAAGCTCTGCAGCCTTTGTCATGCTCTCTTAGGTTCTTGAAATGTGTCGATCCATTCATTGCAGTGCAAATCATATGAGGAGGACAGTCTGTCAGTGGAAGTCTTTCAAAACCAACACAAACTGAAAAGATTAGCTCAGTTACATTCAACACAAATGTTAGTTGACTGCGCTTTTTACCAGTAATGCTGTCCTCTCCCCTACCAGGTTCGTTCAGATGGCACCACAGTATTTTTTCTACAATCTACCGCCTAGTGAGAGCAAAGACATCCTCCAAAACATTTTGAACCACGGAGCTTCTCAGTACCAAGAGAAGAAACCTCCCGCCTCGCAAGAGGAACCGCAGGAGGACCAGACTTCTGACCGCTGTGTCATACAGTGACCGACTAACCCACTGTTCCCAGTAGGACTTACTGCACTATGTTGTACAGAAGCACATTGTCTGGATAGTTCTGTTATTGATCATATAATGTCATTTCCTTTCATCTGTGCCCCATATTTTTGTCACAGTATGTTCTGTATTTATCTTTGAATAGTGCACTAATATATGAAATGAAAACAATAACTGCTGTTTGTATATGTGTTCTTATTCAACAGAAAAATCTGGTTCTAATTTTCTCATACTTAAAAGTTTCTCAAGGTTTTATAATTTTGTTTCACACTTCCCGCTGAAATTTTAAATGACTCTGTGGCTCCTTTTCACAGTTTACCTTCAGTCACTGTCCAACAGTCAGTCACCCACAGCACTGAGGGTCCAGCCTGATTAATGAGGTATAGGGACAGTTTGGGCCCACCTGCAGCTCCATCTGCTGCGGATACAGTTCAGTAACTGTGGGGTGACCCAGTTCACTGACACTTCATTGAAAACATCATGTCCCCTCTTCAGTGACCCGGGCTGAATGGTGCTGCAAGGACCGATGCCAGAACCCTCGGGGTACAGTGTCGCATGACCCACTTAAAATCTTTTACAAACTGTCTTTTCAAGGTAAACCAGCTGTGCACAATCTGGTTTGAGATCATTTACTAGATGTTTAAATGTCAGGATAAATCAACTGAAATAATAGTCCAGTATGTTACATCATAACCTCCTGAGAGCCAACCTTTTGTTTGGTATGTATTTTTAATTTCTCCTAGCTATTTGGGATCACAAGGACTTGATAAGTACAAAAAACTATGATTGGTCAAATGTGTTGCCATATCAAACCACAAACATTATTAATCATAAATAAACAAGTTTCAACCGTAAAATGTGATCAGGCTTTGGACCTTGTCCACTTTTGTGATGGAATTGGCTGCAGACTGACTTGGCAGAGATGGCTGCCATCTTGTTTTTACATGGATTGGTGTATTGTGCTCTTACTACCAATAGATGGCACAAAAAGTGTCCACAAACGAGGACAACAGGTCTAAGTTAAGTAGAGTGAAGTACAAGGTCAAGTAAACGCAAAATGTGACATCCTCATACGAGGACGCAGGGTCTCAGGAGCATTATGGATCATTGGTATCCAAATGAGTAATTAAACTTTAAGTTAAAGGTACAATTTTCCCCAAAATCAAAAGTACATATTTTTCTTCTTACCTGTAGGGATATTTATCAATCTAGATTGTTTTGGCTTGAGTTGCAGTGTTGAAGATATCGGCTGTAGAGATGTGTGCCTTCTCTTGAATATTATGGAACTAGATGGCACTCAGCTTGTGGAGCCAAAAGCACAAAAAAATACATTTGAAAAACTCAACAGCAATGTCTCTTTCCAGAAATATGACCTGGTTACTCAAGATAATCTGCAGACCTTGGACAGGAAGGCAAGCCAACATGTTTCAATCACTGCAGGTCATCATCAAGGCTTTGAAAACATACAACACAGGTATGGCCCCACCTATTTAGTGGCAGGAACCAATCAGAGGCCATCACATGACCCATGTAATGGCATGGCAGGTGAAACAAATAGACAATAATGAAAAAATAAAGTCATGAGCATGAGCCTCTCGTCCATGAGTAGGTGCACGCTTCATTCTGCGCAGTGATACAGTTGGCAGGTGTACATGAAACTGCTCACGACAAAATCTGTGGATTATCTTGAATAACCAGGTCATGATTTCTGGGAAGAGACATTGCTACTGAGGCATATTAGCATCTTGTGATGCTTTAGGAGAAACATACAATATCATGAGGGTGACAAAACATCCGCAGAAGGTACGTACAATTAAAAACTTTTTATTTTCATGTCACAGCAAACCATGCTGATATAAACTCATTTATACATACAGCCATGTGGACAAACGAGCCTTTGAGTTTGCATTGAATGTTGCCAAACTATTGCACACTGTTGTTTTGGAAAGCAAGTAACACTTTTGATGACGCATTTAAACTTATCAGCCATCAGTCAAACTTCAATGAATTTTATTCACAGCATTATTGGTATTATTGAATATCAAAAACACCAATCATAGTCAGATGAATCAATTTCTGTGAGCATGTGCTAAATGATTTCTCTCTATGAAAGCCCCTGTGTGTAGAAGTTACACGTGATTACACCATCTGTGAAATCTTATGCTGTATGTTTTTGTTTGTAGAAAAATGAGGCAATCTGGGTGATGTTTACAGTCAACAACAAATCCTTCACACAGGAGCTTTACATGTGACCCATAACCACTTAAGCAATAAGAAAGTTAAATAATATCTCCAGAATTTACATCTCTTTTCACAAAAATGTACAATTGAAAACCTGGGATGCAAATGTTAGAAAAAGATGAACTGGTTTTAAAGGCGCAGGAGGTGAAATTAGCTTTGAAAACTGTAATTCAGGTAAGACGGAGTTGCCTGAGCATGTGCCTGTTTATAATGGTGTCTATAAATCATCATGTTCTGTCACAGCATTTTTTAGAAGACGGTTGTCAGATCTTCCCCAGTGTGAGGCATGGAGAAGAGTTAAGGTCTTGAGTGTCTTCCTTGCTGTGGTTTGTGTCTTTATCATGAATGTGTACCCTTGTCGTCACTTCCTGTTTGGGGGGTCAGCTGCTGCAGGAGCTCTATGTGGAGCTCGACACGGTTGAGCAGAGGTGCATTCTTCTCAGCTCGCAGCAGCTTGGAGTACACATTCTTGTAGGTTTTCAACAGCTCCTCATCCTTATTGCTGAAATACACATAAATAAGTTGGTCAGAAGTGAGCACTGGAAAAGTCTGAAGGGTATTAAAGGAATACTTCACCTGCAAATGATCATTTGTACATCAGTTACTCTCCATGTTCTCTTGAATTCATGAAGAAAAATATGTTTTGCTCACAGGGCAGGCAAACGAACTTGAGTCTGACTGAACCAAACAGACAGGTGTGAAAGCACCCTGATATACAAATGGTCACTCTGCAGGTAAAGTATTCCTTTAAGATGCTTAAATTCTTGCTCACCTTGGTTTCCGTTTCATCGTCGTCATCAGTTTGATCAGCTGCAGCAGCAGGAAGGAGAAACTAGGCTCAAACACTCCTATTAACTTCATCACTTCCTGAAGGTTCAGTCCTGAGGCGGGAGCAGCAGCCACCTCAGGAGACTCTGCTGACTCAGCAGCTTCTGATTGACTCAGCTACAGCACAGGAAGTGAAAGGAAAAGATGTTGTAGGTCACAGTGTGTGATCAAGAAAGGGCAATCCAAACAAAGCTTTGCTAAGATGCATCAGCATGAGCGAACATTCCCATCTGTTACTCTGAAATGTACCTGAATCTGCTCCTCCAGCAGCTCTTTATGAATCAGCTGGAAAGCATGGCGAGTTTCTGTCATGATCTCAACCGCACCAGTCAGGCTCTTCAGCTTCGCCACACTGCTGCTCTGACCTGTGCCAACACAGTAATGAGTCTAAGAGGCCGTGGATGGAAATGCTACTTCTGTTCTCTTGACAAAACCAAACATAAGTGAGAGCAGTTACTCACCTGCCATGGTGAACTCAGCAAAGGCCACTCTCTCCAGGAGCGTGCGTAGCAGCTCACAGGGTGCGTCTTTGAGGCTGAGGAATAAACAGACAGCCTTGCTGTAGTGAAGCTCTGCCAGGCTGCGATGCTGCTTCCTCAAGTGTTCATCCCCCACCTGTCACACAATTAGAGCCAGAAACACAGACATCCTTCAGCGTGTGTTATACTGCTAGAAGTATGAAACACAGACGTCCCGTCACTAGTGATTCTATTCTAGTCAGTGTGTAGCTCTTTTTTTTGCACAACATAACACATTTTTGGCATAACAGCTAAAGCATGTGAATTATCACCACAAAAACAAACAAATACTAAGAAAAAAAATAATTAGTATCATTTGACATGGTTTCTCACCTGGTTGCGGAAGCAGCTGTGGTACATAGAGGCCAGGCGGTGGTGGATGGTGGCGGCTCTGTACTGGTAGAGCGGCTGACGAGCCTGACTCAGTCTGCAGGTCGCAGTACTTCAGGGACTTCATCATCGCCTCAGTCACCTCACGCTCAATCTGAGGGGACAAACACAGGGATAGGGATTTAAAGTCTCATTGTCTAGGTGTTACTGGTGCAAAACAACTGACCATAATCTCCTTATGGCTATCATATGCACATCATAAATGATCCTGAGATTTTCTTAACTGGTATAAAGCCAACTTTTGTAGGATATAAGATATCTGATTTAGAATATTGGTTTACTAATATGTGAAACTGAAGTGTTCAAACCCACCTGCTCCTGGGCCTTCCTGGACAGCGGGGCGTAGTCCTGCAGAAGTGTAGCCAGGGTGAAATAGGTAGTGGACAGCTCCCAGTTCACACTGTCCCACACCTGCCGGGTGGTTCTCTCGACTTGCCAGTGACTTCATAGCCCGCAAGTAATAGTCTATGGCCTGCCGTAAAAAATTTGATTACATTATTTATTAACAGCGTCCTACAGAAGGTAAATAAAGGTAAGTGAGGCTGCAAAAGAACAAGTAATTTCCCACAGCATTCCAAGACATAAAGGGTTTGACATGACACCTTGTTGTAGTACAGAGCCTCTTCAGGTGAGAACTCCCCTCTGTTCTGGTCGGCAGACACGGCACAGTGGGCTTGAGCACAAATTCTCATCAGCCTGCCAGTGTTACACAGCAGCAGGGCTGTGTTGGTGCTGTCCCCAATGGCTTCAAAATCCTTCATGCCTTTCTCAAAGAAGGCAAAGCTCTTTTTCCACATCTCCTGCTCTGCTACGGACACAGCCTTCTTAGCTAGAACAGGAAGGACAGGAGCCAGTTAGATACAGTGCTGTTTTCTGTACACTTATATTTGTGGCATCGGTCGTCTATTAATCCACATACCTTCTTTCTCCGTCTGCATGGCTGCAGCCTGGTTCATATAGTACACTCCCATCTCGTTGCGGATGTTTCCCAGCCTTTTAAGCACCTGAGCCAGCTGATCTGAGGCATGATCTTTACAAGCCTCAGAGAGGAGCAGCTCATACGCTGCCTCGTAGCACTTACTGCTAACAAACAGCTGGTACTCTGGGTCCATGGCCAGGTCTGTTGCCATGTTGAATGCTAGTGGGTAAAGAGTAAAGGCAATGACAAGTGAAATGAAATTAAAGGACATTTTTGGGCGAAACGACTGCTGGAATTTTATTGTGATTGGCATTAGTGGAACAGAACAGGATAAGTAGACACTAGGTCTTTAGTATCTCTAAAATCTTGTGAAAGCCAGCAGCTGTGTGCTTTAAAATTTGTACATTTGTCTCTCTTTAGTGACTTACCCTGGCAGCTGCTCTCTCTGTGCAGGCTGTGCAGGATCTCCTGGTCCTCTTTGGTCTGGTAGCTGTATTCCTCCAGGTAAGCTGCTCTGTTTTTGGCATTCTGGGCTAACATCAGCTGGATGTCCCCACACAGAGACAGGCACTGGCTGTGAAACTGCAGCACCTGCGGGTGCAGCGTACCACTCACTGAACAATAGGCATCTGGAGGAGACAATAGAAGAAGCAGCAGGATTTGGAAAGAGAAATAAATGTTAAATGAGTTATTATATTGCCTCGTAAAATGTAGCAATGTAGTTACAGTAGCAGCATGAAGCTTATTTATTTGATTACTATATTATTATTATATCAGATAAGTATCTAAATGGCCAAAGGTGGATGTTTAATTATATAACTCAATTCTTATTTAACTTTAACTGAATTAATACATTACATAAATGACACTATAATAATTTAGGCAGGCAGACATTTTACAACTAAGCATTTCACAAAGCAAAATGTCAGTAATAGCCTTATAAAAATAATAATAATAATGTTAAATAGCCTTACCATAACATTGCAGAGACAGCTTGATGTAGCGCAGCGCTCGCCCATATTTCAACAAGTTCGTGGCTGCATCAGACAGGACATAGTACGCCTTGGAGGCTTTGAGGAAGAGCTGCAGCTTCATGCGATGCTGCCATGACCCTGGGATCATCCCCGAGCGTGTTGGATGCTTTTGGTCCGCCTGCAAAGGCCTCGCTGATGACACGCACAGGAGAAATGAGAGATGAAGAATGTGTGCATTTCTTTTGAAAAAACACTTGCAACTACAGAGATGGAGACTCACAGTGTACGGCATAATGCTGACCTGTTTCCTGTTTAATTATGCTGTGGTATATCTTTAAAATAAGGACTGTAGACTGACCTCTTTCAAGAAGAAGAGAGATGCCTTGCTCAGCAGAGCAGGCTCCGACTGCACTTCTATCCTCATATTTAAGAGGAATGGGTGTGTTAGGGTCTGCAGCTGGGAGATCACTCTCCTTCTTGATGGTGCCATCCACTGCCTTCATCCCCTGTGTAGTAAATTACAATGATTATTAATACAGTAGGTGACACCTAACATTATTAGCATTGTATGTACACTAAATATAAAAAACATGCACTCGCCTTTAGCACGTAGCTCAGGACGTGTCTGCATCTCTCCTCCTTGTCTTGAGAAACAGGGAAAGCACCACTTGGCTGCAAGGATGAAAGAAAAGGGAAGCTCATGCTTTGGTGTTTCATACAACATATTAATCTGTGTATTCCACACTGTCCCCACAGGTGTGTGTATTTAAAGAAACACTCACTCTGATCTGATGAGTGGATTTGTATTTCTCCGGGACCGACAGCTCCCCAACGGAGCGGATCACAGCCACGGCTTTACTATCATCCTGTGGGCTGGAGCAAGAGCTGTAGGAGCCGTTCTCATCGCTGTCCTCACTCAGCTCCTCCTCCTCCTCCTCGTCCTCCTCCTCCTCCTCTTCCTCCCTGTCTTCGTCGCTGTAGCTGTCCTCCGAGCCGCCGGCCCGAAGCGACTCCCCTTCGTCTTCCTCCAGAGGCTCGTCGAGCTGGAACAGCTCTGACAGCATGTAGTGGGCGGAGGCGATGATCTGAACAGACAGGAGATGGAGGAGATCAGGAGAGGAGTCAGGTTCAATCAAATCCAAACTTTGGCATTTTCAGATATAGTCACTTTTTACTTCCCCGCTGTCTAAATATAGACTGGAAATACTGCTCTTGATGATTAATTTGGTACATGGCTTTTGCTGCACATCATCTGCTCTCTGTCCAAGTCTGTTCCACTTCTATCTAGTTTTAACTTTTTAAATAAGAGTCTTTTTTAAAGCCAAGCTTACCTGGGGGTGCCTGTCCTCATCTAGAAGTTTGACGCAGTTTAAAAGCAGAGTTCTGATTGTGCCATAGTGCTTTCTGTTTTGCCTCGCCTTCAGCATCAAGTTACTGGCAACTCTGCACCACAAAATAGAAAATTGACAAGAACATGTTACAGTTTTTGACACTTTCACTGTTAATTATACCTGATTTAAGCATAACTCACTTGCAAACAATATCTTGTATAAACAAAGAATGGGAATGGCTAATGGCATACCTAATTTGGCTGTTTAGGCCTCTTATTACATGCATTTAAACTGACTCAAATGTTGTTAACTTCTCGCACAGAACCTGAAGTCCAGCTATAAATTTATAGATTTGGTCAGCTTACTCAAATATAAGATCATAAAAATACATATTATGGGTAAAATATTAAATAAACTTTCATAAATAAACTTTCTGTGACATGCCAAAAGCATTTTTTCAATAGAAAGACATTTTTCAAAATCTATTCATGGACTGCAGCTCCTCAAATTTATTGATTTTCCCAGTTTACACAACTGCAGAGATCCTAAAGTACAAAGACGCTCCTATCCTGAGTCTTTCCTGAGACTTACCTGTATAGTAACACAGCCACAGGAAGAGTGAAGGGATTCTGACATTTCTCCTCTTCCGCCTCCTCACACAGAGTAGTAAGATCATAAAGCTTCACAATGTCACTCCCACTAGCTGCGGATTCAAGAAATCACATTAGAAAACATCAAGATAGACAGGTGCATAGCACACAGCACAAAACTTCAGGAAAAAGCAAAGACTTAAAACTTCCTGTTCGCTCATCTCCCACCTTTGAAAAGCCAGTACGTGTGACCCTCTTTGGTGCAGTTGGACTTGAGGAAAGAGAGGATATTTTGGGCGATGTCTTTCACCACCCTCGTTGAGAAAGTTGAGTTCTCCAGATGAGGGATGTCTTCTGTTTTTATCATCTCGTATTTCTGCAGGGAAAACGATACAGGCAAAAACAACGAGGTCATTTACTCCCACTTTTCGATAAAAAGCTGAAAACTAGTGATTTTAAAATCAGTTTTATTACCATTAAACAACTTCTATAGAGTATATAGATCACGTCCTTCTGTGAACATTAACCACTGCAATCACCAAACAGATAATAATAATACTTATAAACAATAATTTACCTGAACAATGCCATTGACATGAAAGCACATGACAAGCTCTGGGACGTTACACATCAGATTGTCGAGCCAGTAGTCGATACCTGTCAGAATGTTGATTGGCTTATTGTTGTCCCTGAAAAACACAGTCAGAAAGTGAAAGGTCAGATATTAGATTAAGCAAGAATAATGTAGTGGAACCGGCATGTAATTCTGATGAGGCTGCAGCATCCAAAATTACATTTGTGACTCACCTTCTGAGGTCAGATAAACTAAATTAAAAACTACGCCATGTGTTAATTTGCATTATCTTGCTGACACACACATCTAGCATAAGACCCCAACAGAAGGCAACAGCAGTGCCATTAAAATCACATGATCACATTATCATTTTCACTCTAAATGAGTTTTAATTTTTTATGTTTAATTGGAGCAAATGGTTTAAAATTCCAACCTGAGTCTCAGACTGACGGCAGGATAGCGACCACCTCCGAAAATAGGCATGTTGGACCCGACCAGCATGTGGATATCCTCAAATGTCCACATGATGTTTCGCACAAAGTCGTTTCTTAAACCCTGTCGAACAAGTGACATCAGAATGTATACAGACATTAGACATATGCTATCAGTTGAAGGAAGAATAAAAATAAAGAAGGTAAGAGGTTGTATTACCTGACTGTTCTCCCCTTCGTTGAAGAGCATAGGGAGGTTTTGCTCTTTGGGTACAGACGTCACCTGACCCAGAGCAAACTTGCTGTCCACAGACACACTTTCCTGCACATTTAATAGTAGTAATACTGTCAGTGTAAGCAGCGCAAACCAAAAGCCTCACACACATAAGATAAGCAGTCAACCAAGAGCTAATCTAACCTAAAAACACTTACTTTCCAACACATTTAATCTCACTAATCCTGAACGTCTTGAATGACTATAGCACACAGGACTGACTCCTAATCAAGATGAAATTCATATTATTTCTAAAGTAATGCTGCACAATTGGAAACTACTTAATAAGTGACCAACAGCTGAGATACTCTACCTGTTTGGGAGCGTCTGATTCTTCTGTATCAGATGCCGTGCTGGTGAGCCATGAAGAACTGAACTCATCTGTCTCATTGTCCTCCTCCCCTTCATCTGGGTTGTCTGGTACAGGTTCTGCAGCCCCATTACCATTTATACTATAGGAAACACAGCAGTTTTTGTAGGATAAGGCTTGGAAAACATGCGCCTTACGATGAAGTGTAACCTAACTCCCATGATGAGCCCCACACTTTTTTTTTTTTAAGTTCAATTTATGCCAAGTACTCACCTGTAGTAGAGGAACTTTGACAGGATTGCTCTCTGATACCAGTGCTCTTTACTCTTCTTTTTCCTCTGCCACTTCTGATCTATTAGCCGCTGGTAAAAATCTTTTAGCCACGTCCAATCTCCTGTCTACAACACACATACATAGCAGGGAGAATACAATGACTTAGAGCACATACACAAAAGATACTGTCATAGGGACTATCCTTAAAGTCTAAAATGAGCCCCCCCTGTACCTGAGAGGATCTCATGAAGAGCTCTTGAATGTCCAGCTCATCCAAAAGCAGCGTCCTCCCCACACGGTGAACGGCCATACTGACATGAGACTTGCTGTAGGGAATTTTCAGAAGCTTCTTGATATTCTGGATGTGACAGAAAAAAATGATAACATCAGGTGCATGTTCAAGGGACAAAGAAAGAAATATTTGCAAGAGCTCCACAAACCTCTGAGTCTGACACCACGTCGACATCATCCCCAATGCAATCAATGAATTCATAAGCCATCCCAAAACTACAAAAGAAGAAAAGCAGCTTAGTCACTACAAAGTGGTGATATGGATCAGGGTGAGAATGCTTAACAATTTAAGACATTTGCTGATGACTCAGTATCCGTGATTTACCCACTGACAAGTTGTCTACTCCTTCTCATCAGTGTGTCGACACTGTGCTTTATATAATTCTGTTTTAAATATAGTGACGCAATACAATGCAACAGCACCACAATCTACAAACTCCAAAACAGCCATACAGTTTAAATTCAACCACTGAATTAATACCCCTATCTGAAACAGTTTCAACAAAACCGAACATTTCAGCCATCATATTTGTTGCAGGGCTGTTGTATTAAACTGTATTAGTTTTAGCTGGATGTATCCAACAAGTTGTCAACAATGTGGCTCCTTAAAATCAAAGCACTTTAGAGTGTAGGAAGGAGGTAGAAAGACAAAATGTGTCTAAGACAGAAATCTAAGAGTTATATAGGTACTGTTCTACACCTCAGGTGGGACTGTCCGCTGGTTTTCAGATTTTGGACACAAGTAGTTGGATCAGCCCATGCCAAACATTTTCACTTTTTTGCCCTCTTGGAGACGTATCTGTTCTACCATCTGGACTTGCAAAGGCATTGTTTGGGTTAGCTCTTGTAGGCTTTCTTAATTCAGCCAAGATTCAACTAAGGAACTGGAAAAATACAAGCACACCTTGTCGTAAAGTCTTGATTGATCTCATAACTGTTACAGCCTCATACGAGTTAACACGAGCCAAACTGAAACAATTAGAGTCCAGACTGACTGAAATGTGGGGTATGCTGTGCTGCTATGTTTGCTTTCAGTTTTGTTGTTTACCGTTGGTGTACTTTGTTGCCTGCAGACTACCATGTGCAAATTATATTTCACACTGTAATGGTGCAGGATGTTTGAGGGGAAATATAAGATCTTGATGATAAAAATACAAAATGTGAGTGCAATGGAAGCCTACATGAATCCCACTTATCCCGACTGTACACACTAGCACAGTGGTTTCCAAGTGGTGGGCTGCGGTCCAAAAATGGATCACAGGTCCATTAAGCATGGACCACAAGTGATTCACAAACGTGTCAAGTTTGTAAAGAAGCACACTTTATTTCAAGTACAGTGAATTTCCAGCACATAGCTTTTATTTTAAAGTGCCATTTTCTGCTGTGGGGTGAGTGACTAATGGACAGCGACTTGACAGAGACAGCAATCTTGCTCAACGACATGGTCAAATGCAAGTATGACGCTGAATGTATTAAATTGTGTGGATCTGGAACTAATGACTGAGGAGAAATCTGGACCCCACAGCTGAACCAGTTGGGAACCACTGCACAAGAACATGTCTGTAGACTGGCAAATGCAGCACTTTCCTTTTAAATACAATCGCCAATTTGTGAACACCACTTTGCAGATTATCAGTGTCATAAACCACTATGCAACGTGTACTCAGACAGCATACTCCCTTTATTAAACAACAACTAAACATCTCTACAGAAACTAGCACAGTTTAACACTAAATTAAATAAATGTCAACTATAGTTATAGTATTTGTCATGGTGTTATACCTGGAAAAAGGCTTGCTCTTGCTGCTGGACCCTAATATAGTGGTGCCAGCGCTGCCCAGCTGGGGGTTTTCTCTCAGCCAGTTTGCAGGAGGCAGCTTCAGGTCTGTTTTCTCCTGCAGCAGGGCATAGCTGGTGGGAGGTGGGGCGGCAGAGTACTTCACCACGGCACGGCTCTTTATTTCACTGTTTCCTGTGCATACTGCGGAGTCCTTCAAGATAACAAGGTACACATCATGTTGTAAGGCAGTTAATATGACCAGGGATCACTGACAAAGGTTGGCGTTGAATTCAGATCGAGTCTAGTCCTCCTTCTACATAACCCTCCCAGTTACTTACATGTTTGCTGTTCTCTCCTGAACAGGTAGGGCCACTGATGTCCTCCTTTGCATTATCCAGGGGGGTCCCAGCAGCCTCTCTGTCCCCAGCTGATGCGCTCATGCTGGACACGCGACCGTTCACCGCACCAAACTGGCGATTTTTTAACAATAAGACAACCTATCCATGTCTTAGACAACTCATGGACAATCTATACATTAGCTAGATAACGAGCGAGACACGTCACTTATGTCAATAAAGTTGTCTCGAGTTTGCTAGCTTGACAGGCTAGCTCCGCTGACTCCTACAGCTGTAAAGAAAAAGGTGTCGTGATAAAACACGTAATTTAAATTAAAGCTAGACGACACTCACATGATGGGCTGTTGTTGTTTGTCAACCTTAATCATTTCTACCCCTTACTTCACTTGTTAAATAAGCCTGCAGCCTCTCTTCCTATCACCAACCAGCCTGTCTGTTGTTGTCAGACCACACGTTAGTGCGAGCAGTAACAACTTCCGGTTTCACGGTAAGAAAAACTCCAAAACTCATTTTATGTCTTATTTCGACGATCATAATAACTCAGAATTTAGGAAAAAAATTAACACGTTGTAAAGCATAATATTAGAGTATGAATAAAGAAAATATTTCAGTGACTACGACCTATTGAGAAAATATATGAACCGGAAGTACTTTCAGATGTGTCAGAGCCTGTTTCTAGAAGAGTTGAGCACGTTCTATTCTGTTCCGTTGTATTTTATTTTGAAATTAAATCACATGTTTTAAAGTATGTCGACTAGTTTTTCTATTTTTTTACTGTTTAGTTTAATGTTATGTTTATATTATTATGTTATATTTTACAGTCAAACGGTAGGCTGTCAAAAAATAATTGTGCCATTTTTGCTCTGTTGTTTTCGGCTTAGTAGGTTATTATTTTCCAAAGCTTTTTAATTGGAAAAGTGTTGGTAATTAATTAAATTAAGTTGGATTTAAATTAAATTAAGTTGGATTTAATTTAATTTAATTTGATTTAATTTAATTAATATAAAATCAAATGGATCATAGTTAATTAAATTAAGTTAGTACTGCCTACCTATAGCCTTAATTAATTTAATGCCCTGTGATATATCTTTATATTATATTATATTACATACAGTGCTGAATGTTTTATTTATGTAGAAATAGCCATATCTAAATGTACAAATAGTAGTTTTAACACACAAATCATATAATATAATTTAATAAAATCTGAATCTATAAAGTTACGCTGGTAGCCTGCCAGCCTACACATTTGAAATGAATATAGTGGAGTAAAAGTTGCTAACAAAATATTTAACCATCCTACATTTACTGTATTATATTATATTATATTATATTATATTATATTATATTATATTATATTATATTATATTATATTATATAGGTAGAGGGGTCATGGTCAGAAGTTATATAATGCAGAGGAATGTAAAGCAGCTGACTGACTAAACAGGGAGGAGCTGTGAACCTTTGCTTCAGGCAGGTCATTCCTGCTGACGGGATGTTTTAACAATAATTTCGTCTTCGACCTAAACGAAGTGGGAGAGCAGCGGAAGACGTGTCACAGCCACCGCTGCGGGACATTTTTGGGGACCGTGGAAAAAATTAGTTTTTATTGCAATGCGAAGCTGGAAGAATCACGTGCGCGCTCGGCTGCAACACAGAGACCAAACAGAGAAGCTCCCATATGCTGGCGTCTTTACAAACTGTAAGATTAATATTTCCTCTCTCAGATTTTGCAGTGGTGATGCTCTCACTGGTTTAGCCTGAGGACATGTGGTTGTTTCCTTTTAGTGTCTCAGCTGGAGGAACGATTTGAAATTCGCAAACAAATTTTGGATGATCAGTCTAAGAGGTGAGGAATGTAGAGTCATATTTGGCCTGTCTGATGATCTGATGCCCAAAGCTTGATTCTTTTTTTTTAAGTTAAAAATCTGATCCTTAAACGCTGTTTTTATTTCCAGTTTACAGCGAGGTGGAGCTCAAGTTGGGAAAAACACCAGACTCCTTCAACTCCAGCTAAGAGAGAGTGAACACCTGGCAGAAAAGGTGGGTTAAATTGGAGAAATCCAATCATGAACATGTTTCAGCCATTATTTAACTATATAAGTAGCAACTGTTTGCACAAATATTTGTTATAAATGTAACAAAAATAATAAAAAAAACAAAACATTAATACATGGCTTTAAGTATCTTTAACCCTGTAAAATTTCTAGAAGCATAGGCCTACATCTTTTCATCCTTTGTCCCCCCCAGCTGTCTCAGACTGTCTCCGATCTGACCGCCGTCCTGTATCTGAAAGAGGCTGAGCTGCAGTACTGGCAGTCACGGTAATTTTTCAGAGTTTTCAGAGCACCACTGTCAGTGGACAACTATAGCCAGGGTACAAAGAACATATTAATAACACAAGGGAGGGCCTTGCTTTTTAAAGGTCCAGTGTGTAGGATTTAGGGGTATTTATTGGTGGAAATTGTATTGAATATATGTTTTCAGTCATTTAAAATCACCTGAGAGGGAATTGTTGTGTTTTCATTACCTTTTAAATGAGTCCTGTATATCTACATGCGGAGCGGGTCCTCTTTCACAGAGTCCACCATGGTGTTTCTACGGCAGCCCACAAAGGACAAACCAAGCACTGGCTCTTGAAAGGCCCATTTGAGTTTTCCATGTCAGTCACTGTAATTCTCCTTCACGCTTGGCACACGGGAGAAGTTTCAGTTCTGCATCCTCACTGCTAGATGCCCTTAAATCCTACAAACTTGACCTTTAATGGAATGACATAGAAGCCTCTAAATCCGATCATTTGCATACAGTCCCTCACAAAATATCCACCCAGTTTTTCAGTATATTTTGTGATCTAGCAAGTTTTAGCAAGCAAGTTATTTTCAAAGAAAGTCTTCCCATTATCGCTATATATGTTACAAAGTAAAGAAAACACTGTTAAAATGGAAACGTACAACTTTTTTACGTTCCTTCCTAGCATTTTAAAATGGGTTTAGGCTATTGTTGGCACCATTGTCACAAAGACAACATAACTGCTTTCCATTTTTCTCAGAGCCTAGCTCTTTTTCTTTTGCCAGCTAGAGTTTCCACAGTTACTCCAGTTGTCCCACCGTCCGCTACTGGGCATAGTAACTGCTGAGAACTTACACTGATAACAGGGGTTAGCTACCAATCGCTATCACGGAAAACAAAAGCGCTGTCATCTTCCTGTTTTGGTTGCACAGTTATGCACTTCCTTTGTGCCATAAATTGAATCTTCATTTTCCTGAGAGATCGTACGCGGTGGCAGACAGAGTTGCACAGTGAAAGTCAGGCTTATAGGGAACCAAACTTAACACCAATGGTGTCATTACTCTACAGCTATTATGTTGTGCAGTGAACATTTACTTGTCTACTTCAACTTTAATGTGATCACTTCAAGCATACAGTAACATGACTTGATAAAGCAACACAACTAAGGTGCTACTGTGTATGAACCTGAAACACCACGATGAAGAAGCCTAAATTCAGCTTGAGCCAGTCTTTGTTTTTCACTATTAGTGGACGAACTTGTGTCCTACAATCCAACATCTAACAGTTTAAAGTAACAGTACCACGAGTGGATCAAGAGGTACAGTAAACCACCGTTTCATGACTTGTCTTTTTCAGTGTGTCCCACTACCGTCAAGAGGCTCTCACTCTGGCTAAAGGGAGTAACACCCTGAGGGCAACCCTTTCAGAATTTGAGTTCACCATCGAGTGTCAATCCAAAGAGTTAGCAGTCCTGCGTGCTGAGCAGAAAGGACTAAATGAGACATTGGCAAAGGCTCGTAGAGAGAAAGACGAATTCGTCCAACGATGGATGGCGGAGAAGAGGGAGGAGGCAGACAGGTTGAATAAGCACAACCACGTAGTGGAAAGGTAAGAGTGATCTCCGTGTGACTTAAAAAGCGCCAACATAAGAATTTAATCACTTTGAATGATAACATAAGCACAGTTTTGGAGATTTCAAGTTGTGTCTGATTCCTGCTTTTCACCAGGTGGCAGCGTTTGGCCAAACAGCTGAAGAAGCACCTCCATAGGGAGAAGAGAAAAGAGTATGTTCCCATAGTGACGAGCTCTTGGAGCAGCGAAACAGAAACGCCTACATCAGTCACTCAGAGTAGGAATCAGCATTCTCTTCAAAATGTTAATGCATAATGCAGTAGGTGCAAACAAATGGCTGCCTCTTAATTTAATACCATCAGTTCACTGTAGTGCTGCACCACGCGGACCCTCGTAGGCACCAAGAGCCTTCATTAAGAGCTTCCTCATGACCCTCTTAATTAACAGGGTCTAGCTGATGAGGTCAAGACAATGTTATCATGATCAACAAAGCACTAACAGCTCGAAAGAGGGCTCATTTAGGCGTCATTAAATAACTCAGTGGACTTGTAGGTGTCAGCTGTAAAACCATGTTACTTGAGGAGCAGCCATTTTTATTCATCGTGAGTGCTTCAATAAAAAATACATAAAGAACAAGGGTTGGGTGTCGATATGGGTGCCTACACATTAGCTTACTTTCACTTGCAACCTCTGTGATGGTAATCGTGTGGGAGATGAGTATCATATTTTGTTTGAATGTCAGAATGTAAGCTTAATTATAGAGAAAGGTATTTGCCAAAGTATTAGTTAAACTGCTCATCTATGTTTAAATTAATTTTGTTATTGCTAGCTAGGTGCTTTTTAAGAATGTGCTTCCTTTTGTTGAGGTAACATTTGTTGTACTTAAGCCACGCCATGTGCCATTGTTCTGTTATATACCATGTGACATAGTCTTGAGTCACAAAAACAAAATGGAATCAAAATGAGGAACATGAGCATGTATGGACCCTGGGTGGTAGCCTCTGAAGCAGTGTGTTGAACGTAACCTAAAACATGTAATTGAACCTTTTTGTCGTGCTCATCTCGTCCTCAGGGATCAATAATACAACAGATCTACACCAGGGACACTCAGATCACAACCGCATCTCAGCTGTGGCAGGAGTCTAATATTCCTCATGGGATCCTGGAGCAAGAGTTCACAGTATGAAGATGACCTCTCTGTACATTTCCCCATCCTCCATTTGCTTGTAGTAACTAATACGCCCATATGTGACGCCGGAAAGATGACAAGGAGCGACCGCTTGCAACTAGAGGTGTCTGGTTTCTTCTGTTTTTTTTTTGTTTTTTTTTAAGTTTTCATTTACGTACAAATTGATTTAAAGAGTCCCATATTCTGGGGTGCCCACTAGCTCACCTGGTAGTACAGGCACCCCATGTACAAAGGCTTTGTCACTGCCACAGCAAGCATGGGCTCGATTCCAACTACAGTAAGGCCCTTTGCATGTCCATTTCATGCTAGATTTTCTATCTAACAAAGGCAAAAAGGCCAAAAAAGACTCCCATATTCTCTAAATATATTGTTTCATTTAGATTTAGTCACAGTGCCTAATTTTATATTTGCTGCTTTAACTAAAACACCCCTTTTCCTTAGTAATGTCAGTTGCACTGCAGTTTACGTATCACATGTGGACTTTGCTCTGATTAACACACCTCATGAAAGAATTTAAAAAAAAAATCCTTCCAGTTGTGCCATTTTAGGTGATAAACAATTGAAAGTGAGTGTTACTGTGCAGTCAGGGCTTGCTATTAATGACTGTGTGCCTATTTCTGCTTTTAACTGTTTATTTGCACAGAAAATCACATTCATAATTTTTTTTTACTTCCTGTGTCAAAAAGTTTAGGCTATTTAAAAAGAATTGAATAATGTAGAATCTTCAAAGCTAACTTTATTTTAAACATTTTAAAATTACTTTTGCATAATTAACATTTCCTATTAAAGTGGATAAAAAATAAAAATAACTTTATTTTATAGTATGTATTGTTGTTTTTCTATGTCCAGTGCTGTGAAAAATAAAGTTGCATATATGCTAATTTTGTTTGTTTTGTCATCCATCAGAGAAATCATTCTTTATACACACATAAATTTAGTGTCATTTTGTCACACATTAGTCCACAGTTGCTGAGCTGCAGGGCTTCTTAACAAGGACTGTCTGGATAACCTCTCCACATTTAAAACAAAACAAGGAAGGAAAATCCCACATTTTACATTAAATTACTTTACTGGCTGTGATTTAATATTCAACAAACCTGGCCCTTTTTCGTATATTTACTGCCAGAATTCCAGATCCACATCTCCATGGCAAATCCAGATCACATTTCAGGTTGTTAGTGCATGCAGCAGCATGTTTCCATAGCCACCAGTGTGTGTTTGCATTAGTTGGTAAGTTGGACAGTGTGTGTACTGTATCGGTCAAACTACTCTTGCAAACTGTATTAACATGGTAAAAGGTGGAAAACGATATTCTTCAATGAGCAATGATGGCAAATGGGTAAGGAAATTCCTCATTTTACACAATCATTCATTCATTACGAATCATAACATCTGAACCTGACTGATAATCAGCTTCTCTGTCATTTCCTTTTCAGTTTGCTCATCCTGTTTCACCTGAAAGTGAGACGAGAAGTCGTGAGGCCTGTACCAGCACTGGGATCATGCTGACTCAGGTTAACTCATCGCTGCCTCAGGCTTTGAACTTACAGCGCTATCCTAAATTGAAAACTCAGCAGGTGTGTATGTACAGTAGATAATGTAGTGTTTGGTATGAGTGTTCTTTTTTTTCAAAGTATAGCCATGGCCCAGGGCTTTGAAATTTTTTATTGCACCTCTTATCAAAGCATTTCACCCTGTTCCACTGTATCTAGCTGTATTAGACTATATATAGCATGAGCAGCATGAGCTTCTTCACAGATATCCAGAGAGTATCCATTCTCCAACCATGACAACAAACAAGCCTTAAAAGATGACATCTCTGTCTTCAGTCAAGTGAGTATAAAGAGGTATTGAGGCCATTTTGAAATGTTCAGATCTGTCACCACATTACACCTTGAAAGGAACCCATATCTCTTCCATGTTGGTATTCAGGGTGTGGGACGCAGGAAGTGTCTTGATCACAGACAGCAGAACATCTCCCACTTCTGCCTGTGTCATGATGGAGCTGATAGCAGCCCTGGAGAGACCGGGGGGAACATCACGGTTCACCAGGCTGACTTTACGGTGAAACAGGCTGCTAATGTTTCAGCCAGTACCAGGCAGTTCCTCCGGTTCCCCCGCAACCACAAGCTGAAGTCTGCAGAGGCAGCTTTGGCGCAGGCAGGGGAGCAAGTCATGTGGTTTGGACGACACGACTCCGACCTCTCAGAGACCCTGACGGTGCTGGCAGCTACCAACTGCTCAGCACCAGCCAAGCCCTGAGATACTCCTACATGTAAGGCACTAGATGGCATCACTGAGAGGGCATAACACAGAGAGGGTCAGGTGAACTGTCTGGAGGGTCCAGCTGTCAAATAAATAACTGGATTAGAAAGAACAGATTGAATTTTCTCTTGTTTTGAGACCTGTATGGCAGAGTGGAAAAACTTTACAAACAAGGTTTTATTCCACAGCAACCCCATTTAGACTGGAGAGTCTGTTAAATGTAACAACAGTGTAACATATTTTAAAGTGGCACTCCAGTGATTTGGCATTACATCTTTATTAAGTTGGGGAACTCACAAAAGACAGAATTTTTTATTAAGTGGTCAAAAATGAAGCTGCAGGCGTTGAAATATCCTGACCTCTGTCACTAGTGGGGGCCAAGCTCCAAAAACACTGGACCCTACTTCTCCTATATGCAATTCAATAATGTCTTTTGCTAGATTTTTCCTGTATGGGTAATACCAAGTGCAACCTCCATGGTTGAAAAATGAAGCCAGCGCACGAGTGCCAAAATCTGCAGTTCCTCTAATGGACACTTGAGACTGACTCTGGAAACCAGTCAGTCCCCATGGACCCCCATGTTAAAATTGCAGCCAGAAGTAAACATGTTTACAGCGTGGTACAAAAAAATGATTTTGGTCTCTATAGCTACCATAAAACTTCAAATGAAAGCCTAGTCCCACTTTGGCGCCCAGTCCCTTTGACTAGCCTGGTGTGGCTGCATATTTTGAAAAATTTAGGCCTGTCTCAATCAGAAGCCTGGTCTGGTTCATTTTTATAGTTATGCATTAGTTAGCTGTTTAGATTACACAAACATAAATGTTTAAATGTTTGTCAGTATGGAGACACTACACATTGTCAGCTTTGTTCATTTCATTTACTGAAACCATGAGCACTAAAGAAGACTGTAATTCATTCAGATTTATCAGCATGATGAAAAAACAAGCAGTGACTCACTACCTCTGAAGCTGCCATAAACTCAGAGTATGTGTTCATTCCTCCATTACCCGGTAAGTTATTTACATTGTGAATATTGGCGTTGTGTCGGTATGCTGGGTGCCGTTATCCTGGAGTGCTGAGTAATATTCATACTGGCTTAAAAAAACAATTTGATTGTATTTACCATCTTTGCTGGGCAATAGTTTTATGTGAAATAAATTAAAGGCCTGTCCCATAGAGACACCTGCCCCTGTTGAGTTCAGTGATTTAAGCAAATAATAGCCTGAGCTACTAACTGAAGTTTTACGGTAATTTCAGCATTCAACTGTCCACCCCTCACTCCTCCACAGAGCCAACCTCTTGTTCAAATATGGCCACTTCTGGCTCAGCTGGCTCTCACAGGTCAAATGAGTTAAATTTGTTGTCTGATCATGCTTTTGCAGCAGTAGCACCTTAATCCTGAAATGCTCTGTCTGCACCATCTGCTGACTGTGGTTTCTTTAAACAGCCAGCTAAAGACACACCTGTTTAGAAAGACATTTGGGTAACTTCTGTACTAACTTCTTTTTTGCTTGTGTGTGTGTACTCTTACTGTGTACTGAGATTCTTTCATCATGTACTGTGCTTACAGTTTCGCTCTTTCAACCAGGTGGCTCGGGTAGTCCCTTCTTCCTTCTATGTTTTATTCTTGTTTGTTGTACGTTGCCCTTGGAAAGCACTTTGAGACCTTGGTCGGTGAAAAGCGTGATATAAAATTTTTTTACTTAACTTGGAAAAAAGACGGTGGCTACTGAAATACTAAACTCAAGGTTTCAAAACAGTGGGTGACCTCACGGTGGCTGCGTCCATTATGTTATACAGTGTACGGTCAATGCCGATGTCTTTGAAATTCTATGTCCTAAACACATAACACTGGCTTCTTTTTAAAAAAAAAATTGGAGCCTTATACTCAATCTCAGATAGCCTTGATAACATAATTGAGTTATGTCCAACAATATATATATTTTTTTATTTTAACACCACTAAACAAAGACATACACATGCACACATCACATCACCAGCAAGCATTTCTTAGCGGACATAAAGATCGTCTTTGAGCTGATGTGAATAACCCATAACACATAATTAGGTTATTTTCTAAGACTTTGGACAAATTCCTTTAGTCACAGACATTATCTAACTGTTTATACAGGTTGAATGAATAGTCGCCTTTATGGCTGGTAAACTGAACTTCATGTGTAAACTCTGTGGAGTGCCCCTTTAAGGTATCTTAAAGAGCATTTACAGTGAATTAAATTACATTAGTAATTGTCCTAAAATGTTTCCAGTACCTATACACAACGTACGTGATTAAAACTGCTAGCAACTGCTACTTAAAGGGTTTGATAACATTGTCAGACTCATAATAAAAATAAAGTATTAGAGTATATGCAGGGGAAAAGATAACATCTTTTTTTATTCCATGTGTTTTTCTTCTTTGTTACAATCTGGCTCCTTAATTACCCACAATGCAAGTGGACCACTGACTGCTCGATCAGAAATTTGGGTGTGTTATACCAGTAACTGCTCATGTAGCCTGGAGGCTCTGCTAGCCTCAAGCAGACTTCTCTCCAACTCCACAACCCCAGATTTCTTTTCATTTTCAAACCTGTAGTCTTCAGTCTCAACCAATTATATATAAGAGTACATGAAGCACAATGTTAGTACGTCAAAAATAACACGTTTACTAGGCTACATTCATCACAGTGAGTGTGGAAGCACATTTAGTATACAAAGACTTAATTTAGTGTACTGTTTTACAAGGTTCATCTACGTGTGACTTTGTAGATGAGAAAATAGCAATGAAATTGCAGGGAATGGAAGTATCTAAACAATCATGTTCGTCATGATTAATATAGATCAGGGGCCTTTGTAGGGGCTCCGTCAAGACTGTTGGTAGTTTGCAGTTTTGCCAGCAGAGGGCAGCAGCCCTGCACGAGTCTCCAGTTGGCCTGATGATCCACTGAGTTGTTCAACAGCCAAGTTGTGTGAGAAATGCAACAACCAAAACCCCTGTGTAATGTGCGTGCTCTGGAGAAAATGTGGGGGGGAATAATTAGAAAAATAATCCAGCTATTTTTATTCAATGCATATCAACATGAAGACATTAAATTAGAGCATGTGAAATAAATTAAGCTTGATTTGAGTCATAATGCATGGGTTTGTTTCACCCCTGGGGATGAAAGGGATGGATATGTGTGTGTGCCGCCCCTACCAGAGAGGAGAAAGCGTGGGAGTGAATAACAGAGAACACTGCTCAGAGAAAAGCACTTAAGTGAAGAGTATCCCCGACCACTTTCTCCAATGGCTGATGTTTTCTCTAGAGTATGTTCTGACCAGCTGCTTTCTTTTCTTTAAGTACCCGCCGGGGAGATGGGTTTTTCTCACAAGCTTTCTTTCAGCCGTAGTAATTAGCTGATCCACATAGAGTGTCGACCTTGTATGAGTTTGTCTCACTTCTAAAAGGTGCCGTACATCTCACGTTTTTTTTTTTTTTTATATAGATATATATATATATATATAACATGAGAAGAAAGCGGTGAGACATCCATCTGGAGCTGCTGCCCTTTGTGATTTCACTTTGAGATTATCTCACAAGCTGCTGCCAAAAAACTGATTCCTTGATGCAGGTGCACGACTGACACCAAGCAGCAGGGCGAGGGGTTTGTAATGACCATACCTTTGAAAAAACAGGAAAAAAACAGGTGCAATAAAAGGTTACCAGCTCCATTTTTAACCCTATCTTTGCCATGTCATTGAAACTACAGTATATAGCTGGTAAACATATCTGGTTGCCACATCATGCTTAAATTAGTCTAAAAAAAAAAGAGGTGCAGTGGTGTTAATGAGAGGAACAGAAGTGTTTATTAATGAAAAACACCTGTGCTTTGTGTTTGACAGTTGGTTCTGTCTGGTCTCGGCTGGTTGTCTGCCACCTCTGTCCCTGTGGGTGCAGTTTTCAGACTACACTTTGCTTTGGACTTGCCGCAACTTGAACAACTCCTCCGCACGGAAGCCGCCAACACTTCATAATCAGAAACTCTCATTAGCTCTGTCAGAACAACAGTAAGGCTTTTAATACTTCACAGGGGAGACGAGAGCATACTGAAATTGTGTGTCAATCATCAGTCAGTGTGTGGCTGTGTGAAATGTATGTGCCATGTTAGGTGAGGTATGTGTCTTTATATCGTGTAGAGGCAAAAACCGCAAGTATATGTAAATACAGCTGCTTGGTAGAATATCAAACCTTCTCCCAAGGACAAAAGACACATCTCAGTAAACAAGCATTCAACCACCAAAGCCTTGCACTTCATGAATATTAAATCAGACACTTTGAATCCTACCTCTTTGGTGTTAGGAGGCCCTAGTCTGGATTCTTACCATTCGCTGTGATTTATTCGCAGGTGCATGTGTCTCTTTGATGTGTTGAGTTGAGAGGTTTTGCACCTGTTAGAGAAAAAAAAATGCTTTGAAAACAAGAGGTGGATTTGCCAGACAGTCAAAATGACAGCAACAGAAGGAAGATTTGTGTTGCTCTGGTTTATTGTGTGCGTGTGTGTTTTCTCTTTTTCATAAAAAAAGAGGCTGCTGTGCTGTTTTGACACACTCTGTTGTGCGCACCGCAAAATCACTTTTTGTCAAACAAAATCTACCTTTTTTTTCTCCCGTGTCAGTTTTGGCATCTGTTCTGACGTTATGAAGTTGTGTGTTTTGCATTTTGTCCATTACCTATTCATTAAAGATGTGACTTGAAAAGAGAGTTGCCATGGAGATGTTTCGGTTAAATCACATATCTCAAAGATTTCTGTTTATTCTTTTGCCAATTATAACTAATGTCTAGCTTCCCTTTAGATTTTTTTCCCCCCTCTCTTCTTATATTCTTTTTAATAAGGTGTCAAGGCTCACAGTATGACTCTTTTTTCATTTCATCTTGTTTAGCATCCTGTGCAAATAACAACTTAAAAGTCCAAAGCGGCCTTCAAGGCATGGAGTTGACTCCCTTGGCCGGGTTAAACCACCTAACCGTGAGACTCCTTCCAATCTCCTGTCAGTCATTCCACTTGCAGTGCTTACAATTCCCTGGCAGTCTCTTTTTTTTCAGGCAGCCAGTTGGTTAGTGTCCCCTGGCAGCCTAGTGGTCCTTGTTCCAGTAATGGTCAGGGGCCCTCCAGAGTCTGAGGGTGGTGATAAAGGTGGCTGGCTATCTCATTTCCACAGAGGACAAGATAACATCCTGAGAACATTCCCATCACTCGAGGAGTTTGTTCAGTGGAGATAAGAGCTCCCCAGCTCTGAAGCTCTGTGGGTGTGTATTTGGTGTGTCTTTGCCACTGTACATGTGTGTTTAAATGGAGTACTTTGGAGCTTGTTAGCAGCAGTCCTGCTACCCATGTTGCAGCTGTGAGGTCCGCCGACCTGACATCGTGGCAGCGAGCACTGCTGCAGAAACACTGCCTCAGCAAGATCAGACCTCTCCTCGCACTAAATCACATTCCTCCATGTATTTTTCAAACCTCCGACACAGTTTGCATGCTAATTTGTGTGTAGGTGGTGAGTATAATTACATTAGGCTGGTTGTAAACAAAGACCTACAAGCAGCAGTCTGTTCAAGTACCCCACCCGCGAGAGCACAAGAAAATAGTTTATACAGGATGGATGAATTTATCATGCATAGTTTATATGAGGAAAATTGTATTCAAGACTGTGTCAGTTTGTATGCATAGCTGTTGTGGCTGTGATTAAACTGTATACAATTGTGCTAAATAGGAGTGAAAGGGATTGATTGGTTTTATTTATATGAAATTATATATTTGCTAAATGCATTTTCAAGCAGGGCCACTCTTTTGGATTCCTGATCTTGTGTTTTGTTATGTATTTAGATGAGGCGGCAACACTGCAGAGACAACCTTGAGGCGACAAGAACGGACACTTCTATGCTCGGCTCGGAAACGCACTTCCTAGCTCAAACAGTGGCTCAGTTTGGCTTGCCACATTTGTACAATATTACCAAGTATTTCATCACTACTTAAGAAGCTCCACCTCTTAGTTTCATCTCGTCTGCTCCTTCATAACCTCGGCATCATTGCGTTTTAATCTCATTAGGTAAAATGGATGAATCTGTTTCAATTTTGCAGATCAGGAGCCGGACCACACACACCCACAGAATCTGTGTCTTTACACTGTCTCTCACACTTGACCAAAAGGAGGGTGATGAAAAATATGGCAGGAAGTGAAGTTAGTCGCATTTTACGTGGTGTTCGGTTGATATTTTCTGTGCTCACAGTAGTTTTTGTGACTGTATAACTTCCTGCTTTCAGCTCCATTGCGTACTGTATATAGAGTTTATATATTGAACTGTGGAATGTGCTTAAACATCTCACATAAGCGTTCACACCGTATTCAATTTCCTGCTGTAGAATGGAAGCAAAACATACATAGACCTCACAACAAGTCTAATTAACTGTTTTCACACTTATTCTCCAGTCAAAGGGGAAAATCTGCTTCATTTGCATCCTATTGGAGACATAAATATAAGCCGATGACGGCATCCCTGTGTCTTTTAGAGGCTGCTGTGGATGTGTCAGAGGCCTTAATGTGGTGGAGTATAATTAGATGTGAGTGCGGTCAGAGTGGTATTGTGTGGCTTTGTTTGAATCATATTATGCCATCTCAAAAGCGATGTTAAAAGACATTCTGCCGCTGCACTGTATGCGCACTTAGTGGAGGAGGTACATGCAGTACAATGGCACACTCTTAACAATCTGACATCATTATCAAATGTAAATTACACTCCCAAGAGCTTCTCATTACAATATCCCATATGTAGCGTGTGTCATGAGTTGTTAAATTCTCAATTTAACATGATCTCCACTTTTTAGCTGCTGATAATCACAAGTGCTCTGGTGGTGATGTTGAAGTCAAATTAGCGGCACTTCCCTTTTTCAATGAGGAAACATGTGAAATTGTGTTAAATGTTCATTTAAAATCATAAATGAGGTCACTACAATGGTAGCTAGGTTATCCACAGTGACAAGGTTATGTTGAATAGCAACATAGAATAAAAGCTGAATGAATGGTTGGGCTGAATGAATGAAGATCTGCACAGTTTATTTTGACATTTAAGACTAAAGCAAAACACAGAAGCATTATAGTACACATGCAGGACCAAGTAAAAGGAAATGCTATGCAATAAGGAGATTTAAGCATGAGAGACCGATTCAAGGTTGCGGTGAAATATTCATTCAAATGAGGTAAAGAGTGGAGCAGCATAAGAATAACCCGTCTTTAAAGATTAACATAACCCTTGGAGGTGTTATTGTATCCCCGTAACCAAGTCAAGACTTCAGCAGGTGCAGAACAGCTCTCCCTCTCTGTGAGTTACTGCATTAAGTCCCTCAAATTTAGTAGCACAATCATGAGCCTCCCGTTCACTCTCTGGAGTAGAAGAATCGCTTTGCATTTTAAAAAGGTCAAACACTCAGATCTCTGCCAGGAGGAATTGAGGGAAGAAATAATGTCTCTCTGCAGAAATATGCAGTCGCACACTACTGATCCTCTCAAATACCCACTGTACAGTGAAGAGATTAGAGGTGTGTGTGTGTTGACTGTCATCCTCTTACAAGTAGTGTATAAACAAAGGCAAATCATAATATCAACCCTAATGTGGTGCACATTTTAATAATTCTCAGGGCTGTATTGATTCAGTACAACCAGCTTCTTATGCTAGTGAGTGGAGTATATTAAAATAGAAGTAGACAAATAAAGCACAGGGAGCTGGTTTACTAAGTGACCTATAGTAAACACAAAAGAGGATAAGCTTAT